>OY770113.1:14315866-15515866 GCA_963669365.1 Verbascum thapsus | reverse complement strand
ATTAGTGGATATGTTTGGAAACACTTTTCAAATGGGCTTTTAGAATAAGTCACTTTTCCAAAAGTCCATTTTGAATAAGTGAATATTAGTGAGTTTTGAATTTTTTATTCCAGCACTTGTCTAAGAAGTTACCTGCATGTAATTTCACCAAACACTTTTCATTTGTAAAAGCACTTATTTAAAATGTCCATTTGAAAAAAAGTCCATTTCACAAATGAACTTATAATTGAAAAGTGTTTCCAAACATATCTATTATGTATTCTGCACTATTATCATGGCTTTGCTCTCTTTTTGGCAATAGCGAACATCTGAAACACCGGGAAAATTTACAAAACCACAACCACAAGACGAAGAAGAAGAAAATGAGGGCTTAGATGAGGAAGACGAAGAAGATGATGAACATGGAGACACGTTATGTGGTGCGTGTGGTGACAATTATGCATCGGATGAGTTTTGGATTTGCTGTGATTTATGTGAGAAATGGTTCCATGGGAAGTGTGTTAAGATTACTCCTGCTAAAGCTGAGCACATCAAGCACTATAAATGCCCTTCATGCAGCAACAACAAAAGACCTCGTCCTTAGTTGTAGAATATGAAACTCGTTTTTTGCTTCGTACTGTCCTAAAGACAATAGTTATCGTGTCTCGGGTAAATTAGATCCTTCTTGTTCTAAGTGTTTTTTGTGTTAGCCTGTGGAAATGTGTACTTTTTGGTTGGTCCTGGGAATATTGGATACTCTAGTCTGTGTGCTTGAAGTTTAGTAAAGTTTTCCAACATATATTAAATTGTTGAGTTGTGGGTACATTATGATTTGTCTTTACAATATTTTGGAATATGTCAAGAAAATAAACCAAAATTACTGAATTCTCGGCTCGAATTTATCGAAAGCTCGATTCAAGTTACAATCATATAAAAGAATATATATGTAAAAAAATTAATTATGAACTTAATTTGTGTTCGACCCAATCAATTTAAGATTAAATTTAATTTAATTAACGATTAAACAATTAAATAAAACTTAATCATAAATTTTAGATTCGTAATAATATTACAAATATTAATTAAATAATTTATCCAAACTGTTTAATGTCAAATATTTTCCCCAGGCATTCTTTTTATTGGTCCTTGTGGCCTATCATATTGTTAATACTTAAAAAAAGTTACCAAGAAAACCAAGCTTAAAACCTTCACTCATAAAATTTAGGATCTCATTATATTTTACCAAGAGTTTAGAACATATTCATATAATTAGCACTAAAGTAATACGAACACATAATCCAACTAAGGGAATTCAAGATTGTCTAAATCATTGCTATTAGTGATAAAACTCCATACGAAAACTTGTATTGCATCTCAAAAAATATAGTTACAAAAGAGAGAATACGAGAAAAACCCTGTCACTCAAATCGTAAATAGATATATATTGAATATACAAGCCTATTGATAATTTACACTGGTTTTTTCTCTTGGATCTTGTTCTTGATGCTGTTTTCGTAATACTTGAAGAAAGTATAGTCATATTATGACATATATATTCATCACTCCCTTGAGTTCTGCATAAGTTCAAACCACTGCAAAGAGCAAGGAATGAGCGAAAATCACTAAGAAAAACAATGGAAAAAATTGAATCTATATGAATAATCTCATATCTTTTACCTGTCGCAAAAGATCCGCAAGCGTCCTGGGAAGTGCTTCGATGTTCTTCAGAATCACATAGTATGGAAAGGGAAACGTGTCGAGATATTTAGAGAACTTGATATCTCCACCCTGAACCGTTGCTTCCTGTATAAGGCGTTTTGATCAGAAAATACTCAGAAATGGACTCAAAACAGAGTATATACCATACAGACTGAAACTAAGAATATACTACCATAAAGTCCATTGTGGTAAGGCATTTGATCAGAAAATATTCAAAAATGGACCCAAAACACAGTAAATATACCATACAGACTGAAAATAAGAATATATTACCATAAAGTCCATTATGGTAAGGCATTTGCTCAGAAAATATTCAGAAATGGATCCAAAACAGAGTATATATACCATACAGACTGAAAATAAGAATATATTACCATAAAGTCCATCATGGTAAGGCATTTGATCAGAAAATATTCAGAAATGGACTCAAAACAGAGTAAATATACCATACAAGTGAAAATACGAATAAGTTACCATAAAGTCAACTATGGATTCATTCGGGCTATCCAGAACCAGGAACGCAACCATACGCTTCTTGCTCAATACGTCTCTCACGTAATGTTTCAATTTTTCCTGATTCACCGAAATAACAAAAGCAGTAAGAAAGGACATTATTGCTGTATAAATAGTAAAATATAAAATATAAAGAAGAATTGATGAAGATAAATTACCTTCTCGTTAAACCGACCGTCAGCTATAATCAGTACAAGCTGTTGTAGAGGATTGAATCCAGACGGCAGTCGTGCACGCATCACAGCATCATCCAGCATGTTGTTCAAATATTTCATTAAATCAACCATTGGTTCATCCGCAATCGTGTTTTCTTGCTTAAAAGTCAAATTCGAGAGCATCTGTTGCACATATAAATGCCAAATCAATCAACAATAAATATATAAATAACATTCCAGCAACATTCAAAATGCCAAATCAGTCAAAATAAATATTTTTAACACATTCTGGCAACATTAGTGGTTAAACTAACCTTGATTCCAGCCTCGGGAGTGAAAGGTTTGTCAAAATCATGAAGTAATTTAATATTTCCCTGTTGCCCGAAGCTTGCAACGGCCAAATTTCCCACTTCAGCTTGGGACATTGCACGGCAGACCGTCACTAAGGCTTCCATTGCAAAATTACCACAATGCCCTTCTGACATGCTCCGAGAATCATCAACTGCAATGACAACTTGGTAATCACGTTTGTCGGGCCGGGTCCGCCTGAGCCATATCCTGTCTTTCCTATAATGGCTAGCAATATATGGGATCACCTGTAAATTTTGAAAAAAAAAAGAATCAGATAAATAATGAACTATGCTATATATTAACATATGTGCTACTAATTGAAAAATATATACCTGTCTCATATTAATTCTTTTACCAGTCTTGTAATCTCCTTGGAGCTTGCTAGCTAAAGTGGGCTCCATCACTAGACGCAACTGTTGTGCTAACTCTTGAGATAATCTTGTCGTTTGCAATTCATATTTTCTCCAAAGGGGGCCCGCATCATCCCTCATATCAGTAGATGGATCAAAATCACGAGCTTTACCTAACTCATTATCATCATCGATCGAGAATTTGCTAAATTGACTTATGTCTTCACTCATATACGACCTCTTTACAGATATCAAACTCTCGGGCAAGCTACTCAAATCTTGATTATAATCAACATCAACTTCATCCGATTCTCCTAAATGCTTCTCCAAATCTAATTTTTGTTGCTGCTTTTTAACATCATTTATGGGATTCAAAGAAGAATTTATTATTTCAGAAGCATTTTTCTCAATTTCCATTTCAGCAGAGGAATCTTTCCTGTCGGTGTTTCCCATATCCCTTTCATTATCATTTTGAGGTATATCTCCCTTGATTTGTTCAGCCGTTGCGGGTCCCAGTGCTTGAGCTGTACCATCCTTAAACTCAGCAGTGTAACCATACTCATCAGCATTCTCGTCCACCAAATCATCGGGGTTGACCTTTTCTCCCTCGAGGTCAACCGAGACTTTGACTCTCTCCTTCCATCCATCAAGAGCATCACCAACGCTTCGACAAGGGTTCGGCTGTAGTTTTTGTGTAAGAGACTCGGGAGGAGGTAGTGAAGTTCTTGATTGCTCATTGGTTAATCTTTCGCCATTTGCTGAGTCAGCAACCCTCACTTCGAGGTCAGATGCATTAGGCACGCCACTCGTTGGAGCTAGGTTATTTTCGAATTCATTTAAGTTGGAATATTTCTCGTCCTGTGAAGTCTCTCCCATTTCAGCTGTATTAGAGTCGTCTTCTTTAGACTGTCCAGATTGAGGAGTATTATCATTAGGGGCATTTTGGATGAAATCATGATTTTCCGCCCTAACGTCAATTTCAGCATCATTTTCTTGTAAACTCACTTCTCCATTGGTTTTTTCGGCATTTTCTTCAGCCTCTTCAAGAGATTCATCCATTACATTGTCATTTTCCTCATCATTCATTGCATCAGTATCGTTCACATCTTCTGTTTCACCATCTTCCATTGGTTCATTACCTTCTAATTCATCCATCTGAATGTCTTCCTCTGGATTTTCATCTTTGCCCTCGGGATTTATCCCTGATGGATCTAAAAACGCATCGTCTTTGTCTAAACTCATATCTTCTGGACCATCAAAATCATCTTCCTTTCCATTTTCACCATTCTCTTCATTAGATTCCTTTGCATCGAGATCCCCAGCATCCATATCAGCAGTAGCAGAATCTTCCTTGGCTCGAAGCTCCTCATCTTGGCGAGATTTGTCTTTCACTGATGACCCAGTCTCATATTTCTCATTTGCCCCGTTTTTCTCATCATCATTATCATCATCATTGTCCCCAAGCTTCTCATCAACTATATTATCACTGTTAGCACCAACTTCACCCATAGCAGACTCAATTTGGGGCTCATCCTCATTATTATCTTCATTTTCATCATCTTCAGATCCCTCACTAACACTTAAAGCCTCAGCATCAAAGTCTTGTTCCATCTCTATCCCTTTTTCATTTTTATCCGGGATCTCAGACTTGGAATCCCGCTCTTCATTTGGCTTCAGAAACACAAATTGTATTAAGATTTTTTGTTGGGAAAATGTATGATGAGGTTGGGCTAAGCTTATAAGCTACTTAAAACACTAAGCTTATAAGCTACTTAAAACAGCCTATAAGTTGTTTGAGAGCTTACAAACTCTTACAAAGTGTTTGGTACAATAGCTTGGAAGCTTCTAAATATATTAAGAACTTATAAGATAAAGAGTATTTCTAAGCTCCAAAACATTTTACAAGCACCAAGAACAGCTTATAAGCTTTTTATAATAAGCTCAGACAAACACCTTTTGAATGATGTAAACATGAATGCATACATACCTTCTCGGAGGCCCCAAGGAGCTGATCTTCATCAGTTATTTGATCACTAACGTCATTTAATCCCGCACCCTCACCCATACCGGTCCCACTTGCATCTTGAGTTCCCTCTTTCGTGCTATCATTCTCTTGTTCTTCAGTAGTACCAAATCCTTTGGCAAATAATGAAGCAAGAATGTTTGCGAGTGCATAAGTTACTGTGGATACCTACGTACAATAAAAACAATGTGGCTCAGACATTCCTTTACAGAAACAAACTCAAACGTTTGATAGGTTAAGTATACAATATTTGAGATATCTTTCTTGACACTGTTACAATCTTTTCTTTAAACCATTATTCAAGAAATATCACTATCCGGTTTAAGGTAAAAAGGTAAAACCTTACCATACTATGGGTAACTAGAAAATCCTGAAGAAGATTATCACCAAAAGTCACTATTTTATCCAATAGGACATACAGATGTCCTAACTGTACAAAAACATAAGAGCTCATGCCATGATTTCTGTCTCCATAATAGTTGAGAAGTTCCCCCTGAGAATAACCATGTCATGATTCCAAATTCATAAAATGGAAAATCAAGTTGGCATATTGACAATAATGAACTTACAGCAGATTGAAGTGTTCTGATTACGTCCTCACAGATGAGGTCCAATTGCAGATGTTCTCCATCTTTTTCCAGTAGGCTCTTCCACGCTTTAATATTCTTCGATGACTCTTCATTAAGAGCAACATCATTATTCAAAGACCCAACTCTGTGAAATGAATCAAGGATGTGCTCATACGTTCCCTTAAGGGCATCATGAAACTTCGATTCAAGCTCATTTATATTTTTTTCGTCATTCCCATTTATATGTTGCAAAGAAGCATAAAGCTCTTCAGCAATACGAGCCTGCAAAATGTTGAAAGGCTCAGTGTATTCATTCCAGAGGAATACTTAAAATTGGAATTTACCGTTTTCAGTAAGGAAATAACTTAATGTTGTAAGAATCTAAAGATACCTTTGCAAATAAATCTTCAATGTGCCCAAGTAGAATACATTTGACAGCTTCTTTCTCACTGTCTTGCCCATGGAAACCAGAGAGATCCCTTTCAAAGGATTTAACCAACTCAAAATTCTGAATCACCAACAGTTCCATTTCTTTAGTAACACCGTATGGATGCAATGCAACTCCCACCATAGTAATATCTCTGTCACTTCCAAGAAGGTGATGATCCAGCAAATTCTGTAAAGATGTTTCATACGAGTGACGATAAAGTAGTTTCCAAATATCAACCAAATAGCAAAACAACGGCGAATCACATACCTTAGATTTCTGAAAGTCGGGAAGGAATTTCTGGATAAATAAACAAATCTTATCTATCCCATCTTTCACACTAGAACAGTTAGTAAGATGATTTTTTCGAACCGTTTGTAGCAACAAATAGTCTTCGTACAGCACAGTGCAGAAACCATCAAAGAGTTGCTGTAATAATTGCATGAAGGTCAGAATTTTGAAGTAGAGTGCATTTGAGGTAATTTTATTAAATACAAGTCAAAAAGTACCTTTTGTTGCCACATGCATTTGAAAGTGGCATTTTGGTTCTTGATAGAAGACCTATCACCAACGGTGCTCGAGGACAAATTTGATAAAGGCCATATACACTGTTTCAAGCACTTAAGTTTCTCTGAAAAATCATAGGCAACACCTCTTTGTTCTTGTTGTATCTCAATTAGATGATCAACATAAGAACCTGACCTTTTGACCTACATAAGAGAGGATAAAATCAACACATCAATGATTCATGATAAAAGTGATCCCCGCATGTACTCAATCTCACAAATCAACTTTGCAAACTTAAAACTTTATATGCTTTTGCAAGGACTCAGAAACCAAATCAACTAGTCCATCAAATTGGTAGCAATTCTCTTTTGACATACCTGTATGAGAGAAAAATCTTTATGAAAATTCAGACATATTTTCCCCAAAACTTCAATTGAAGCAATGCTCTTGAAATAGTATTTATTTGCTGTTTTCCATATAATTTCACGGGAGAAATCAACATCGGCATTCTTAGACGGATCACAACTTGGTTTCAGCATCAAATGTTGCACTTCATAGGATGGCTGGAGAAGCCAGGACTGTGATTCATTGAATTGAGTCTACATGAAAGCACAAATTAGTTAAAAAAACAATACTCCTTTCACCAATCAGTTTGACCCAGTATGGTGTTTTAAAAAAGCGTAAAATCTTTGAGTGTTCAATAACCAAATATAAACTCAAGCAAATCTTAAAAAAAAAAGTATAGCATAATAGTACCTCTAAGGATCCTCTATGTTTGGACAAGCCACAGCTATCAAGGAGCTTTAGAAGTTCAGAAAATGCCCTCCTTTTCCCCAATTTCTTATTACTATCCTCCCAAAGATCAGCACAGTGAATAAGAGAGTTACATAATTCTTCAATTGTATGCCACAACTGCTTTCTTTGTTCCAAGTACAGAAGACATGACGACTGTAAAGGTACCCTGTTCTTGATGCCATCCATAATATCTGCATGATTTGGAAACATATTAACTTATGAATAAAAATGAAAAAAACGGATACTCAAAGAAATCAGGCCAGATTCAGGAAACCACCTCCTGCACTCTCCAGGCTCTTCCACCAATCAGAAAACCATATAGAGCTGCAAAAAGAAGGATTAAGGTTTACACAATTCTTCAAAAATAAAGGAAACAATGGCAAAAAAAAGAAAAGAAAAAAGAAGTCCACCTGTCCTTGTCTTCAGATTGAATCTGATTGTACACAGTATTAAGCAGAGTCCTGCTGACCTCATAAGGATCAACCATTAGCTTTGGGCCTTGAAGAGACTGAGTATTGATCCCACTTCGCAAGGCTTCTTGACCAAAAAATTCCATAAGAGGTTGTTGGAGTAAGTCCTGTGAGCATAAGACAAAGATGACATGTTTGTGACAAAATTAAAGTTCATTGTGGAAAACAACCACATGTGGAAGCAAAACCCATCCCTTATTTAGTAAACTAAAATAGGGAACTATGTAATAAGCTCGTGCAATTTTAGAAGAGTAATTCGTAGAACAAGTTGATCTCCTAAAAACAAGTTGATAAAATTGGGGCCTATTGACCATGAAAGAGACCATAGTCTTACCGTATACTTTTTGACAATCTTTCTTAGTTTCAGCCTGGTTTTTTTCAAGCTCTCAATGGCGAAATGATTGTCGATACGATCCCAACGACACAGTTTCAAAAGTTCATTCAACTCTTTCTCAATGCTTCTCCTATTAGCTCCAATATGTTCCAAAATTCTTTTTGAAACAATGAAGAAACATTAACATCAGAACAATCTACGAGATAATTAAAAGCGCGAGCACACTGAAGCCAATATTTATAACAAAACTTACCTTGGCAACAGTTGGACATAAAAGCCAAAAGTGTTGTAGAGTATTTTCAGATTCTCCTCTTGGCAAGGGCTGCATAAATCATTATACATTAGCATCCCTCTGTTTAAAACACCATATGAAATATAATGGTTCTTTTCGCAGAACTATTTAGTGGAAATAACATAATTCTTTAAAGCTACCACCACTGTAAAAGTCGAATTTTCAAGGAATAAGGATAGAAAGAAAAAAAGCAAGTTCCTGCAAAGCCCTGGTTAGCTATCTCAAGTAGATTGCTCAATCACGAATCAGTATAACAAACCAAAGTATACTCTTACCTTGTATTAGATCTCCGATTTAAATCATTACTAATCTGCCCATGGAGAGAAAGAAGTAGCTGAAGTTGCTTTTTAAATTCTCCAATGCTAGATGTCTTAAAAAATTCTTCCAGGCTGCTCATTCACTTGGCATTAGACATGAATATCATACAGACCAGATTAAATGTATGCTAGAAAAAAATATCAAACACATACCTTTCAATTGTTGAGCTATTGTATAGGTCAATGTCAGCAGTATGTCCACGTTGGAATACGGCGTACAATGGAAACCATAGCTGCCAATCGATACAAAATAAAATAAGATATTTTAGGACGATAAGACACATTAACGAGCATTTGTTTGTCCAAAATGAATCTCAAAAATTTCAAGACAGCAGTTATAAGAAGCATGACTAATTATAATTGGTATCTAAAAAAATATAAAAGCGACTTCATTGTAGCCATAAAAGCTAATCAAATGCTACAATATTCCAAACTGGCAAAGCCAGGTCAATATGTTTAGCAACTACTGAACTCATCGCGAAAAGCTAAGCTTTGAAAGAAAACCATTGATAGTAGAGAAAAATAGATGAAGCACCTTAACAGAACAATTAACTGCAAGCTGCAATTCTAATCAAAGCATGACTTCTAAAATCAGATGAACTGTGTTAACAACATAAATGCTTGATTTAAGTTCAAATATTTGGTCCCTACGATCCTATCCATTAAATTTTCTGTAAGTTTAAGTTCAATATAGAGCGTGCATCAACTATCAACTGATAAAAGAAGAAAACAATACTCACTTTTCCAGCATTTCTTTCGAACTGTGATTGAACTTCATCAAGCAATGCAGGCCAAGATTCAAACTCCAACTTATGCCACAAGGACACCAGATCAAAAATAGGCTCCAATTGGTCTAAAAGAAAAATAACGAAATTTAACGATGTACATGATCATTTTGTGTTCAACAGAACCCAATCATAACAACAGAAAGTTTGTTGCTTACCAGAGAGAGGAAATTTCGCAACGGTTTCTTGCACAAACCGAACCCTGTTAAGAAGGAATTCCAAAGCCGAGAGAGCCTTCAGAGAGAAAAAATAAATATAAGTTAAATAACTCAGGTGCAACAACAGGCAATTTAGTGCTTTAGAAGCTATAGAACATGCAACTAACACACAACTGAGGAGTACAAGGATCTTCTAGTCCTATGACCTATACACTACAATATTTTCCCAGATTAACATTATAAAGTGTACGTGGGTCAGCAGGTCAATAAGATAACAGGAAGAACATGTATAACGTTAAAAGTCAAGGCTCAACAGGAGTTTAACCAAGCATAGAAAAAAGTAAAACGGGTTACGTTCCTTTCTCATCATATCAGGCGACAAAAAGATTTCACCATTCCTAGCTAATTTTAAAGATTTTATTGTAAATAAATTTGGATAGTATGATGATCTACCTTGGCAAGAGGAGTGTCGAGCGGTAGAGCCAAGACCATGTCAGTAACTTCTATAATCTTCTGAAGAGCAGGGTGATCATCCCATTCTTTCATGAGGAAAATAATTCTCTCTTTAAGAAGTGCAACAGGCTCCACCAATTTAGCCAACATGGGTGAATTAGAATTCTGGTAGGGAACCAAGAAAAATTGAAAATAAGTTAATTTTGATAAAACTGAAGAACTAGATGAATTTACTTCAAAGGAGAAAAACGGAAACCTTATAAAAGTTGTATCCACGAGTTGATTTACGAGAAAGGATGAACTTATCATCATGCTCCAAACAGAGGCGGAGTAGGTGTTCTGGTGTAATCTTAGCATCAAAAGTGGACGAAAATAAACCTTTCAAGTCTGAAAAATGAGTAGACATGAGAAATCTTGACAACCCATATTCAAAGTATTTTGGGATAGAAGTCGAAAATCAATCACCTCTCGTCATTTTTATTCCCAGCATATAAGAGTCAAGAAAAGAAGACAATCTATCCGTGTCAGACACTTGAATATTGCCAGGCTGTTCAAGTAATTTCATTCATGAATAGGTATTAGGAAACACAAATTAAAGGAGGTCCAAAAGAATATATAGAGATAATTCATTCTACTAAAACACATGGCCCAGTTACGTAAACTTACTTTTTGAACAAGGTCAACTGAACCAAATAACTGATTATGAATGTTGACAATATCATCCAAATCGGATTCCTGAGCATTCCAGTCTTGCTCCAAAGCTTCATCTTCCTCATTAATTCTTACCTGCATGAAAGATAAGTTAGTAGGTGAGATACACTAGGGTTGGGAGATGGGGTGAGGAGAAAAAAGTGAGCACACAATTTCCTTACCTTCTCATCTAGTTCTTCCGAGAGAAATTCCTGCCACTCAGAAAAGCTCTCATTCGCAAGCAAATTTGCAAATTTTGATACATCAATTTCAATGATGCTTTCCAACTTAAATGTCCGGGCTCTCAACTTGAACTGCTGAGCTTTACTCTCATCCGCTGGCTTTGCCCGATGTTTCATCCAAAGACCGGCAACATCATCAAAGATCTCATGCAAGAGCTGACAAGTAGCGATGTCAGATATTTCAGTGGGAAAATCACCAGCAGGTCCATTACGTACCACACTGGAACTACTTAAGCTGATAAACTCACATGAAAGCCATTGTAATCTAAGGAAAGAGCCTCACCTTGAAGGAAGAGTCGCCAAGAAAACGGGCATCAGCAACAGAATCTTTAATTCGAGCAAGCACATTATGGTAAATGGAAACCTTAAATGGCAAGGTTGAGGTTTGCTATAAGAGAAAAGAAGGTGTTAAGCATTGTGAAAGACCAAAAAAGCCCTAAGTAGAAGTATTGAAAGAAAAAAGAAATTCCGAGTTCATTTTAATACTATGCTCAATCATGTACCATTGCATGAGAAATAGTGTCTAAAGTTGAAACCGTGTCCTTGGTCAACGCAATTGTGTTTTGCAGCAAATTCATATCAACTTCTTCGATACTTGTGGGCAATTGAATATCACGGGTAGAGAGTTTGGGCTGCCTCTCTACATTGATTGAGACATTTTTTTGTGCACAAACTCTAGGGAATCTCATAAATGTATAAACTGTGCTCTGTAAAAGGAACTCCAAGAAATCAACCTCAAAGAACAATACAAAATGGATAATAGTATAAGGAGAAACACAGATCTTCTACCTACCAGGACAAATTCCATATCCTGCTCATTGTTTGCTCTTTTATACAGTAAACTGGAAAGAATTAGCGACAAGCCTAATTTCATTTCATATACTGCTACTTGAACAGGTTCAATAATATCAGCATATGTTGAGTATTCATTTGATAATCGAGCAATGAAGCGTGATGTTGACTCCTGAAAATGGAAAGAATATGAAGAGTAAGTTAAACTGAGAAAATCAAAATACACAAAACCATATCAAGATAGAGAAATTTACTGGACAGATTGATCCGTGGTGTAGTCAATATTTCAGAACATGTTTTAACATTGCGTTAGGATGGAAGGTTACAAATGACAACAATCAGGTGGATCTGAAATGACCACAAGGACCCAAAAATAGCTTAATTGGGATCTTAAAGATTTGAATCCCACCGTAACATGAAACTATCCAAACAAACTATATGAATTCAATTGTATGGATTTTGAATCCTTAGCTCCAAATCACTTAATCAAAACGCTACCCAAAAATTAGAAGATCGAGAATACCTGCCAACTGTACACTTGTTTAGTAACCTTCTCTATTCGCAAGTTTTTGACATCTTTGATCCAGTCAACAAAACCTGTAACCAACTCAAGGAACTCGTCGCATTGATGCTTCAACTCCTTAAATTTTCTGGAATTGGAACGAAACACCATCTGATTAAGGGGGCATCAACATGTCAGATTGTCAGTGTACATCAAAAAATGCAGCAGATCTTTATAAACTGGTGCAAAAACACAACAAAATCCAAATCCACGTGCAAAAAGTTAAAAGGACAACCATAATTCTTCATGCAGGACCACACACACAGAGCTTCACATATCTATATTATACTCTTTCTCTTATCATCTCAATGAGTAAGAGGTGTTTAAATATTGAACAAAAACCTAGATTTAAAATAGGCAGGTTACTAAAAAGCTTGAGTTTCCTGGTATTTATCTCAGTTTTTGGTTGGCCTTTCTTTCCCTTTTTTTGAGGGGGTATTTCACATCTCTGTAAGCTAATTATATGCTTTTTGTAGTAATGTTAAATTAACATCTTGCCCACAACTTCAACACAAATGCAAGAGAAGAAAATTACAAGCACTATCATAGGGGTGCACACTGTTATTATTATTACACGGACTTTTCAAAAATAATATTCAGACAGTAATTACAGAGACAAAACGAAATATGTTTATGTACCTTTTTCTGAAGCCTTCTCTTCTCAGCATTGAGTTTTTCCAGCAGATTTATTCTGTAACTATCAGCTTCTTTCTGATGTGTACTTCCAGCTAAATAGACACATTCTTTCCGGACCTACAGTTAAGAGGCGATCAGTACATAATCAAAGTGGTGACAACAGTGAAACTGAGGTTTCATAATTGACCACTTAAGTGATAGACCTACAAGATATGACTAAATAAAGATATATAAAACAGAGAAAGTGGTTCGCATGGATAAACGTTCACAACAAAAAGTAAATATGATATTACCTGGATCTCAATCTCAAGTGAAGCTATTTTCTCCGTTAATTCTGAAAACTTGACAGAGCATTTTAGAGTAGGATCCAGATCATCACATCGGACCAAAAGATTATATCGCATGCCCCCAATCCGTAACAATGCACATCCAATACTCTGGACATCTAAAAGGGTTTAACGGGAAAAAAATGTGAAAAAAATTTAGTAAACAATCAGTAAATAAGAAAAATGGCAGATCCACAATATAGCATGCACTTACCATCAGATGAGCTCACAGGGTAAAGTTCATTAAGCAGCGGCTCAATATAAGAACCAATCAAGGACGTGAATATGTGGTGGTTTGATGATGCTAGGCGCTGAACCAGAACCGTCATATCTTGTTGCTGTAACATTAAAGAACAAGTGTTCAAGTTCTTAAAGTGAAAAAGCAAGATATTCCATAGTCAAACTGCAGGCTATAAATACAATTCACAGCTAAAGAAGAATATTACAAAAATGCACTCAAACTTAAACTTATTACAAAAGTATAATCAAGAAAAGTTATGTACCGGGCTCCTTAATTCCTGGATAGAATGAAACATGGATCTGATTTCGGCAAACTCAGAGTCCTCAAATGACTTTTTGTGTGCATAAATAATCTACAAGCATGAATTTAAAGGGAAGAAGTTAAAAGTAAAAGTATACCAAAGTTTTAGATTATAGAAATGATAAAGATCAAATTACTAGTCAAAACAGTGGGAAGTACCTGCTGGAAGAGAGCCCTCGCAGCAAGGAGAAGCATATCATGCGAATTAATCAAATTCGCAGAACTGTGCCAAATATTACATGAAGCGGCTCTAAGCTTGAAGCTATGTAATGGGTAATCTCTAATAGAGTTCCCATCTTGCCTGAATTTCAAAAGTGTGAGTGGAAAAGGAAATAAATATATTTACAAATTACAGAAAGTCTTAAACAATTAATGATAGAGACAAATAAAATAAATAAATATTACAGCTAAAATTTCAGTAGATGTAGTATTCCAGTGCAAAGAATAAAACTCACAGAATCTGCTCGACTATCGCCGATTTCAGAGGCCAAAAAAGTTTGTGAGGTAGCAAAACACCATATTCATCACCCTCAGGTAGGGTCTGCATAAAAAGTGCATATAGATTTGAGTATATTAGCAAACAAACACAAAGTCCTCATTAATATATCATTCAATATGATGATAACTACCTCTGCAATCACAGGGCAGACTTCCCACAGAGTTGCATGCCATCTAAACCACATCTCCATAGTAAAACTAGAAATTTTTTCAATTGCTGCAGCAGAAGAGAAGACATTAATTGTCAAAATAAAGAGTAATTCCAGAAGTTGTCAATTAACAGAGCAAAACTGACCTCCCGGGACAGATTCCCAAGCATCTATGGTCCACAAAATCTTTTGGTGAGGTGAAAAATCGGTCGGAGGCCTTGATGATTTACTTAAAGTGAAGTTCAAAGATGACTTCAGAGGACCAGAAAACTTGAGTAAAGCCTGACAAACATGGCCAAGTAGAACAAATGCGAACATCAAAAATCATTCAAAGAGAGCATTATCGCAACATATAAAAAATAATCCTTCATAGAAGGAAAAGAGAATTGGCATACTTGGTGTTGTTTTTCAATGTCAACCACAATAATCTCTGTTAGGTTCTGCAGTAGCTCGAGATCAATGGAAACACTGGTCTCATCAACTATGGGTTGTGTCTTTAGCCAACGATCGAACCCAGACCTTCTACACAACATATCAGGAGTGAAGACACAGCAAGCAGAAGGGATCACTGACAAAGATCCAAGTTTAATGGCTCCCGATTTCAACATCAGTTTCTGCTTTTCAAAATCCAACCTTCCCAAGAGCATCTGAGAAATGAAGCATTCACCAGAGTGATGTCAAATCCAGATTACTAAGGAACCAAAAAAAAATCATGAAAACATACCTGATACATTTCTTCCAGCTGCTGAATTATTTCAAAATCATTATCATCAGCTTTGCCAATGATGTATGATGACATGCAAACCCCTTCAAAACACGAAAGTCTAATTAGAAGTCACACATTGTTGTGTATAATTTAACTCATTATTTATGTAAGAATATAATCATTTCTTGACGGTCCAAAACACAGGTTAAGCACAATAAATCATATTACACCACAAATCTAAGGAAAATAATGTCCTTTGGTTTCTCTTAACCCCCTAGTCAAATTCAAGCAGGAAATCGATCTCTCAACCCAACCTTGTGGAAACTGAGAGTAAGGATGCAAACACTTTAGAAGGTTAACAATTACAATACTCAGGGGAGGTTTTGATAATTTTCTATACCCAAGGAGAACTTTGTGTGAGCAGGCTTTGCATCAAAGAAATCTACCGAACTTCTCAAAGAACCAAGAAAATAAAATACAAACACAAAGACAGGACAACATTGATATCTAGAGATACTATATGTTAGAAGCTCAGGAAAGCATACAACAATAAACCTTGAAAGGATCAATCGAAACATCTTGGGAGACCAAGAGATCCTACCTTGCATTGCAAGGACGCGGAGTTCCACAATAGAAAATAAAGCACCATCTACTGTATCTTCGTCCAATTTATTCCCATCTACAGAAACAATTTTAGCAACAGATAAAATTACAAACGGAAATGAAGTAAAACACCGAATCTATACTACATGCATGGCATTTCTGGCCAAGTGCCCATTCCAGCTCTAGACACTGAGTAAGAGGGGCATTACAAGTATTGACCATAAGCATAGATTGGGATAGTTCGCAAATCATGCCTTGTCCATATGGTATAGATCATAAACCCCATTAAGAGAAGAGCTCACGAGACATACCTAGTCCCATAAACTTGTTTATTCTTGGCCATACCACTTCACAAAGGTCTGAAAGTTGGGACTGTTTTTCATATAACTCGGCAGATGAAGGCAAAATTGGATGTCCGCCATGCGCCCAGAGCAAGGACTTGCTTAAATTCAAAGACAAGGATGACACACCTTCCAAATTTTTCATCTCGGCCTATACAAATAAATTTCAGAAGAAATAAATTTCTAAGTCAGATCCACCGAAGAAATAGCAATACAAAGAAAGAAGCGACAAAGTGAAATTGGATAGTAAAAGGAATAGTAAGTTCAATTCGAGGAATTGCCTGAAATTGTTTCGCTTCTATGGGACAAATTTCCTGCAGTTTTGCAACATCTTTCATCAAAGCCCGCCAAGAGATCAGCCGGGATTCAACCTGAGAAGAAGTTATGCTACTCCAGAAGAGAATATGATGGTCAAGAAGGTCACCATATGACTTAAAAAGTAAATCAAAGGAAGGTGACTCGACAAGCAAGTCAAGCACTTTCTTTTCCATTCTCCGCAGAAAAGTCAAAAGAGGAACAAAAGGTTTTTTGGAACTGTGACTGTATTTTTTCTCATTGCTCCACTGTTGAAGGCTACGTCTCAAAAGGCTAACACATTTAATTGAGTTCATTAGACGCACACCAACAGATGGAAACCAATCAACTAATGCCATAGAGAGTAGTGGCACAGATGTGGGATCTATGTCAACTGAACTGTAAGACATAAGCTCAGTGTGTAACTGAAATATACTCTTCCAAATTGAATGTTGCAGCTCCTTTCTCAGTAAATATGAAAACCAATTGAAAAATGGAAAGAAGGGATGTAACCGGGAACCAAACCACTCAAACCACTGAATGTACAGCCTATAATCACTTTCAGTTGCTTGTTCAATTACCCAATCAGCAGCAAAGGACAGCTTCTTCTGGGCTAAGACCAACTCAAATTCACCTTGAGCACTATGATTTTCAATCATTATATTTGAAGACTTGGGACACATTAGTCTTTGTAGCAACACAGCATCCATTAGATGAATCATCTTCGAGCCTCCGTCGAGAGGAGTTTTTCCCTTTGAACCTCTTTTCAAGGTGCCAGAAAATAAGTGGGATGCAATCTGAGATCCCAATGACTCCAGATACATAAGATTTTCTCTAACACAAGCCTCTCTTGAGTAACAAATGTAATCCCTTAATTTCAAGGGGATTGGCCAACCTCCAGGTAAGCATAACAAGCAATCATCAGATGTACTGAATTTATAAAGCTCTGACACTGATAAATAAGAAACAACTGCTTGCGAAACAATGTCTTTTCCTTTTCCCTCACCAAAAGATGAAAGATATGTGTGTTCCCAACTAATGTGGATGCTCCAAACAGGCTGGTTTCCGTTTGCAACAAGCCGCTGAAATAACTGCACCCAGCGTGAAAGCTCCAGATTTGTGATGCTCACATTGAGACGATGACCTTCATGCTTAGCGTAAATGTGGGCTTTGGCCATCATATCAACCAACTTGCCCACAGGAATTCCAGACAGAGTAATAAATCTCTTCACTTCTCTGAGCTCCATATCAGAATGATCCTTGCCACATAATTTTTCTACCAACCAATGAGGCTGCATCAAATAAATTTCAACTCCTCTGTTTCTCATTGCTCGGGATACTTCACCATAGCTAGGATTAACAGTGAGAAACATCCGGAATTTAGGATGTGGGTGAATAACCACAGGGTTGCCGTCTACAATACCACATTCATTAATGGTAATAGATCCAGATTGCTCAACCAAAGAGTTAATCCTGTCAAGAACCTGCGTATAATAAAATATGACGAACTTAAGCATATAAAGAACATAACAACTAAAATCAAAAGGTCACTAAGTAGGCAAAACTTTATCATCAAACAAAAAAAAATTCAAAATAGAATATACAAACCGTTGGATTGCAAAGGTTAGCATTTTCTAAGACAATCCATTCTCCATTTTCGATAGCCTTGATCAGTAATCCAGTTACCCATTCAAACTTCATAGAGTGTTTTTTTTTCTGATGATCATCTTCCAACTTCTTAATCATGTTTAGAGTGCTGTCCAGCTCCTCATGAGACCAAGATACAGGTAATGTTTGTTCCTCATTTACCAATTTTAGATGTTCAATCATTTCAACCAACTGCAGGATTGAATCTCTCATCCATGGATTATCTACTTGAGTTTCCGATCTATTTATGTTAGATAAGAAGGCAAGCCATCGAGCAATAAGATCCTTCTGCCGGATGAACATCTCCACGGAAGATTCCAATTGCAAGTTGAAATACTCGTTCATATATCTTTCAACTTGAGAAACAGCAAGGTGATAGTGACGGGAGGCATTATATTGCTCAAAGCACCCAAGCAACTCAGATATATCAGTAGCCGATGAAAGATTTAATTCATGTAGTACGTTTCCAGTCAATTGTGCAAGCAATCTTATCAGCGAAGTCTTACCAGAAGATGGAGGACCAACTAATATGCATAACCACTGATTCTTTATACATTGTCCCACAGCTTCTAAGCAATGGCGTAAGTCAGGCAGAATCTTTAGGTTGTTACTCGAAACACCAGATGACTGATGCAGATACCTTTCAAGTGATACATTTCCAACAGTAAACATATGAGGACTGAGATTTATTTTAGGGTATGGGTTTATGAATGGCTTCACCCCGAAAATTTGTTCATATAACTTCATAACTTCTACGCGGTCAGCTGGGGTGCGCATTCTATGAAGGTAAATGGAGCTCAGGAAACAGTCAGATTTCGAATTTCCAGGGGCATCTGAAAAGAGTCGAACAAAATTTCAGAAGAAAGTCGAGGAAATAATAAATCAGGATGAGCCAACAATTACTACTGAAAAAAACCTTTGATAATCTGGCATGAACGGATCACGTCACGAAGATTAAACTCCCACGGGGAACCATCTTGACCAAATCTGTGATAGATCATAGTCTCTTCGTGTAACCTTTTATTGAACACAACCAGCTTCAACAGGAGAGATTTTTCAAGTGAAGGAAAGAGCGAGCTACATATGGAAAGATAGTCTTCATCAACTAGCTCATCAACATAGACCTGAATGAATAGGGAGTTAAAAGGTTACCAACTGATAACATAAAAAATAAACCAATGTACATCAGGAAAAAAAACATGTCATGTAGTACACATAAGTGTGTTGAATACACAATTCACATGTAAAGAGAGAAACCAATTGCCAAGAGGTACCTTAGTGAACCTGTTGAGGAAGGACTTAGGAAGGCCTTTCCTGCCTCCACCTTGACAGGAAGGATTTTGACATGCAAATACTCTGAAAGTAGTTGGGCACTTGAAAGAATGGCCTAGCTCTGGAATGAAAACTTCAGCTCGATGATCCAAAATGGCATTAAGGCCCTAATTTGAGAGTAAAATTGTCAAGTACATGTACCGCACCAGTAATTATAAACAGTATACAGAATGACATCATTAATGAAATACGATCCCCCTCTGCCACATGAATGGCCCAGAAACATATTCCATTGAACAAATTTAACCAATTTACTACCTGAAACTGAGTTAGTCACTAGATTATCTTTCTAAGGTGACAATAGCTAGGAGTTTCTTTGATCTGGAAAATTGTTTATTTATATATTTGAAATTGTTTAAAGCCTGATAGACAGCTGAAAGGAAGGTATCACGAGTGTGGTTCACAAATTCTTATGGCTACTAATTACTACCTCCAAGACAGATTGCGGAGCAAGATTTAGTTCATCCAGCAAAACCCATGATCCTTTCTTCAAAGCCTGACATAGCAATAAACCAATTTCAATACCATGAAACCAATAGAGAAAAGGAAAACAATGAGAAAAGACCAAGTTGCCCCCCCCACCTGAAGTAGGATTCCATCAGACCAGGCAAACTGTACTCCATCATCACTTTCAACTGGCAAATCTGACCCCAACAGATCCATAATGTCCGTCTATAGAAAAGAAGAGACCATTCAATATAGTGTGACATCAAAATAAAAGGAAACAAAGTTGATGCATATATGCAACTAACAAGTTCTACTTACCTGCTCAGATAAGTTGATCCGTACAACTGTGTGTCCAGAGAATCGGCCAAGTGCAGTAATTAAACTTGTTTTCCCAACACCAGGACTTCCTTCCAACAAAACTAGCAAGGATAAAAACTTCAATTAGAGAATTTGCCACACAATGTCGTTAAAACTAGGGAATCTTTTTATTTAACAAGAAATAATCGCAAACACATTACACATAAGAAATATACAATCTAATATAAATTGGTTTAAGAAAACTACCAGGCTTGTTAAGCTGCATTGCACGCAATACCCTCATCGTATTCCTGCGAGTGGTAGGGGCCAGGAATTCGAATCCATCCGCATTAACAGAGTCAGTACCTAAACATTATCAATGAGGGTGCTTAAGTACTAGCCTTCCATAAGAAATTGCAAATTCATATACCAAGTTCAACTTGCAAAAATTGTGAAACAAATAAACTAGTATTCAAGTATTTACCTCTCTTAATATAAAATGGGTCGATGCCAAAGAGATTGTCACACTCCATGTTATCAGCATAACTTAGAACTGGCAAACTTCCAGGATCAGTCCAGCCATAAGACTCTAGTCTATCAAGACTTGAGACGTCAAAACCTTGCTTACACTCCTGTGTTCAGGAAACATGGGCATCAATACAGTTTATGGAATTAAGTTAAACAGATAAAATCTAACTATTAAGTGATCAAATCGAGAAATGGTATAGGAAATATCAAGAAACAATATATTGCTTCCTTTGAGTGGTGGGCTTAAATGAAGTTAAAAAAAATGACGTCACTAAAGGGAACATCACTGCACAGGCTGCCTATGAAACTTCTTTTTTCTCCCATAATCAAATGTCAAAGAACCAAGGGGTTGGATCATTTAATATGGTTCCACTTGCATCTTAGTTTCTTCTACCAAAAAACATAGAATTCAGTTGTCAGACAAAACACACCACCTTGAGTTTCTCCAGAAGGAAATTAAGGCATTTCACTCTGAACTCCGCTGCTTCACCTTTCGATATATTTGTACCTGGAGAACAGAGAGTTGAAGACTAAAAACTTGAACAGGTTCTTAACTCTTCTAAAGAGATGAACATAAATATTAATTATCTTTTTACACATCATCGATATTTGAGTTCTAGAAAATTAAGCAGATTACCCAAAGTAAGCCCATCCAATAGAACCAGGAATGCCCCATGTACAAATGCAGATTCGGCTGATAAACTTTTCTCTGTCACGTTTATAAACGTTATCCAAGACAGGAGGTCTCTTATAGTAAGTACTCTTCCTGTCTGTAAAAGGTTGAACCACTGCGAAGAAAGAGAATGATGATAACATTTAGAGCTAAAGTGAGAAGAAAGAGCACTATAATATAAACAAATGAATGTCTGTAAAAGGTTGAAGCACTGCGAAGCAAGAGATGATGATAACATTTAGAGCTAAAGTGGGAAACAAGTGCAATTAATATAAACAAATAAGCGCTAGCAGCCCTCAAGGAAATGAATGTTTCACACTTAAAATACGTTTTCATAACTTAGAAACAGAATAAGCACTTGAAAAATGACTATAATGAGAATATCACAACATAGGACGTTGGGCATGACAATTGTGAAGCTAGTGTTCCAAAAGCCTGATCCTATTTTTTAGTCTTGTTACACTTCCTAAGAGGGCCAATTCCTTGTGCTGAAAACATTTAGGTTCTCAGAAAAGGAAGCAGTTCAAAGTGAAGAATTGCCAATGTACAACACTTCATGATATTTGTAACTAAGTACTATTGAAACATAACCAATAGCAGAAACTTTTTCCTTCATCTATAACTTGCTACAGAAAATGGAACAATCACCCTTCTGCTTAATTTTAAGCTACATTAGGTTAAGGTTTTGCCAAGTACGACATTTGGTGTACTTTGCAGCAGTCTCCTAGTTCCTAATAACTTTATGATTATCAAACCATGGTTAACAGATAAAATACCGGGATGGAAGACAACAAATTAAACGAAAATGTACCTCCCAAAATTTCAACATGACATCCACAATGTCAGCAAGATTCTGGTTTGAAATTCTGCAAGAGAAGTGAGAATCTATCAGAAATAGTCTCTTCGAGTTAGTTATCTTCATAAACTGTAGTAAAGATGCTTACCGCTCCAGAGCAATACTTTTAAGCTCATCCATATCACTTACAGATGGAATCCATATCTCCGTAAACCGATTGCGAAGCGCTGGTGAAAGTTCCTTTTTACCATAATCTCCTCCAGGATTCATTGTGGCTAGAAGGAAAAAGTTCGGGTGAGCAATTACGTTCTCAAGGTGAGAGCCTCCTTTCTCAGCCAATGACTGCAATGCCGAGCAAGAATTACCAAACAATGTTCAGTTTTTTTGCTTTTTTAAACAAAAGGAAACAAGAAAGATAGTGTTATCCACCCACTAAATCTATAAGCCAACACTAGATTTATGTTCAACAACAACGTCTTTAAATGAATAACGAGAAACTGATTACACTGTTCATGAAGGGGACAAGATGGTGAAAAGGTACGGGTTGGATTACTACACACTACTTTATTATCTCAGTCCACACTCCACACTCAATTTTTAGAAACCATAGCAACCATGTATTACCACATTACAGACAAGAAAATAATGGAGCACTTCAAAAAGTTGGCTAATATAGAAGTGCAATTTCTCAGTTTTGCAATATTTCCAATCATTTAAAAACAGGTCAAAAATCATGCACAGTCATAGCAGATTTGATTATAAATAACTCACCAGTTTCCTTTCCGGTTCTAAAACGCTGTTTAATCTTTCAAGAACACTATCATCAGCTAAAGAAATCTCATCTACAAGAAACAGATCACCGTTCTTCATTGCTTCAACAAGAGGTCCATCTTGCCACACAAAAATGGTCTGCCACATCTTTTGCAGCTGACACAGATCCAGATATATTTTCTCTACATAACCAATTTCATTGATGGTGACTTCAGGATGAGACACAGAACTCTCTTTGTAACTCTTGATGATTACGGAGAGCAGATTGAGAGTTAAAGAGGCCTGGTTAATGTCCATTAAAATTTTCTGCAGTAAAGAAGTGCATTTCAGAACGGCAATCAAAATCAAGACGCAAGAAACTCCACTTGAAAATATTTAAAAAAGAGATCAACATACATTGTCTCCAGGGAAGAGGATAAAGGCCCTTGAGTGGATCAACTCCTTACAAAGATTTTGGAAATCCATACTAATTCTCGATCTCTCACGCACGGGGTAGAAACCCTGTTCATTGATTAACCCACAAAACACACAAATGTAACTTCAGTATAGAAAAATGTGGAGAAAATCAAGTGGCAACAAGCAGAGAGCAACAAAAAACGGGCCCCAAAGAAGATTTTCAGAAAAGGACAAACCCCAAGAAAATCAGATGTTTCTGTGTACTGGTGGCAATTCAATACGTGCAACTTCGAATTCAACATGTTACTAAGCAACTGACAAACAGTTGTTTTCCCTCCACCAGTTTCACCAACAAGAAGAACAGGTTCACGCATCTTATAACACCGCTCCACCAGAAAGTACATCCTCCACATAGTTTTTGTCCAAATAATTCTGAAGGCAACAAACATGAGGAATTTCAATACCAAGCCAAGAGAACTCACAAATATCCGTAACTGAAAAGATACTTACTTCCCGATATTTTCAGAATGTTCTGTGTATTTGTTGGCTACCAAAGCACTATCTCCAACAAGCGCTTCCTGGAACCAAGAAACAAACACAAAGGCATATGTTTTATTGTACAATGTCACATGATGCACAAGATTAAAAACAACCAGCCATCATTGTATCTGAATGCTAAAATACCTTCACTCTAGAATGCATTAACAAAAAGGCAACATTTAGATATGTTATTTGATTGGATTTAATTCTAGAGAATCATAAAAAATTCAAGTGGCAAACTTTCATGTGTATGAGGAAGTACCGAAGTAGGTTAATATTTAACGTGAAAACGACTCGCAGTATCCATCCAAGAAGGAAGCATTTTGAAAGTACTAATTTAAATACTGCAGGGGCACACATGAATCTGATATGTTAAAACAACAGCTATTTTATCACAAGCTTAGGACCAATTAAAAACGGGGATGCCAAAGAATTCTTAAATATATGACCAGGTATCAAAATTTAGAATTAAGATAACTTAGCAGTTTCAAGTTCAAAACACTTATCATGAGAAAGACTCCACTTCAATCTGAGATGATGTGCCTATCATAACATAATAGTTTAAATAAATTCATCCGGAAACTGAGACTAATAGCAAATAGTACCTGCTTGTACATGTCAGCATCAGAAACTTTTACTCTTAGCTGCCTCTCCAAAACTTCTTTAACAAGTCTTTTCTCAGCATCATCGCGCAGTCTTTCAGCCATTAAATAATAACCATCATAAGCTAGATCTTCATAAGAGGTACCATATGTCCTGAACCGATCAGCCCACCTGAACAAGTCACGTGGAGTTATGAACCCATGTTTTCCAGCAAAAATTTTACTGCTCTGTCTCCGCAGTTGCAATTCCTTCATTACATCAACCATTTTTTTCGCAAAGCTCGCAGGAACCTTGCACCTCTTTTCTAAAATTGTGGTCAACTCCTCTAGCGGAATTTCATCAACATGAATTTCCACAAAACGATTGCGAAATGCTCGAGATAGCATTTTGCGGCCCCCATAAACAACAGGTGGATTTTGAGTTGCAAACAACATAAAATCTGGATGGGCACGAATAGTTTCCTGCAGTTCAGGAACAAAAAGTTCCCTATTATCATCAAGCAACCTGTTCAATGCTTCAAGTACATCTGAGGGAGCTAAGTTAAGTTCATCAAGAACAATCCAATGACCTTTTCTAACAGCTTTCACGAGTGCACCTTCATAGAAAACGAGCTTTCCACTCGCATCAGTAATATAAGAACCGAGATACTCCTGTAGGTCAGTATGTTCATGGTTATTAATTCTTACAAATTCATGACCAGTTATTGTAGCAAGAAACCAGATAAGACTAGTTTTCCCACTAGATGTGGGTCCCTGCAACAAGACCGGATATCTTCCAATAAAAATTGCTCGTGCGAGGTTTGTAAGATGATCCTTGACACTCTTAGTTAGAACATAACTCTCCAATATGTCATCAACATGAGACTGTGCGTTGACCATCAAGTATGAGTCAAAAGGGAGAGAAGGAGGTGTCTTCCCTCCCAATAAATGTCTGCAAATTATACTGTTCATTGACTTTGCACTAGAATCATCTAATAAATTCAGAAAGAACATACAAAACCCATCATAAACAGATTTTTCAAATCCGAAATTTCTTTTAGCCTTCTTTAAGTATTCCAATGCCCTGTATAAAGAACGTAAACTGTAATGAGGCTTCTGGTTAGCCCCGTCTTGTAGTCTATCTTCGGATTCCTTTGCTGCCTTGTAGAATTGTACGATTTTACTTACTAATGCCCTGTACGAAGGGTCATCATCAACAAACTGATTAATAAACAAAACCAAGTCTTCATCATCCAATACATCATCGACAAAGTATTCTGTAAATCTGCCCCTCAAAGAAACGGGCAAGTCCCTTTTACCAGCATCAGTGGCAGGGTTCATGCATGCAAACATACGAAAATTGGGATTCCGGTGAACGTAATCTATATCACCCCTCTCAGCCAAGCATAGTGACCCATTCTCGTCCTCAAGGACCCCAATAACCCGTTGCAATATCTCTGGAGGAGCCAAATTTACTTCATCTAGCAATATCCATTCACCATTTTTCAGGGCAGTAATGAAAGCTCCTTCTACAAACGAAAATATCATTCCATCTGAACCACTAACTAGTGCATGAGCTCTTTCAAGTTTCACGGAAAAAAATTCCCAGGCTTTTAGTAGGTCTCCACGGAAAGGTCTCTTTCTCTTCTTACCAGGACTAGATTTTCCTATTTCAATTATCTTTTTGATGCCTTTCTGAAATCCACTTAATAACATCTTCCAGTTCTTATCAATCAAAAATTTCCTCAATTGAGTAAGAAAGCGCTCATTGTCCTATACAGAGACAAGAATATTAGTAATCACCTATAAGGAGGATCAGAAAAGAAGAAAGAAAAGGACTGATACCCCGACAAATGATACCTTCGACGAAAATGTATTAGTGAATAGATTCTCGAACTCCTGATAAAGTGGAATACAAACAATGCGTGCATCCACGGGTTTGAATCCTCCCAACAGGTCGGCAACATCACTTTGTTGACTTAAGTTCTGCAACACAACAGTTACAATGAACAATTTTCAAATGAAGGGATCAAACAATTTAAAATTATTGAGCAAATTTCTAGATCTTAACATACCAAAACTGTGAGTTTCTGACCGAGCCTTGTAGCAAGAGTCTGTACAAGAGTAGTCTTCCCAGTGCCTGTTTCACCGACCAACAGCACGGGCTCGTTAAACCTAGCAGAGCAAGCAATTCTTTCAAGAGCGTGTGCTGAAGCACGGAGCTGAACAAACACCTTCTTGTCACGATTGAACTGTGAAAACAGAGACCAGACTTGACAATGTCCATTTACAAAGATATCCAAAAAACAATAGGAAGAGAAAGAGAATATTTCTAATTCATTTACTCACAGCCATTTCAACGCGTTGAAGGCTAGCCCGTCCGACTTGAAACTCAGATTTCAGTTCCTGCACACTTCCAAAGTTTGTAAATTGTTCCTAGAGAGTAAAACAACATACATGTCCATGTAATAATAAGTGCAAAGATGTCAATACAGTACAAAAGTAACACCTGAATGATGGGCTTGTTTACAGGATACAAAGCTTCAGGAGCTGCAACACCCCACAACTTTGCAATCTCTCTCATGATAGCCAAACGCTTTCCAGCTGAAGTAGAGAATGTTGCAAAAATATCTATTGCCTGAAAACCAAAAAACTTGCAGTCAAGTGCTTAATACAGCATGTCTAATTTAGTGAATGATGCTGATGTATCTAACCTCTTTACAGATACTTTCGCATGCATAAGTGGATATCCTATCCTGTCCAGAGCAGAAGCCTAGGCTTGCAACTCTTTTGCATAACTTGAGAAGATCCCTTTCATGGCAGAAAATATGATTTAGTTAATAACTTGCTGCCAAAAATATATATATATATATATATCATATGCAATAAATTATCTACCTTAGAGTGAATCTGTCATGATAACCTGGAGAAGCTGTTGATCCCAATTGGGACCTCGTAAGTTGGTTCACCATTTCAAAGGTTTCTGCAGAAATGTCAGAGACGGTTAATAGAGAGTGCATGATGTAAAGAGCCTTAAGTTATTAACGTATCAGAAGAAAAGAAAAGCATCAGACCTGTGAGTTTTTTTGCAAGAGACTCCAACTCCGGATGCCACTCTAGCACGATATTTAGTAAGTCCTGAGTACTTGGTGGGCCAATCATTACCTTCCCCCAAACAGCACCAAGTGAATTCTTACCTATTCCCAGAAGACGGAAGAGCAAAAGATACCATCTCGTCACAAAAATTAATAAAATAGCAGTTACATTATCATGTACTTCTTTCACAACTTGGCAAAAAACACTACTTCCAAGGTCATATTTTTCAAAAAGAAAGATCATGTGATAAGCTTCAAGAGAACAATGATACGACATAGAATACAAGTTATATTATGCAGCAAGAGCATGAGTTGTCATGATTAATGATGGAAAGTATTTAAGTATCGCTTAGCTACTTGTATGCAGAGACAAAAAAAACCCTCATATAGATGATTGGGATGAACCTTTTTCGCCCACCATATGCCAGTTCAAATTATGAAAAGAACATAACCACAGCACAAATTATGAAAAGAACATAATCATAGCATGATCAAATGTTTAAAGAGATAGTAAGCTAAAATGAAAGGCGGCAGACAAAAATAGAGTAAAACAAGGTTAAATTGATGTAGTAAACGCTACTTCTCACTTTTGAAAGTTCAGGTTTTCCAGTTATCCATTGGGAATGGCCAATTGCCAAGTCAGAGCACAGGAAAATAACTAAAATTTCATCAGATTGATTTGAAATTTCTAAAGAGAATGTGACAAATAGGTTAAACCAGTATAAGGCATGACCGATGAGAGGCGGTCATGGCTAAAAAGCATATTAACTCTGAATAATTTTTATCAACACGGATACACAAAGACAGTTTGACCAAAAAATTGTGGAAGTTGTAAATGTATCAACTAATGTAGAAAATAATATAACAGCCACCAAACTACAAAAAATGCACAACAAACCTTCACTAGAGCGAGTTGCATCTGGATTTGAGCTTGTGATGGTAGAAAAAAGACGAAAACTCTCATTAACTCTTGCTGCCTGCATAACATTCCTTTTATTACTAAGATGAATTCAACATGTATTTAAGATTGCCTCGAGAAAACATTAGATATATGAACGCCCATGAAGAAAGGATGGCAACACATGAGCACAAACAAACAAACAAACAAAAAAAACCAAAGGAAGGCGATTTCCTAGGTTTTTCTGTTCGTAGATATACTAGTTCACAGCCAAACCAGAGCGAAAAATCAACAAAACAATCTATGATAAAAACTGTATTGATTCCAAAAATTATTGGATATACAATTGACATCAAATCAAATAGCCCCCACCCCAAATAAAAACATTACAGGAGTCTCCCCAAAGGATTGTCTAAAGCAGCAGCAGGCTCAAACTGCTTCAATGAACTCGGCTATGACTGAGTTTAAGATAAGCTTTTATCTATCAGGGCATAAAGGAACTCATACAAGTATTTTAAGCTATTGGACACCCTAATTCTGGCCATCCTACGCAAGGTTTGCAATATGTATAAGTTCTGCCATGTTTGGTCAGGATAATATAACGTCAGGATGATTGTAACTGCACCAGTCTTGGAATTCTTGATAACATTTGTTTCACATGGTTACTTTTAACATATTAGATGCTTCATCACTTTTAATCAATAAATACAAATTAGACAAACATTTTACAAGACCCACACAGCTAACCATTATATAATCCAAATACTCTATTTTGCACATGGAAAAGATAAAAGGTATCTACCTCCCCATGGCCAGTTGAGAATGTAGTTGCACCTTCTAACAATGGTAATAAGATTGACAGAACGTCAGGCGGCGCTTTATCGATATCCTCAAAGACAACCCAAACACCATTCAAAACAGCCTGCCAATTGTTTTGTAGTAAAAGTTACAACAAGATATCATGGAGCAGTAATTTTAAATATATGAATGACTCCAAAACCTGAGTAAGTGAACCAGGTCGCCATCTGAATTCACCGGGTTGCTCCGTACAAACATAACTCCCAATCAGTGTTTTGCCATCAATCTGGTCGTCCATATGAATAGATAAAACTGTTTTGTTCGAAGGGAGATGTTAAAAACAGAAAATATTTCACGTGAAGGCAATTAAGAAAAGAATGTAACAGCTTTAACGGCGTGGATAGATGCAAACTAGCAACACATAATTTGTCCAGGTTCATAACTGGATGCTTTCTGTGCATAATTTCGGGAAGAATCGCATTTACATCCCACAACTTGGACCAGTGTCAATTTTGGTTCCACTGTTTACAAGTTTTCACATTTAGTCTCATGATTTCAAAATGTCTCGCATATAGTCTTAACCAATACTTCCCATCCAAATTTTAAGAGTCAAAGTCATATGTCCCATTAGTCAACATTTTATACTATTTCCTTCTTTTTTTTGAGAATTTGTGTGCTAGTAGCACTTATCATATGTCCCGTTCGTCAACATTTTTCAATGTTCAGTAGCACTTGATACTGAATAGGAATACCGTGATATCAGATTCAGTTTGTGCGTATGTCTCATTCAAGCACGAATTATTCCAAAAACCAGTCAAAGAGATTGAATAATGGAGCATAATTTTGTCCGTTAGAATTTAGATAGAAGTTCTGACTGAGGGGACCAAAAATGAAATAGGCAAAGTTATGGAAAGAAAAATGTGATGTTCCCATAATATCCAATACCACAAAGAGATATCCTTCTTAATCATGATAATCTTCAAGCAAAAGTTGGAGCAATTCAGAGCCTCACACTTCTATCACAATAACCAAGAGACATACCTCTACTACCATGAATGTGGGCTAACGTGTTAATAAGTGCAGTTTTCCCAGCACCAGCAGGACCATAAAGAAGCACAGGCCGCCTCTCACTCACAGCTAAAGAGACCATCTCAAAACTTTTTGTTATAGCCGACGTTAAAATAAATGGAATTCCAGAATTCCTGAAGGAAAACAAGGTCAATGTCAACGATTTTAATATCATATGAGAGGCTGAGATAGAAATTGAAAAAACATGGCAGGTGAGAAGGCAACAAACAATGCTCCTCATTATAACCCAAAGCATACTCTTTACAGAGATATTGCATAAATTCCTATTTCAGTCTATAAATCCTACCCTGCGACCAGCATGCCTGTCTGATTTGACTGGCAACAATTTATAAAATAACCCTCGTTGAGATTGGATTTTGGTCCAACAGCTGCCACAGCTTCGTCTGCATGAGACTCAAGATACCAATACCCTTTCTCCAAGGATACGTCCATACAAAATTCTTGCCATCTGTAAACAAAAAATCAAAGACAGATACAGTTGATATCCATAATTTTCTAAGAATGACAAAAGAAAATCACCGAGAAATACAACAATGATTATACAATTTCTTTTATCTTACATACAATGCCCCTTTTTTGTACTAAATGCAAAATAATGGAAGTAAAGTTATTCATTTAGAAAGATATAACACATTACATAAGTTTCACTTTCCCATCATTAGATGTTTTGGGTAATCAATTACAGCTGCATGCTAGTTATGATTGGGGGTAAAATCACATCATATAATAGAACAATTGAGCTTGTATTATCACATCATATAGGCTTACAAGAGATTACTAGATACTAACTGCATTTTATCCATGATTTTCTTTTTCTTCTACAAATAGTTTACAAAGTTCACATCAAAATATATTTGATTTTAAAACCTTAACGGGAAAAGGTAAACTTACCGCAGAGAATTCTGAAGAGCTTCTTCAGAGTCCTGTTTAGAGTGAAGATCAAAGTTTGCAGATGCTTTAAAACTTAACTTCAAAATCACTGATGATATATGCCAGCTACACCATCTCAGGTCAGATATTATATTCCTCAACACGGCATCATTTTTTACAATTGTAGGATCAACGGACAGCTGTACAAGGTCCAAAATACAGGACCAGTCCCACAATGTAGTGAAATTTTCTGGCTCCAATATAAGAAGACGATAAGATGCTCGAACAACATCTAACAACTTATTTGGAAGAAGATAAGATGCTCGAACAACATCTAACAACTGATTTGGTCCCTAAAAAATAGAGGAAGCTTATGAAAAAGTTGCAGCAAGGAACACTATGCATAATTCGTAAAAAGAGAAATAATAGTGCTGGAACAACAAATGAAATACCTACCAAAATCAACTAAGAGAGAATGATTATTCAATAGATACAGCATACTGAAAAAGAGACAAAAGAAGAGAAAACACTGAAGTTACAGAATACCTTATCCTTGGAAATTGATTGACACTGTATAATTCTTTCAAATGGAGCAGGAGCAGCTTTAAAATAATTTAAAATACACCTGCAGACGGAAACAATAGATGTTGTAACTGAATCCTGAGCACAGAAAGCAACCATACATGGAATAAGAGCAACATAGACAAATACATGGGGATAGCTTACTTAACAACATCCCAAATCCAAGAGCAATTATGCCATCTCAAGTAATTTACATAATCTACTTTCTCCAAAATGAGGTGCTATCTCTCTATTAATGTAATTCTGTATTTATTTTATTATTTACCATTACTACAATAAAAAAACTTGGTTGACTTATATCAGTATTCTCATGTATCATGCCAAAACCAACTTCAATGTATCACAGAATTGCAACAGAAGTATACTAAAGCACGCTCTGCATAACATTGTGAAAAGGAGAACAAAAAAGTGCCAACAAATATAAAAAAGTCACAATTATCTTACCCCAACAAAATAGGAATTAGATCAAGAGCTCGGCAGAAGGCCAGGCAAGCTAGCTCGTGAAGACGCAAGCCCTTCCCCCTTTTAATATAAATATCAATAATATCAATATTTTCAGCTTCACTGAGTAAACCATCTTCACTGAATTCTTCCATATGATCGTCGTCTGATTTCAAATTGTTTGACACCAAGTGCAGCAAATTCACTGCCCGGTCCACGATCCTTTTAGAAATTGGTCTAAAACATCCCAGCAATGGAATAGTATAATCTGGGTGCAAAACCAACTCCCCCACTGCACGAACCACATCTTCTTCCGTAATTTGTTTTCCCTACAACACAAGCATAGCACGAAAATCACGTCCTTGTATGTTTGTGTACAAAACAAGCTCCACAAACAACAAATTATATACACTTTTGAACAATATGAGTTCCGTCATTAACGAATTTATACGCTTGAGAGCAAACTGAGTCCCATAATTAACAAATTAATATGTGTCCACAAATAGAGATTCCTATTTAACAAATTATTACACTTGTGAAAACAAACTGTGTTCCTCATTAACAAACTACATATTTATTAACAAATTGATTCCTAATTTAACAAAATCTACACTTTTTAACAAAATGGTTTTTTTAAGCAGGGATTACATCCATTGCAAGAGTATATTTATTCCAAGTAAGCAACATCATCAACAAATTTTATCATAACATCTTACAAACTACCATTTAGATAGAGAAAGCAACCCACAGACACCGGTGACCAACTCGGGCAGGCCCAGCCCACTTATGAACAAAGTGAGTTACATGATTAGCATTTACATATATCCTTGTCGGAACAGGTTGAGTTCCATACTAAGCAACTTACATTTCTGAGCAAATATTTTACCTTATCTAACAAAATTTGAAAACGAGGAATTGATTTGAGCTTGGGGCACCTATCCAGAAACCTCTTAAGTGCTGATTCCATACAAAAACTCCCGTCAACCGCCATCCAGAACGAATAATCTATATCCAAAAGTTCAATACAACAAAATCCGAGAAAAAAAAATCAGGCCCTTTAATTTATCTGGTCACTTCTCAAGATAGAAGCTCCTTTTAACCTGAACATGCGCGCCTAAAGCTCTGCAGTTTACAGAGCTCTGGGTATAAGAACGGGACTAGGGTTTAAGAGGGGTTTTAAGCGGTGAATTTATAGGTTTATAAATAGTGCGATATTTGCGGGTAGACGGGCGGTCGGAATTCGGTTTATGTAAAACGGGTCGGGTATATATCTTAATGGAATGGGGCCCATTCATTCCAATGGGGTAACGGGCCTTTTGCGGAAGTCGATAATTGGGCCCATTCAATCGGCTAACGGGCCTTTCCGGAAGTCGATAATGGGGCCCATTCAATGGGCTAACGGGCCTTTGATAATATTTTAGTTTACGTCTCTAATAATAAAAATACACTATAAAAAACTCCTTAATCACAAATCAAAATTTAAGAACCATTCTATAATCTTTGTGAAAAGACAAAAATACCCTTGTAAAAATATCTCCTCGGTGTATGGAGTTTGCTGATTTATTTCCTTTTTTGAAAAATCTCTAATTATTATCGTGTAAGTCGGTTGGCACAAACTAGATATTAGGTTTCGCCTCCAATTTTGAATACAAGAAGTTATGTTAAACGCATTTAGTTAGTTCGTTTTGGATAATATGGACTTAGGAATAGTAAATATTGTTAACTCGTTATTATATATATATATATATATATATATATATATAAATATGCAATATGATGCGTGGTTTGAAATATTCAATTTTTGAATATCGATGCTACTTCAATTTAACATATGTGATACTATAATATGTTTGTCATGTGCATATATATGGCATTTGTAGTATTATTTATATGCTTATGCAGCATATCAAGCTCGTATATGCACTACGTGTTATAATTGTGCTACTTAACCCTATAAACGAATTCCAAAGTAAATTATGTTGAAACTATCATTTTAGTGAATGTTGACCACGATACCTTATATTACCTCTCTTATATTTAAATATAAAAGTATAAGAAGTATAAAAATATTTATGCACGTTAATAAGGTACATTAGTACATATAGACTGGATTATTTTGCAATTTCGTCATTTAAAGAAATTTGACATTAGACGTTGTTAACACATGTTGGTATATCGTGATCCCAATAGTCGATGATTTTGATTGGACATTCATAGTTCTTGATGCGAATCGAAACATTGTAAACAAATGAATAAAGTCCAGTAACAAAAACTTTCAAGAGCGACAAAATTTTATTGTATTTATTTACATGTTATTTTGAAATAAGCAGCAGTCGTTTTGACACAGAAACACGAGTATAATCAAGTATATCAATTATTGTATTATACCACTAAATTATTTATTTTGTGATGTTAATAGTGTACCAAATAATTGGTATATGTTTAGACATGAATAAATACAATAAAATCAAAATTGAATTGGATATTTATTTTAAGACCCCTAAAAAAATTAGATATTTTAACATAAATATATTAATTATTAACACTATTCATAGATTTTTTAGGAGTTTTTTGCAACTCCAACTGGACCCAAGTCACCCAACAAGAGTTACAATCTGATCCAAATTCACTTGACTCTACGTCTCTCCCAAAACGCAAACCCACATTCCATTACGCACACTCTCTCTCTCTCTACAATGGCGGCTCCTACCATTTTCAGATCCTCCTTCCTCTCCTCACCGCCGCATCCCCACCACTCCACCACCGCCCCCCGTCCCATTTCCTCATCCTTCACCATCCGCGCCACCGCCACCACCCCCGACACACCGCATCTCAAACACGAAAACATCCGTGAAGAGGCCCGCCGCCACACCTCCGTCCACAACTTCTCCGCCAAATACGTCCCCTTCAACGCTGACCCCACCTCCGACGAGTCCTACTCCCTCGATGAGATCGTCTACCGCTCCCGCTCCGGCGGCCTCCTCGATGTCCAGCACGATATGGACGCTCTGAAAAAGTTCGACGGCCAGTACTGGCGATCCCTGTTCGATTCCCGCGTAGGTAAAACCACCTGGCCTTATGGGTCCGGCGTTTGGTCTAAGAAGGAATGGGTTCTACCTGAGATTGATAGTGATGATATTGTAAGTGCATTTGAGGGGAACTCGAATTTGTTCTGGGCTGAGCGTTATGGCAAACAGTTTCTAGGCATGAATGATTTGTGGGTCAAACACTGTGGGATTAGTCATACGGGTAGTTTTAAGGATTTGGGTATGACTGTTTTGGTTAGTCAGGTCAATAGGTTAAGGAAAATGAACCGTCCTGTAGTCGGTGTGGGTTGTGCCTCAACTGGGGACACATCTGCAGCTCTATCTGCCTATTGCGCATCAGCTGGGATACCATCTATCGTGTTTTTACCCACGAATCGAATTTCCTTAGCTCAGTTGGTTCAGCCAATTGCCAATGGGGCATTCGTTTTGAGTATCGATACTGATTTCGATGGTTGTATGCAGTTGATTCGTGAGGTTACTGCTGAGTTGCCCATTTACTTGGCGAATTCGTTGAACAGTTTGAGATTAGAAGGGCAGAAAACTGCAGCTATTGAGATTTTACAGCAGTTTGATTGGCAAGTACCTGATTGGGTAATTGTCCCTGGTGGAAACCTTGGAAACATATATGCATTTTACAAAGGGTTCCACATGTGTAAAGAACTAGGCCTAGTTGATAAGATTCCCAGGCTTGTTTGTGCTCAGGCTGCAAATGCAAATCCACTTTACTTGCATTACAAATCCGGCTGGAAGGATTTTAAGCCTGTTAAGGCAGGCACGACTTTTGCCTCTGCAATTCAGATTGGTGATCCAGTTTCTATCGATCGAGCTGTTTATGCGTTGAAGAAATGTGACGGGATTGTTGAAGAAGCTACTGAAGAGGAGTTAATGGATGCTATGGCACAGGCTGATTCGACAGGGATGTTTATATGCCCTCACACTGGTGTGGCATTGAGTGCATTGATTAAGTTGAGGAAGAGTGGGATTATTAATCCTACGGATAGGACTGTGGTGGTGAGTACTGCTCATGGATTGAAGTTTACTCAGTCGAAAGTCGATTATCATTCCAAGGAGATAAAGGATATGGCTTGCAGATATGCTAATCCGCCTGTTCAAGTTAAGGCTGATTTCGGGTCGGTTATGGATGTTTTGAAGCAGTATTTGCATAGCAAAGATTCATAGATGAATTGAGATGGCTTGGTTCGATTTTGCTCTGTGTATTCACCTAAAGAATGCAGGTTAGCTATAGGAGTTGGAATATTATGATGCCTTTTGAGTTTTGTTTGTTGTTTGATTAGAAGTTGTGTTGGATTTAAACCAAACTATTTGCCATATTTATGACTTTCAAGAGATGTATTATCACATGATTTTGATGAAAGTTTTACTTCAATAAACTAAGTTTTTAAAATTTTGGTCATTTGTTTAATGTAGTGAGTGTGTTTAGCAAAGAACAAGTATGAGTTTTGTTCATCTTACTTGTTAATATTGATAGCACAAAAGGTTATAGATACATATATGCTATCTACAAGATCAAACCCGGTTCAACCCGATTGAGACCCTGCCCGGCTTTGTCCCGAATCCGAATTCAAGAACCCGGGTTCGACCCATATGAAACCTGTGATTCCTAGTATTGTTTTCGTATTTTCCTCCAATTGTTTTATCTATAGCATTAAAAAGATTAATAACGTGTTTTTTGGATTTTTATAAAATAAAATCTGATTTATTTTTAAAAAAAACTTGTATTAAATTTGTTTGAATCTTGCTCCCAATATTTACATACACAATAAATCGAAACTTAAATATGTTTATGATTATTGATTTAGCATTATATTCGTTGTTGTTTAATCACCAGACCAAATTTTGCGTTTTTTGGAGTTGTAGAAAATTTGTTAAACCTCAATCCATGGGTTTGATCCTATGAAATCTGTAAATTAAAAAGATTAATAACGTAATTTTAAATGTTATTAAAATAAAATCTGATTTGTTTAAATGGGTTTTATTTTATTCAAAAATCTTGAATATGGATAATTTTTATTTTAAAGTCCCTAATGTATCTAGAATTTCTAATTCTTCCAAACTTTATTTATCTATTTAAGAAATTGATCCATCATATTTCTCTCCCTCAACACACAAACGTTACATCAAATATATTATTATACCAATATTATTTCGTAGAAAATCTAATAAACGAAAACCCGACGACATCTTTGGAATCGAGTTTGGATAGGCAATAACCCAAGGTAATTTTCATATACCTTCTTTTAGTCGGTGTAAATTCTCTTTAGTTTATATGTTTTTATCGACAAAAATTGTAGTTCGATTTACTTTTAGGGTTGGTAATTGTTCTAAGTTGTAACAAAAATTAGTTTCTTGGGTCTTATTTTTAATAAAAAATAATATTTTTATTAACAATCTTGTATTACATTGTTTGAATCTTGATCCCAATGTGCAAGAATCGAAACTTGAATATGTTTACGATTATTTACTTAGAATTCTATTTGTTGTCGTTTAATCACCAAACTTTTTCTCAACATAAATTTATGTGTTTGGAACGTCTCGACCAAATATAGCTTTTTTTGGAGTTAAACAAATTTTTTTATAAAAAATTATATGCAAGAATTCAAAAGCTAGCTTTTAAGGATCGATTTCATAATTTATGCACTTTATAAATTTTTCGAAATTCTTATTTGGGCATTAACATGTTATCTCTAATTATTCCTGAAATTTATTTGATCAAGGTTTCTAGCTTGATATAACTTTTTTTATTTTAACCAATTAGTATGATAAATTTTAAATTAGTATATGGAAGTGCGACACGTAGATTATAACATCCAGGATTATACACGTGAACCGTTTGCCTCAACATATAAAAAAAAAATCAAATTATTTCCATCAATATAACACTATATCAATAATATTTTGAAAAATTGAAATTAAAGAAACAAAAATTAAATTAGACTTGGGCCAGGATCTGGGCCTAGTCTAGACAGGCCCAATTTTCTTTTCATCTTAGAATGGACCTTCTAAAGCTTCAGTTTGGCCCGGAAATTAGTAATAAACGAGATATTATGTAGCAATGAAATTGTTATGTGGACGTAGGTCAAAATGCAAGATGTTGTTATGGTTGTGCCCAATTTTGCAAAAGTTTCTATTAAGATATTTGTGTATAATTGTGGAATGTATGGGATAAATCGGATTTTGAATCACTAGACAGGTTTTGTGCTGGTCATAGTGGATCCCAGATTTAATTAATTTGGGATTCAAAAAAAAATATATAATTAAACCTGAGATCCACCATGACCATCATAAACCCGATCCAGTGACTAAAACTCCGACTTATCCGCACCCATTTCATGATCACCAACAAACATCTTAATAGGAATTTTCGCAAAATTTGGGACTGCCATAATTGCTTCTTCCATTTATGGCCTATGACTACATATAGACAATGAACACCAAAGAGGCTGGAAATCTAATATTCTTTATTGGGTTTAAAAGCTTTTGGTTAGTATATTGTCGGATAACTTTACAAAGTATTTGGCCATTTTTAGTGCCCTCAAATTCTATCATATGATATGAAAGTCGATATGTGAAGTTAGGGTTGTCATTGAATAGTATAAACAAAACTCCTATTCTTGAAGGTCGATTTACTTTTAGAATTGGTAATTGTTTAAGTTGTAACAATACGTAATTTATTGGATCTTGTTTTTGATCAAAAATCTTGTATTAAATTTGTTTGAATCTTGATCCCAGTATGTACCTTATTTACCTGGTGTAAATACTCATTAGTTTGTGTTTTTATTGTCAAAATCAGTAGTTTTGAAGGTTGTTTAGTTGTAACAAAACGTAGTTTCTTGTGTTGTTTTCCAATTATTTGGTCCCCAAAACAAGAGAGATTTCATTCTTTTTTTTTTGAAAATTTTATTTTACAGAATAAACCTAAACTAAAATTGAACTAAATGAAGCGAAGTTTGCTGAAGTAGTGTACTTGTACTATAAAGAAAAGAAGAATGAGATAAATTGGATAAATATTCAACCTTTATTATATATATATAAAATTATATATATATATATAAAATACTTTTCCTGACAGAGTTGGGAGTTCCTATAACTTAATAAATTCATGGATTTTGGAAAAGGGGGAAGACACTTTTTCAACATTCTTTGATTTCAAAGGGAGATTCTCAATTTTTGCAAAATTGAATAAAAAAATTCAAAATAGTAAAAAGCCGGCTATCGGAATCGAACCGATGACCATCGCATTACAAATGCGATGCTCTAACCTCTGAGCTAAGCGGGCGCACATAATAGAAATTTTCTATGCATAGGAATTCAATACACTATAGTATAGTGTCTATAGAAATATAGAAAAGAATAGAATCTAGAATTTCCAATAAATAGTGATGAATATTATAGGTTTTGTGATGGTCATAGTGGATTCCAGATTTAATTAATTTGAAATTCAAAAAAATAATAAAAAATAATTAAACCTGAGATCCACCATGACCATCATAAACCCGATCCAGTGACTAAAACTCCGACTTATCCGCACCCATTTCATGATCACCAACAAACATCTTAATAGGAATTTTCGCAAAATTTGGCATGGCCTTAATTGCTTCTTCCATTTATGGCCTATGACTACATATAGACAATGAACCCCAAAGAGGCTGAAAATCCAGTATACTTTATTGGGTTCAAAAGCTTCTGGTTAGTATATTGTCGGATAACTTTACAAAATATTTGGCCGTTTTTAGTGCCCTCAAATTCTATCATATGATAGGAAAGTCGATATGTGAAGTTAGGGTTGTCATTGGGTGGACTAGACTCAGACCCAAACATAATAATTATATTTGGATTTGGGTCCAGACCCAAATATAACCTTATAGACCTCATTATAGACACATTCAGACTTAAAACATAAATAAAAGTCCAAATCCATTAAAACCCAAAATAAATTAGTTTAATATCAACCACTCATGACACCTTCCTTAGCCGCCGTCTACTTTTCCGGCCGTTCACTTTGCCGTCCCTCCTATATCCGCCGTCAACTCTACTCCTCTTCTACTATATTCGAATTTTGAGTATATATATATATATATATATATATTTGTAATATAATCCATATATCCATATAGATCTAATATATATATATGTTTTATATAAACATATATATATATATATATTTAGATCTATATGGATATGTGGATTATAGTTTATATGTTTTTATCGACAAAATCAATGTTTTTGAAGGTTGTTTAGTTGTAACAAAGCGTAGTTTCTTGTGTTTTGTTTTCCAATTATTTGGTCCTCAAACCATGAGAGATTTCAGTCGAAAATAATGTTTTCTTTTCTTTTTGAAAACTTGTATTAAATTATTTGGAATCTTGCTCCCAGTATGTACGTACGCAATAACCGAAACTTGAATATGTTTATAATTTTTGATTTAGCATTCTATTTGTTGTTTTAACTTTTAATCACCAAACTTTTTCTCAACATAATTGGACCAAATTTTGCGATTGTTGGAGCTGTCGAAAATTTTTTAAACCCGAAGAATCTGGATTCAATCCAATAAACCCGTGTTTGATCATATGAAATCGGTAATGTGTTCTGATGCCTATTATTTTTTTTCTTATTTTCTTTTCAAATATATAACATTTAAAAGATTAATAATGTATTTTTTGGATTTTAATAAAATAAAATCTGATTTATTTAAATGGGTTTTATTTTATTTAAAAAATCTTGAATTTGTTTATTTTCAATATATATCTCTAGAATTCTAATTCTTCCAAACTTCTCATTCATCTATTTAAGAAACTTATCCTTCATATTTTTCTCATATCTCTTCTCTCTTCTCAACACATACCAAAGTCGAACAAACGAAAACCCGATGACATATTTTAATGGTCGATTTATTTCTAAAGTTGATAATTGTTTAGTTGTAACAATACATAGTTTCTTGGGTCTTGTTTTTAATAAAAAATAATGTTCTTGTTAAAAATCTTGTATTAAATTGTTTGAATCTTGATCCTAATATGTATGCAAGAATCGAAACTTGAATATGCTTACGATTATTCGACCAAATTTTGCGATTTTTGGAGTTGTAGAAGACTTTATAAAGAATTATATTATGGGACTGCCGAAATCTGGAAAAGAATTCAAAAGCTAGCTTTTAAGGTTCGATTTCATAATTTATACACTTAACTTTTTGAAATTCTTATTTGAGCATTATTAACATACTATCTCTAATTATTCTTGAAATTTATTTGATCAAGGTTTCTAGCTCCATCTTTTTCTTTGAGTTTTACAGTGACAAGTTGGAAAAACTATAAACTTAATTTTCTTATATGATGCTATCTTGACATATATTTATTTATTTATAACATGTTTTCAATAGTTTTTTTTTTAAAGTTTATAGATATATTAACCGATTAATATGGCGATTCAAATTAGTAAACGGAATTATAACATCTATGATTAAGACTATACACGTGAACTGTTCGCCTCAAACATACAAAAAAATTCAAATTATTTTCATCATTATAGCACTATATCAATAATATTTTAAAGAATTGATAAAGATTGAAATTTTAAAAACAAAAATTAAACCAGACTTGGGCCAGGATCTGGGCCTAGACCAGACAGGCCCCATTTTCTTTTCTTCATAGAATCGACCTTCTAAAGCTTCAGTTTGGCCCGAAAACTAGTAATAAACGAGATATTATGTGGCAATGAAATTGTTATAGTGATTCTTGTGATGATCATATTTTAGCCTTGTGTTTAGCTCTTCCTCAATTAAAGAAAATCTTGATATGTTAGAAGATCACAATATGCATAATTGAAAATAACATGTTAGTTGAATTTGAGAACACTAAAAATGGCCAATTGCTTTATTAGTTTGGAGGAAATAAATATAAAATAGAGGCTATCTCAGAGTAAACTAATTTAAACCCAATGAAGAATGTCTCGCAATAAATGAATATGTGGTTTCTATTGAGTTGTCCAGTGAAAATGGATCCAACAAAATCAACGTTAAGAGCGCATCTGAGTGGATTTTCAGCCTTTTTGGGATTTGGTGTCTATATGTAGTCATAGGCCAGGAATGAAAAAATGCAGTTGTGGTTGTGCCTAATTTCTCAAAATTTCTGTTGAGATGTTTGTGGGTGTTCGTGGAATCGATGGGATTAATCGGAGTTTGAGTCACTTGACATTGCACTTCTTCGGGGTTTATGATGGTCATAGTGGATCTCAGGTTTAATTAATTTGAAATTCGAAAAGAAAAAATAATTAAACTTGAGACCCACCATGACCATCATAAACGTGACTCAAACTCCGACTTATCCCCACCCATTTCATGATCACCCACAAACATCTTAATAGGAATTCTTGTGGAATTCAGCACGGCCATAACCGCTTTTTTCCATTTCTGGTCTGTGACCACATATAGACACCGAACCCCAAAGAGGCTGAATATCCAACTCGGGTGCGCTCTTAACGGTGTTTTTGGTGGGACCCTTTTTGCTGGATAACTGAATGCCTTGGTGGTGAAAATGGTAGACACGCGAGACTCAAAATCTCGTGCTGAAAAGCGTAGAGGTTCGAATCCTCTTCAAGGCACATACATAATATTGAGAGTTTGAGACATTCTTTATTGGGTTTAAGTTAGTATATTGTTAGATAACCCTGTTTTATATTTATTTCCTCAAAACTAATATACCTTTAGCAAGTATTTGGCCATTTTTAGTGCCCTCAAATTCAACTGCGATAAGAAAATTCGTCGAAACATGAAGTTGAACCAATGGATTTATACACAATATCTTTTCAATTGCATATTACAATATGCTCGATTCATTCACCCGAAACTCATTTCATTCGGGTCACGAATTTGAACTGCAAACTTAGTCTAGTTACCAATCATCCATGTTTTAATCGAGATCCTTAAAGCACTTGGATTCAAAGAAGTTCAAAAAGGAAATCAGAAACACGCCTTATGATGAATGAAGCTCGTTCGTTGGATCGATCGAGCAGCCAAGTTTTAACGGATATGATCGTCTCTGGAAGACGGGTTCTTGAAAAAATTTCGATGATTTTGATCAGGCAAATGGCTACTGTGATCTGCAATATGTGCTAAAGTCTTGTATCAATTCACATTTTGCTATTTGGAATTTGATCCACAGTTTATAGGTCAGAAAATTCGAAATCGTAATACTATATACCACTTTTTATTACTTATATAAATCTATAATGACTATACTCTTTTCTCTTGTAAATTTAAGTTCAAACTTACTGTTTTATTAAATTTCTGTTTGTTCAATGCAATAACTTTTTTTTCCTATGCCTTTCTACAATTTTGTTACTTTTAGAATTTCTTTAGCATAATATCTCATGCCAATAATATCGCCCTAAAAAATTCTTCGATCGGATCAAGCACTCAAACATCATCTTAGTACAAGTACTTTACAGGACAGTACTAGTGTTTTATAAGACCCAAAAAGCTCTAGAAACTCATACTTCATCAAACAGCAAAACTAACACGACAAAAACCTCGTCCCATCACATTGATGAGAACATTTTTGGGACACGTTGATGAAAATATTCGAGAATAATTAATTTCTACTCGTTCTTTTTTATTTCCCGAAACCATTTATCATCACCTGAAATACTCCTCAAGAGTTGTTTAGAACAGGCTTGTTCTGCTTGTGTTGCATTCTTCCTTCGGACAGCTCTTACCCACGCGGGCTCCTGCAAGAACGCAAAATACGTAAAGCAAAAATCTCTCGACCCGACTAATATTGTGAAGCATAGATACATAGGTCACATGAGGGTCATGATTACTTAATTTACATATAAAATTCGAGAATCTAGACATGAGTAGGGGCGTCAACGGGCAGGGTACGCAAACCGGATCCATAAAATATCCACCAAAAAATATTTTATTCGGACCCGATTGCATAGCTGACAGGTCCAAAAAAAGTTAGACCGACGGGCCGGGTACATTTCGGGTCGGGTCGGGTAAATGCCCACGGGAAACTTCAGGTATAGACCCGCGGGTATTTTCAACGGGTAAAATTTGGGTATTTTTCGGGTAGAATACACGTGGGTAAAAATTGGATCCGGATCCGAACTACCTGGTGTCATTGGGTCCGGGTTGGGTCCGGGTCTCTGACCCTATGGGTCGGGTAAATTTTCTATTGAACGGGTTCGGGTCTGGGCAATCCCTGCCCATTGACAAGCCTAGACACGAGGAGGGGATATTGTGAGATACCTCAGGAACAATACGCGAGAATCCAAATTTAATGAACAAAAGCACGTGCTCCATCACGAGAATAGCTGCCAGTCCTGGCGATAAGTTCCAAGTCCCGTCCCGATCATATAAGCATACTAAGAGCACGCTATTCGTGCAAATCGACAGCACTATCAGAAACTGAAACAAAAAATAAGTCAAAATGATGTTATAACGCAAAATAATAATTAAGGCAGAGTCGAAATGATGTGAATAATAATTGCAAGCATACCCCCTCACTTATCGGGTAATCACCCCAAGTCCCCAGAGATTATGCAAATTACAAAAACATCCTAACAGTGGCGAAACTGTGATATGACTCCACACAAACAGGAAATTGCGGTATATTTTCAAACCTCAAAGTGTTTTCTCGAAATGAGGGTCACACAACATGTAATTTACTATATCTTTATTCAATCATAACACCCTATTTATATACAAAAGCTATAGTCTATATTAGGCAATATAACTGAACAAATCAAATATCTAAATATCTGCCTAAATATATTATTCCTACTTTAACACCACTAATCATGGTTTTGACGGAAAAAGAAAATGTATAATCGAACCTGAAAAATATTCAACCATGCTCCTATTGTTGCATCGGCACGAGGCACAGGCCTCCTCATCATCGCAAGCAATTTCAAGGCATCTGTTCTAATCTCCATTATGTTATTCTGCAATTCAAAAGCGTAAATATAAGAGAAAGGCTTATGTTGAAAATGAATTTAGGGTGTGTTTGGATTGAGTGATTTGGATTTGGGGAGGGGATTTGGAGGAAGGATTTGAAATGACACCTAAAATAGAGTCATTTGAAATCCTTCGTAACATGAATTCATCCAAACGAACTTAAGTTGATTTGTCGATGAATTTGAAATCCATAGATTTCAAATCCTTCAATCCAAACACACCCTTATATCATTCGACAAAAAATAGCGAAAAAATATTAATACCACAGCTGCAAATGCGAAAGCAAGTGGGAATGCACAAGCAAACATCATGATCATCCCAAACTGCAACACTAGTTCCAGAAAATCTGCCCCAAAATACATATTGTTCTTAATATCCCAAACAAACGAGACGAATTATATAGCATTTTCAAATAGATATAAATAAAGTTGTAATTAGTTTATTACCATCGAAAAGCCCATCTTCGATTTCCTGGCCAATACTTGCAGCATAAGCAGGTTTAAGAAAATCCTTTTCTACTCTAGGAATGGGACGGGATTTTTCAGTTGCTTGCCCTTCTTCGCGTTTTAGCTTGTTCCTTCACATATTTTAAATACACATTCAATTATTGTAAAGTTGATAGTAAATTTAGTTGGACTAGAATGTTAATCTTGAAAAAAAGAAGAAAGGATATATTACATAGACACTCCTACATACACCTGCACGAGACCCTAATTACGAAATGACCATCAGGTTTGAGAAATTACCATAATTTTCCCAACAAAATAAAAGCATGTATACAATTTCACCCCCTGTATGTGAAAGAAGATTATAGTTTCACTTTCACCACTATTTTTGGAGTAAGTCTTGGTAATTTGCAAAACCTTAGGGGGCTAACGGTGATTACCCAATAAGTGAGGGGGTGTACACGTAATTATACCTGACAGCTCTGAATTTCCTGAAGTTGTATGAAAGATATGGTATAGAGTTTTCCAGCAGATTTTCAATCACCTGAGAAAAATTCACCTCCACAAGTATAAGAGGCGAAAAAACTACAGAAAGAATTATATACAAACTAAAAATGGTTATAAGTGTTTCTACCTCAGACATTATTAGCCGTTGGATCAAAACTTGGCGAAGGGTCTTGAAGTTGCGGTGCAATAGAGCATGATAAAACAGTCCAATATACGATTGCATAAAGTAAAGGCCAAAAACCTGGAGATAGGCAAATTTCAGTTAAATTATTACAAATATATTATGACTATATATAGTAATGCTTCTATACCTTGTACACCAAGCTGTTTGCTCTGTACTCTACATTTTCATAACTTTCGTATTTAATAAGTTTCACCGCAAATTTGCCCCCCATTCTTGTGAAGTACTGAATAGCGAGTAGGTAAACTGCTGTAAGACAAAACCTGGAAAACAGCCATTCTAAGAGAACGATATAATATATATATATATATACAAATGTGAGATAATAAATTTTCCCAGTTTAGAACAAGAAATTAGCAGTATGATTACATTCTTACTTCAAAAGATCAGAGCCTATAACCTCGTAGAGATGAGCATAAGCCAATTCAAAGGGTAGCTGGAGACATATGATGCTCAATATTATGAAGGCATCATTTCTTACTCTCATCAGCCATCTAAACCATTCTTCTCTCTGTAAAACAGCTTTCGCTTTCATTCTATCTGTGCTTTGCTTCTTCATGAGCTCTGTGGGAGATTGAAACGAGCTATGTTCTGCTTGCGGAAATTGATATATTTGCAATCTGCATCATATAATTTGAAGAGATCAACAAAAACGAGCTACGAATAGCATTTGGGTCTAAATTACAAGCACACCCCTCATTTATTTGGTAATTACTACAAGTCCCTACAATTTTGCAATAACAAAAACACCCCTGATCCTAACAACTCAAACAATAGGCAGTGAAATTTCTAAACTTTGTTTACTCATGAAGATGTTATCTGTTTTCACAACGGTGTAAATTTTTTAAAGGTGTTTTCTGTAATTATAATCTCAACAGTATGTAATTCGCCTTAATATTTATGTCAAAAGAGACGTACCTGGCTGAAATGGCTGCGCTTTTACGTTTCCAGAATTGGAAAAACAAGACCGCCCATGATATCACGCATATGAAGAAAAACGGGAGAACGAACAACTGAAATGATCTAAAGAAATAAAACATATAATGATTAATAACACAAAAAGAAAAGGGTCTTATTGAACAAAAACCATGTCCCACTGCATGTAAAAATCGAACCACAAAAGCGAAAAACATAAAATTCTACCCAAAGTCCACCAACTGCACGGTCAGTCCCAATGTAGCTGGAAATAGCAACCATCTCGTGTACATTCCAATGAACGCAAAATAGGTAGCAATCTACAAAAACCACAACATTTTGATGTAGTTTAATTATGAATAATCGAAAATAGGGGCAATGAATATGTTTGCAACCATATTATGCACTTTTACCTTCGTTCCATAATATGAACATATATCATCAATTGGCTGTGATGTGAAGTTCATGGCCCAACTTCTTAAAAGCTGTTTCCGCATCTTTTCATCTACGAAGAATATATATTATGATTCCCAATTATCCAGATATTGATAACTATTAAAAAAAGTGAATATAGTACCATGAATTGGAAATACTTCTTTGACAATGCCTACAGATTCCAGTTTTCGAATTAGAGATTGCCCCGGTTTCCACTCAACTTCTTTACTATCGAATTTCAGTTTCAAAACCGAGTTTTCTGCGTTGACCTGCATTGCATACATTAAAAATCTTTACAGAATAGCTAAAAACAAGTTTTATATTCTTCTAATCCTGTACATTCTCCTAGGTGTCAAAACTGATTATCAAGATCTAAATAGAACAATCTTTAAGTCAACCAGATATAAGCAACTCACAATCCCGTATACTATGTGGTTGTAGCATCGGTATCGTTCACACCAACTGAACAAGGAACCATCTGGTAGCTTAACAAAAGCTTCAGCCTCATCCCATTCAAATGGAAAATCCATTCCTGAAAACAGTGAAAATCGATCAAGATTTAAGCAAATAGTCTATTTCCTGATTGAATTACACTTGTAATGTAATAAGTTACAAAAGTAAATTATAATAAGAATCGATCAAGCCCGATTTTAGATATGATTTTCCAACAATTACCTATATGTGTCCTCTTTCTAAATCGTAACTCAGCTGCAGCTTTTCCCAACACCTCCAATGGAGCAGCCAACTACAAATCACAATAAAAGTTCCATTTTATATATCAAATTGAATCCAACAACTCTTGCATCATAATATGCAGTAAATTTGAACAATCAAACATATAATTCTAAATCTAAAATCAAACAATGCAGTAAATCTTTAACACTAGAATAAAGTCTACATTACAAGAAGATAAAAAAAATTCAATATACCTTAATGAATTCATTTTGAAGGCCAACAACTCTTTCAATAATCAGCCCTTTTTTCTTTAGCTCATTAACAAGAACTTCAACACAATCATCACTCTTATTTTCTCCACATTTAGGGATTGCCACAGCTATCTCAAAAACAACCCCTTCTTCCCCTTCATGCTCACTCATTTCGAACAAAGAAACTACCCAACAAAAAAAAACACCAAAAAAACCCAAAAGGGTGCCTATATTACAAACCCATTAAAACCAAAACGCCATCTGTTAATGGGTTTTCATCCCTGTTGCTAAAATCACAAAAAATTGAATGAAATCTGCGTAAATCTGTACATTTCATGGCCTGGGCCTCGTTGGTTTTGCCAAAAACAGAAAATATGAGTAAGTGATAGAAACAAAGAAACAGAGAAACAGGTGTCTCTTTCCAAACGGGATCTAAGGGACGAGCTGTACTTGCAAATGACACACAAGCTTCGAGAGGGAATGAGAGACACGTGGAAACATAGCTATTTATTGTTTTTTTAAGGCTGAAAAAATAGTAAAATAAAAAATTATTGTAAGGCCTTTTTATGTGAGAATTTATACTTTTAGTCCCTCAACTTAATTAAAATTGTTTTGTTTTGTATTTATTGAACTCGATAATAATAGTCCTAAAAATTCCAATTTTAGATAGATTTGGTCTCTATCGTGAGCATCAATTTGCATAATTTATCACCATATTTATCAAAGAACATAATAAAATTTATGGACCAAAAATACAATTTTCCAGTTTGTTTTAATTTTTAACCAAGGAAAAAATATATATATACTTAAAAACTAAATAAAATCTATCACAATTTCAAGGCACAAGAAACAATGCACCATTGATTTCTGTGACGCAATAATAGATGAGAAAATTGGAATATTATTTGAAAACCCATACCATTTTATCTGAATTAATTTCAGGCGTGCAGGTTTGATGATAATTATGAAAATGAAATATGAGGAATAAAGAATATTTGATTTTACTGCTAAATATTTAGTGTAACGTCTGATTGCAGGAATGGAATATTTGTCTTGTTGGGATAACAATAATAATAATAATAATTAATATTTTGTAGCCTTTTTCCTGCAAGTTGATAGTTTTATTTATCAAAGAGAAAAACAATAATGTTAGAGGAATATATATGATATATATACATGCAGCATAATTATAATTTTCTTCATCCCTCATCATCACAAAACAAAATAACACTAACATAATGTGAAACCAAAATGAAAAAAATCTCAAGAAATCATTCTCCTCAAACACACTGTAAGAACTGTATGCCAACATATATGAAATGCTACAGATAGAGATACACAAATGTAACCTTCTAACATTCAAAAAACACATTAACTGGTAATTGCACCATATCAGAGCACAGAGTAATCTGTAATACAACTTGGGATAATATATATATCCCACAACTTGACTCATAGTTAAAAGCATATAGTTAGATTCACATAGATCTTTAAACTAAGCTTTCGATAACTAGATTTAAAGTTATTCCTAAGGTTTCTTAGCTAGATAAAAGAGTATATAAAACAAATGAATCGAACAACAAATCTTCTTCAGTAGAAGTATCCAAGCACTTGACCACCGACATTTTGTCGAATTGCCTCTTCGTGGTCTAGAACGCCATTTGGGGTTGTGATCACAACATAGCCCCACTGCATGTAAAAAAAAAAAAAACCAATATTAGTCAACCATATTCCTTTTAATATAAGAATCTTGAAGAGGAAAATTGCAATAAAATTTCTCAGCAATCAAATAGGAATAGATTCATAAGGGTTCAAACGGAGTATGAGATATATAACATGTATTCTGGCTTCAAGGCAAGATTACGAAGAGAAATTGATATAACACATATATTCTAGCTTCCTAACTAAATTTAAGAACATTTTGATAAGATGTATGGTCTATATTGGAGTCTTCGCTAGGATTATTCATTTTGTATTAAAACAAAACCAACCGAAAAATCAATTTCATAATTGGGTAGCATCATAAAAGATTGTCCTCCTAGTAAATTACCAAAACCTTGGGTATATTATAATTACACTAATCAAATTGGATTATTCAATAGCGAAATGCTATAAGTTCTCCTTGTCTGGTTTGTGTGCTTGTCATATAATTTAGGATATCAAGTATTAAGATGAAGCGAAACTTTTTACGTCAAAAGATCCCTTCTAAATGATGTCAAGATCCAATCTATGGCTGTAAATCGTCCAACTTAAGCGCTTCATACCAAAAAACAACGCAAAATTCACAAGAGTATAAACATTGTATTTATACATTTCGCTTATCGTATAAGGTTCAACTAAAAAAACCCATGCAACTAAAACTCATGATTTAGCATTCTACCACTAAAGCTAACATGAAATCGTATTTGAACAAATTCAATCTAGTTAACAACAGTAGAAAAATGAGACAAAAACCAGACGAACCTGATGCGTTGGAAGCATACGTGTTTTGTAATTCTCGAGGTAGTGAGCCTTAATGTCTTGTCTATAAGTGAGAGCCCTACAATCTTTAACTCTTCCAAGCAGCTGCACAGTTATCCTCCCTACCCTATGTGGATCATGCACTTGAAAATCCTTAATATAACCTGTCGTTTCACCATAACTCTACACTTATCAACATTCATTCTCATTTCTTAATCAAAACCTTTAAAAAAAACATCAACGATCCATTTCAATCATTTACAATTTCTCAAAAACCTATATAACACCAACTCTTTTGCATAAATCCAAATTTCCAACATCATATCGATCGAAATCAAGGTAAAAAAGCATAAATTGCAGAAATCTGTTATAGATACAAATTAATGTACGTATACCTCTATATTTCATGATTTGCAGGAAAGATGAAATGACATTTGAGACCGGCTTCAGCTCCGCTGAAGCAAAACCTCTCTTTTCCGCATTTACGATCGTTCGCAACGCATCGTTCAGAATTCTTCTCCCCATTTTTGTACCCTTTTTTCTGTGATGTTCTTAGCTAAAACCCTTCAAATTGATTTCTGATCGATAGGAAGGGGAGAAAGGCCCATCTGGAAATGTTCACATATTTTCATTGGGCCTATGGCTTCTACTTGGGCCTTGGATCCATTTCTTAAAATTAATTACGTAATTAATGATTTAATTTGAATTTAAGCTTAATCGTTCTCTGCTTCATAGTAGTTCTTAGTTTATCGTAATAAATATTTAGTTTATTAAACCTTGTTCTAATTTGTACTTGTGTACATAAAAAGAATATAACTATGGCTGAAATTAGATAAATAAAGTAATTCACTTGTCAAATTAAAGACCACAAATATTATGTATAGTGTAATTATGAAAAATTTAAACCCCTTTGTGATCCCTATTTAAATGATGGCTCATTTCATATTTCATTTCCATATGCACAAGCATGTGATAAAGAATTTCAATACATATAACTGGCATGAATTTTATACTCTAAATCATGCACAATAAATATACATCATTTTGGTATCGAAAACCTGAAATGTCTCCTGCTAACATTAGCAACATTTATAATACCTTAAAAGTGTCAAAATTGACCAAAATGGATACATATAATTCAGTTAAGTGGTAAATCAAGAAATTAGGGAGACAGAATACCTTAAACAGTAAATCTGCCTCAAAAAAAACCAGAAAAGATACATCTGTACCATGAAGAACAAACTGACAAAGATATTATACAGTTATATATATATACACATTCAGTATCCATAAAGCTTATCCACCACTCCCAGCTTTCAAGGTTGATATTAGATAATCAAATCACTGTAAAATCGTCTCGATTTCACATACACCAGCGTTTACGGGGCTGAAGCTTTCTCTGTGATCAATTGCAAAACTACTCGAACGAAGATTTCACTATTAACCACCTCCAGAATAATACACAGAAGATCACCAAAATGGAAAATAAGGATACCCAAAAGTGCAATAATCAGTCTTTCTTATACGAGGCAGCATAGTCTTTAATCATCTGTTTCAAATGCTGCAGAGGAGCATATGCAATGGTTATGTTAGCCACTCAGAAACAAAATGACTAACGAAGTCAAGCATTAAAGCTAATATTAAGAGTGTAGATACCCACCTTTAATTCTTCATAAAGCACGACGAATATTTTCTTTAGTCGGGTATGTCTCTGCAAACGAAGTTAGGTGTTAGTCCAGAATAAAATAAATATTATATTAATTCATAGAAAACATTAAGTGGAAGACTAAAATTAAGACATCGTCCCAAAACTTAAACATCTCAGGGGCTATATGTGTTAAACAAGATTTAGGCAATGGACCCTGGGTTTTCAGTGAGGATAATTTTAAGGAAAATATTTTCCCCATTCAAATGCGGTATTTTGTGGCTTATTTATAAAACCTTATCATTGTCATTATCCTTACTAAGATCCTTAATACAAATGCAGTATTAAATTCGAAGAAAAAGACATTATGAATTGGTTCACAAAGCAAGGAAAACTACCTTGAGCATCGTACCTTTCTGAATATAAGAAATGACACAGGAAACTTTAATAAATAAACAATAAACGTACCTCCCCACACTGACGAAACGATGACCTCATCTGCCCCAAGATGTCATTGTATCTCTTCATATCCCTACCTTTGTAAGACTCAAGATCCTTCCCAAGCTTACAAAACTCTTCCCTGAGCATATCAGCTTATCCAAGTTAGACAATTGAACTAGTCTAACAAAACTAGAAAAAGATGTGATAAAGTTCGTTGTACCTATATGACTCCAAGATTTTGTTCAAAGAGCAATAACTCTCATACTTCTCTTGATATTCCTTCACATACTCTTCGTACCTTAAAAAAGGAATCGCAAACAAAACTGAATCAGAAATGTAGGTATTCAATAATCATTAAAAGTTGAAGCCTTGAAGGCATAGATAACGGGAAATTTGCCGTATTAGTCCCATAGGATAGGTGCTATTGCAATTTCAGTCCCTTTATTTACGGATTTGCAAAATTAGTTTTATAGGATGTATTTTGTCGCGTTGTTAGTCTTACAAATAGATGGGTACCGTTAGTTTGGTCCCATCCAAAGGCACGTGGCGTTAACTTAATCTACATATACTTCCCAAAATCCTTAATCGTGTGGGCACCCAACGCAAATCCTTTCCCTTTTAACAAATGGGACCAAAATTGTAAAGAAAAAGATCTAAGACCATTTGTGCAGCCCTGGAAACAGAGAGACTAGGCTCTATCCTATTTTGCCGATGTTGCAATTCAGCCAAAGGAGAGGGAAAGAAAGTACTTACTGGGAGGTATCCTTTATTGGACCCTTCAGCTCAGGCTCCTCCTTCTCATATTTGGTGTATGAAGAGCTATTCTCATCTGAAGAAGGTTCGCGCCTTTTTTGACTGCCATCATTGTTCCCCGTCAAAGAAGCATCTTTTCGTCTACCATTTGAATCTCCTACCACATTGTGTTTCTGTTTCTTGCTTTCTTTTACAACTCCACGTATATTGTCATGCTGCTGTTCTGTTGAATTAGATTGAACTTTCCTGGAAGTATCTCCACAAGTTTCCAAATTGGGTCCCGCACCTGTTCCCGCTTCAGCACCTCTACCTTTACTACTCATTTCTGGAACTTTATTATGCTGTGAGCTGGCCTCAATAGGACGAGTGGCTTTTTGATGAGGTCTTGTGAAATCGTCTACATAATGTTCAGGAACCTTCCTCTTAGATGGCCCATCTGGAATAGAAACCACTGCTTCTGAATTTGGTGGGGAAATTCTTCCCAAATCTGCAGTGATTTTATTAGATAATTTTCCTCTACCCAAATCTGTGTTCCAGTATTCTGAATCTGTTGGCTTTTTCTCCAATTGTTTAGAAGAACTTTTTCTCTCAAATCGCTTCTTAGACGCAGGGGTTTCATCATTGAAGGGTTCTCGGAATTCACCCAACTCCAAATCCGAATGCTCTCTTTGAAGTATTCTGCCCCGGCCATTAATCGTGGGAGATTTATCAGTAGTACTAGCAATGTTGTCAATGAAAGAGTTAGAACGAGGTGCAGGGTCCTTTAATTTTCCTAACACTTCAAATTTTCTGTTATCTGCAGAAAATTTAGTAGGCCTTCTGTCACTAACCAAACCATTTTCACTTTGCTCATTATTAAATCCTTTCATTATATGCAGACCTTCATCGCTCTGAAAGCTTTTTTCAGGGTATTTATCATCACGACCCAAGCCGTCGTGTTTACCAGACCTTTTTTCTCCAGAAGGGTCGTCACCCCGTCCAATAGCTCCAAAATATCTTTGACACGGTTGCTGAGAATCAGAGGTAGGAATTACTTGGTTAAAACCAATTTGCAAATTGGGATCACTAGTATCATTTCTGTCTACCATTAGATTGGTAGGCCCATCATTATCAGGGGATGAGTTGTCAGGACTCTCACCAAAAAGAGAGTTTATCGTCCCAAAAACCGGTTGACTCAATTCTCTGCCCTTCAACTTCTTTCTGTTGTGATTCCTCTCATCAGAATGCTTATCCTCCAAACGCCTTTTAGATTTTCCTTTCAATAATCTTTCATTGACCACACTGTCAGGTCCACTGTATGGTTTTCTATCACTGACTTGTCTCTCTTGGTTTTCACTATAATCTGAAGAACGTTTAACCTCTTCACCTTCTTTATCAGGAATAAAGGAATTAACAGCATCCCTTTCAGCCTCATAGTTACCTTCAGGAGAGTCTTTCTCAATCTCAACTACATCAGAAACATGATCATCTGGCTTTTCATAATTCCCTATATCAACAGATTCATTATCTTGATGTCTCCACTCAACAGGAGATTTTGATGGGAAAGATTTGTGCTTGGATTCAATGTCGTCATCGCCTGACATAATATCGACTTCCTCATCAGACGCCTGCTTGCTGCTGGAAGATGCATCACTTTCACTATCACTGCTACTCCCACCTCGACTTCCCACTGGACTTCGGCTTTTACTTTTGCTATGACTCCCACTATCACTGTCACTGTCACTACTATCACTGTCACTGTCACTGTCACTATCACTTCCGCTATCACTAGAGCCTGCCATCACTTTGATATTTTCAGGAACCTTTTTGTCACTCGAATTTTCTGGTGAATCATTTAGGATATCAATTTTCTCTACATCATCTGTTGTATGTACCGGCGTATAATTCAGTTGATCTTGTTCTCCATCGTTGGCAGTAGTTTTCATGAAAAAGGGATCTTGAGCAGGCAGTTGGTCAAGCTTCTGAGATGCAGGTGATTGGTGACGGTTCGTTTCAGGGGAACTGGAGGATAAAAATGACATTAGAACCCCACTAGCAAGTACAGATATTCAACTGGAATAAGATGCAATTCTGAAACTTCACATAACAAATTAGCAATAATAAAATTGAGCATATTTAAATATCCAGGGCATCATATTATTGACATTTTAAAGAGAACTAGATCCTTTTTTAAACTCCTATTATTTGTTTTCACATCTTCTATTTCGAGAACAGAATATGGTTCAATGCAATCCATTCACGAGATCAGATAACACCTATAATAGACAAATACCACAAAGACTCATTCCTTAGAAGTAAGCACTAAGCCTTAGCCAGAGATCTTTTGTACTTGACATGGATGCTATAAATGTTCTGAAAATAAAATTGAGCATACTCATATACCCAGGGCATCATATTATTAATCTTCTAAAGAGAACTAGTTCCTTTGTTAACTCCTATTATTTGTTTTCACATTTTCTATTCCAAGGACAGAATATTGTTCAGTTGCAACTCACTGATCCAATAACATGTATTATAGACAAATACCAACAAAGACACCTTCCTTAGAAGCAAGCGCTAGGACCTAGCCAGACATCAATAACCTAAAAACTTGGCATTGATGCAATAAATGCTCTGACAAACCTCAGCTATCATTTTGCTTTCTCATTAGCGTATGGCAGGAGAAACCTCTCAGATATTCAGTTGAGCGCTTCCCTTCTTCCAGAAAGTTCATATTATGCAGTTTAATGCATATAGGTCTTCAGAGTTTTCATCTAACTAGTTAAATAAGATTAATGGACCTCAATGTAACACATTATGATCTACGAAACCACATATACGCCATCTTCTTCCATAGAACCCAAGAAGCGGTATACTATCAAGCTGTTAATAAAGAAAAATAGAAGAGAAAGGCCAGTGTACAAATTGTAACCAAGTATAATACTTGCTTGTATGGTGTATGAATAGATTTTCAAAAACCGCTAAATTGAATAACTGTAACTGAGTATACATATATAGAACATGAATAGATTTCTGCTTTGTAACCCACAATCATTCCAAAATCATGTCCCTCACTTGAATTCCATTGTGATTATGAGTCATATTAAAAAAACTTAGACAAATTAGCAGCCTTTTCATCGCATCCATCTATTGCCAATCCTAATATATGTTAACATTTACGACTAAGCTTACTAAACATGTTTTCAGTTTTAGCCATGATGATTCATAGAGCAAAAAAGAGATAAAAAGTCATAAACAAGAACAATCATTAAGCACATGAAAGACGTCTGAATCTGATGAGACATACCTTCCACTTTGAGAGGGTGGCTCCTTGAAGCTTTCCATATCCACTCCTGGTTTCAGGAAATATCTTCCAGGAGCTTTAAAAACCGCAATCTGACAACAGATAAGATAAGTATAAATCATGCCTGACTATTGCTAACAAATTTTGTCACAAATATCAACCACATACTTGTTTCAGGATGGGCTCAATTTGCCGGGCTGAGCTGGGCATAGCATCTCCAACAGCTTTCTCCAAACCCTGGTAAGAAATAGAGTAAGAACAAAGGTTAATATGCAGCAAAGCATGGCATGTATACAAAACAGAGCAAATTTAATTAGATTTGTGATTCAAAACAAATAAGCAGCAGAAGTAACACAATAATTATGAAAAGTTGCTTGAGTCACCTGCTTGCTCATTCCCTTGGGTTGATGTTCCCGAAGTAGAGAAACTATCAAACTTCTCAAATCAGCAGGTTTGGCCTCTGTGTTTCTATTGTGATTAGGTTTTTCGCGAACAGTATTACCGGGCAGCCTTCCCTGCATTTCTTTGTCTGAGCTGGAGGCTTTATTCGTACATTTAGTTGGTGTAACATCCGGTACAATGGTATTTCCCTTCACAATATTGCCACTTCCAACTGGGGATGTGGAAGCACCATGATGTTCCGGTTGGAAAGACAAAGGTGAACCAGAAGAGAGCTTACCCTTTGGAAGAGTTGTCGTGGACAAACTAGATTTATAGGCAGACTTAGGAGGTCCACCTGCTTTAATTCATGAACCAGCAATAACAGCAAAAGGAGCAATTAAAATGAAGCCAAAGAGTAAAATATGTCCACTATTCAACTTGAGGATATATCTAATAAAAAAGTTGCTCAATATTGATTTTAGACATGTAAGGAAAAAAAAAACAAGCAAGAACCAGTTGGCAAAGGAATCATCAAAGTGCCCTTTGAACTACCTGAAGGTGCTTCAGATTTTGTCTTTTTGAAAGGAGGCTCTTTCTTGTGCTTGAAATTTCTCCATGGAGCAGCTAAAATATAGAATTAGATTGCAATTAACGTGTAAAGTGGGTAAAAGATTGCCACTAAAGCAGCATATAATCAAGATGGCCAATAACGAGCAGAATGCTTTCTATGATACTATATAGCAGCAAGGAACTTCAATACCTTGTTCACTTGCATCTACTTGCCTTCAACTTTCAAAGAGAAATATAACGAAGTTCCACACATCAAAGATTTAAAAACTTCTACACTACATAACTAGATATAGACTACGGGCTATCAGAGAAGAAATCTAATATTACATTATCTAAGGTTCAGAAGGGAGGTAATACGACTGTGATATCTCCATCATATCGATAAATAGAAAAAGAGTTGGATATATGATATATCTACCAGCTACCGAATGTCCTCATATCAGAAATGCAGCACATAAAGAATCACATATGCAGATCATCTCATTGGCATTAAAAGCTAGAAAAAATGTGGTTGGTAGATGGTACAGATGCTTACTTTCATTAACATTTCAAGGTGAAATCTGAATATAGTCATGGGAACGTGATGTAATTTACGACAAATTTTGCAGACGTAATGAAAACTAGATGACATGACAGTGAATGCACAACGGTTAATAGATGTACTTATCCAAGTTGTTGGTGTAGTTTGACATTTTCCCAGGTTTATGAGAAGCAAGGCTATCAAACTGTGATGTTTCTACAAATATTTATGAACTGGACTGATGATGGTTATGCATTATTAGATATACTTACTTCCTTTTGGTGTTTATCATAATCACAGATTCAATTCGAAACAAAATTGTAAAAAATGCATATTATATAGCAGCTCACAGATAATCTCACATTAAAGCAAATAAACTTACACTCAGCAGCAGCAAGTGCCTTCATTTGATTCTTCATATTTGCGTTTTGATGATCTAAGATTATGGCTCTGTTAAAAAGAAATAGAAAGGAATTAATGACAAACCTAAAAGAGCTAATAAGGTAGATTCCAGTTTTGCACTCAAACTATACTATTTTATACAAGTACAACCACCGAGCGGTTTAAACAAAATCTAAGACAGGCTATAAATCAATTAACATGAAGTAGTTAAGTGATGAAATCACATAATTAAGCATAGTTCAGGTAAAATAACACTTTAACTGATATGAGCATGTCAGAAGATATTTAATCGTCCTCATCTTACAATCCAACCCAACCCCCAACCCCAAAAAGAAAAAAAGAATAAGGAAATGACCATAAAAAACAGAAAATATGGAAGAAAAAGGCAGAGAAAAACAAGACGAACTCATTTCCAGACCTCCGTAGATCATTGTTCAAACATGGGCATGAATTCTTATGCTAATAACTCCACGAGAATTCACCGCCTCATTTCACCTATCAAAAGCTAGCTGGCATCTTATCGCCTTTTTTTTCCGGTTCTAATCCCCGAATTAAATGTTCCTGTAGTCTGATTTCTTATACTGCCAAAATTTTGTCGTTTTATAATGCCCACTTATTTCAACCTCAACTACATGAAAATGATTATGCATATAACTCAAAAAAGGACAGATTATTTGCAATTAACTTCAGAGAAAGCAACTATACAAATTTAGATAAGTCAAAAAACTTCATCGAAAAAAGGCATACTTCCTTGATTTATGCTTGCGCTCAGCTTCTTCTGACCGCATTTTGACGTGATTTTTAGTCGATTCATCTAACTCGCGCTCGACATTCAGCTTACGCCAAGTGCCTCCAGATTCTACAAGCACGCCATTTCCATCTTCGCCACTTCGACGTTCTTCATATATGTCGCACAAGTCACCTGGTTCCCTCGACCAAGTAAATTTGAAGTGTTTATCCCCTACATGAATAACCTGGTGAAATGGGAAACAAAAACAAGAGCAAAAAGGGACTTGATTGATTTTTGAAGGCTGGATAAAATCACGTGAACAGTAAAAAAGTATAACAGTCGATTGTGCTAACTTAAGGAAATAAAATAATAAGAACTATTCAACCAAATGATACAGAAATAATATCCAGCATACAGGAATGACGTACTAAACTGAAAGAAGATGAATGAAAACACACTGTTTTTAAATATACCATCACATGCATAAACTAGGATACACAATAAACAAAATTTCAAGCAAGAATTAATATTAACATTCTTGCTCACATCACTGAAAGGGAATGAGTCAAAAATGAAGAGGAATCACTTTTAGGTGAGAAAATGCGAATAGTTTTTCTGCTGCTGAGAAAATTATGGCTAAGGCACTGAGCTATGACCATCATCCCAAACTCCTTAGCTATCTTGTCATGTTAACGCCTAACATGTTAATGCCTAACGGGTGAAACTAATCACCAATCCTCTCTAAAGCATTAGTTTATAGCCTTTCATCTAGAGGGGGTGACCACAGCTTATGCATGGTTTACAGGATCTCCATCCTTCTCCAAATTGTGACCTCCATCAACCAAAAGAAATTCTAACATTGCTCTGTGAGTAGCAATCCTCCACTATTGCTGCCATAATTTCTAAAGATACAAACTATCATTCTGTCCCTTGATTACGGAATCGCTCATATTTCTATCTCAGGTATTGCCAGTAACTCAAACCTAACTGCTATTGTTCTTCCCTACTTATACTTATTCGTTCGTATACACTGGAGGGAGCTTGACCAGCACTAAAATCATCAATAACTTTATCCCCTGGACGATACTATAATCTGCACCAAAACTTATAAATGATAACCCTCACTTGACAATTTAACCCCAACAAAATATACAGAACTGCAAATCAAGCCTCCGTTCAAATGAGCAAGAACTCATAAATTTTCTGTTAAACCTCAATTCTCAATTTCAAGAGAATACAGTAAGTAGTGAAACTCCATAGTTAACACAATCAAACACTAATCACAAACAATCATACTATCAATCAAATCATCTAACCTCATTTCATGATTCTCGAAGTAGAAACCAAACCACTGGTATAATTCAAAAAATTAAACAACAAAATTTAACAGATTAAATTCAAACACTCACGTTTCCGTTCGTATTTTTAGCATTGACGTCGAATTTGATACGCGCCGTACCTCCCTCCGCCTCCACGCGCTTGATCTCCTCAACAAGGTCAGGCGCCAGCTTTATTGCCATTGCGAAATTCAAAGGATTCTCCCTAACGAGGCTAAAACTCTCCTCTGCCTGCAGCGAAGACGTGGACGGCGACGATGTTGACGCGCCACCGCGGCCACGTGGACCGCCGCCCATTGAGAGCCGTCCGGTGGTGGCGGTGCGATTAATTTGCGGCGCTTGAACATTCCGCTTGCCGGAACTACCGCCGCCGCCACGACCTATCTTTCCGGAGGCTCCGAACATAGGATTCGGGTCGGGTTTTGACGTAGAGAAGATTGAATCGGAGTGAATTTTTGTTACCAGTGTTGAAAAGACATAGGACTTCGGGGAGAGCCGAGCGACCAACAATAGTTGAATTTGGGGTTCTTTTTATTTTTGAGGTTTTCTAAATTGACCCCAGTACTATCTCTAATTTATATTTCTTACCCCTATAATTTGACAAATAAAACATAATATTATTTATTGAAATTTATTTTTGAGGTTTTCTAAATTGACCCCAGTACTATCTCTAATTTATATTTCTTACCCCTATAATTTGACAAATAAAACATAATATTGTTTATTGAAATTTAAAACTACAAATAAAACATAGTAATATATATTGCTTATTGAAATTTAAAACTACAAATAAAACATAATAATATATATTGTTTATTAAAATTTGAAACTACAAATAAGTGAATGGTTATCATTTTATTGATAATGAAATAATGGTTTTTTTCTACAATTGGTGACTAGCAAATTAGTGGTTTTCTTTTGAATCTTTTATTTTCATTAGGAGTAGTTTTATTGTTAATGTGAAGATGAAATAACCGATTAACAAATAAATTAAGTTTTTGAATTAATAATTATTATGAAATTTAGTTTATTGAGCATTGGGATTTTGATTCATAAATACTTAAATGTTTTGGAATTTTGTTGGCTTTTATTATGTGTTGTTTGTAGTTTTTATTATTGTGCTCGTAATAGAAGGTAATAAAATTTATTACGACGATTTTAGAGAAATAAATGAAATTATTTGCCACTAAACATTGTTCATTTTAGTTAGCCCTACAAATTAATCTCTATGTTAGGTACATGTAATTAAATTTTAATATTGATTGTATTTTAACATGAACTTGATAGTTTTAAAAAAAATCATCTAGTGTAATTATGCATGCAAGTGTATTAACTATTAAGTATATAATTTGTGAAGTATATATCCTCCTAACAAAATCTCATCAATTATCTAATGACATTGTATCATCAAAACCAACATATTAATGCAAGTCTAAGTTTATACTGTATATAAATTATTTTGATGAATAACACACAACACACTATGATCAAAGAAAATATTATACTACTATCAGCATGCTAATATTTAATGTATTGATAATTAGTTCAGTTTTTTATTTGATTTGAATATTTTTGGCACTATAATACACATTGAAAGTCATTAACCACCCAAGTTAAATATAGAAAATGAATCAAAATTGGGGAATTAGTTTTTTAAGTTAGATTTTATTTTGAGAATAAAAGTTTTATTAACACAATATAAATGTACAAATTAAATATTGCAACAATTTGCAAGCAAGTTAAAGAATCAAACAATAAACTCACAATTTTAAGTTTCAACCATCACAAAAGAATTCACAATTTTAAAATTAATTATATTTATAAAGTTAACAATACTTGAGGATCTTATTATTGTATAATTGAAAGTTAAGAGTAACTTTGGAGTTATTGCTATTTATCATGAAAAGGGAATTATGATAGGATTAAAATTTACCTCAGATATAAATTTTAAGTTAATTTATTCTAATTGTCCTATCAATTTTATGTTTTCTTTTTAGTTGACTCATTTTTAAGCCATATTATTTGTTTTGTTCATGTTCTTGAAAACTTAATTTGTGTATTCATCCAATTTTTTCATATATAATAATATTGCATATAATAAATTTTGGTTGATATGTCAAAATATTGCACTAAGAAAAAAATATTTTTAGTTTATTGTTTTAAAAAAGCCATTAATAATTTTCGAAGAAAAAATATATCGATGATACAAATAAATAAACGACCAACACGTGAATAAGATTTCAATAAACATTTCTATTACACGTGTGAATTTTTTAGGGGCATAATACATTTTTAAATTTGTAAGGGGAGTTTGGTGCTAAAACATGGAAATAAGAGGGGTGAAGTGCAATTTTTCATTTAACATAATTTACACTTAAGGTCCTCAAGAAATTATAAATATCTTTCTTAGCGCCTATATATACACCTCTTCAGCCATTATTTGCCCTTCTGCACAAGCAAGTTAAAGAACACGCACGGATAGTAATCGATTTCTCCCGATCTTTCTCGCACCGAAGCTCATCGTAACCATGTTGAAAGGTCAGATTAACTCACTTATGTTCCCTTTATCGTGTTCAATTCAATGGAAAGTTCGATTTGAATATGAGATAAGTTTTCTTGGCATTGCAGTGCGATTCTAAGTTTGTTAATTAGTGATTTTCGTGAGTATTAGGGTTTGTATTGGCAGAAGTTTATTTGGTTATATCTGATTGAAAATTGTAGGGTCTAATTAATATGTGAATGGGAAGCCAGACACTATTTCCTTTTTTTGAATTTCTTGGTGTTCTTTTTTTGCTAATTTAGTTATGTTAAATTTTAGTCATCTTTTGCTGTATTGTCGAGGGAAAGAGGACCTGGGAAATTAGGGTTACTGCAGAAATTGTACATTCAGGAGTGCTGATGGTGTTCTTGGGTTGAGCCGCAGAGTGGAAACAGTTGGCTACATATTGTTATATTCAGAATAGTTTAAACTAGCTTGGATTGCTGGTTTCTTGATTTTGTTTTTTCTTTGTGAAAAAAATCTTTTTAATTTATCGACCTATGTATAATGATGGGAGGGACTGAGAGGAACCTAATTTTTGTTGAAAAATTATATTTACTTCTTTTATAGATATTTTTGGAGCAACTTTTGCAACCCATTGACTTGAGCTAACTATGTCTAACTTTTTTTCTTCAGTTAGCGTAAAGTGGCAGAAAGAGTTGTTCTCCAATGTGGAGATAGACACCAGTCAGTCCCCTTACCTTTTCAAGTGCCAGCTATATGATTTAACCGGAGTACCGCCTGAGAGACAAAAGATCATGGTCAAGGGAGGCTTATTAAAGGTATAGAAGCGATTTTTCATAATGGGAAAATGACATGTTGAGATATGCACACGTTTTCATCTTTCCTTGAATTCTAAACAAATAGAGCACCTGCTTTAGTCAGTTGATTACCGACACTGACATTGTATTTACAGTTCGAATTGATTAAATTACTCGTACTATTCTTTGTCCATGTAGGACGATGCAGATTGGTCAAAAGTAGGAGTCAAGGAGGTAAATGATTTTCTTCATTGGAGGACACTACAGTAACATCTGTTCTTAGTCAATTTATGCTTCTTTTGTTTGGTTCAGGGCCAAAAATTAATGATGATGGGAACTGCAGATGAGATTGTAAAGGCCCCAGAAAAGGGCCCTGTTTTTGCAGAAGACATGCCAGAAGAGGAACAAGCTGTCGCAGTTGTAAGTTTCCTCATATTTTCTGTGATTTATTGGGAAAAGTACTTGAGAGAGTTAGTTCTTTGCAGGATTTAATATTACAATTGTTTGATTGATTAAGTTTTTTGCATTTCACCAAGATACAATGGATTGAGTTAATATATAATTTGAAGGAAAATAATGTGGAATCTTTCAGTCCCAAACATGCTAATGATGTTAATACTGAAGAATCATAGAAATGTATAAGGGACATTGGTCGATCTTACTTCTGGTTCCCTTTATCATTTGTCTGCATCATTCAGGAGATTATTTGAGTTAACGTTTGAACCTTCTTTTAGTAATTTGTTTTATTGTTGGCGAAGATGTTCAAGGATTCAAGTGCTGCTCAATCAAATGCAAGGTCAAGGATGACCGGAAATAGATTAGTCTATTGTTTGTGTACAATGTTATGTTACGTACTTGTGCAAGCCTATTTAGATTAGCGTTCTTTTTTTTTTTTCTTTTTTTTTTTTTTTAATTTTGACACCTTTACCTGCTTTTTAAATATAAATTGTTGAAGTATAGATGTGCTGATATTTGCTACAGGGTCATTCTGCTGGTTTAATGAATCTAGGAAACACCTGTTACATGAACTCCACGGTACAATGTTTGCATTCAGTGCCAGAGTTGAAGTCAGCTTTGATAAGGTGAGTCGTCTATTTACGAAGAAAAAGTTCCCTTAAAGTGTTAGTCGTGCCAACTTAGTCCTCATTAGTGAGATATATTGTTTGGTCATTGGTGTTTTGCTTTCAGTTATCCTCCTCCTGTTAGAAGCAATGCTGTGGACCAGTCTTCTCACTCGTTGACTGTTGCAACACGAGAATTATTTAATGACCTCGATAAAAATGTCAAGCCAGTGGCTCCAATGCGATTTTTGACGGTATAAATATTTGTTTTAGTTCTTTAGATAATAGTTTATTGATTACTTTTTTTGTTAATCGGGTGAACATGAACATGATATGGCATTATGGTGTTCAATGACTTGGCTTCTATTTCTTTGAACCTGCAATGAATAAAATATTCATTTCAATAATGTCAGGGTCAGGGAGGGTTGAGAAATTTGGATGCTATCTGACATGTTGGCAGCTTTCTATATCTGACATATGACTTTAAATCTGATGTTTACTCACTAAGTATATTTTTTAAAAAGTACCAAAATGCTCTAATTGATTGTTCTGAGAAGAATTTCTTTTGTGGGGATATTAGTCAAAATGAGAAAGTGGCCAACTGCGGTATTAAAATGACTACCTGTGATAAGGTATGTTCCATATTCTTTGACGGGATCTCTGGACTTTCAGGACTTCATCCCATACCTTCTTAGTTTTATGGTCATCGAGCCTATCTCAGTGTATCCCGTGTGCTTGACTGTATAGAAGGGAAGGGATTAGAGTGGTTTTCTAAACCCTTGTCAATCAAGATATTTATTACCTTAGTGGATTCGGTGTGTAGGGCACATCATATATTAAGAAATTATTGCCGTACATATGGCCTTGTAGCAGTGCTCTACTTTTTCTGTTTATAATAAGACCATTAGTTAATGTCGTACTGTAAGTATATGTTTCCAACGTCAAATGCATGTTCGGCACCATATTATGGTGTTATCACGACTGTATCAGCAAGCTTGAATAAAAAGAGTTTCCCCTGATTCATTTTTCTGTATTTAGGCACTGCGGAGTAAGTATCCTCAATTTGCCCAGCATCACAATGGGGTTTACATGCAACAGGTATATAAATATACAACTACACTGATTGTTCAAATATAAACGTACTACTTTTCTGACACTGGAAATTCCTTAATTGCTAGGATGCGGAAGAGTGTTGGACACAAATTTTGTTCACCCTTTCCTTGTCTCTCAAATCCTCTAGTTCCAGGTATACCACATACTTTGTGTTACGAATTAAATTCGCGAAACTACAAATCAAAGATTTGCCCAAGCTAAAAAGCCGAAATTCTTATTTCTCAAAATTGATCGATAATAATTTCACAAGGCAGACGCTTTATTTATACTACTCTAACAGACTCCTACTAGTAAAAGGAAAGGATATGACTTCTAATGCAAAAGGAATTAAATCCCCACCAAGACTCTAGAATAAAAGGAAACTAAAACTCTAATTTGCAAGGAAATAAATCATTAACCAAAATAAAAATAAAGACCACGTAAATCAATTTTTCCTTCTTCCGATTTCCCCAGAACATACGTTCGTATCAATTTCTCCCTCCTTAACATGAGCCTTGTCCTCAAGGCTGAAATGTGGAAATTGCTCCGTAAACTCTTCGATATCCATCCAAGTTGACTCGTCCCGATTCCGATATCTCAGGTGTATCCTCCGATATCTCATCCACTGTATGGACTACTTCGATGCCCCCTTCTTCGGTTTCCGGATCGTCGACTATCATGACTCGTAAGTGCTTATTTGCGCATTCGTGTCCTGGTGCAAATGGTTGTTTACATCGAAAGCATAACCCTTTACTCCGTAAATCCATATATTCTTGTGTAGTCAATCTCCTGTTTGGTGTTCGAGCATTGGATTGCGAGGAGGTTATAGGTCCACCAACGGATGACCTATTTGTGGCTTGAATTCCCGGGTCCGGTGGATGATAGATGGGCGACAATCCGTTTTGCGTAGGTCGAGGCGCATTACTAGTTCTTGAAGGATCCCCCTGGATTCGATTTGGATTAGGCATCAGTTGTTCCCTTCGATATCGGCTTATTCCGACGTCGTGTCCTTGTAGTTCCCTTCAATACTACGGGCCATGTTCATAGCCGCCTTCAGGTTTTGAGGATCAAAAATACGAATTCGATTGCGAATCGCCATGTCAAGACCTTTCAAGAATAAACCTAAGTAGAGAGCATCCGCCAGACCTGGAACTTGATTGGCGAGTAGCAGGAATTGATCGACATATTCATCCACCGAGTCGACCTGTTGTAACGCCGCAAGGCGTTCATACGCGTTTCCCGACAAGCGCTTGTCATAACGTGCAACGAGTTCATCGGTAAACGAAAACCAAGATAGTTGTGGCTCCTGTTGTCGGATCCATCGAAACCAATGGAGGGCAGATCCCTCCATAGCGACCAAAGCAAGTTGTAGCTTAAGGTCGTCCCTCGTCTCATGAATTTCAAAGTGTTGCTCGGCTCGTGATAACCAACCCAGCGGGTCGGTACCATCAAAAACAGGAAGCGGCGGGGTGGTTTGAGTGCCTCCTCGCGTTTGTGGATTAAGCGGTGAAGGTGGTGGCTGGTGTTCAGAATTGAAATTCTGAGCCCCTGCTACGGAGGCCGGGGTTCCCGGTATTGGATCGTTGCTCGGAATTTCCGGTTTCAGGGCTGCAATGGCAGCAAGAATGTCATCCATTCGTGACTTGATCGCCGTCAATTCGGTGTTCATCCGTGTTTGTTCTTGCATAACCTTCTCCTGATTTTCCTCCAGGGACGTGAAGCGAGATTCGTGGGAACGAGTCATGGTGGTGGTGAATAAGATCCGGCAGGTCGGACCAAATTGTTACGAATTAAATTCGCGAAACTACAAATCAAAGATTTGCCCAAGCTAAAAAGCCGAAATTCTTATTTCTCAAAATTGATCGATAATAATTTCACAAGGCAGACGCTTTATTTATACTACTCTAACAGACTCCTACTAGTAAAAGGAAAGGATATGACTTCTAATGCAAAAGGAATTAAATCCCCACCAAGACTCTAGAATAAAAGGAAACTAAAACTCTAATTTGCAAGGAAATAAATCATTAACCAAAATAAAAATAAAGACCACGTAAATCAATTTTTCCTTCTTCCGATTTCCCCAGAACATACGTTCGTATCACTTTGTCAGAGTTAAATATGCCGCTGTATGCATCTTATTTTGAAGCTTTTTGGATACTGTTTCAACAAATTGATTTTACCCATTTATTGGTCACCTTATGTTATGAATTCATATTATCTATTGGCTTTCCTATCAGGAGATTTGGTCTCTTATTGTTTTGCCTTCCTTTCATAATTTTTTTGGGTTTTATCACTTGGCATTGTCATTATATAACCAGAATGTACAATATAAATCATTGTTCCTTGCAGTGAAAATGCTGATACTGTGAAGAGACTTTTTGGTGTCGACCTTGTCAGCAGGTATTCTGCCACGAAGTTTTTTGTGTTAACAAGCTCTTTTTGGTATCTTGAAGTTCAACTATTAGTATGTTACTGAAGTTAATTTTAATGTATTTACATAACTCTGTTTCCATTTGTGTTGGTTGGGTTGCCATGTCGCTTCAGGTTTATTTTCCTAGAAGGCTCTCGATGTTTTTGTTCCTTCATGTTCTTCCCTTTCTCGTTCTCTCTGCTCAGAATTTTAACTGGAAATAATCATCTTAATAGATCCTAGAAATTGAGCAACTAAAAATGACACCATACGGTGCTGCTACTGGAGCTCGAGAGAAAGTCATAATTGTGACTTAAATGGTGTTAAAAGATTATTATATTTTTTACTTAATAAATAATATGCTAAAACCCCTGAATTGGAGAACTTCCATCCATCAGACTCGTTAGTTTTTAGCACCCATCATAATTTGAATCTGACCAATTTATGGGACATTTGAATTATTGGCCATCATTGAATTTATTACTAGTTTCCATAAAGTGGAGAATTTTTTACTGTCATTTTACGAGCTAACAGTTTTTAAGATCTCATGCAATATCCTTCTTAGACAATCCTAATAGTTCTTTTATTTATTTGCATTAGTCATCTTAACCTTCATAAAGGAAATTAATATAAAGTCACGTCAGGAAGCATAATATGGAAACACTTGTTTACGCTCTCATAACATTTTTGACACCAAGAGTTCACGACATCATTGCTAAGCAAATACGACATATATCTGAATAAATCATCCATTCTAAGTTTGGAGCAAAATCATTATAAACCGACCAAATTTTAGTCAATCAAGGGGAAAGTAAAGTTCAAATTATGCGAGGTTCGACTCTGCAGTAATTTGCTGAGCTATTACACTAAAAACGAAGTCGCATTTGTATGTCATGCAGTTACAACTGCATAATCTCATAGCTAGTTGTTTATATTGTCGCTAATGACTTGTTGACCAGGGTCCATTGTGCTGAAAGTGGTGAAGAAAGCACCGAATCGGAGTCGGTATATTCGCTTAAATGCCATATTTCTCAAGAAGTGAACCATCTGCATGAAGGTTTAAAACGTGTAAGTTGGTTATGGTGGTCATTTCACATCACACTTATAGTGTCAAGATTTTTCCTTCCCTTGACTGGCACTTTATTCTTCTGATTGTTCCTTAACAGGGGTTGCGTCTGCTATATGACACAAATTCCTTTCTTAAGTCACTCTATTTGCAGTTAACCTGTAGCTGTTATATGAAATACTATCAATAATCTTAGGGAGGATATTAACTTGCCACATCTTTTATTGATTGTAGCGATGGCCCATTTTGGAATTTATTTGGTTAAAAGACACTGAGCTGCCTTTTTGAGTAATAAGAGCTGATTAAAAGTGTATTACTTAAAGAGCTGGGGATGTAGGAGCTGGCACTATAATGGGATAATGCACCGATACTGTTTGTATAAATCATCATACTTAGTATTAACTGGATTTGCATGGGTATTTTGATTTTAATTTATTGGTTTTGCGAAAAAGTTACGAGTCTGAGTTTCTTTAGTATCCAAGTATCTTCAGTTATATACTTGTAGTAGTTACCAAGGAAAAAACACTTGTAGTCGGTATTAATTTTCAAATTGCCTATATTGAACACTTTCTTTCTGTCAAAGTTACCGAAAATATCATCCCACCATCATGTATATGTTCTTATGGGTAACTTTTTTGGCTGGTTAGGCTCTGAAATCAGAATTGGAGAAGTCTTCTCCTTCACTGGGACGCACTGCGATTTACACGAAAGATTCGCGCATAAATGACTTGCCAAGGTATTAGGACTTTCGGAACTCTTTCCTCTCTTGTTGTCCATTCCCATGCCTCTCCTTTCAGGATTTCCTTTGCATTTTCAACTGGGTCTTGGTGAAAGAAATATTGCATTTATTTTTAGCAAATATTGTTCAGATAGTTGACTAATCTTTGTGATCTGATCTTAGATACTTAACTATTCAGTTTGTGCGCTTTTTCTGGAAAAGAGAATCAAACCAGAAGGCCAAAATTCTGCGGGTAACATAATTTTCAAATATACTGATATCGTTCTTGTTTCTTAATGATGTAATAATACTTGTGGCCAGTTGGATCTTTCTCATTTTTTCTCTTGGAATTGCGAAAATCATAAATTTTATTGAGCCTACCGTTATCTATCTTTGACATTCTTTGTGTCATGTACTCGGGGTTACCAATGCCCTCCCCTCCTGCAATGTTTGTAACATCAGTAAGAAAGAGTATGTTTATTTATAATTCTTTATATAAACAGATCTTGTCAAATAGCCGAAATCAAATATTCAATCCTGGAGTCAGATTGTTTTTATAAGACAAAATATGATGCAAAATATTCGTTTTGTGTTCTTTCTCTATCCCTATCTAGATATCCATTATACTGACTGAATCACCTTAAGAGTTCTCACTTCTAGGAGGAATTCCTTTATTATCTTATTGGACACATTTTATCCCTCTCAAGGGGAAGAACCAAAGGTCGCATGGGCTTGCTTTCGCTGAGCGGTGGCAGGACTGCTAGATAGTGGCTTTATAAATCTTGACTCCCTCTGTGCACTACATTATTCCATATGGAGCCACCACCTTCACCACGGCGCGACTAAGGGTGTACGCATTCGGGTTCAGTCGGTTTTATGGAGAAAATCAACCCGACCCCATATGTGCGGGCTAAATATTAATCCAGAACTGCACAATATCTTCCCAAACTGAGTGGTTCGGCTCAGTCGGGTTTAATGTAATTAGCGGGCGGGGTTGGTGGGTTTTCGTGATATAATTATATTGTTTATAATTTAAAAAACTAGCAAGTAAGAAACTAAGAAATATGCTAGTTATAAATTTACATTGAAAAAACTCTAATAAAAATAAATAAATCGTTATATAAATTCATCATATATATATATGTTATATATATAATATATATATTCTTGGTTAAAATATGGGATTTGTTTTCAAATATGTGGTTAATGTAATATGCAGAGCATAGGGAATGTAGACAGAAAAAACAGTTGTTTTGGGACTTTCTTCTTGTACTCCATTAAATTAGACATTAGTAGTGATCTAGATTAGTTAGCAACTCTGAAGTTTATGGTGCAAAACTCATTTGTTTCATCCTATTGGCCTAGCATTTAGAAAATAAGTATCTTATGATGAAACGTTTGCTCGTTTTACAGAAAGTGGACTATCCATTGGAGTTAGACGTATATGATCTTTGTTCAGATGATCTTCAGAAAAGATTGGAAGTTCCTCGACGAGTAAAAACTCTTTTCTGTCCCTTTTTTGTATCAAGTTGCACAATTTTGTCATGCTTCAGTCTTTTCTTGAATTCTCCAACCTCTTTATGTGAAGTTCTGATTCTCAAACATTTAACTCTTAGCTCCTACGAGATGAAGAAGGCAAGAAGTTTGGTCTAAAAACTAATGAAAAGAGCTCGACTTCAACAGACAATGATGTCAAGATGGCTGATGCCGAGGTAGGTGATGTATTAGACAGTAAAGCACCTCACTTGGTAGAGAGCCCTTTGCAGTCCTGCTTCTTTGGATTAAGTTAATATATCTTCCATTCATGCAGGGATCATCAAATGGAATTGGAGACTCATCTAAATCTTCATCTGAAGAAGGTATTTATCCTCTTTAAGTCATAACTTATTTTATTCAGGATCTGGACAAACACACGTCAAAATCTTGATAATTTCATTTGAGAATGGACTTGCTGGTAATTTAAGGCTTGGTAGGAGGTAAAATTTAGTTGCTCCATTTGTTTAAATTACCGGGTAATTTTAGTCACTAGTGTAAACAACAAGAAATGGACTTTCTGGTAAGTTGAGGCTTGGTAGCACTTAAGGAGTAAAACTAACTTGCTCCATTTGCTTAGATTGCTAGTTAATTTTGGTCGCTGGTGTAGCCAACAATTAAATACTCTGCTATTTTCTTGGCATGTATGGGTGAAGAACTTAGGCCATGTTTATTTATATTTTTTAAGTAAAAATTTCCGTTTTTCTGAATCATAATTATTCTATCATTTCACAAATCAATAAATCACATTTTTTTTTTTGGAACGGTAAGTAGTGATTTCCATATAACTTCAAAACTCATTTACATCACATTTACAAGTAACCAATCTACTCAACTCAAAGAACCAAATTTACAGTGAAGCAGATTCCAAACTATGCCTATAAGTTCATGTGGTGTCTTTCTTTCTTTTGCAAAAATCCGTCAATAAATCACATTTGATTTGACATATTTTACTACTTCCAAACATACTCTTAACAGTTATTTTTTCTCTTACTTTACTATTTTTTAATCAGATAACTGTTACCAAACTAAAGCAACTAATTCAATCATTCCACAAATCAAAAATCAATTGGTCACATTTGATTTGACATATTTTACTACTTCCAACAATTTTTCTGAAAAGTTAAAACAAATATAGCAACCATCACATCATTTTTATACAAATAGCTATAGTATACATTTTCCAAAAATTCTGAAAATGTACTCAAAAACATGATATGTCTTCCTTGTTCTGTGTTTAAACTGCCTGGTAAGAATGACAGCTATAGTTTACAAATCGATGGTCTCTGTTGACTATGCATTTACGTGGTTCCAACCTGGATGTTTCTGTTTATTATTCGATATAGAATGACTAGGATATGCTTTATTCAGGTGTTCCCCCTGAGAAAGAAAAGCACCTGACAGGAGTATATGATTTGGTTGCTGTGCTCACACACAAGGGTAGAAGTGCTGATTCAGGGCATTATGTTGCATGGGTTAAGCAAGAGAATGGTGAATCTCCAAACAATTGCTTCATCTTTATTATATTCCTCTTGTCAGATTTATATCATATATATATATATATGTATAACTCATGTTTACCCACAGGAAAATGGATTCAATTTGATGATGATAATCCAATACCACAACGGGAGGAAGACATCACCAGACTCTCAGGAGGCGGTAAAGACCCTTGCATAAACTGTTCTATTTTTCTTTCGGTCATCATACTTAAATGACCACATACTGATTGTACATATTTATTTATCAAAATACCTCACTTCCATTTCAGGTGATTGGCATATGGCTTATATTTGCATGTACAAGGCTCGCGATATCTCCATGTAGCAACTCCATTAGGTTCATCCAGTCCAATGATGTTCACTTCAAACTTGTTGTTTATTTTAGTGTGATTATTGAGTTTTTCTTTACCCAACTGTTGTTTATTGAGTTTGTTAGAGATATAAAGTCATTCTTAGGATCTCAGGGCTCTGAGTTCGTCCCGGTAGTGGGACCTATGTGGCGTCTACTATCAGATGCTGAGCCCGAGATTCTCTAAGAATTACTCTAAATTATGCTCGGGTCCAGATATTTGTTAAAGGCCATATGCGTAAGCTTCCTTCATTGATTGTGTTCAATATAGCAGCTGACTGAGATCATTCTATAATTTCTCGTTTTTCTGTGATTTCATTATGCGATAAATAGTTGTTGAATTATTGTATATGTCGGACAGATGGATATTAATATAATTTTCCTGAACTTCTGTTTTTCGTCAATTTCGGTTTTTGTGCTGCAATGTTAAAATGGAGAAGTAAATTCCTAATTTATGTATGGATTATATCCATTTCATAAATTTGATTAGAAGAACACAATGGGGACAAATGTTACTTAAGATTATACTCCTTTTACATGCAAGTATAAAGGAGTTTTGTACGACTTCTTTAGCATCTTGATAGTATTGGGCATTTTAGAGCACCAGCAGATTTTGTTAAGGACCTGACTGACCTTGCATCTGCTACTACAAACATCTGATCAGGTCTGTAGTTTGGCCTCACTGAAACGCCTTCGTCCGATGACTGTCTGAACGATGCTCCATTCTCGAACAAGTCGTGGATGGATCTGAAATTGCCATTCATGTTGCTGTCCCAGGTAATCTGTTTTAACATGAATTAATACTTGTCATTGCTAATTAATATGGGCATTATTCGAATTTTAGAGTGAAATCGATTCCAAAAGAAAAATTCACTTTTCGTCCCATTGGAATTTTATTATGGTCCAATTGGTCCCGTTTTCCGTTCATTTTCAACACCCAGGACTGAAAATATCAGAGTCGATGGGTATTAAAAGTGTTAATAAAGTTTCAATGGGACAAAAAATGAAATAGGTGAACTCTATAGGAACGAAATGAAAATTTTCCTTGAATCCAAATACCTCTTTGTTATCTCCTTCCGGTGCAATGAAGAGGTTTGCTTGGCTCTTGATGCTAGGGTTTGAGCTCCCTCCAATGGCGTATATTCCCCATCCTAGGTAAAGATTGTTAACGACGTGTGCGTATCCAAACCGAATCCTACAAATAATTCAATTGTTACGATTAAACTCTATTTTACCGAGACGAAATTTTAGGTATTGATGGATAAATCATTCTTAAAAACTTCAGATACTTCGGATGTTAAGACCATCATAAATATCCATCTATATATGGGCTCCAAATATAAACATACTTATATCGAAATTTGTAGCTCATTCAAATGATTCGAAATATACGCATGTTACAGTTGTATTGTAATTTGAAGCCTTAAAAGAGTCTAAAGTGTCTCTTAAGAAGAATAAAGGGTATAAAAACCTTTCGTTGACAATAAACAGGTCATTCTTAAGAATTTGGGATTTCGAGTTTCAAACAATCACGATTGAAATTTACCCGTCCCCAAAAATATGAATTCAATGCATTTATAACAAAATTTGAGCCCTAAAGGCTAGAGTTGTACCAATACTATACTCGAGAGGTTCTAAGAATTGATCTTAACAAAAAAAAGCATATTGCACTTAGTTTCAACTTACCTTGGCATTCTTTGTTGGCAATGAGGGCCAAAATGGTTGAAAGCAACGGTAACCTTCATGTTCTTGTCCCTAAGGTAACCATCATCATGCCCTAGAAGCATGACTTTGTCTTGGAACCTAAACCAATTGTTTGATATTGTGATGTCCGTTGATCCCCTCGTGACATCAATCAACCCGTCTTGACAATCGTACAAAGTGTTGTGGTCGATCCATATCTTCGAAGAGGTGATCATTCGGATCCCGTCCCCGTCCACCGGTCCTAGTTGCACGATCTTACGGTTTGGGCCCATCACCGGGCCGGGCCCTTGAGGCATGCAATTGTGGATTCGGAGGCCGTGGATGATCACATTGGTTACCTATTCATGTTAATAATGCCTTTTGTCATTGGTAAGAATAGACTTTGTTTGGGCGATATTTTGGGGGTTTAGAACGTTTATATGATCGTGCTATGATGTGTTTTGAATAAAACTGGTAAGAACCAACAGCTCAACGTTCTAATATAATCATAATTATTTGTGTTTAATGGACTCTATGTAGCCCCATTACATAAATAATTGTGTTTGCACTATTATTAGATACTTGCGTTAAACGGTTTTTAGTTTGACTTTTTTCTTAGATTCATATTGTATATGCAAAATTGTGCACTAAAAAAAACATATAAGTATGAATGTACCCTTTGAAGCACTAGGCAAGCACCATATGCAATCTCAACATTGACACCTCTTCCATCAATTGTGGTGAAACTACTAACAAGGAGGGGTTTAGTAAGTTTAATAACCATATCCCTTTTAAATGTGATCCAAACTTTTCCGTTCATACTTGTCGTTGCGTATCTCAATGTCCCGGGTTTGGGGTTTAATGGGTCGTCACTTGGATCTGTAACTTTGTAATTTATCACGTCTCGACCTGCATTCTGAATCATTTTTCCAGCATAGCCAATCGAGCACGTGGCCAATTGGTGGCGATTGCTTCGCCAATTGGGATTGGTCCTCCAACATTTGTCGATCACGTTCATGTCGTCGATCGTTCTTCGGGCTTGGACTAGACTCGAGGTCATGAGGATCGCTATTGAAATTGCCCAAACAAGGCACAATAATGTTGTGCCTTGTATGCCCCTTGAAGCCATGGTTTCAAGAATTCTTATGTTGAATGAATTCTTGGTTTAGAGAAAAAAAGTTGAATGAGAAATAGAAATATGGTTTACATGGGAATGAGGTTGGGGTTTTTATAGGATGAATTTTTTATTTGTGGTGAATAATTAAATTATAATGTAATAATTTAAATATCTAGCTATATTTACGTGCTAATTTTGGTGTTCTATGGTAGATCGAGCTTGAATTACGGGGAAAATATCAATTTTAAATGTTATATTACCTATGTAAGATACCGTGTTTTTTAACTGTTTTAGAAGGTATTTTCATGCATGATGTCTGTAATTTTTTAATTTAATTTGAGTTACATTCCGCCGAAATAATATTAAAAAAATATGTCTAATGATTACTTATTTTCGTAAAATATGTATCAATTGTATATCGAAGAAAATTTATTGTTCATGCAATTGACTTGATTCGACCAAACCCAATTTGAATCTCAATTGATGGAAATGGACATGGTTCAAGGTACACAAGACTGAAGTCCAATAAATGGTTTATGCCTCATTCGGATCTTTTATTTAGAAATTTTACCCTTATAAACTCATGGGCTATGTTTTTAAATGAAAAGCCCAATAGCAAACCCAAATCGTAGCCCAAATTGGAGTTAATTTCATTGCCCTAACTAGAGTATTGACTGGTCCAAATTAAGCCCAACTACCAATTACAAGAAATTAACTTGGAAATAATTGTATTTTATTTAATTAAGGCTTAACTCAGATCAATTTTAGAGTAGATAATACAAGTAGAATAATTTAAAATATTGCTAAAAAAGTTAGTTTTCATCCAAGCATCTTGTAAAATCTATTTAAAACTGAAGAATTATTATTTATTAAAGTATTATTAAGATCTTTTACTACTAAATAACAACAAAATTTTCACATTGCTATATTTAAAAATATATATATTAAAAACTTACCAAACTTTATTTTTCTACATCAAAAAAAGGGAAAAAAAAAAAAAAGGGTAAATGTTACAATTTCCAAGCAAAAATCATAATTAGATTCCCCAAAAAAACTCCATGAAAATCTCAAGAAAGCATCCAAATTTTCATCACAAAATTCATGCACTCCATTCAAATAAAACGTTTTAATTCCACACAACAAAACAAAATTGCCCTCTTCAACTAAATTCATCTAACCTCTTGTCTTCAATTAAAAAACAATTAAGAATAAAAGTAAAAGGGCATTTTAGTCATTTGAATATCCCACAAACTATAGAGATTTAGGATTCGTTTCGTAAGTAACTTTTCATAATCACGTGTCGATTAAGATCGAACGTGTATAATTATTTGTAGAGACGACATAGTAATTGGTAAGTACAATTTTCGACCTGCATATAATGCACGTAAAATTTGCTATTATATTATATTTTTTCCTTAATTTCACAAAAAAAATTCTATTGTCGTATATCCATAACACAATGATATAACTTTAAATTCTCGTATCAAAATAAAGTTCTACACCATCCCACATATTAGGAATGAAAAATATACAAATTCAGCTAATTGCTTTGTATCATGAAAACTTTTTATTTCTTATAACATAAATTCTCGATTTTGATTCATTCAATTCAATTTTTACAAACATGCCCTAAACATACCGTCGTTTTTAGCAATTCTGGCGATATTATATTATAATTTCAAGAAGGGCATACATACCGATAATTTTATATCTCATAGAGTCAAATAAATTCAATAAAATACATATATGTGTGAAAATGTGTATAAAAATATTGTACAATATATTGAAAATGGTATAAATATAACATAGATATTTACGAATAAAATTATATTAATAGAAAAATAAAAGAAAAACAAAAAAGAGAAGAGGAAAAAATATAAAATCCCCATTTTCTCCCCATTGTATTTACATACAAATCAATATATCTATATACAGAGAGAGAAAATCTGAATCCTCCTTTCTTTTTATTTTTTGTTTTGTCTAATCGATGTTTTGTATATATTATTAATTTATAATATATATACATATAATACATATACATATATACACTGGAAGAAAGATGGTTGAATCTGAATCCAACATTCCGACCGCTGCTCCGATCTTCTTCGATTAATAAACCGCAATCGCTTTTTTAACGAAGTTGAATTAACGAACGGTGAAAACAAAAAGCATCATCACTTGTTACTTTTCCGATTAATATTATTTATTTCGTTTGTTTGTTGCCTTGATTTATCGATAAATTAATCGGAGAAGAAAATGAGCGGTACCGATGGTGGAGAGGTGGAATCAGCTGCGGCCGGTCCACCTGCGCCGCTCGAGTGGAAATTCTCGCAGGTGTTCGGCGAACGGACGGCCGGTGAAGAAGTACAGGAAGGTAAAATTTTGATTGATATGATTGAATGGGGTGGGGGGAAGATGTTTGGTTCTGGTTTTTGGATCTCGCGGTTAGGGTTTGTGTTTTTGTGTGACTTTTTGATCTGTAGTTTTGGATTGTTGTGTTACTTGATTTAGTTGAGATTGAGGGGAATTGGGTGGGGATTTATGGAGATGTGATCTCCAGGGTAGTGTTTTTAATTGTTGATTTGAGGGGTAAGAGTGGAGTGAAGTGAGAGTTCAATGTTAGTATTTTTTGTGTCTGTGCTTGATTACTTTTTGGAAAAGTTTTGGTTTTGTTCCGTGATTTAATCTTTGTGATTGTGTTTAGTATCTTTGGACTTGTTGGCTATGCTATTGAGTCTTGAGTTTTGTAGAAGATATAACTTAATTATTGAACTGCAAGAAAAAATATTATGTTGTGGCTAAGTGAGAGCTGGGTTGACTCGCTGCATGCATCAATTGAGGGATAGCTGGAGTCGTTGAGGCACATGTAGAACTACAAATGAATAATTAGTTGTCTTGCGTCATAGGATTGGTGGTTATGTCACAACGTGATTTGCAGCTTCCAAAAAGTGACACTCTTTACGGAACTTTACAGGTGTTCACCAGAATGTGCTAATGCGGAACTTTAATGAGATTCTAGATGATGCTAATTTGTTCAATGTGCCTTTCTCGTGACAAACATTATGTCATGTTTTGACGTTATCTAAGTTCGATCAATAGATAAAAGAATGTTGAGTGTAAAACTAATTCTACGTAAAGCGACATTATTCCTTTTTGGCTACTACTGCATTTATTTATCGTGCTCAAGTAATTTAATTTGTGTTGCAAAGTCATCCAAGTTAGATCTCAGTTGCACGTTTTTGTCTTTGTTACAATGCGCAATGTACATCTTGGTAGGGTTATTTATCATAATCATCACTAAAAGGTGGATAGGTTGGAGGGAAACAGGGTAAGGAAAAGAAAGAGAATCTGAATAATAATATAATTCTGCTAATTATTCCAAAAACACTGACTGAGATGAATGAAGAGATGTTAGTTTGGCTGAGTGGGATTTAGGCCAAGTTCTTATCTAGTCATCCCTCATGCGAAGGTCTGATAGTTTGTACACTTGTAGAGGTTGGGTTAAGCAGTGCTCTTGTTTCAATTATGTTCTTATTGTTTTTGAATTTTATTTGGATTCACAATGGTATGAGATACTGAACTATCAAATGATAGAATACTGAAATTATAGTTCACATCTTAATCCTTTATGCTTTTTTGACATAAATGTTGTATGCTCGGCACTCAGTCGCACCAGTAATCCACTAGTTCCAGAAGTTCAAATAGCGACCAACTACTTGAACTTGCTCAATTTTCTGTGGTTCGAAAGACATGCTTTTTTACAGTTTTTGACTCTCAGATCTATAGAGATATAGCACGGGTAGTTTCCAATACTACAATATGTATGGATTAGTTTGATACAATTTTTTCTTAATCTTATAACTTAATTCACCTAAATTCTTTGTAGTACCTTCTTTTGTCTCTTATTGCATATATGAAGTTTCCGTTTCCTTTTTGTGCCTTGGATATTTTAGAGTTGGCTACCGTGTTCCAAATCTTTTAGTTTTACGGGAGATGCAACTTGGAAGTTGGAACTGGGATTTTTACTTTTGATTCTTCTTTACTTGCAGTTGATATTATCTCTGCAATTGAGTTTGATAAAACTGGTGACCATTTGGCTACGGGTGATCGTGGTGGAAGAGTGGTGTTATTTGAAAGGACGGATATAAAAGAGGTGAGGTTCCGTCAAGATCAAAAGCGTGCGTTTGCATGTTGACACAGTCGTCTATTTTTTAATATTGTTGCTTTTGCAAATTTAATTTACAGCATGGTGGAAATCGGAGAGATTTAGAGAGGATGGACTATCCAGTTAGTCGACATCCAGAGTTCCGCTACAAAACTGAATTTCAGAGTCACGAGCCTGAGGTACTCATATCTCAGCTTGTCTTCTATTGTTACTCTCTGGGCAATACCCATAGAGAAAGTTTTTTGAAATATACGGGCCTTGGTTTAACTGTGTGGTCTCTGTTTCCTATGATGAGTGCTTAAAGGCATCTCTTCCATTCTCATTTGGTTGCCCACTATCCCCTTCCGTAATGCGAAAGTTATACATAGAGCTTGAGTTGTAATGGCATTTGCGTTCACATCATTTTTCTGCAGTTTGATTATCTCAAAAGTTTGGAGATTGAAGAGAAGATCAACAAGATTAGGTGGTGCCAGGCAGCCAATGGTGCCGTCTTTCTTCTATCTACTAATGACAAAACCATTAAGTATTGGAAGGTGAGATTTGGAGTTTCACACTCTTTTTGTTAATATAATAACGGAAAATGTTATAGCAAACAGTCCTCATTCACAGTTACTTGTTATAGTAATATGAGCATTCAACATTCTATATCTTATTCAAATCTTGTGATTGTATTGTGCTAAAGACCTGACCATCCCATTTTTTAATCTGTATGATATTTGCATTGGAACTTCTTTTACCTTCAGTACCTCTTGAAAGACACTTTATTGGTTCATCATATAACCACTAGAGCATTATATGTACATCTCCGAGAAACTTATATTTCCTTTTGCCATTTATGCCAATTGGATTAATGCATTTAACATTGTACCAAATACATAAAATTAAATTTATTGCATTTGTTCCTTGAATTTCTTACTTGTTTAGTTGGAGGACCATTTAAATTTTAATGAAGAAATTCAATTTTATTTTAAAATTTAATGGTTTTAGGAGCTTTCCATCTTTACTGTAGTGTGAATTGGAAAAAAGTCGTGATAGCATCATAAGGAATCAAATCCAAACTGAGACGTACTCTAGATTTGCAATAATAGGCTGGTGGTCAAGTTAATCCAATTTTTTCTTTCATCAAACTGAAGTAGACATAAAGTTAAATGTTGGTATTCGTTTTGATGACTAACTTTATGTTTTGAACAGGTTCAAGAGAAGAAAGTCAAGAAAATTTCTGAAATGAATGTAGACCCATCTAAAGCTGCTGGAAATGGTAGTGTTGCAAGTTCTAGTGTTTCTTCCAGTCCAAAGCAGCATCTTGCTAATGGTGGCCATCCGGATCAATCTTACAATCGTTTGAGCAATGACTTGTCCTTTCCATCCGGGGGCATCCCCTCTCTGCGATTACCAGTGGTAGTTGTGCTTAACTAAGCTACAGCCAATTTTTATATGATCTTTCATCTTTGGATGCTTGATGGTGAATATTTTATAAAAAATAAAATTGGTTTTTGCACGGTGTTGGTGTCCATTTTAAATGTATAGGATTGGTTGTTATTACTATATGTTTAGGTTTTTTTGCATGAATGTTTCTCAATATCATATGCTTTTCTAGTTCTGATTTATGTTGAGCCATGGAGCTTAGTTAATACTAATATTAATTCCAAGTCTGCATTTTCAGCCTTAAACAATAGATAGGCATTCTTTAGGTAATGGTTAACTTGCTCAGCTATTCGGTGTTGATATAAATTATTGCTAATTATATTGCACATCTTACTCATAATATTTTGCCTTTACAATTTGATTAAACAATCTGTAGGTCACAAGCAGTGAGACCAGTCTTCTTGCGAGATGTAGGAGAGTATATGCTCATGCTCACGATTACCATATCAATTCTATCTCAAATAACAGGTCAATGCCCATGTTATCTTACCATGTTACATCTACCAATTCCTTTATGCCCTTTTATGATTTTTCTGGTGCAGTGCTTTGCTATGTGTTTTACTCTTCCATTATCTGTTGATGTTGATGATTCTCCTAATTCTAATACCCCTTAGGCCCTTACCTTTGAGGTGACACGGAACAAAAAGGTTAAACTAATGATTTTAGAAATTGAAAGCCTACCACATGGTCCAATATTTGGTCTGCTAACATCTTTCATGCATGTGTTTAAGAAAATAATAGATCTTCGATATTTTGGAAATTAAAAGCCTCCAGTTGATGGAAGGTCTAGACACAGCTGTATGGTGGCATTTATTTGTGGTCATATAATGCATTATTCTCCCTCTACTTGTGTAACTGTTCCATCCCTCCGGGTGGTTCAACTATTGTTACTCTACACACTCAGTTTTGTTGGAGAGCATCATTAGGAAAAATCCAATTAAGCTTTAGAGAAACATCTATCATAAACAAACTTTACTTTTGGTTCCTCTTGAACAACTTCATGTATTTGACTCTTTAAAAATGGTTGAATTTGATCATGGAAACTTTTAATTGGTGCATTATTTTTCTGGTTAAAATTGAGTATTATTTATTCTTTTTCCACCTGACTGCGCCAGAATGAAGGCTTGACCTCATGAAGTGCGCATGCATTCGCTTGAACACCTAGAATTCCTGAACTAAAAGATGGGCTGTATGATATTAATACATATTATCAATTTAAAGTTGTATTATAAGTTTATTGGCCCCCACTTTATCCTTTCTTTCTGATAATTTGATTTGTTTGACTTCAATGTTAATTTCTTTTTATGACGCTGTGCAGTGATGGTGAGACATTTATATCAGCAGATGATCTACGAATAAACCTTTGGAACTTAGAAATAAGCAATCAGAGTTTCAATATTGTTGATGTCAAGCCAGCGAATATGGAGGACCTGACAGGTAAGTTGATTTGTGCTGTTTTAGAACCATGCGCATGAATCAATTGTTGTTCTTTCTTTTTGTTTATTGATATGGAAGCAACTAAACCACTTATCTTCAGCTGGAAAGTTGATTTATTTTCTCAAATTAGACAATGAAACGAGCATTTTAGGATCATCATGTTGCAAAACACAATACCTAATCATGATAAACTACAACAGCGGTCTACTTCAATTAAGTGATACTTGTTTCTCACTGCAGAGGTGATTACATCAGCGGAGTTTCATCCTACTCATTGCAACACTTTAGCATATAGTAGTTCAAAAGGATCAATTCGTCTCATTGACTTGCGACAGTCTGCATTGTGTGATTCACATTCTAAACTGTAAGTTCTTTCTTAACCTTTTACAACTTCAACTAAAATTTCAGGATGAGAAATCAAATGCTGGGTGGTTTTGAGACGCTTACGTTGTTTAGTTTTTGGAACAATGTTTAATTCTTTTACTTTGATTGACCTTGCTTAAAGCTGCTCTCTTTTATGATGAGATATTGACTTTCTATCCTTTAACAGATTTGAGGAACAAGAGGCACCTGGCTCAAGATCATTTTTCACTGAGATAATTGCTTCAATCTCAGATATTAAGTTTGCAAGGGATGGCAGATATATACTGAGTCGTGATTACATGACCCTTAAGGTTCTAGTTATTTACACACTTCGAATGTTGTTTACTTGTAATGCTTAAATTGATCGAATAGTCATACTTTCATATTTGGACTTGTCTATTCTATTTCACCTTTGGTTTAGCAGGTCATAGTGAACTCATATAGCATTGTTTGGTCATTAATGCTAGCATGATGAAAGAAATATAGTTTGTCTGTGACTAGAATTGTGGTTTTAGGATATGTGCATTTCATTGTAAATAAATCATTCTAGATTAGACGCGGAATCTAATTGCTAGTAGCTTGACATGGATACATTTGATCCAAAAGTTTGTTCCTATTGTACTATATCTCTATTAGGGCGTAAAACGTTATGCTTTTTTTTCTCTGCTTTCTTGGTAGAGTTGCATATAGTTATATACGGTCTTCATTGCTGTCTTTTGATCTTTGACTGATCCATGTTGCCCAATTACAGTTATGGGATATAAATATGGATTCTGGTCCAGTGTCAACCTTACAGGTTCACGAGCATTTAAGACCCAAGGTGATTTACCATATCATGGCTATTTTGGTGTACGATTTTGAACAAGTTTTTGTTGTGTTAAACTAAATTTGTACTCTTGGTTTTGTCCAGCTATGTGACCTGTATGAAAATGATTCTATTTTTGATAAATTTGAATGCTGCCTGAGTGGTGATGGTCATCGAGTGGCAACTGGTTCTTACAGGTATTCTTATGTTCCTGTTCTGTGCTATATTACTATAGTTAACATCTTTTCTATATCTAACTAAAAAATTCAACAAAATACATTAATCGAATTCAGCAATCTATTCCGCGTGTTTGGATGTGGTGCGGGTAATACAGAAGCAACGACTCTAGAAGCAAGCAAAAATCCAATGAGGTAGGTACCTTTATCATATTGAGTTTCAACTGATATGCCTAATTTCATACTCAGAAAGTTACAGATCCCCCACCCCCCATGTGTTATTGTTGTAATTGAGAGAAAGTCCCTCTTTTCTCTGAAATTACACAAACCCCTCCTGTTATAATATACTTCTTACAATCAACCCCCTATGTATTAACAAAATTCTTACAGTTATCCCCTAAAAACCTTGATATTAGTTCCCTGTAGGGGGTAACTGTAATTTCAAAGGTAAGAGGGGTCTCTGGGTAATTACAAATTATCACAGGGGTAACAGAAATTCACCCTTTTATATTTGATAAAACAATCTTGCTCAATACTAAAAGGTCACATTTATGGCTTTTCCTCAGGAGGCAGGTCCAGACCCCTTCCAGGCCTTCCAGATCCCTGAGCAGCAGCATCACTCGTGTAGTCCGACGAGGTACCTTCTCACTTGACTCGTCTCTTCATCTTCATATATACTACTGCCTGAGTCTCAATATTATGTATCGGATTCGTATTTGACCCTTCCCAAAGTTTGGCTGAGTTGAAACGCGAATTCTGCGTGTATTCATAATATTGTGTCACATCATTTAACTAAGAAGAATGTTATCATTTATTAAAAATAATAATTACATGGTCAGTCTTCGTTTATTTGATAGTTACTGCGAGCCTCTTGAGGTTTCACAAATTATGAAGACAACCCTTGTGTCAGATCCAAAGAACTGAAACAGTGAATGAAATTATAATCTTTTTTTTTAGAAAAAAAAAATTACTTACAGGGATTGAAATTATAATTTGCTTTTACTGACTGGTGCCTCGTGGTAATTTCTCGAACCTCGAGGTATGCAAGATTTTCTCAAAATTTACTATATTATAGGATAAAGTTTTAGTTTGAAATATCTTTGAAAAGAAGCGTAAATCCAAGAAAGTACAATCCTATCAATGTAAATCTCATATATGAATTACTTACGCCTTCCTTTTTTTCGCCTGTCTATATTACAGGTTCAGAAAGTCCAGGAGCTGATGCCAATGGCAATTCATTCGATTTCACTACAAAGCTGCTCCACCTAGCCTGGCACCCTTCTGAAAACTCCATTGCTTGTGCTGCTGCAAATAGCTTGTATATGTATTATGCATGAAAAAAATCACTCGGTAAACATTTTTTGGGTCGTTTTTTTCCGGAAAATGCTTATTTAATCAAAATCAAGTCTCTAATTCAATTTCTCACATTCCAAATCCCTCGTCTTGTAGCACAGGCATCGACTCTGAAGGTCCAAAAATCGTTACAAGTGGAATTCATAATCGACAAACGTTTCTTTGTAACCTGGTCAGACAGCCATTCCCTCTTCGCCTTTTTTTTTCTTTCTGATAATTTCTTTTATTTGTTACCTATGTCCGTTCTTATGTTGTTCGGGTAGATATCGAGAAGGAATGTGATTTTATGTTGCTTGAAATCGAAGATGTCTTATATTATGTCTAGTTTTACGGTAAAATTGTAGTGTTCTTTTTTTACTTGAAATCTTGCTGGGAAAAGAGCTGATGCTACATTACAGGGCCATGAGTTTGTTAACTAGCAAAAATGCTTTTGCTTCTATGTTTTGTAGGGTAATTTTTACTTGGGGAATAGATTTTTATTTGTATTTCTTTTGTAAAAGTATTTAACCTTTGGATTCTATTAATTTGTACTATATTTTTCATTTGCATCCAAAATGTGATGAATAAGGTTTATTGATGATTTTGGGTTTTTGGGTTTCTTTGTATGGGATTTTTTTTCTTATTTGTAGGGACTTGAAAGTTGAAATTTGTCTGTGATTTTTTGTTGAATTAATAATATGAGTACTCACATGAACCAATTTTTCAACCCCCAACACAAGTACAAAATTATTGAATGATAAGTCAAAAATGACATTTATTATGTTTGTTTATATTAGATTTTGATGTTTCTTTGGTACTAATTTCGTGATTTTATAAGTACGTAGAATTAACTTTTTCGTCTTTCTCATTGTTAGTGTATTAGCTTCTGCCCAACTTTGTATAGCCTAGGCTTCTATATATGTATATATATCTCATATTGTACGTTGTATTATATATTATACACACATAATAATATAAAGAGTTTATCTACGTTACATAATGTGCTATGAATAAAATTCAATATATTTGACATAAGACTCATCTCTAAAATATGGTGAATTGGGAATTCTATGCTAGTAATTCTATAGTACGTATGTTATAAATACAATAGAGCTGATTTATTTTCCATCATTGGGCTACGTGACATTAACTATAATTTATGCTTCAATCAATCATGTTGAATTGCGTTCAATATAAGTTAGAAATTGATGCTCTTCTCAATCTACACTAGAAAAATATGTGGGGCCCAGAGCAATTTCAATTATCGGGCAACTGAATTTTGTAGTCTCGAGTATTTATTAGATTCCTTTTGAAAAAATGCATATATATATTTTTTTAATTTTTTTGTTTGGTTTGTAGATTATTACAAACCAATATAATTTACTCATTGCTCATTTTAAAAATAATTTGTGAGTTTTTTTCTTCATTCAAAATATGGGGGACTAGTATCATAATTATTAATTATCAATCTTTAGATAATGGGACTTTTGTCCTAATGTCGCATGCAACTTTTATGGAAAACAATGATATCAATAAATTGATCTAATTTTCTTTTTCATCATTAAACATGTTTTATTTTTTTTGTGAGTGAGCGTGCGGATGTGCTTCATTATTTTTGTAAATACAATTATGCAATTTCATTTATTTAAAGATATTTCATGGCTAATTGTGTATTAACTTCTATTTATCACTAATTAGTTCTATACATTCATATTCAAAGACTTATAATAAGATGCTTTGAGACTCTACATTATTACAATGATCTAAACGATGAACCTTACTATAAGTTTGTCGTCGATTTCTGTCTGATTTTAAATGACAAAAACTAATGGGACCAAATGTGACAATCTCGTATTTAATAGGACAAAAATCAAAATCAACCTAACTTATGGGACGACTTTGTAATTTTCCCGACAGAGATTAACCTTTGAAATAATTATTTATAATAGTTAATTATTGGTAATATATTATATTTTTTAATTAAAAAAGTGGGACCCACATTAGGAACTATGATGATGAGGTAGTGCCATGTGTTGGGCCTCACACTTCAAATGGGGGCCCATTTGATGACGGCCTTTTAAATCCACCCAAGATTATGATACCACCTTCCAAATGGACGGACACAAATATCCCACTACAGTAATTCGACGATCGAGATTAAGTGTTGAAATCTCAATGATGATCTTCTTGATCTCCTATAGCTTAGTTATGACGCAGGCTTATTCTGCAGCTTGGCTCAATTCACAAATTGGCTCGGCTCAGCTTGGCGGCTCATGTTGTTTAGCATAATAACTACATAATTAGATATTAATTAGCCATTAGCTTCACTAACCCTACTTTAAAGCCTCAAGCTTTTTCCTTTCAATATTAAGGGTCAAATTCATTGGATAGTACAGTAGAAACTCTATAAATTAATACTCATGCGGCCAACAAAATTTATTAATTAAAAGAGTTATTAATTAATCGATAAATTAATAATTATTAATTTATATATTAATTAATATTTTATTAATTTAAAATGAAATACTCAATTACTAACACCTTTCAAACTTCCACTTAATTAATGTACAATGCATGTCGTATATCAAATGAAGGGCTCAATTTGAAAGAACTCTTCAATCTCTCACCTTAAAGAAAACAACACAAGAAGTTCTTACAATGATAAGGAAAATTAGAGACGATATTCAAGGTGAAATTGATTTTAACAAAAAATAAAAGATAATTGAGTCTTCGAGAAATCTTCACAAATCATTCATGTAATATATAAGGAATTATTAATTTATATTTTATATGGGATATGTAAAAATTATTAAAAATGTATTATCTTATAATTTTAGCGATTTATTAATTTAGCACCTTATTCTCGAGTCGGGACTGGCCAAAAATATTATTTTAGAGAGTTTATTAAATAATCGAGTATTAATTTATCGAGTTTCTACTGTAAATATAATATATTTGATTCGTTAATTTATTTAGATAAAAACAAAATATATTATAAGAGATCACACACTTATCTGAAAACTGAATCGCAGTTTATATACTATTTAATCTCCACACTAATATAGGGCCAAAAGGGCTTTTCATGGTTTTTCTCAAGGAATATTTAGTGCCAATAAAATCAAAAATATACAATAAATTTTTAATTAAATGTTAATAATAAAGACACCATTAGTTGTGTTGATAGATGTTTTATTATAGTTTAATTTTCTTTTAAAATTTGTCAAAGCTAGAAGAATAAAAAGGAATCTACAACACAAGACAACACTTATCATCACTCATTTAATGTTAAAAAAAAAAAAGAGCACTTTGTGACATAACTTGACTTTGGTCTCAATAATCATATTTAAATAATCTCAATCTCCTATTAAAATCATTGTCCTTGTTGCATATCTTGATTTAAATTATATTAATTGTTTTGCCCAATAATTCCACAAAGTAAGGCCAAGAAGAGAATCTCTAATTATCCTCAAGCATTATTTTAATCACTAAATAACTATTTATTTGAGTAAATTAGTTACACTAACACATTTAATAAAACATATTACTGTTAAAATTAATAATTATTACAATCAATTAATAATTCTTCTTCTTCCTCATCTCTCTATATCTATCTATCTATATATATATACACATATATATATATATATATGAACTCTAGTACTAGCTCTCACGCGTAGTTGCAGAGATCAGTCACATCAACAGAAATCAAAATTGAAAAAAAAAAAATTCAAATCAAATCAAACCCCCTCCATATATTCTCAAATTTCTTCAACAATTCTTGAAGGTACCCCAATCATATGTTGAAAATTGAATACGATCTTCTTCTTTTCAATTATTCCGGGAGCTTGATTTTCTGAAAAATCCAAAAAAGATGCAAGATCAATCATCACTGTATTCACAGATCAAATCGCAAGTAAATTATCAACATAATCAACAGCAGCAACATGAAAATCCCCAATTTCCAGAGCAAGAACACCTGAAATGCCCTAGATGCGATTCAATCAACACCAAATTCTGCTACTACAACAACTACAACCTCTCGCAGCCCCGCCACTTCTGCAAGAGCTGCAAACGCTACTGGACCAAAGGCGGCACCCTACGCAACATCCCCGTCGGCGGCGCCTCCAGGAAGAACACCAAGCGCAGCTCCTCCGCCGCCGCCACGTCAGCCAAACGCCCTGCCCAAGCTGCTGCCGCCGTTGCAACTGCTACTGCAACTAGTGGAATAAATGAAACATTGAATCTCAAGGGAGATCATTTCGAGGGGCATTTTGGGAATTTCATGGATGTGACTGGTGGGAGTTTTAGTTCCTTATTGGGCTCAAGTGGAGGGCAGTTTGGTAATTTACTTGGGCCCAATCCATTTGGTGATTTGGGCTCGGGTCAGAATGTGGATCCACAGGTGTTTGAGAGTGGTAATAGCAATGAATGGACTGATCTTGCTATGTACACACCAGGTGGATCAACTTTTCACTAGGATTTTGAAGGTAACAAAACTAAATTTTTAAGACAAATTTGAAAAAAGGGCATTGGATTTTCATCCTTTTTTTTAATGGTTTTTTAAGAATTTATTTTTTCTATATATATATATATTATGGCCCTGATTGTGAGAAATCTAATTATAGTAGTATGAATGAATATTAAAATCATATGGTGTAATGGGCAATGCTATAACTTGACAAGCCTCCTTGCCATTTTCTATAGGTTTGATTTGATGATTTTGTATGTTTTTCTTTAGAACTTTGTGGAGGTGACAATATATATGTAATGAGAGTGGATTTAGGTTTCGAAAATTGAATCAAGTTATTTTATGCTCATTTCGATATCAAATTTTACATGTTTTTTTAGTTTTGGTTAGTTTAATATAACAAGTACAGTTTAGTGCATTGTTGTGATTGATAATGTTTGAATTCAAGTTTAAGTTCATATGCTGTGTGTAAAAATATATCAAAATTACTCCAGTTTAATTTGTGTATAATTGTTTAAAACTCAATAGACAATAGGGCTCTATTTGCTCCACGAATATTCAAACAAGTTCGAATAGTACTTAATTTTAGCGAAGTTATTAATTTATCGAGTATTAATTTAACGAGGTTTTACTGTACGACAGATTATTGTTGTTATTTTTTGAAGTTCCATAATTCAAAATTTCATAGCAATTTCAATAGTTTTTGTAGTAAAATTTACATGATAGACCATATATTAATAAGAAATAAGTATACTTTATGTCTCGTAACTTAGTTTGAGTTTGCGTATAGGTCCCTTTAATTATTAATTTTTTAGATTTAGTCTTTTAACTTTCCAAATGTCTTACATTCGAATTTTTTATCAAAATTTTAATGACCAATTCCGTTAATAATTATTTTGATATGACTTTTGAGAAGATTTTATGCAAAATGGCACGTGATTTATCCAGTCAATGTTACGCACAAAATTTTCTCAAAATGAGTTGGTCGTTACTTTGTGGATGAAAATCATCCATGAGACAAAAAATAAGATCAAAATTTGTGGAATATAACGTAAAAATATCGTAGTGAATGAGAGGAGCAAGAAAAATTAACAATCGTGGGATATAATAATGTAAAAATATCGTAATGAACGAGACCAAATTTTTAAAAAAAAAATTATTGGACTAAAAATGTAATTTTTTGGTATACTCAAGCATAGATTCTCCCAAAAAATAAGTTAAATAATTAATTAATGGAGTTAATCGTTAAATTTTAATTAAATAATTTATAAATTAAAAGTTATAAGATTAAATATAAAAAATTCATAACTAATAAAATTAAGATTAAAATTTAATTAAATTACAAGATAAACAAATATATTTTCCCCCTCAAATAACATAATACCTTTGAGATTCTTTCATAATTATACGATTTTTTGGTGGTTAAATCTCTATCGACATAGAATAAGCACAATATTTTATTCCCTATATAAGAATAATTTGGATGGTTCTTATTAATCTCTATAATTTGGACGGTGGAAAGATACTCGAAAAAGTATATGATCAATCTAGATTGATCTCACATTTTTGTCTTACACAAGGAGAAAGAAAAAGACACATATGAACTTTTTTATAACATACTTTAAACACATTTATCTTATCTTTTACCCCACTTTGTCTATATTAAATTCTAATTGTATCAGTATAAGATTGATATATGTTCTTTAAATATATATTATAGATAATAATTTAAATAAATATTTATATATATTATAATAATGTCAAATATATATTATAATAATCTGACATTATTATAATATAAGATTTGATTTGTTTTTTATACGTTAAATTTTTTAGCGTATAAAAAGCATCCCATTAATATAGTCATTATAATTATATTGAAATTTGAATTGATATTCTCTACGAATATTCACTATCATTTTAAGATATGTCTCTCACTCTAAATGTGATTCTAAGGGCCTGTTTGGATGACTGTTTTTAAAGTGCGTTTTTGTTTTTGCAAACAAAAATATGAAAAAGCCGTTTGGTTGGCTTGTTCTCACTTTCTGTTTTTGAAAAACAAAACTCCAAAATCTGTTATTTTGCAAAACAGGTTTTACCTGTTTTTAAGTTTTACAGAACACTTTTACACTCCACAATAAAAAAACACACATCACTTAAACCCTCATTGAAAAAATATATTATTTGTCTCTCCTCATTTCACTCATCCTCGCATCAAAACACTCCCCTTAACAAAGTTTCCCGATTTTTATTTTTTTTTCAGAATAGTCAACCAAACAGGATTTCAACATTATTTATACTGCAAAATTGTTTTGATAAAACTGTTCTTCAAAACTATTTTGCAAAACTTCAAAAACAAAAACAATCCAAACAGACCCTAATATTCTTATAAAAAATGACATTTTTTAACTTAAATAAATTATAATCAAACTTGGGTCTATATATTTAATTTTTTTGCAAAATCGAATGTATAAATAATAAGGGTCTGTTTGGATTGTTTTTGTTTTTGAAGTTTTGCAAAATAGTTTTGTAAAACAGTTTTATCAAAACAATTTTGCAGTATAAATAATGTTGAAATCCTGTTTGGTTGACTATTCTGAAGAAAAATAAAAAATCGGGAACACTTTGCAAGGGGTAGTGTTTTGATGCGAGGACGAGTGAAATGAGGAGAGAGGAAAAATATTTTTTTTTCAATAAGGGTTTTAGTGATGTGTTTCTTTAGTTTGTAGTGTAAAAGTGTTCTGTAAAACTTAAAAACAGGTAAAACCTGTTTTGCAAAATAACAAATTTTGGAGTTTGTTTTTCAAAACAGAAAGTGAGAACAAGCCCAACCAAACACCTTTTTCATATTTTTGTTTTTCAAAAATAAAAATACACTTTAAAAACAGTCATCCACCCTTACATTTCAATTTTCAATATTTGGTCCATTGCAAAAGTAGACTAATAGGATTGGAAAGTGGGCTCCATTTAATAGTCAGCTCAATCTCTCACTTTCTCTTAATGGGCCTATAATAACTTAATTCTAATGGACCATTTTTTTCTCTTCTTCTTTCTTTTTTCCATTCTGAATAATAATATAATATTAATAAAAAAATCAATTCTTACAATCTCATTCACGTTATCGAGATATAGAAATCTAACGTTTTAAAACAAATCAAGTTTAATAGAGACGATATGTTACAGTTCTATTTAATGTGACAATATACAAGTATTTTAGAACATGATGACTCCTCTCATCATACCAAAACGTTTCTCATCAAATAAACTATAACGGGCTGACCCCGTTAAACTCGAACTGTTATAAAATTTTAAATTTATTAAAAGTTTAAACTAAGTCAACTAAATTAGAAGAAATATTGGATATGCACTATTTAGTAATTTTCTTTTTATGCATTTGACTTAAATTGATGTCCATTAATTTGCCAACTATATTTGCATATTTCTTGACTTTAGACTATTCTATTCTCATAAATGTGGTCTATGTCATGGTACAAAGTTGGATTCAAATTTCAATCAACTAGATTGAAAATTTTGCCATATACTCAATTTGGTTTAGCACCCTAATTAGGTGTGTCAATTTATACCCTTTTCCATTTCAAGGACATCCAAGGGCTCAAAGTTTTATATATATATATATCTACAATAATATTTGTATGTAATAAATCTAAGGTAAACTCCATCATATAGATAAATAATATTCTTTCAAATCTCAAAAAATTCAAAATTACTAGAGCACGTTTTTTTTGTAATACATCCGTATTATTATTGAGTGTTGAGTCTGTTGACCAATAATTTTTCACTTTTCGTTGATTTATATAATGGTTGAGTATAAAATGAATCATTTTTTTAATACAATGTTTTTTTTGGAAAAATGAAAAAGTAATAATATACAAATGTGGTAAATAACATTAAATTTATAAAATGGAGAGATATTGTCTATAAAATAAGTCAATTAATATCATATACTTCACAAAAATTATCCAATATTGGAGGAAAAAAGGGAGACTTGGGTGGTCCACATGCATAGTGAGACAGCACATGGAATGACTCTAATTAAGTGCCAATTTGATTTGGGCATCATATTGGGACCCACAATTACCTAAACCAATTTTTATTCATTTTATATGTTATTTATTTTACACTATTTAGTAACTTAGTCGCTTTTGAATATATAATTGTTTAAATATATTAGAATTAAAATCAAGTTTGAAAAATAGTGATTGAGTTTCATTTGACTGTTGCTCGAGTTGAACTAAAATAATTTTTAATCGAGCCGAACAATAGTGGATTTCAAATAATTTGATTACTTTATACATGTTTTTAATATATTTTACTGATCAAGCTGAGTCCGAGCCAAGATTCAAAATTTAACAAATATAAAAAATTATTCAAATTTGATTAAGCAAATTATCAAATAGATATCGAGTTAAGTATCGAATAACTTAGCCCGATTTTAAAACCCTAAGTGTATATGCTTCCATAGAAAACATTCTAACAAAAATTTGATTAAGAAAAGCCGTCTTAACATAAGAATTGGTCCTAGTAATTTGGCCCCAAACTCACATGTTACTAGAGATAAGCCCAATGGGCCAAATTCTCCTAAGTACTTAATGGATCAGTTGCTACATTACTACTCTAAATGGGCCTATGATAAAATTGGGCCAAAAATTAAATTACATTTTGGGCCTTATAAGTAAATCAAAGAAATAATTTAACTTTTCGTTTACCACTTAGAGATAGGGGTGTACATAGTTCGAGTGGGGAGTTTTTTTTCATAAAATTTTATTTTTATGAAACACAAATTTTCATATTTTATTGAATTTAAACTCCCAAAATGAAATTTGCCACAAGGGCAAAATAGGCATTTCACAAGCATGGAAGCCCATAAGGAATATTCCCTCCAAACTAGTGGAATTTAATTCCGACAGTATATTCTCTTATTCCCACGAATTTACCCAAAATTGACCCACCAAACTAACATAAACCAACAGCCGTCCGATCATTCACAAGAATTCATAACAAACCCAATCCAACGGCTGAGATCAGCATACTCAGAGAACAACAGTTTTGAACCACTTCTATAGGGTAATATGCTAATATTCCTTGGCATCTTATTTAAATCCACAACTTCTAATTCGATTAGTATTCTAATATGTACATGCATTAGCCATCCCTATATATATATATATATATATATATATATATATATATATATATATATATATGTAAGCCCCTATGCCTAAAATCAACCAAAATACAATATTATTTTAGCCATTTAAATCTCAAATTTAAAAACCTCGACCCGCTCAATAAAATCTTCTACAATGGCCGAAATCGTAATAGTTTTCGATTTTGACAAAACGATTATCGAGCTTGATAGCGATAATTGGGTGGTGGACGAACTTGGTGCTACCGATTTGTTTAATCAACTTCTTCCTACCATGCCATGGAATTTATTAATGGTAAGTAAAAATTATTTAAATCATATATCTAAATATGTAACACATGCATATATATTTCCTAATATTTATTATTTTTTGAAGGGTTTTTATTAATTAATTTGCTTTTTCAATTTTATAGGATAGGATGATGGAAGAGCTTCATGCACAAGGGAAAACCATAGAAGACATTAAAGAAGTCCTAAAAAGGGTCCCAATACATCCTAAGATTGTTCCTGCAATAAGAAAAGCACATGCTTTAGGGTAAATTAAAATTTATTTATCTATATTTTATGAGTTAAAATTCATAAAATTTCCAAAAAAAAAAAAAAACAATACTATTTTTTAATGGGGTTTCTAAATTTTATTCAATTTTTTTTTTAGGTGTGATTTGAGGATAGTGAGTGATGCAAATATATTCTTTATCGAGACAATTTTGGATCATCTTTGTATAAAGAATTGCTTCACGGAAATTAATTCAAATCCAAGCTATGTTGATGAACAAGGAAAGCTCAGAATTTCACCTTTTATTGATTTTATCTCATCTCCTCATGGCTGCAATCTTTGCCCTCCAAATATGTGCAAGGTATAAATTTCTTGTTATTTATTTAATTATATAGTTATATATTTTTATTTTATTTGATTTTGGTGAAAAGGGTTTTAAAAAATGTCACAATCTTTGAAGGGTTTCAAATTCTTAAAATTAGATGATTTTATCACTAGAGAATATGCTTTAGATCTTTTGATTTAAGATTCTATTTTCACATCGATATAGTGAAAATGTTGTTGCACACTGTGCTATCGTGTCGATAATAGGCACCTTATATATTGATCTGACATAATCATAATTGTTTAATTTGATTTATAGAAATCAATTTAAATCTAAACATATTGAACTAAATCATGTTTTATTTTTTATTTTTTCACATAAAGGGAATGATCATAGAGAGGATTCAAGCCTCACTAGCCAAGGAAGGAAAGAAACAAATTATATATCTTGGTGATGGTAGTGGCGACTTTTGCCCGAGTTTGAAGCTAAACGAAGGAGATTTTGTTATGCCAAGAAAAAACTTCCCCGTATGGGATTTGATATGTGAAAATCGAGCTCTCGTGAGGGCAGAAATCCATGAGTGGATCGATGGTGAAGATTTGGAGCACATTCTGCTTAAACTTATCGAGAAAATCATCATTAAAGAAAACGAGAATTCTAACTCAGTTCAATTGTTATCGATCGATTGTAAATTCGAGACGATTCCAATTGCAGTTCACGAGGCCTTGCCCCCAGTCCTCAGAGTTCATCAGTAATTGTACCTTGATAAAACTAAGTCAAGAACCAGTGGTTGTATTAGTATAGTATAGAATTTTCCGTGAAGATGTGATGTTTTAACAAGCATGTCGATTTTCGTGTTGATTATAAAGAAATATTGTCATATATTGAAGTTTTATGATTGATCTTCCCTTTCAAGTTCTTATATGAAGTTATAAGGTGCTTTTATTAGGAGTCATATTTAGGATGTTTTGGATCTTCAACTTTCATATTGATGGATAAAATGTGAATTTCACTATGTGATTGTTCAATATCATAACACTTCAAAGTCATAAGAATCATAATTTCTAGATAATTTTGAAAGTATATTGAAACTTCAAGTGATCCAAATTAAAATAACATTGATGAATATGATAGTCAAGCAATCAAAATTTATATAGCTCTTAAAAATGAGCATTTCTTAGTGGTTCTTATGATCTAAGTACAATTAGAGTGTAGAAAGTAGCAATTGTATCATTTTTAGGATGTATTGTACTGTATTTATACATCTTCAATTGTTATATAACACTTAATATTTGGAAATTTGGGCTGACAAATTAGCAAGAATATATGAATTGTGAAAATTTGGGCCTCTGTATTTGTTGAAAAATAATTTGACACTCCAATTCAGATTTGGACCCCTAGAGCCCATCTTTTTCAATATTATAAAATCCATATAATTTTCTCCATATATATTTATATATCTCTATATTTTCTTAACTTAAGTCTTAACCATTTACAAACTTAGAAACATCATTGCATTATTTCCCAATATTAACAATCAATAATAAATCATTAATAAAAACGATAACAAACAACCAAATAATTTAAATTATTGTTAAAAAATACAACTAAGAATACACACTCGTTGCAATTAAAATAATAACTTAAAATTTCATTTTTGGTTCCGTTGAGTTGGCCTATAGATTTTCTCGTAATTTTTAATCTCAACTATAGTCAAATCTTGACAGTTTCGGTCTTAAAGGTTGAAAATTGGGCAAAAAATAGTTCAAATGGGTCAAATTAAATTATCGCTTTACATGGTAATATCAATTATCAGTTTACAATATTTAATATAACAAGATAAATATTATTGCACTCTAGAATTAATTAATTTATTCAAGAGTTCCATACTTAAAAAATAAGAGAATATTTCTTTTCTATTATAAATATATAAAATCCTTAGAAATTTCTTTTCCAATCACATTGTATGGCCTTACCCAATGAAATAAAATATATTAATTACGTATCGAAATATGCTTATGGTAAATCATCCACAAATTGGTTTATTAAAATCCATGACTTTACATAATTATGGATAGTGGTTCTAGCCATTTGAACTTTTATATTCATTAATTTATACAAATTGTCTACCTAATTAGTGGCTAAAAAAATAGATAGTTATTATTTAACTAATTTTGATTATTTTATCCCACTTGCAAGAAAATGCTCCATAATTTAATTTAATTGTTCAACTTGGACTACAATTTAATTTGTGGCCACCTTTATTTCCTAATGTAGCTAATATAAAGGATCCAATTATTATTCTCCTTTCTAATTAATTAACCTTAAAAAACTATTTGTAGTCTTAATAAATATTTGTATCAAACCCCAAAATAGACAATAGATTACATTTAGTTTTCTCTACGTACACAAGCACCCTAAAATAAAATAAAAAAGATTCAATCTGAAATAAAAACTTAAATCTCTTTCAATAACAATACAATAATTTTCTACATAATAAATATATCTTTAAATATAACCCATAATATGTATACAATTATTTTTTTCAATTAAACAAAAATTATACCAATATAATTCATAAAATTATATTTTTACGAAAAGTATAAAAGCTGAAAGGAAAATATTTAATTTTTAATTCTCTTTGTAGCTTCATAATCCAAAGTGGGTAAATAAAAAATAAAATAAAAACTAAAAGATGCCCTAATAAAATTTAATATATAATCTTCTTCTTCATCATATCCACCTCAACATCACAAATGGATCCCAGAGTACAACCCTCAATGCACAGCCACCTCACAGAACAAGAGCTCGCCGCCCTCCAACCCATCATCCAAAGGTACCACCAGCCCATGCATCTCGCCGGCGCCGCTCCAAACACTTGTACCTCCGACCTCATAGTACAACGCATCGAAGCCCCAGCCGCCGCCGTGTGGCCATTCGTACGCGCTTTCGACCGCCCTCAATCCTACAAACACTTCATCAGAAGCTGCGAAATGCTCGAAGGCGACGGCGGGACCGTCGGCAGCCGGCGGCGCGTGACGGTGGTGTCGGGATTGCCGGCGACGACGAGCGAGGAGAGATTAGAGATACTCAACGATGAAAATCGTGTTTTGAGCTTCAGGGTTCTGGGGGGCGAGCATAGATTGACAGGTTACGTGTCTGTTACGTCGGTAAATGACGTCACGAGTGGAGATGGTGATCGGAGAATCTACTGTGTTGTTTTGGAGAGTTACGAAGTGGAGATTCCGGCGGGAAATAGTTCGGAGGATACGAGGTTGTTTGTAGATACTATTGTGAGGTTAAATCTGCAGAAGCTTAAGGATGTGGCTATGGCGTCTTTGCATGGTGGTGAAGGATTTAGGTCTTTAAGGATTTGTGATTAATTTATATATTTTTGGATAGTAAAATTGTTTCTGTGAAATGATTTTCGTAATTTTAGTTAAATAAGAATTTTTTAGTGGTTAAAAATTATATGGTTAATTATTAGTTATATATGAATATGAAACTTATTAGTTGTAACTTGTAAGACACTATTATTAACATTAAAAATAAAATAAATTTTACTTATCTAAAACATTTTCATTGTAAAGAACTATCAAGAATAAGAAAATTCCCTAAACACCAAGTTTAGCCTAAATCTCCTTCAATTAGGATTTATAAAATTAAAACGTACTCATAGCAAGAAAAAGACATTAATATGATATTGTGCAATGTGACAATTTCAAACATATTATCTTTAGTAAAACTTGTATATTTCATGTTACTACTCATTAGTATATGATAAATATATAAATAGTTGGTTAGTCATTTTCATAAAAATTGTCAATTAGTAAAACTCGGGGAAATTCTATCCCGGACCCTGCCCAATGCAGCCGGTCCGGGATAGCCACACATTTCCCGTGGGGACCACACATTTGTGGGGGTGGGTGTTGTAATTTAACACCCACCACCCCTGAAATGTGTGGCTATCCCGGACCGGCTGCATTGGGCAGGGTCCGGGATAGAATTTCCCGTAAAACTCGGAACAAGCCAAGATGTAATATAAAAAGATATAGTAAGTTCTAGATTCGCGCAACAATATCTGAACTTAATTTGACTAAGTACTTTTGAGCTAAAACAAACATCATTCAAAAAAGTTAAACCTTAATTTTTTGGTATTTTTTTAATAAGAAAGAAAAAAATTAAGACTTATGCAGAAGTATATTTAATATCAAATCAATAGATACATATTTGCATAAAAGAATTTATTATTAATTATGATAACGGATTTATAAAAATGGCACATAAGTTTAGATGAATTGAAAAGAGATAAAATTCCTTAGTTATTTGTGGTGATTTATTGTTAATTATGTTAGATCAATAATTTAGTGTGAAAAAGATCGATTTTAAGAAATGACATGTCCTATAAAAAGAAAATGAAGTAATGATACGACACATAAAGTATTATATTTACGCTAAAAATATAGACGTGTATTTCAAAAATATCGATAATTTATTTTCTTACATAAAAATACTTATTGAACTCTTTATTTTAAGTATATAAGCAACATAAATTAAAACTACGATATACTTGCAAAACAAAACTTATGGGTCTAACAAATTCAATACAATGATAATTCAATTAGAAAGTATAAATTAAACAATTAATATAAAACTGATCAATTACAACTATATATGTGTAATTGATGGGTTTAATTTCTTGCACAACTTGACCAATATTCTGCAACAAGTTTGGAGAAGAAAGAATCAGTCTCCATAAGCTTTGAAGGTTCATCATACTCCACCAGCTTTCCTGCATGAATCCAAAAAACCCGATAAACCGATGAGATAGAATTTCGATTTTATCGAAGGGTTATTAATGAAACGAATCGACCCGAGTTTACAATCATATTGCAAAAAATGATAATGGATTATAGAGTTAATTGATATTTTGTAAAACTTCAAGAGGCTCATGGTAATTATTGTTGGGAAAATTCTTTTTTCGGTAAAAACGCTGATCACGTTTTTTTTTACTATCATTAAATTTGACTATGCCATAGTATTTATGTTTAATAAAACGTTTCGGCGGTTACTATTTCAACATTGTGTCAGAATTTAATTTGATTTCAATTACATATATAGTGCCTAGAATGTAATGAGTGCACCAACATAGAAAATATTCTATGTTTATGTTTATTCTCTCAGAGCATCTTGAGCAGTTAAGTTCGTCGATTTTGATATCGAAATATCAAAACCGGTTCTATTATAGAACGATATCGGTATATCGCCAATCGTGAACGCTATTTGCATAGACCCATACCACCTAGGCGAGGCAATTCAGCGTTAACGATTAAAGGGTTTTCTCTCACCGCTCTATAATCTTTTTCATTCGGATTTTAGGTTCTGAATTTTGTTCGAAAAGTGCAAATTTAGCTACAATTACTCCATAACCGAGGACGCGTACGCATAATTATATGAAAGAAAACGGAACGAAACCATACCGTACGAAAGGACCATGACCATGTCACTATCGATAACCGTTGGAACCCTATGCGCCACGGTTATAACCGTACATTTTTCGAATTCGTCTCTGATAATTTTCTGTAAAATAGAATCCGTTGTAGAGTCAATAGAAGCTGTTGCCTCGTCTAAAACTAAGATTCGATTCCTCCGTAAAAGTACTCTCCCGAGACAAAAGAGTTGCCGTTGCCCCATGCTCCAATTCTCCCCTTCGTCACTAACTGCTCGAACGAATTCATAAAAGTATATTATAATTTCACCCCTTGTAATAAGCATATTACAATTTCTCGCCTATTTCACGAGCTCTAAAATGGGGTCTCTTTGTAATTTGCAAAACTTCAGAGGGGCTCGTGGCGATTACCAAATAAGTGAGGCGTGTGCATGTAATTATCCCTTAAGGTTGTGTTTGGATTGAAGGATTTGAAATCTGTGGATTTCAAATTAATCGACAAATCCATTTAAGTTCGTTTGGATGAATTCATGTTACGATGGATTTCAAATCCCTTGTCATTCATTTTGACCTATTTTCTCCATAACTACGGTGAATTTGAAATGACTCCATTTTAGGTGTCATTTCAAACGAATATTGATTTGAATAGAAAAATTATCGATATAACGATTTAGAACCTGAAGAATCGAGCAAGTTTGAGAGTTTACTGATGGTGTCCTTAAGCTGGCATTTCTCTAGAGCCTGAAAATCCGGAAAAACGAATAGTTTTTCGATTAAAAGTTCGAAAAAGCTTTATAATTTGAATTTACAGCCAAATTTACCTTCCAAATTTGATCATCAGTGTAAAGGCCTAATGGATCCAAATTTGTTCTAACAGTCCCTCTGAAAAGTGTTGGATCTTGAGGTATAATACTGAGTTTTAAACGTAAATCTTTAAGACCGATAGAGCAAATATCGATCCCGTCTATAATTATTCGTCCTTGATAAGGCTCAACGAGACGAAACAAAGCACTAATTAACGTCGTTTTTCCGCTTCCTGTTCTTCCCACAACTCCTACTCTTTTCCCTTCTGTTAAGGTGCATGTGATCCCTTTGAGCACTATCGGGGAATTCGGTCGATAACGTATCTAAAAGAGGAAATTGCAAAAACACCCCTGCATGAGATACTAATTACGCAAAAAAAATCCTGGGTTTTTGAGAAATTACCATAAGTTTTGGTTCTGGTAAAAGCATATTACAATTTCACCTTCTGTGTTTTTCGAGTTGTTGGGATTAAGGGGTTTCTTGTTAATCTACGAAAAATGTAGGGGGCTAATTGTAATTAAGTAATAAGTGTGTGGTGTGCATGTAATTATCGAAAAAAGAAATTGTGGGTTTTTCGGATAATAATCATCAAGTGGTACTGATAGAAGAAGAAATAGATTCCTTATCTTTAGGTACACCAACTTGATTATACCGTGTCTAAGAAAAAAGGAAATTACAAAAACACCCCTGCATGAGATACTAATTATGAAAAACACCCCGATATTTTTGGAATTACCATAAGTTCCATGTGCCAGTAAAAGCATATTACAATTTCACCCTATATGTTTCGAATTGTTACGATTAGGGGGTTTATTGTTAATCTAAGAAAACCTTAGGGGCCTAATTGTAATTACATAATAAGTGAGTGGTGTGCATGTAATTATCCAAAAAGAAGAAGAAATAGATTTTTCACCTTTAGGTCCACCAACTCGATTCTACCGTTTTGAGGCCACGAAGTTGGCGGTGTTTTATCTGCTATAACCGATGGAGGCTCGGGCGTTATATGCATATATTGCTTAATTCTTTCAACCGAGACAATATAATTAGCTAAACTGCTATACCATCTCGTTAAAAACACTTGTGTGTTGGTTAATGCAAATGCATACGAAAGAGAGAGTCCAACGAGCCCTACAAAGGAAAAAAACCGAAAAAAAGATTGAAAACGACGTATAAGAAAGACCGTTAAAACGTGCAAAATAGGAAAAATTGTAAATTTAGTCCTTTAGGAGAGGATTATTTTAGTTCTAGCCCAATGGTTTTACGCAATTATAGAATAGTCCCGGTAAATGGACTTAAGGACTACTTTTGCTATATTGCCCAAATATAAGGACTAAAAATAAATCTTGTAAAGTGTGGGACTAAAAGTAAAACAGACCGAAAGCTAAAATTTCTGATTAACCATTCCATTAGTTGCTATAGGAAATTACGGATATAAAGCTCACTGCCAACGTTGTTTAATGGACTTAAGGACAACTTTTGTTATATTGTCCAAATATAGGGACTAAAAAATAAATTATGTAAAGTGTGAGACTAAAAGTAAAATAGACGAAAACTGTAACTTTACCTGGAGCAATAAAGCCTTGAGGCATCAAAACCAAAAATATAGCAGCGGTAAATAGAGTAAGATTTTGAAGAGCCTCAGTTCTCAAAACGAGCCATTCTAAGGCCGCGTTTGACGAAAGAAAAACTTTTGCATCCGTATTGACAAGTTTAAGGTAGTTCGAATAGAAATTTTCGACCATTTTGAATGCTCTTATTGTGGCAACACCCGAGGCTGTCTCTGAGGCGTAATTCATAACTGGGGCTTTCGTTTTTCCGTTGATTCTCATTAGCTCACCGGCGCTTTTTTGATAGTATCCCTTCAAAACCCGAAAAACGAGTCTCAAAAACCGTGTATTAATGTCATTCATATTTGGTCATAAATGAAATTTTGAAATTTTACCTGAATATATTTCGAAAATACCATAGCGAAAATCCCGACAAAGAGGACTTGCCATGTTACGGAGGCCATAATGCCGATTGTTGCTAGCAATTCGGTAAAGGCGGCAATCACGAACACGAATGCAATAGGAACGTCGAAATCTAATACACTTAGATCCGACGAGGCCTAATTGAAAAAAATAATGAGCATTAGAAGAAAAAACATTGTAGTTTTCGTCTATTTTACTTATACCATTCTCACACACGACTTTCCATAATATGCAATTCCTGAAATTTTTTCAGAATTTTCAAAAACATAAACAAACAAACCTAAGAATTCTTATCATATGAGATTAATGTTGCAATTGTCCCTTAAGATATACGAGTAAAATCTTACACGTGTTAAAATCCTCCCAACCGGTGTAGAGTCGAAGAAGAGCATCGGAGCATTGAACATTGAGTCGGTGAAACCGGAGAAAAACGCTTTTGACGCTTTTAGTCCTAAAAGAACCGCAAAAAGTGATCTCAAATACACAAAAATCGCACTTAACGACGAGATTAGAGTGTAAATTCCAATGACAAAAATACTATTTATCTTCGGGTTTTGAACCGAAAACGCAAGCCAAAAACTTGCACCCGCTTGCAAAGCCACGAAACCGATCTGAGCCGTTGAAGTGGATAAAAAATAAGTTAAACCGTTCGAAATCGAAATATAATCCAAAAACGCCTTCCAACCGACGTCTCCAACTCCCGTCTCTTCTTCCTCCGTCAATTGTGTAAAATTTTCCGACGAAATTTCGCCTTCTCGTTCTTCACTAATATAAGACACGTTATCGTTTTTCTCTAAATTTACGTCTCGATTTTCGTGATGAATTGAACCAAACGAAGCGTCAAATGAACCTATGGTGTTTTGATGAGAAAAAACGAGCTGCTCAAATGTCGTTCCTGTCCTAAGAAGATCGTTGTAGTTTCCGGATTGAGTAACTTGTCCGTTTTCGATGACCTATGACACATCAAACGGCTTCGTTTTTGGACAAATTTAAGATCAACTAAGAATGTAGGAATAGAAGTGTCTGAAAAATGAACGTACCATAATTTTGTCGACGCTATTTAGAAACTCCACTTGATGAGTCACGAGAATGACCGTTTTCTTTGCTAGGGCCATCATCACGCAGTCCTGGAGAAATACATCTCGATAAATATTTAAAAGAAAATACATCATAGCATGACTTAAAATGTAGTATAAAGGGATGAAATATCAATCCGAATTCTTCATAACGATTATTATATATTTTCGTGGATTTGTGTGTATTAAAGGCGGCATTGAGTGGATCGGACCCAGAACTTTGGGTCTGACGGGTCAACTCAAATATATAATTGGGTCTAGACCCATCGACCCAATGGAACTTTAAAGTAAAATTTGATTTTTTTTAGAATATTCATTTCTTATTTCTTTTTTGGTTTATACCAAATTATTATTTGTACTTCTTTGAATTTAATATTGAATGTTTGTCTTCTTGACAAATTTTAGATTCAATTAAGAGTTTCAAATAAATTATTGATGCACTAATCAATATATTAGATATTTTCTTGAATGCAATATAAGCTCATTTGATTTTTGAAAATATAATTTATACAATTAAAAATGTCATGTGTAAATATATATATTTTTTATATTTTATTATTTGAATTTTTAAAGCATCAAATAATACAAATTGGATAAAAAAAACAAAACAAAGAATGAAAAAAGAAGAAAACATTGGATCTAGACCCAGACCCACACCCAGATCCAATCACGAGACCCATTGGGTCTGGATCCGGGTCGACCCACCCAATGCCACCCCCTAGTGTGTATAAAATGAAGTCGAAAATATAGAAAGATCTTACATTGAAAAGAGATGCAGCTGTATGTGCATCTACGGCGCTAAACGGGTCGTCAAGAAGATATATATCAGCATCATTATACACGGCTCGAGCCAGCTGGATCCTCTGTTTTTGTCCACCGCTCATATTAAGGCCTCGTTGGCCTATCTCCGTTAGATCGCCATAATTGAAACTTTCGATATCTTTCTCTAATGCACAAACTCTAATAGCCTCTTCATACTTACTCTTCTCCATTGCCTTCCCAAAGAGTATATTATCACGAACCGTCCCGCTCTGGATCCACGAGCCTTGCGAAACGTAAGCCACGGACCCGTACACACTCACCTAGATTTAAATAGTAGTAAAATAAATATCGAAAAAGCGTGTTTTCGTAATTTACAAAACCTCATTTGGGCTCGTAGATATATAACCAATAGCGTGTTTTGGTAACTTACGGTTCCCGATAATTTCGGTATTTCTCCGAGTATAGCGTACAAGAACGACGATTTTCCAGCACCGACGGGTCCACAAATCGCGATCTTCTCTCCATTTTTCGCTTCGAATTCGATATCACGTAGAGTCGGAGTAGACGAATTGGCGTCCCAACTAAAAAGACCGTCTTGGATTTGAATTATACGATCTAAATCTTGTGTAGGGTGATGCATTGTTATCGTATCTTCGTGTTCTAGCTCATCTTCGAGCATAAACGAGTTAATCCTTTCGAACGAGACTTTAACCTGGATTAAAGTGGATAATTAATCAGACAATAAATCTAAATTTTAGATTTACAAGCAGGATCGGCTCGAGTTTGGGCTCGAGCTCGAACTCACTCAGAGCTGAGCTAAAAAATTTAAGCTCGACAAGCTCGTATAATAAGGCTCGAGCTTGAAAAATCACCAAGCTCGGCTGGTTTACACCCCTAATATTCAAGCATAAACAAGTTAATCCTTTCGAACGAGACCTCTAACCTGGATTAGAGTGGATAACGCATCGGGCAATAACCGAACCGGCTCAGCCATTATCCTCAACGTGGCCAAGACGGTGAAAACCGTTGCAGCATCTAACCGAGCGCTCTTGAGAAAAACGCACCCGAAAAAAATAACGGACGAAACAACCGTCGGTGACATCCAATACAAAACCGTCCCGTACGATTTCATGAACTGAGTTTTCGACAACCATTTAAACTCGACCCTTCTATACGATTCGATAACGCTCTTGAAATTCTCTTCCCAAGACATCAACTTGATCACTTTCATGTTGTTTAGAATCTCAGACAATGATCTTAGTCTCATGTCTTGAACGGACATGAACTCCGTTTGATACTTTTGTAATAGCTTCGCAAACGGCATGTTCAAAAGGCCGCAAATAACGAACGGTAACAACCCGGGAAGCACGCCCGACCCGACAACGAGCGAAAGAACGAATAACGCTAAAAGAATTTGAACAAACGAAGCCCACAAAGCGTGGGCCCACATCGGGAATTCGCCCATTCTATACGCGTCGATGGCGATATAGTTCACTATCTCGCCCGTCGAGTGTCGTTTTTTCGCGAAACTCGAGAGATTGAGCTGTTTTCGGTAGATCGCGACCATTAGAGACGATCTCATTCTCATCCCGATTCTTCGGGAGTAGAAGTAGAAATGTCGGTAGGACAAGGACTCGACAACCTTAGCAACGACCAAGATTCCCACTAAGTAAACCCCGTTTCTTAGATTCCTCGTCTCGAGTTTCGAATATTCGACAAATCCGTAGAGCAATAACGGGGTCGCTATAACGGAGATTGTCCTAAGAAACGCGAAGATTCCAACGACGACCATGTTTTTCCAATAAACTCTCGCGATAGCCCAAAAAACCGAATTCTTTAAACAAACGTCGTTTTTTTTAACGTTTATGTCTCTCCATACATCATTAAACTTCTCAAAAACTAAAAGGGCTTCATCTTCACATCCCAAAGAAGGAATATCATCAAGGGTTAAGGGCCTCGAGTTACCTAACCGAAGCAAAGGATTTACCCACGAAAACGAGATTTTACTCAAAAACGAAGCTTTGCCTAAACCGAAATTCGTTTTTTCGCCATTTTCTTCGACAAGAAGAGGAGATTCCAAATGGGTTTCATCTAAGTCATTTGGACAATATAAATCTCCATTTATAATAGTCCTTAAACCACAAACAAATAGCACGAAATTCGCAAGCCAAGGCGCGATTTCTAGACTACTTATGTAATGTGATTTCACCAAATCTAATAAGTTTAAACATGAAATCACAAGAAAAAACATAGCCCACCAAGATGATTTTAGGACATTAATCCATTTGGAACCTCGTATTATTACAGAAATTGATAAAGAAATCCAAATTAGGGCCCTAATGAAGAAAATTAACCAAGTTTGATGAGTAAATCCTGTGTATATAGCAGCACAAATGTACTGTAGGCTCACAAGAGACGAAAAACCCGAAATCGATATATTAAACCAATCCTGTTTGGTACTGTATTTTCTCAGTATAATCAAAACCAGATAGAAAATAAATGCCATAAATAAATTCAAGTAATCTAAGATGATTCTCAAACTGCCCATGTTGAATATTCCACCTGAAACACCATTTCATCATAATTATTCATCAGAACAAAAAAAATGCAATATATATATATATAGAAATTAAACCCATATAAGTAGGTGAATATTAATTCAGAAAGTGATAATTAATTCATAAAAGTGGGAATTAAATGAGAAAGATTGAATGAATGATGCATGCATTAAGTTGAAGTTCATAAATGAGTAGCAAGAAATAGCTTACACAAAGAAGAAGCCATTATTATTTGAAGGATTTTATTTCATAAGAATTGGAGTTTTAAGTGAGTTGGTTTTATGTTAGATTTGCACAAGAATTTATGTGATTTATTTGCACTACCTAACTTGTCATCTTCCCAAGTGTCCATAGCCATGCGGTTAGAATCTTTTATTTTATTTAAATGTTTTATATAGTTTGGAAATAATTTTTTTTAGTTATGCCTGAATCCCGAATCAAATTAAATTACTTGTTACTTGATTCGAGATCGATTCTTAAAATCCTGTTTGAATTGTGTTTATTACATATAAATAAAGTTGTGTTTACGTTCGACTTGATTAAAAGAAAATGATAAAATATGTTCACAAAGACCATATTATTTAAACTTGATTCGTAATTCTTTTCAATATTTTACGATGATTTTATGAGTTTTGAAGAGAAATATTTATTAAGGAAAAACTTTATATTGTATTATTACGAACCAAATAATTACATTAATTTAGATTTTATTATATATTTTTATTATTATTTGTATTTATTTTATCTTGTTACCTTATTTATTTATTTTTTGTAATCTTAATTTAAATTGATGATTAATAATACAATTATTACGGGGTTTTATCTTTTGGTTTTGGCATTTTCTACTGGAAGGTATATGTAATATGTGTTATGTATATATAGGTCCAATATTGTCATTATATTTAGAAAGATTATTAAGTAACATGCTTTAACATAATGGACATGCAATTTGGTAAAATCATGTGGAAATAATATACATTCTAGGTAAATCATAATGAAATAAATTGTATCTCCATCTGACAAGTCAAATCCTATTTATAATAGTAGGTCCATTTATCATTAATTTTATTTTTATTAGATGAATTGCAATAAGTGTCCATCTATCAATACTCACCTTGAAAGAAGTACTATTGGCATTTATGAATTTACAAATCACATCATTCATTTAATTCACATTTATATTCATCTACCACTTAGATTATTGCACACCGATTCAACAAAATCAGTATATCGTTCACTATAAGATACAAGAAATAATGATATTTTTATTAATTTATTTCTGCATTAAACGGTATATAATGTAACTGCTTTGTTGGATTTAATGTGCCATAATTCTATAAATTATAATACTAGTTGTTTTGTCACAAAACTTCAATTTATTGACGAAATTGATGCGCCTAATATTATAAGTTTTGTATTATAATGTATTGGTTTTTTTTTCGTAATAGTTGTTAATTAATTGTAATAATCGGTAAGTTCTACCAAATACCAATTACATGTGGTGGATTAACTACAATTCCTATTATTTGTGTTTCTTAGAGATTATGAACACTTTATTTTATGTTGGCCAATATAATTTAGGAAATTGCAATGAATCCAAATTTATGCACCACAAGAGATGAGTGAAAATGTTCATAGAGGTAGTTCTAACATTTTATTTTATAGTTAGTGTGCTATTATTTTTTTTTATTAGTTTTAACATTTAATTCTATTTGTTTAAATGTATAATTAGATTCTTTTCTTCAAGAAATGCCGATGATAAAATACAAACTACAAAGACAAAAAATTGTTGACAAGTGCAAAAAAGATAAATTACTCCTATCATTTCATCGACAAAATCTATGTTAAATCAGATGAAACAGATTCAGTGTAACATACAATGAATATGTTACATCTATATACCATAAAATATGTAATATCACATGTATAATATAAAATTTTCCAATTCTCCATCCCATCTTTCGTTGATTACATATCAAAAAAAATAAAATTTGAATATATATATATATGCTTTTGCTAATCCCAATATTTATAGATGGTCTATATAGGGTGATTTTGCGTCTAAATTGTCCTTTTTAAATAAGTCATTTTCATGATTAAGATGAAGTAACTTGATTAATTTCTTTTCACCTTGTCGGTTTTTTTCCACGTGATGTATGTCGGAAATCTGAAGTTATCTTAGTGTCCTCACTCTAATTATTGCATGCGACATTTATTTAAAGAAATTAAATTTCAATCGTTAATTCTATTTTTTTCCTAAATTTATTATGAAATAAAAGTGATTTACACTGAAATTTTTGTTACATGAGTATAATGGATTTTACGTTGTTGCCCATGAGATAATAGTAGTTGTCATCAAAGTAGGATTGAAAAAATAAATTAAATTATTAAATATTCGATTTGTGATCGTTAGAAACTCAATTGGTCGATTCGTTAAATATAGAAAATGAAGAGCTTACTTTTTACGATATAGTAAGTCTGAAATTTGAGTAAATTCAATTAAATTAGCTAAAATATTGAGCGTCAAAAGATTAAACGACTCACGTTCGACTGATAATGTAGATAAACGATAGTGATCTAAATGTGAAAAAAATAGACACAAAATATGATAATATCCACATTTCAGAAGAAATCCATACATATTAAGGAAATTTTAAAAAATAATCTACTAAGTCATTATCTTGTTATAGTTTTGATACCCTCTACAATGATAAATACAAAATTAAGGAACGAAAGTTATTTTTTGTGTCATAATTAGAATAAATTCCAATGTATTTAAAGCAGTCATACATGTACATATACATATAGATACATAGATATATGATGCATATATAGTGCTACTCTTATCAGCAAACCTGCTAATGTTTATGAGCAGCTGATTCAGGCTTTAGGTGGTTGAATGAGTATGTATCATGAGCAAGAGACTGCACCAAAATAGACATCATATACAAACATTAAAATTAATTCAACTTTAAGGCCAAATATTATGTGTAGAAAAACAATATGCAGCATATATATATAGTCAATAAATTGAGCAAATATGTAATATTATACTTAACAATGAGCAAATTTTAGCCCGAATACCTGTTCTTGGGCTCGGAAATACATGAAAGGCGTATAATGAAGGAAATTAGAAACCCTCGAGGTGTAAATATCAGCATACCTATAATTTGAAAAGTTAACGTTATTTAGATGAAAACTAAGTCACAAGTCGTTTAAACGCGCGATAAAAGTGAAGCGTACTTCTCAATTTGCCTCATTAAGTGGCTTTTGTCCCACAATCCCGCTCGTGAAAGATAACCCCATCTGAAAGAAGATAAGCGCGTTTACTCAGAATTAAGTCAAATTTTGAACGCAATTTTGAAGAAATTTTCGAGTACAAGCTTTAATGAACCTTGTGTTAAAGAGCCTCCCGTCTGCATCCAACATTGGGCCGATTTTATTGTCGAGTCTTTGCATCACAATGAGTAGCTTCTGAATGCTTTCGTTCAGATCCTTGTCGTCCATACTAGTAGCAGCAAGAGTCTGATGCACAAAACATTCTTCCGTCAAATATGCAATACATATTAGCGGAGAATACCCAGACCCAAACCGTACCCACAAAATTCTCAAAAAAAATATTACACCCGGACCCAATCGCATACCCGATGGGTCAAGAAAAAAAGTTAGACCCTACGGGCTGGGTACGTTTTGGGTCGGGTTCGTGTTGGGCAAATGCCCACTGGTAAACTTTGGGTATTGTTCGGGTGTAGACTCGCGGGTAAAATTTGAGTAAAAATTCGGGTAATGTACGGGTATTTTTCGGGTAAAATACCCGCAGGTAAAAACTGAACCTAGACCCGACCCGGACTACCTAGTGTCATCGGGTCCATGTTTCAGACACTACGAGTCGGGTCTGGTCTGGGCAATCCCCGCCCATTGACAAGCCAACATACAAGAGACAAATTACTAGTATTTGCTAGTATTTGCCAGCCACACAAAATCAAATTACAAAAAAAAATATGAAAATAATCTTTTGGGATAGCTAATTACTGGATCATTAGCATGATCCCATGAGGTTTTACAAACTACCAAAACCATTTCAGGATAAACTTGAAAGGCAAGAGGTAAATTGTAATATGTTTTTTTCGCAAACCTCATGGTGTTTTTTGGTAAATTCGGGACCTAATTTTTATGGGTTCCAAAATTATAAGGAAAATTTTCATCATTTGGACTTCATCCCGTTGTGAAAATTAGCATCATTCGGTCACACAATTTATAATATCCAATAAACACCACATAGTTAAAAGAGATAACGGGTACCAGTTAAATTACCTGAGCAGGACGTCCTTGACTTCGTCTCTGCAGAGCAAGACGGAGTTGATTAAAGAGATCCCCTACGACCTCCTTTTGATTTATAAGCTCTATTAATGTGGCACGATGATCTTGACCATCGATTAAAGCACTATACTGAAACACAAGGGTCAAAAACATGTAATCTGTAAGCAGCATAGAATGAATTATATTGAAGTCGAGAGAACACACCAAATGAGAATTTTGGTTTTTCGGAAAAAGGGTAGCCATCATATTGTAAGAAAAGCATTTTCCAAATCATAATTAAAGGATTTAAGACGTAGAAATTATCCCATTAAAACTCAGCTAGAAAATGGAAACTAAAGAGAATAATGTGCAAACCTCTTCTTCTAGCTCTCGGCAAATTAGTGCTGTTCGCCATCTAAGATGAACTTTAGATTGGCTAACATCTGTATATATATGATCACCAACATACAGAATTTCATCTCCTTGAACGCCAAGTGACTTCTCAACCATCTGAGCACTTCCTCCTGAGTATACTCCCCCTGCATGAAAAGATAATCAAATTAAATCTTTCTGCCACTAAACATATTTAATAAAAAAAAACAAGACTTTAAACTTAAACTACATATTCAATACACAATTGCAATATGCAGGAATAGAACAACGAAATGCCCCACTTGGTTTCAGATTTCATTTGGTTAGGTACTTCACACTAAAGAAGGTTCATCATAATTTTGCTTGTGGTACTCATTAAGAGAGTCAACATGAGTGTACTTTTGCAGAATTAAATAACATTTTGAAGGGCTAAAACACCAAGTAAAATCACCTGGTTGAGCCTTAAAACATGGACGCATTAGACCTTCACCCGTCACCACTTCATACACTGGGTGTGCCATTTGAAAGAACTCTGGCTTCCTGGCAGAGACTATTACCTGCAGAAACAATCAGCCATAGCATTTTGACCTCAAAATCACACCCGAATTCCAAGTTGCATCAAATGCTAATTGTTTTCTAGAGTAAATTACATAAATACCAGTTGCGTCAGATCACAATTACAAGAAAACTGAAGTTTGAGAATTTACTGCAATGAAAGTGAAAGTCAGATTATAGTTTCACCAAGAAGCAGAGTACAATTACAACACATATTTATCAAGTTGTCAGGACAGTGAGTATCCTGGTAATTACAAAGCTTCACGGGGTTCTTTGGTAATCTCCCAATAAATGGTGCATGCATTTATCCCTTTTTTCCACAACAAGAATATGGGTTCAAACTATATGTTAACTAATTATGCTCTGTTACGAAACATTTGCATTTTCAAGTTTCCTTAGTATGAAGAAAGCCAAGTAATTGCTTACAAAGATAACAAAGGAACCAAATAGAAGCCAGTTTGTTTGCAGTCAATAATACTAAGAGGACGATAGCTCTACTGACCATCTCAAATAGATCTCGCCAGCTCATATCATTCGGAAGAAACCTATTGAAAGAGTGTTGCATCATTTTCTCGGTGTAATGGTAGTCGGAGTTGGTAATAAGCAAGAGTCTTTTGCCAGCCTGTCAAAGAACAGCTGAAATTAGTCCGAAAGATAATATTAACAGAGAATATGTGGATATGCCCGCATGCGTAGAAATCGTTCAGAAATAACAGGAAAATAAAAAGTACCTCCTTTTGATCTAATAGTGCCAAAGGTAGCTCAGGGTCAGGTTCTATAAAGAGTTCAGGCTTGGACATAATCTCACTCTGAGAGTTTCCATTGATTAGACAGTGCTTGTTCAACTTGATATTGAAAATAGAAAAATATGAAGGATGAATACCTTGAGCTGACCTTCGACATGTGCCCTGAAGAGTGCTTTCCCGACAGCCTGAAATCAATGGACAAAGTTAAGGCACTCCAACATATATATATATATATATATGTATGTATGTCACATAATGTTTTCGATTTCAAACCTTGTAAAGCCCTTTGTAATCAAGTGGACCTAGATCTGCAGATATAGCTCCTTCATCCAATCTATCTACCAACTGGATTTGAAATATATCTATTATATAGCAATAGGACAAGATCACATAAACCAAGGAGAATTAAGTAGTGCATGCATAAAGCTTAATTAAAATGTATGCATGATGGAGGCAGTTCAATTCTGCACTTTTTAATCAAACTTAACGTTCATTAACAAAGAAAAACTGGTTTCATAATATATATTCATTTTTCCTCTCCAAATAGTTGTTGGACAGAGTCTTAAAGTGCGAGAAAATGAATAAGAGGGTATTCTTTTGCAACCAGAGAAGAAACAAAATGATATCCCATAAAACAATTACATTGATTACATAACTCAATTAAAATCTTCGAGTTGCCTACCTGCATATAAGCTACTGCCTCGGAAACAGAGAAAAGTGTGTTGAGGAATTCCCACCTGCTCTCCTTTCTCAGATCCACAAGTTCTCTGCCATACATCTCACTTCCATCCAAAGAAAGTATAATTAATGCTAACGGACATAACTTAAAACTTTTTTCAATTGTACATGATGAACATGGAAGGAAGAAACTTAAATCAACTAAAAATTCAAATTAACATGCACTCTGTAGTCAATTTATGGTCCAGTTTTTATAAAATCTCGTCTGAAGCTTATGAAAAGATGTGTTGCCATTCATTTCGAGTATTCAATAAGCAAGAAAGATTCAAAACCACACCTCACTTTTTGCATAGACAACATTTTTGTTCCATGCATAGCCCGCTTAATATATCCAAATCGATCTGCTTTAACTAGGTTTCCTTTCTCTTTGTCTATCACTAGGCCTCGAATGACCTACAAGTGCATGGTACAAAAGACTTTAAAATCAAAGACAAAGAATATATGTTGTCATATGCATAAACATGTTGCATACCAATTCTGGGTCAAACACAAGTCCGTCAACAGGAAAACCCATATTTCTCAAGTTTTCCATGCAATAGTCATAAGCCCTCCCCTCCCAGGCCTGCAAAAATACACGAAACATGATACAGAAATCAAGTTCTATGCATGGAGTAGCTTCAAACTTTTGAATCAGTCTTAGATTGATTATTCATATAAGTTTTTTACCATGACATTGTAATGAATCAATGTGTAATCCATATCGTAGCCAATGGCACTAATTGACCGCAAATTTAGCGTTCGGCTACAAAAGATGCCTCGAGCAGAATACCTTGCGGAAAATGGATCCTGCAAAACGACACATGAAACTAACCTTTATTTACATTTTCAGAAACCATTTTATACTTTCTGGATTACCCTTCTCTGAAAATCACCCCTACAAATCATTTACACATTCCCCTATAACTACCAACAGACTAATACGTTCATCACTCACACTAACTCTATCAAAAATGACCCACTGTAATGGTAAATCAAGCATGGGAAGATAAAGTTTTAAGAAGTAAACAAGAAAGTCACCTGAATGCCCAGGTGATTAAGCAAGTGCTCAGCTTTTTGAGCTTCCATTCTAGCCACTTCCTCAATAGGTCCATCCATGCCCGCCTCTTCGCTCTCAACCCCTACAACATAACAGTAACCATACCAATTACTCAAAATTATCCACCAAAACAAGGGGGTGGTTGAAGATTAATGCAACACAAATTACCCAATTTGAGATTTAAATCGCCTACAGTGCTCTGCCCTAGGTAATCAAAACTCGACTTTCCAGGTGGCGTCACTGAGAAGACACTGGCGTTATCCGACGCGGCGGCGCAACGGCAAGTCAATTTTATGTTCAATAAAGTAGTTGCAAGAAGAGGAGATTGGAAAGATTGAAAGCTGGTTCTCCTCCAATGTGAGGTGACATTCTCACCGGTGGCGGTGGCGGTGGCGGCGATGATGGTGGTTTTGGCCGCCATTGATAGGGTTTATGGTTAAGTCTCAGCTTTTCTTCTTCTTTTACAGAGTTGGTTTGTCTCGGTCTTCCTCGTGTGATAAACATTTTCAGGACATAAAAGTGTGTTTGTTTTATTAAGATTCGATGGAATAAATTCTTGATATTCTTATATTTAAAAATTATAATTTATTTATTTTTTTTTTTTTGATAAAATTATAAATATTCTTATATTTAAAAATTATAATTTTCGATTTCATAATTTTACCCCAAATTTAATTTTACTCTCATTCATTAAAATATTTATACATTTAATCTCATAATTATTTAGATATCCCTAAATTAATCTGTATTTCTCTAAAATCATTTTTCACATACACATAAATTATATTTAATATTAGTAAAAGGATGTTATTATGATAATTGTTGATATAATATTAGTTACAATAATATAATTATTTTATTAAAAAAGAGTTCATTCTTATGAAAAATCATAAAAGTGTCAAAAAAATTTGCAGCATGTTAGAATTATTTATAAAAATTTGCTAGAAAATATAATAAAAAGGGTAAAAGCACTTTTACACATGTTTACTTTACCCTGAATTTCACTTTTTTAAAAAAAATAATAAAATAAACAACAAAAAAACAGCTTAGATTTATCAAAAAGCTCAAAAGTATTTTTTTTTTTTTTTTTTTTCTGTTTTCAATTCCAATTATTACAAACATGGACATTTTATTTCAAAGTGGGCCCGATTTGAATTGGGCCTATTATGGAATGGATTATCCAGTAAGGCTGAATTTGAGTTTAGGCCCAAAAGAGTAATGTGAAAAATACAGAATGTAAAGCCCAATTAACCATTCCAACTACTCATATTATATTGTGTGAGAAATTATTTTTCTTGTATTTTAAATTTAAAAAAATGTTTTTTTATCTAATCTTTAGCACAAACAATCAAACTTAAACATGTATTTCCATATTTTTATTATTTATTATAAGAATTGATAATCAGTACATGAATATCAAATATTAATAATTTGTCAACTAATAACTATTGCAAATTTTGTCAAATCGGTTCGATTCGATTCAATTTAATCAAAATGAAATAGGCTAGATGCTATAATTAAAATTTTTGTGAAGATATATATGTATAGAAAGTTGGACAAAAGTGTCAAATTGATTAGTCCATTTTGATAGCAACTTTGCATTATCAATTGAATCAAGTAACATGGCCAATATATTGAAATAGTACAATTTTTTAACCTTCAAATGTCAATAAAACAATAGAGACATGACAAATTTATTTATTGGAAATTATTTCATAATATCAAGTCATTCACTTCAAAAAACAATATGCAAATTTCAAAGTCCTTGGAATTTAACAGAATTAATTTTGCTTTAAAACATTTAGTTATTACACTAATTAATTGATTAACAAGGAAATAAGGGTGTAAACGAGTTGAGTTGAGTTGAGTCGAGTCGAATACATAGTTGTTCAATTTTGTCTGAATTATAATCGAACTTAAATAATTGTGTTTGAGTTTGATTTGATTGTTAATCGAGTTATAAGCTCAAACGAGAGTAGTAGTTTGATTATTTTGCATGTATTTTTATTATTTTTTTACTGATCGAATCAGTTTATAACTTAACGAAAGAAAATTTATTCAAGTTTGATTCGATAAATTATAGAACTAAACTCGAACGAGCTTTCATCAATTCGATATCGAATAGCTTTGCTCGATTTTCAACTTTAGGAGTTCTATTTTTTGTCTAGATAAACTTTGTTGGACCACCAAATATGGCCCATTGTTTTAGGGACAAGAATGGCCTAGCTTAATTAAATAATCTAATGATAATTAAGCCCCACTAATCCAAATATTTTAAAATTTGAGATTTTTTGTTAGATACCAATCCCCATGACTATTGTCGATCAACAAATCTACAATTATTGGACTAGAATTTCTTGATTTTTGTCCCTAAGTCTTTTTATTATTATTTTTTTGGATTTTTAGGTGGGTTTTCTTGATTGTTACAAACGTGTCCTGATAAACGTTTACAAATAGTGAATCGCAAATTTTTATATGGTTTTATAATAGTTTTATTACTCGAATTTCAATAAAAAATTGAACTTGTTCTTTGGTTATTTAAATGAGTATTTCATCATTATTTAATTGTTAATATTTATCGTAAATCAGATCATACATGTGGACAATAATATAACAAAACCAAAAATAGAAAATTATTTTCCTAGGAAGAGAAAGGAAAATACAACCATAAGGTAATTAGTGGGAATAGAATCTAATCCAATTGAATTAATTACCAATTAATTTCGTCTTTTTCGATAATCCCAAACTTTTAATCACTTAATGACAAAAAGAACATATCATTGTAATTTAAAAATAAATAAAAATATATTTAAATAAAAGGCCCTCGATTTTGTAAAATAATATTTTCGGAGGTTCGAAAGCAGGGAAAGTGGGGTCAAAAACTGACGGCGTTCAGCCGTCAAATGTGAACCGCTGTTTAGTCACCGTCTGCCATTGATTGTGCTAACGTGACTGTTAAGTCAGGCAACGGCGGGACGTTAGCTGACAGACGGAAAACGTTACATTTATTTGATGAGGTGAGGTGGTGGGGTTCATTTATGTTTCAAAAATTAAATACTCCATATTTAATGCCACATATAGAATTTCAAAGGAACATTATAGTAAAATGTTGGGGTATTTTATAATTTTATTTTTGAATTTATTCTTGAAAACTCATGTATTCACATTTTTCTCTAGTGAAGGTTTTTTTATTTTAAAAATAAAATAATTCTTAGGGTGTATATTTATTAAAGTATTGAGAAAATTTTCATTTCTCTGTCCTATAATTGTGTTATAGTCTCGAGTGTTATATAAATCTCATATTGCATCTTACAATTCGTCAATGTCTAACTTATTGATCCAAATTATTAATACATCTAAAACACTCAATTTCGTCAGTCAATATTTTAACATTTTTTCTGAAAAAAATCACTCACGAATGTATTCCCACATGCAATATATGCAATATAATGTCATTTACTCATAAAATTTTCTTTAAAAGTTCGATAAAATATTAATTAATAGAGTTCACCGTTAAATTCTGGAAGAAAATTTTGATTGAGGCCACACGTAAGCTATAAAACAAAATATGAAATTTATAAAAAGCTCAAAATTAAAGTGCAACAATTACTTTATAGAAATTTCGGTTTGTCCAATGTATTATTTTCAATAAAAGAAATAATTAAAAAACACAGTTTGACGGAGATAGTTAACGGCGAGTAGGAAGTCGTTAACTCTGATAGTGTGTATTTATGTAGGTGCACATTGACTACACACTACTGCATGTCACAGTGTCACCTTACAAGTAGGGCAGTGTAAGTAATCTTATTGGCTGATTTTAATGCTAACCTGCGCATGAGGTGCGTCCATTAAATGCACTCTTTCAATTTTGAATTTTTGTCCATTAAATGTCTATAGACAATTTGGAAATGATCAAATGTATGGTTTTATTTAAAAAATTGGGGGGTTATAATTTATAATCCAAATAAAAAAAAAAAAAAACTTACAAAAGGGTATTTGTATTATTTTTTTCTTTTAAATGTAGATTGAAGTAACAACCATAATTATTACTAAAATATAGTATCATAATAATTCCCACTTTATGATATCATTAAATTTACCAACAAACTAAAAAAGTGAAAAAATTGTCTTTATATATTAAGGAATTATTGTCACTTTTCACTTTAATTTGAAGGATCAAACATACTGAAAGTCATGGTTACATTACTACAATTGATTTTAAATAAGCTTCAAGTTCCCTAAAAAGACAATATTTAATTAACCTAAAAAGACAAAATTATTGCAAAAGGCTACATTTGGTGGGGACACTTTACAATTTTCAATTGAAATTGCATTTAGATAATTTAATTCTCGTGATTAAATCTGATTTAAACTTTAGAATTTATTTGCTTTTGTTCAAAATTGAATTAAATAAACACAGTAAATAAAGACAAATCTTTAATAAAGCCATACCTTAACTTTATTATATTTATTTCAAATTAAAGAGAAAATAAATTTATTATAGTATTTTTATTATTCAGTAGCATTTAATTAAATAAATTGGTTGTGAGAATTCAAGTTTCTAATGTTATAATTTAAATTTTTTAACATTTGGTCCACTGCAATAAAGCTTGGGTTATTCAAATTAACACGAAATTCGAGGCAAAACTTATAATATATTAGGTACTATTTTGTACTTTAACCTCATTGTAGATCAAGATTATCAATTAATTAATTGATTAATTAAGGTATGGATATAGAATTTTAAGAACTATTGTGTACTTTCTAATATTTTATTATATTTCAAATTGTTTTTTGCCTGCTAAAGAATATTAACATCAACCGAGTAAAAGATTATGAATTTTTCATACTTAAATAGTTTGATGAGAATTTAGTTTTTAATTTAATGATTGGTATTTGTGAAAAAAATTGCCCCTCAGAAATATATAATCAATTGTGAGCATCTAGAAACAACTTGGAAGAAATTTATGACGAAATATAATATTTCGATTTTTAAAACGTTATACATATCAAAATTATTTATTTCTTGCTACGATAATTGTATATTAAAGACAATAAAATATATTACTCAAAATATGTTGCTATATATTTTTGTAGACAATTGAAAATTGTATGAAGAAATAATATTTTACATTTGTAATTCTACAAATATATATATATATATATATTGTATATTAATTTGACACCTTATTAGTATCAAAATGAAAGTAGTTAATTAATATGTCACACATTCTTCCAACTCTATTCACATCACCTTATAGCCATTAAATGAATATTTAAATAATAACAATTAAATTCATGACCTAGTCTAGATGGATATTTATTTAGTAAATTCATAATATTTATTGCAACTAAATTTCTTTTATTGCAGATCTATGAAAGTCAACATCTTTTTATATGTGCTCTTTAATGCAGCCCATTTTTTATTTCACATTATTACTTATTAAATACATTCTTTTTTTATTCTATGCAAATTATTCATGTTAAAGATTCATAAGACTAGTAAGTGAAATATCAATTTTTTCTTAAACATGGGCATTTTATTTTATTTAACAAAAAATTTATAACATAAATAACAATACATCTTGAAGTCTATCTAAAGATATTTTTTAAGTATGTTCTTGAATCTATCTCAAGTAATAACTTATTTTGTATTCTATTATTCTTATGAATTTTTTGACATATAAGTATTAATTTTGGTGATACTAATAATAAAAAATTTAAAATTTAATACTCTAATATATATGTTAAAAATAAAATGATTTGAATTTGAGTTGGAATTATAAATTAGAAAAAGATGACATATGGACGGTTCCAACTTTATAAATAAGGAAATAATTTTATAAGTTATATATTATTAAAAAAACAATAATAATAAAAATAGGCAAGTGGAAAGAGGATAAAACTGTAATTAACAGTACAAGTCAAGGGCATTTTCGAGAAGTAAAAAACCTCGACGGCGACGTTTGTCTGAAGACGGTAAAAAAAAAATTCATAATAGAGAGACAAAAGTTCGAAAGAAATTCACAGAAACTCATTTAAATCTGAACAAAAGTCTCTTTCTATTACACAATTTTTCCCATTTAAACGTAAACCTGTCGCTGATACAAATGTAAGTGAATCATTGCGCTTACTCCCACACACACAAACACACTTAAACACATACTAAATATATGCAATTTCATGGATCACTTAGTGTAGAAAGATTAATGTTTTTTTTGTTTAATCCTCTTTTTTTTTATATGGGTTTTTGATTTTTGTTACTAGTTTAGTATTTTTGATAACATTAACATCAATCCTGATTGTGTTGTTGAGGTTGCTCAACTTAAAAACTCATTTTCTGTAATCTCTCTCTCTCTCTCTCTCTATATATATATATATATATATATATATATATATATCTCCCTTCTGAAACATTATCTTTTTCCTTATTGTGTGTCATGTTTTTGTCATTGTTGTTTAGCTGTGGTGATGTGAAAGAATGGTAATAATATGAAAAAAGATACAAAGATAGAAAAATCCAGTTAGCTTCTTGCCAATCTTCTAGGGCATCTGTATATACACATATATGATATGTGTATCTGTCTGTATTATTGTGTGTGTTTCTGTGTGTGAAAATATGCTGATTTGGGCTTGTGGGTTTTTTGCAGGAATGGAAAAGAAATGGTAAATTGGGAAAAAAAAAATGAGAAGTCATATCTGAAAGCACAGAAACTGAACTTGTGTCATTTCAAAGTTTGTTCTTTTCAACAAGTTCTTTGCTTTTGTGGCTTTTTGATGGCCTTAAGTATTTTTTTTAATAGTGTAAAAGCCAAAAAGTACAATCAATATTTTAGTTTGTGGATTAAAAAAAAAAAAAGCTTGAGTTTTTAAAGGGATCTGAATCCCATGTTTCACAGCATTTCCAATTATTGATATTTGAGAGAAATAGCAAAAGATCTGGAAAAACAGCTCATTTCAGAAGAGCCCTTTTCAAATTTCATTTCAAAATTGTACAAATTTTTGGCTTTTTCTTAATGATGGAGATGAAATAGAACTATTCATCTGTCTTTTTATGCTGTGCAAGAAAAGAACTATCTCTGCAGATCAATATTCTGGTTAAAAACCAAGATTTTCAGTGCTTTGATTGGGAAATAAACTTCATTTTTCCTTGTAAGAATTGTGTTTCTTGGTTAAAAGGGTCTTATCAAAGGGTCCAACAGTGAGCAAATCAGCCTTATATGCATGAATTTCTTCACAACTTTAGTGGTGGGCCAAAGAAGGGCTAATAATACACACCTAATCCTTTCTTGTTGTTAGCTCATTTAGACACACATTCATATATTTCTTGAATTTTGTGGTGTTTTTATAAGGATATTTATCTTCTTTTGACTATAGAAAAGGGAAAAAGATTTGATTTTGGGCTAATGAATAGAGAGTTGAAGAAAGGGGAAAAACAGGGGAAGGGCTGTGATATGGCTAATGAGAAGGTTATTGTGGTTGTTAAAGCTTCAAAGGAAATACCTAAAAATGCTTTGGTTTGGGCTTTAACTCATGTTGTTCAGCCTGGAGATTGTATTACACTTCTTGTGGTTATCTCTTCTCATGGTTCTGGTAAGATATGTTTGATTTCATCAAAGGTTGTCTTTTTATTTTGGTTTGATTGATTATATATATAGGCATGAATGTGTGGTTTACTCATCCTGTTTGTTGGTAATAAGCTTTAATTCTATTTAATGTTTAACATTTTTGCTTTTGTTCTCTACTTACTTATTGTACATTTATTAGAATTCATAGTACGTAATTATTATGAATTCTTGTATATTTCTGAATTAATGTTTCGAGTACAAGTATAACCGTATATATAACGATACAAGAGAGAAAACGTAGCCCTAGCCTATACAAAACGGGCCAAAACTATATACAATGATAATATACTCTAATAATTATTACTAGAATATGTTTGATTTCATTTATTATATATAGGTTGGCATTAGTTATCTTGTTTGTTGGAAATAAGCCATAAAGTTTCTTCTTTTTATAATAATCTCTAACATTTATCATTCTTTCATTTACATTCTCATTTTGTTGTGGTTCATTATTTCATAAAAAACCGATCTTTTTCGTAATTAAGTTACAAATTACTAATTGCCCATATAGGAATTCATCCCTATATTTATTTCGATTTTTATTTTTCCTATTTCTCATTTTCGATGTAATTATCCTTCAGGTAGGAAATGGGGTTTCCCGAGATTCGCTGGAGACTGTGCTAGCCATCGAAGATCACAAGCTGGTACAATTTCAGAACAAAAATACGATCTAACGGATACTTGTTCTCAAATGATTATTCAGCTTCAAAACGTTTACGATCCTAATAAAGTGAGTATTTTTTTTGAATTTAAACATTTGTTATGTTGTATTTTGAAGTGTTGATAATTGATTTTGGTTTTATTACAATAAATTCAGGTTAATGTGAAGATAAAGATCGTCTCGGGAAATCCATGCGGGGCCGTGGCTGCAGAGGCAAAGAGAAATCAAGTTCATTGGGTTGTTTTGGACAAGTAATTTTTATAATCCTCTCTATTAAGACATCTATCTAAAACTAATTTAGGATAAAAGAAAAAAAATTAATTATCCTTAATTTATTTTTTATATTTTTGAATTTTATGTTTGAAAATCATGCAGACAACTTAGGAATGAGGAAAAGAAATGCATGGAGGAGCTACAATGCAACATAGTTGTAATGAAACACTCCCAACCGAAGGTTCTTCGATTAAACTTAGTCGGATCGCCCAAAAACGAACCCGAAAACGAACAACCGTCCGACAAACGAGAAAAAGGCGAAAAAAATTCTTCGAACCCGACGCGGGGCCCACTCGTCACCCCGTCGAGTAGTCCCGAGACGTTCACCGCCACGGAAATTGGGACCTCGTCCGTCTCGAGCTCCGATCCCGGGACTTCACCGTTCTTCATAACCGAAGCTCAAAAAAATGGCCATAAAAAGGATGAACTTTTATTATCGACAAATCAAGAAATAAATATCGACGATTCATGTTCGGACACCGATAGCGAAAACTTATCTTCCTCGTCGAGTTTAAGGTTTCAACCTTGGATGGCGGAAATTATTACATCGCATTGTCAATCTTTGGAAAACTCGGGACGATCAAACGCACGCACGCAAACATCTTCGACTCGGGCCTTGCTCGAAAAGCTCTCAAAACTCGACGATGAAGTAGGTTTTGGATCACCAAACTATCGTCTTAACAACCTCGACTTTAGTGGCAATTTACGAGAAGCTATTTCGTTTTCGAGTACGCCGCCAGCTGGCGCCCCTCCGTTGTGTTCTATATGTCAACATAAGGCTCCCGTTTTCGGAAAGCCTCCGAAATGGTTCACCTATGCTGAGCTGGAGCTAGCCACGGGCGGGTTTTCGCAAGCTAACTTCTTGGCGGAGGGCGGGTACGGGTCGGTCCATAGAGGGGTCCTACCCGACCGACAAACGATTGCGGTCAAGCAACACAAATTGGCGAGTTCACAAGGCGATCAAGAATTTTGCGCGGAAGTCGAAGTTTTGAGTTGCGCTCAGCACCGTAACGTCGTTAATTTGATCGGGTTTTGCATCGAGGACGGGAGGAGATTATTGGTTTACGAATATATTTGCAACGGATCTCTCGACTCTCATCTCTACGGTATAAAAAACCCGTATTTTTCTTTCGTAAAAGAACAATTTTTTATTTTTTTTTATTTTTTGATTAGATGAATATTGATTTGTAAATGAATTTCGTATAGGACGTTATCATGATACACTAGCATGGACTTCACGTCACAAAATCGCGATTGGAGCTGCACGAGGATTGAGATATCTTCACGAAGAATGTAGAGTTGGTTGCATTGTGCATCGCGATATGCGGCCTAATAACATTCTCATTACCCATGATTTCGAACCCTTGGTATATATATATTTCTATCTTCTCTTATTCGCTTTGTTCATTTTTTAGCATGGTTTTGAGATTTGATGCGTTTTTTCGGTCGATTTTCGTTTTCTAGGTGGGAGATTTCGGTCTCGCCAGGTGGCAACCGGATGGGGAGACGGGAGTGGAAACAAGAGTCATTGGAACATTCGGGTAATTTTCGGAGTACTCGTTTTTCTTTTAAAAATTTAATAGTATATGCAATACACGAAACCTCGATTTGATAAAATGATTTTATTTTGTTAGATATTTGGCGCCCGAGTATGCTCAAAGTGGTCAAATTACAGAAAAGGCGGATGTTTACTCGTTTGGCGTGGTGCTAGTGGAGCTTGTTACGGGTCGTAAAGCGGTGGATCTTAACCGTCCAAAGGGCCAACAATGCCTTACAGAATGGGTAAGCCTCTCTTTATGAACCATTAGTACTTATTTGAGATAATTTCTTGTGGCCAACTCAATCTTTGGTTTGAACTAAGTTTTTCGCTCGATTTAGGTGTTTTTCGTCTCATGTAACAATTACTTCATATTTCGTTTTAGTTTTCCACTGTCAATTTGATGCGATTGACGGAATATAATGACGGTTTATATATATATATATAATATCGAATGATTTTATGTTTCGTTTTTATTACTTTATTGGGTTATTAATGGTTTAAGGTTGGCACGAATCTTATTGTAATCTGCTCAACGACAGGCACGACCGTTATTGGAAGCTTATGCCATCAATGAACTGGTTGATCCACGGTTAGGAAACAGATACTCGGAGCATGAAGTTTATTGCATGTTGCACGCCGCGTTTCTTTGCATAAGTCGGGACCCACAAACGAGGCCTCGCATGTCTCAGGTATGAGAAAATCTATTCATTTCCGTCCAATGAAATTATAGAAAAGAAGGATAACGATGATTCAAACTCTTAGGCCTTGTTTGTTTATGTTTTCAAAAGTCATTTTCAAGTTTTTAAATTACAAAATTCAAAATAAACTTAAACTTGACATGCCAAATTTTACACAACAGGAACAAACAACTATCATTCTCACACGAATTTCCGTAATGCTCAATTCCCGAGAAAATTTTGAAATTTTTTACTCACCATTTGTGATAATTTCTTCACTTAATTCTGTGTTAAAAATAGGTGCTTCGGATACTTGAAGGCGATGCTATGGATTCAAGTCAAATTTCCTCACCGGGGTTTGATGCGGGTAGCCGGAGTGGAAGGATTAGGTCAGATCGTCATCTACACCATAGTGGGCCCACGGTAAAAGATTTGCCAGCACGATTAACCTCGAAGCTTTCTCTCACCTCAAGATCGAACCTCACGGAGAGAGAGAAAGCCAAGACTTCATATGAATATGATACGTAAACTTCGACTATGCCACGTTTGCTTGTACACAAAGCTATCGAGATTTTTTTTTTGCCTCGTGTATAGCACTAGTAGTATGTATTTTTGGTAATTCGAACGAATTTGATACCCCATTTGCAGGATTAAAGGTATACATGTTTTTGTTGCGTAGGGCCTTCCAAGAACCATGTTGTGTATGGTAAATTCCTCCAAAATAATTGTGATGTACTGCACTCAAAAACAAAACTCGAGAGCTTCTAAAAATGACCCATAAGTGCTACATTGTATATACAACACGAATTTGAAGGCACTAGATTAAATATGCTGTCTGTGCCTAGAATACAGATCCGAAAAGATTGAACATTTAAGTGTACATTCAACATTGTAACATCGCAACATATTCTCAACTCGTGGGCAAAAATATGACTTTCATGTTTCATTCAGAGTCTAGGTAAATGCAGGTTCGAAGGTACGAATTGCATTTACAATAGTGTTTTCAGGGCTTCCTCATTTTCGATCTTGCGTATCTGCAAAGGAAAATAAACTTTAGTTTTATGTGCCAGTTGTAAAATGAAAATGACACAATAGGCACATATGAAGCAGTGTGGATTTACTCTATATGCATGCCACCCCGGTCAGAGGATGGTAGCGAGCTTCCTTGAAGTGCGTTCATTGCCTCGGTTGCTTGTTCAACTCTCTGCCAAAATGATACGATTTCTTTTTTATTTTTGGGCTATAATTAAGATTACTTAAAAGTACTGAATTATTACTGTATTTCATATCATATTTCAGTTTCTAAGCTTTCGATTCTCAAAATTAAAATACTAGAATACCTCAAAATCAGCAAATGAGACTGGCATTCCACCTCTGGCACGGATTTTGAGGCTGTTGAATCCCGGGTATCTGAAAATGAACAGAAACGTATAAATCAGTTTTCCTAATGTATGATGCTTGTCAAAACCGTTTTCCATCAGTTAACTAAAGAACTTCCGTAAGGATCCTATATAACAAGTATGGCAATGGATAGTAAGATTTTACCATAAGATGGCTGCCTGTTATATGTTCAAAATAAATAAGTGAATTGGACTGCATATACAGAAATAAGAAGGGTAGTGAATGTAACTAATCCTTTCTATTACTTTTTATGTTTTCAAACGAGGAGGGTAAGATTGTAATCTGACACTTTTAACCATGCTTGATTAATGTCCATTAGTCAGGGATGAAGGTATGCAAAGTTTTAGTATAAGAGGGGATGTCTTTTATGAGCCCAAATACTGTAATTATACTATATAAGAGAGGTAATAGTTAGTGTAACTAATCCTTCATATTACGGCCTAAAAGGGTAACTTACTGAGAAAGGACTTGCTTCAGTTCATCTTCAGTACAATTTGGACCTAGATTAGCAATAAACAAGGTAGAGCACGCTCCATCTGCCGTCTTCTCTTCTGCTTGCTTCTATGACAACCATTCAAACACAACTAATCATGATATATTAAATAGAAATAACTTCAGCACGTAATAAGTAAATTGTATGGAATGTAAAGATGGAATTGCAAGCAGATCATAACAGAGCTTATAGTAATTCAAGTCTTTTCTTAGATTATCGGGTGAAGCTATCACAATGATAGGTGCATTTAGTCAGGTACCATTCTCAATTTTATCAACAGGAGTTTATGATACAATGCAAATTATATTATGTTACTAAATACTAACTAATGACATTAACAAAGGGGAGCGAAAAATATGTCATATTTACTTACATTCTCTGGAGGAAGAGCATCATTACCATCGGTTGTTTGTTCGGTGCCGTCAAGTGCAAGGCTGTGTTTTATCAGATTCATAAAAAGGATTAAGAAGCTAAAATTGTTAATCCAACGCACCAAATCTTGGTGCAAAATTATATTAGATATAATGATAAGTCACTATTGTGCAAACATTTCTAACCTCTTGTCTACTGCTGAATCATCTTGGTCCCCAGAATTATCATTAGTGGCGGGATCATCTGAATCACTATCTCCTGGAAATTGGGAATAGTAGTATCATTGTCAAAGAAAATCCAATAATAAATAACAATACAATTATTAGGATGTGTGAATGTAATTAGTTCCAACAATAACATGTACAGCATATTACCATCATCATTTGATGACTCCCTAGCATCAGTTTCGTGTTTCTTTCTATTATCAATAACCACATATGGACCACTTCCTGTAAGCAACATTAAGCATCAATCAACCATTTTACAAAGGTCAAATATCACATACATCAAATTTCACAATTCGGGATGGGGCTTGAGAATATTAAAATCTCTGAAGCGGACAAGAGAACAAAGTTACACACACCTGGTTTATGTTTTCTTCTTGAGTTTGATCTTGCCAGTTCAATGTGCAAAGTGGAACCAGTTTGTGGATCAAATTTAACACCCTGAAGATGTTTAAGCATCAGTTGTTCCTAATCTATGTGTCAAGACGAAATGGACAACAATTCAAAACTTCTCAGGGGGTCAGAAACATTGCCGTAATTTACCGAATCTTGTATTGTTTCATAATTCATGCTATTATCTCCAGAATGGTTGATGCATTTGATGTGAATTGGATGAAATTACTCATCCCAACATTCAAAAACTTGGGAAAACAAATATGCTATAAGTGTTGTCCGCACAGTTTCCACGAAACCAGTAAACCTCAACTTATGGTCACATCATTTATCATATGCATTATTGCACGTTTACCTTTTAGTTAGTACAAACATCACGAGGTAGCAATTTACATCCCCATAACGGAAAATAGGGAGAGATGTAAAGACGAATAAGTAGCTTATTGAAATCAATTACAAGAACAACTCACATTGAGAGAATGCAGAGCCGCCATTGCAGATTGATGATTCACAAACGTTGCAAATGCCACAACCTGCCAGTTCCAAACACAGCAAAACACAAGCTCAACACAAGCCCATTAAACAACTATGTTTAAGCTGCTTATACTCTTTAATTCAAGCTATTTACAAACAGAATTCAAAGTCATTTTCAGGTTAGGTGGTAAATGAGTGCTCGGACGAGTTTTAACCAAGCTGACCACGAGTCGGGCTAGAGTAGATCATTTTTTTCCACATATTTGTTTGAGCTCGAGCCGAGCTTCAAACTTTCCAAAAACACAAAAATTTAGTAAAGAGTGCTTTGATAGGTTAACGAACCGGATCGTCTTTCAATTCTACTTCAAGGTTCACTCAGAAAATTTACAATCATAATGACTTCTGACCTATCCATAATAAATTCTCGAACTTTCTTCGTAGTTAAATAGTGAAGCAAAATGATTAGGGAAAATAAAAAAGAGAGAAAAAAAAAATTAAACCTGATCGCCACGGCCAGTGTACTTGAGCTGGCAGGATTCGAAACCCGGGCGACGGCGGAAGAGGTTGTGAATCTCACGTGCCTTCACGTCGTCGGGGAGACCGGAGACGAATAGCGTGTTGATTCCAATTCTATCGTTTCCGGAGTAAACGTACTCCGAAGTCGGAGGAGGAAGGTAGTACGGGTCGTACGGTGGCGGATGCGCCATACTGGAACAGCGGCGGTGTGTAGTCTCAGTCGCCGGCGGACGGTGGCTGTGTGTGCGTGTCACTGTGTTGAGTTTTTGCGGTAGTGTGTGTGTGAGAATGTTTAAGTGGGCTGGGCTTGAATTAAATATTAAACAAATTGGGCCTGGTCATGTTTGAGTTTTACGGATGGTCTAAATCCAAGTCCATTATAAGAATTTAGGCCCAATGCGATTGGCTCCATTTAGATTGTTATAGCTAACTTTATGCTCGTAAAGTTGGGTTTTTTTGATATAACCCCCCGAGATATGTAGTTTTGGCAAATAACCCCCCGAGGTTTGAAAATTTGGTAAACAACCATTTCTGGTTAGTTGACCGTTAGTCAACAGTTAAGGACATGGGCAAAATTGTAATTTAATAATTCCAAACAAATATATTAATTTTCAATGTATTTATTTAGAATTATATTGAAAATAAATACATATTAATTTTATTAATTTTATTTATTTGCAAAATTGTAATTTAATAATTTCAAACAAATATATGAAATAAATATATTAATTTTATTAATTTTATTTATTTGCAAAATTGTAATTTAATAATTTCAAACAAATATATTAATATTACATTGAAAATAAATACATATTAGTTTTATTAATTTTATTTATTTGCAAAATTGTAATTTAATAATTCCAAATAAATATATTAAATAAATATACTAATTTTATTAATTTTTTTATTTGCAAAATTGTAATTTAATAATTTCAAACAAATATATTAATTTTATTAATTCCAAATAAATACATTGAAAATTAATATATTTGTTTGGAATTATTAGATTACAATTTTGCCCATGACTTTAACTGTTGACTAACGGTCAACTAACTAAAAATGGTTGTTTACCAAAATTTCAAAACTCGGGGGGTTGTTTGCTAAAGCTACATACCTCGGGGGGTTATATCAAAAAAGCCCTCGTAAAGTTAGGAAAAAGTCGAGTTTTCAATCATTTTTTTTAAGAAATCATTTCATATTTTAAATTAGTATTATGTCTTTTGAGGAAAATGATAGAAATACAATATCTTATATTGTTATATATAATTTTTCAATAAAGTATGAGAAAAATGAGATAATATGTATGATTTTCACTTGCATTCATTGCATGCTCTTCTAATTTTTCAAATTAAACTCATCAAGGCTGTGCATAATAAATGAGTCGAACTCGAGACGAACATATAGTTATTCAAGCTTTTTAAAATTAATAGAGCTTAAAATTGCGACCGAGATTGATTTGATTGTTATCTAATTGAAATTCAAACAAGTTTTGATCGAATTGAAGTGTCGAACATGAATAATGAATTGAAAGTTGAATAATTTGATTTCCTTAATACATATTTTTATTTTGTTTTCTTGTTCGAGCCGAGTTGGAATCGAAGTTGAATAATATGATTATCTTATATATATTTTTATTATTTTTTCTTGTTCGAGTCGAAATTCAAATATTAACAAACAGAAAAGGTGTTTTAAATTTTATTTGGTTAATTGTTAAACCAAACTCGAACGAATTTTCACAATCGAACTTGAATCAAACATCGAATAATTTTGTTTAGTTTCGGGCCCTAATCAAAGGGTGATCACAGTGCAATTTTAGTATTTCCCAACTTACAAGCAAATAATATTATTATCAATAATAATCACAAATGTAGCTTCCAATCTTCATTATTCTTCAACAAAAATAAGGCTAAATACAACAGTAAATTAAATTAAATACACATCTCATACACACACGCAACCATATTCGAAAAAAATACCAAAAATCAACAGCAACAACAAGCAATCAATCATCACCTGATCATGAAGATGATCAATCCACCACAGCTACAATGGGAAATCAAGTGGAAGAGCTTATTACCTTAACAAACCAGCATTTTCCTCATAGGCGAGCAAATCATCCGTCTTCCTCACAACCGCATGAATCAACACCAACACCACTCCAACAAGCAACGCCGATAGTATATTCGTCGTCGCGTGCGTCAACAACAGCACCACAATCGTCAACACGGCCAATATAATCAGCACCACACGATCCGTAATCAACCTTCCGAGTATGACCAAAGGCTCGTCACGTAAGAAGTATAAAAACAGCCACACCGCCATCATCGCGATGTACACGATGAGTGAGATCGGGTGCCAGAGCAGGCCGAAAAGCAGGATCGCGAGCACGACGATCGCGTAGTTCATCTGGAAGTACGCGACGTTCGACATCACGCGCTCCTTCGCCTCGTGGAAGGATTTTGGTAGGTTGAGGTGGTGGTGGTCGAACATTTGGCGCCATGGACGGCGCGTGCCGAGGCCTTCCCTGAGTCGTTCCCTGGCTCGTGAGATGAATTCGAGGTTGACGGGAGGGGAAGGGTTTGAGGAGGTGGGGATTGTCCCGTAGTTCGTCATTCTCTCCGGCGGTAGTTTGGCGGCGGCGATTGAGAATTAGGGATTTTATGAATTTTTGGGGTTTTCTGTGTTTTGAAATATGAACTGTTCAGAAGATGGGGGCGGTGTAAATGAGGAGCTGTGGGTAATAATATGGTGCGGTACGGTGCAGGGTAAGATGCTGAGCTGGCACTTTATTGATTTGGCCAATTGCAAAATATCTCCCAAAAGCCCACGTGGAAAATATAGAGAAAATCACTTTGTGCTATATAGAAAAGGCTAAAAAAGATTTTGTGTTAATGAAATAGATTGAAAATCTCGTATTTTATTTATAAGTATATAAGAAATTTTGATTCAATTAGGTAAATAAATGTTTTTTTAAAAATTTTCACCTTTAACATACTCATTTTACTTACAATACAAAAGGTGAAAGACGTTACCTTATTAAAAAAAAAACTCATTTTTCTTCTATAATTTTAGCAAAATTAGTTTTTTGCGCAATCTTTTTGATAATATAAAGTTGGTTTAGTTTATTTCTGTGTGACAACAATTATTCTCGTAATAATGGTTCAGCCAAACTATGATACTTTGGAATTTTAGTTGCCTAATAAATATGTCTGCAAATAGTGTTAGAAAAAAATTCTCAATTAAATTTTCAATTATGAGGATCATTAATGCAGACATTATTAATCCGTGTTTAAGTATTTTTTTTTCCTGAGGGCACATTTCAAACGTACTGTACATTATTGTAAAAATATTGTGATGAGGGAATGTCTATTTGCCTTCTCTACTGTGAGTCTGTCAGCTATGGGCAACCTAGGCTGGTTTACCTCTCTTGCGTGGTTTGCAGGCTATTGCACAAGAGCGGGGTTTACCCAGTGCGCACCTAACGGTAGCGGCTGCGGGTTCCCTTGTCATTAAAAAAAAAAAAAAAAAAAAAATATTCAAAATATTGTGACACTTTTGTTTTTTTTTTTAAATCAATTACATCATTATATTATATTTATAACAATAAAACATTTAATACAAGTAAGTATTAAATAAATTACACAAATTCTAATATAAGATATTACAAAATATAGAAAAAACAATCTATATATATATTCCATTAGCTTGCCTACCCTTCATATATATATATTTATATTTTATAATATGCATTATAATAATAACAATATATTTTTAAATTTCCGTTATAATTTATCATATCAAACCAGTACACAACTTTCTTTTGAAATAGTTTGTCATCAATTTTCTTGGGTACAGAACAATTTCCATAGTGGGGAATGCACATGCACAATGCTAATTGTAGGAATTTAGACTATATATATATATATATATATATTACTTCAATTTCCTAACTTCTTAGTTTTATGGAGACACATATGTAGCTATTTGAAAATTCACAATAATCATCAATACAAAAGTAATAGAATTTCAAGGTTGTATTAAATTTTAGCAATTCTAATATAAACTTTTCGTACATTTTCATTTATTGTTTGTTGAATTGTAGATTTTAGTACAATTCTAAATTCTAATATAGAGTTTAGTGCATTATCTTTTATAGTTTGTTGGATTAAGATTTCTAATCGATTTAAAATACGAATCGAGTTCGAGTAATTTAATCAATTTGAACATAACCGAACTGAACTTGAGAGATTAAAAAAATAATCGAATACAAAAATAGTGTTCAAACTTAATTTGATATGTTATCATCTGAGTTCAAACGAGCTTTTATCGATTGAACTTAAATCGAAAATCGAGTAGTTTGCTTAGATTTCCGACAGATAGATTGGTAATATAAAGTTAGAAACATTTTCAACCAATCCCACGTCCTTTGTGGGCTATTGGGCTTTTCTTTGTTGGATCCAATTGGTGAAAAGACTCCAATCAACATAAGTGGGCCCTTAATCAAAAGCCTACAACGAGATAACTCTGTTTCACCACGTGGCTAGTTCAGAACCTGTCCCAATCTATTTTTCTTTTCATAACTTATAATTCATTATTTATGAAAACCCCAAAAAATGAAATTAGTTCAAATTATTGGAGGGTAAGGTGGAAACAAGATATTTCACATTGGCCAATGATTAGTTCCCTTTTTAATATATATATATATATATATATATATATATATACTATATATTCCGATATATTAAATTTGACCCGAATTCACTGCCACCCCTAAAGGCCTAAACCACTACTTGAGAAATTAACAATGTGTCTATATTCACGAAATAAATAATCATTTATTAAAAATAAATTTATTTTCAAATATCACTTAATATAATGATGCAAATATTCAAAAATATTGTAAGATAGTTTTTAAAAAAGAAAACTAATTTTGGACCATTTCTTTTATAGTGGGCCATAAGATCTATATGGGTCGTGAATATGGGCCACGGCCCATATTCTTAGGCTATATGTGGAAGGAAAATATTATTATATGCACTAATCGAACTTAAAATGTAATTTTTTAAAGCTTACACTTATCATTACGAGTATATTTCACATTTCCATTAAAATCAAGGGCAAAATCAATGATTCACGAAAATATTAACATTAAAACCCCATAAATTAAAAGTGAGACATAATATATTCGTTTTTCAACACGAAAATGAGTCCCCTACCAAATGTTGCACGTAAAAGACCAGTTATACTAGTGGCATATTTCAGCAATGACAAATGGTTTTCTCAACAAAACCGAAACCATGAGAATCTCGCGAGTTACCTGCTTCTATAGACATTTGTGGGCCCTCAGTTCCAAGGCCGGCCACCACCATATCCCCTTCCACGATCCCGACCACCACCATAGGCTATTAACAACAAGGCCGAAATCATTAGAACCAAATATACATCAAACACAAAAGGGATAATTACAAGCACATCCCTCATTTATTGAGTAATTACCACGAGGTTTTGCAAATTATTAGGACACCCACGGTCAAATTCGACAACTAGGAAAACAGGGGTGAAGTTGTAATAAGTTATACTTCTATTATGGCAATTTCTCAAACCTCGGGTATCTCAATATCTACGTAATTTACACACAATAATACTAGATCCATGCAACTAGCATGTATGTACAAAGTTTCGAGTATTAATCTACCTCAGATAAAAAGAAGCTTTGAGAACATAAAACAAACTACATATGAGCTTATTTGCGAAAGACAAGGCTAACCTGGAGGTGGGGGTGCACCGCGTCCCATAGCCACTAGCTCAGGACTGACCTTCTGACCAGCCTCTTTAAGGATATTAATGAGGTCTTTTGCGAATCTGGCATTAGCAGCAGTGAAATAAGTGTATGCAGTACCTTTGGCACCAGCTCTTCCAGTTCGACCTATACGATGAACATAATCCTCCAGAGATCCCGGGAAGTCGTAATTGATGACATACTTCACATCCTTTACATCTTCGAGATTCAAACAGGAGTTACCAAGTGTAAGAATGCTTCATGTAACTCAGTAAAGTACAACATATAGCTTTTGCCGTTAAGCAAAACAAAGGTATCAAATTCTATCAATTCTCTCTTAAAGCAAATTGACGATGCAAATCTAGTCTCATTCAAATTATTAAAAAAAATCCGTGCTGCCATATTCAAGTCACGTGCATAAAAAGTATCCCTTGATATATATTAGAAAATGTTAAACTCAATGTGTGGTTAAGTCTTGCCAGCTCATCAAACTACTATAACGGCATGGATCAATCTTAACTGAATACAACACAAAAAAAACACAAGATGAATGAAAGCATCACATTTACAATAGTTATGAGTCAAAGATTCCAAAGGCGTCAAAATGACTATGTTATATGCATAACATGCAATATCGTGAAATGTTTCACCCTTATAAAATACTATATTTTGTACATTTAGAAGATTTGATGTGAGTCAAGCAATTCATAGGGGATCGAGAATGACTACTTTATATGCGCAGCGCAATAACATGAAATTTTTCATTCTTCTACATGCTACATTTTGTATCCAACTGTTGGGAGATGCACTAGTTTGTTATTCCTTTTCTTAACGGAGAACGAGGAGCCATACTATGATATCTCCAATGTAATTAAATGTTCCAAACAGAAATGCAGCTGATTAATAATGGATTCGTGTTATTTGGATTCATGTTGTTTCCCTTCCCAGACATACCTAGACCACGAGCAGCAACATCTGTAGCTGTCATTATGGGGCTCTTGCCAGCTCTGAATTCTGATAGAACCCAATCTCTTTCTGCTTGACTTTTGTCTCCATGGATAGACAATGCAGGCCAACCATCCATTCGGAGCTGCCTAGTTATCTGATCACATCCTTTCTTAGTGTCCATAAATATTAAAATACGGCTACCGTCCATAATGTCCTCTAGCAGCTTCACCAATCTAAATTGTGATTCCATTCAAGTTAAACCCACATGCACAAGGGTGAGAATTCTGAACATAAGATTTATTATTTATTTTAGAAAAAACAAGTAGATTTGAACCTTACTTGTTATATTTTTGATTCTCAGACACAATCTCGACATGCTGGTGAATTGCATGGTTGGCTTTCAGATCTGGTGAACCAATGGTCACCTGCATAGACAACAGAATGAAGTTTATTAGTTATGAAAATAATAACAAAAAAGAGATCAAGCTCTATTCAGTGCACACTTGGCTTCACAGATTTTGTTCTTAGCCGAGTTTGGAGTCTGGACAACCCTTCCTTGTATTGTTGAATCAAGGGCAATCTTCAGAAGTTCCACAATTTCAGATAGTATGTCTTAGGAATTAACATAAACTGTATGCTTGTATGATTTTAGCATAAATGCATTCAATCCTACCCAATACTAACTTTTCAGTACTATACAAGCTGACCAAATTCTACCATTCAAGTATGTCATGTGTATTCATGAATGACGCACAAGGAGTCAGCAGCAATAGTGCTGCATGCATATACAAACTTTGAATCATAGACAGATCAAAGAAGAATGACTTACTTTATATGGATTAAACAGGGATCGTCGGGCAAGAATCTCAACCTCCTTAGGCCATGTGGCACTCCAGTACAGAGTTTGACGATCTGGGCGAATCTGCGAAAGTTCATTTGGTATTGGAGTCATATATACACATACAAATACATATCCACAAGCCGACACATGATCAAGTAAGATTATTTAACATCCAACAAAAAGTCCATAAATACAAATGGACTCATCATGTCTAGATGTTGGACAAACCTGATCAACAATTTTTCGAATCTGGGGTTCAAAACCCATGTCTAACATTCGATCCGCCTCATCCAAGACCAAATATGTAACCCTTCGTAAGTTTGTATGATGAGACTCTAGCATATCAATTAGCCTTCCAGGTGTAGCAATGACGATTTCGACACCTAGTCAGGTGTATAGATGAAAAACAGTGAGATAGCTGTGGATCTATGGACTGAAAACACTAGATAAAGGAAAAGAAGAAGCAGAAGGGAATACCCGATCCATGAACATCACGATACAGTAGTAAAGTCACTTGAGCTTATCACCACCTACCTTTCTGGAGATCACGCACTTGAGGTCCCTTAGGAACCCCACCATATATGCATGTATTCTTAATCTTTGATGATGCACCAAATTTAGTAGCCTCTTGTTGTATCTGAACGGCAAGTTCACGAGTTGGAGCTAATACTAAAACTATTGGCCCATCTCCAGGAGCTAGCAAAGAAACACATAAATCCATGAAGAGAGTCTGTCAACTGATGTGCGGCTAAAGGACATTGAAAGATTAAACGTAGATGCCTGACTATAGCTAGCAGACATAGTCAAGAACACAGATTACATCTATTAATTACAGAGAACATCCTTAATACCTAAAAATGGTTGAGCATTAACATGAACAATAGCTGGTAAGAGATACGCAAGCGTCTTCCCAGACCCTGTCTCTGCAATACCAATAAGATCTCGCCCCTTCAATGCCATAGGCCAGCCTTGAGCTTGAATAGGTGTAGGTTCAGTAAAGCCAGCTTTTACAACCTCTTGCATAACATAATCTGTTATAACAAAAAAATTGGTCGATTTTATGATTGATTCTTTTTACTCGGATTAGCATAGGAAGTACCAAATAATCAGATTATTCAACGATATGAAGCAAAAAATTATATGGAATTAATGGACATACGTCCCATACAATCAAAAGCAAGTAGTGTTTCATAAATACTTCCTACATGCGAATAAGTGCTTCCAGGATTTCAACGTATTTGACAAAAAACCCCTCTTAAATTACAAAAGTTAAAGAAGTACATAAAACAAAGACACTCAGTTTTCAACAAAGTAGATTTACACTAACAGATCAACAGAGGCCGTAATTCCTTTGCACCCTGCAGCAGATTAAGCAATCTGAGCATCACTATCAATCATACGGAAATACCACACTGGAACAACAGTTCCAGCAGCCACACTGTAATACATTACATACTTGCACATTCAACCAGTGTCCAAAGACATTTATGAAAAAATGCTATCATTTCTACATTCTACACAACTCCAAATTCAGTTTAAAACTTCACTTCTCGGGCTTACAGTAGTGGCCAATAATGATGTTGTTGAAGTGCCTCCACTACTTTCAGAGTGTCACTAACATAACCAAACAACAAACTATAAATGATAACACAAAGAACAGCAATGCACAAATGTACTCACTCTCCAAACATTTACCACAACACCATAAACAGCAAACAACATTACACCAAAAGTACCTGGAAAACCAACATCGCGGAAACTTTTAACCGGCTTAGGCACATCCTTTCCTTCAATAGTAATCTCCCGTTTTCGTCTATACTCCTCCACCTCATCCTCCGACATAGCAGCAATAGACGGGGACTCCACATAGAAATTTTTCTCAAACGGCGTCAATCCATCCAAATCTGATTTCTGTGGGGGTGATTGTGCTCTGCCGTCGTACTCTCTCTTTGCCGAAGATGAAGACCGATAACTTCCATCATGTTCTTTCTTATAACCAAACCCCGAATCCCTAACATAAACGCATAAACAAGATAAATTAACCACCATATTTGAAACTCAGCTTTAGACTTAAAAACATGCACACAATTCTCAAAAACGTAAAATGAAATTAAACACCAGTAAGTATATAACCAAACTCCCAATCCTTAAAATTATACGCATAACTAGCATAAAAATAATATATATTATACACAACTTTAAATTCAAGCATGCAAAATCAATTCTCAAAAACGTAAAATGAAATTAAACATCACCGTAAGCACATAACCAAAAAACCCGAATCCCTGAAATTACACGCACATAATAAACCAACCATAACTGATACAAATTTCAGCTGGAAACATGCAAAACCAAATTCGAAAAACGTGAAATGAAATCAAACATTGGTGAGTGTATAATCATGGGGAAGAGAGGGTTGGGGTTTTACGTGCGGCGGTCGCGGTAGGATCCAGGGTCGGCGGAGCGGCTGTCGTAGCGGCTCATGGTGTACTGATGATGCGTGCAGTTCAAGGTGATTGTGCAATTTGGGAATTAGGGTTTTGGAGAATCGATGTTCTGGAAATTACGAATGTTGGAATCTGTTATGAGAACATTTTACCGCGGGGTTATTTTATTCTCACCGCCCATAGCACGCATTTATTTTCATTTTGTTTTTCCTTTTGCTATTGGATTGGATAATGTTTGATTTACTTTATTTAAATTTGGGAATATTATATTTTTGGTTATGTAATTATACACTCGTGATATTTTTAGTCCTATATATTCAATAATTAAATATTTAATCTTAATATTAGAACGCCTCAATTTAATTTTTAATCTTTTATATATTTAATCATCTTCACACGTTTAATCCTATTTTAACAATTGTTTTCTCATAATTGGTCATGCTATCTAATACTTTGTTTGTTTATATTCTTTTAGTTAAAATTTTATTGAAAATTAAAGAATGATAGGTGTTTGTTTATGTGATATGTTGATTGATGATGTGCATAATTATTGTATAAGTTATATATACAATGATTATGTGGAAAAAAAATTATAAAATATGAAAGAGAATGTTAAATAATAATTATAATAAATAATTTAATTAGTCAACATTTAAAATGATGTATATAATTATTATGTATATTTTACATTGAGAAATGCTTATTATGTATATTTTAATTTTATATTAGAAAATATTATATATCACTGTTTATTTTTCATCGATTTTTTATCGACACTTAATATGGCAGTATATCTTTTTATTATAGTAAAATAAATTATGGAGATTACTTTTAAATGCATTTATTGAATACAAATTTTAAGATATTTGAAAAAACAAGAAAAAAAAGGTGAACTATAATCGTTGATATTAACTCATTTTATTTTATATTATAATTAGTATATCATGATGAAGGGTGAAAATTAGTCGAATTGAGTCGAACACATAGTTGTTCAAGTTTATGATTGACAATCGAATTTAAAAAATTATGTTTGAGTTTGACTTGATTGTTATTCGAGGCGAATTCAAACGAGAGTTAATCGAGTCGAAGTCGAGTCGAGATTCAAAATTTATTGAACACAAAAAGGTTATTCAAGTGTAGTCTGACAAGTTAACGAACATAGCTCGGACGATCTTTTATCCTTCGAGCTCGAATTGAATGTCCAGTAGCTTAGTAGGGATGAAAATGAATCGAGTCGAATCGAACACATAAGTGTTCAAGCTTGTTTGAATTACAATCGAGCTTTAAAAATTGTGTTTGAGCTTGGTTTGATTGTTCATCGAGCCAATCTCAAACGAGCTTTAATCGAGCCGATCACGAGTCGAGCTAGAATAGTTTGAATATTTTGTACATGTTTTTGTTATTTTTTGCTAGGGGTGGCAAATGGGTGGATCGGATCGGATTTGGGTTGGGTCCAATTGGGTTTGTAAAAAAAATAAGTTGGAACCAACAAGAAACCAAAATGTCTTTTCAATATGAATTGAGTCCTTATTGGTTTTGATTGGTTCCAAATGGTTCTTATACAAAGATCCATTTAGGAACCATAAAGGATCCAAAATAGGAGGTTGGTGACTTATGGATCCAACACAATGCAAACATTTGTATACTAATCACTAATTTTATTTTCTTGTTCACCAACTAATCCAATATAATGCAAATAATTTTTTTTTCTTGTTCACTAACTAACTTATTACATTATATTTTTATAATTTTCTTATAAAAATTCCAATTATATTATACAAATGTAATAATTTATATGTAAAATATATTATTAACTAATGTATTTTAATTTATAACGAAAAAATTAATGTAGAGAAATTAAGGATATAATTTTTTTTTTCGGTTACAAAAATTAAAAATATAATTTTTTTTTTCGGTTACAGAAATTAAAGATATATTAATTGATACTAAGTTATAATTTATGTTACTATTTGAAAGTTAGTCGGTTCAGAATAGAGGTGTAAACGAGCCGAGCTTGACATTTTTTTCGAACTCGTCGAGCCCAAAGTTTTCGAGCTCGGGTTCGAGCTCGTGAGCATGGATTCGAGCCGAACCCAAGCTCGCGAGCTCGAGCCCGAACTCGAGCCGAGCCCAAAATTTTCGAGCTCGGACTCGAGCTCGTGAGCATGGGTTCGAGCTCGAGCCGAGCCCAAGCTCGCGAGCTCGAGCTCGAACTCGAGCCGAGCCCAAGCTCGCGAGCTCGAGCTCGAACTCGAGCCGAGCCCAAAATTTTCGAGCTCGGACTCGAGCTCGCGAGCATGGGTTCGAGCTCGAGCCGAGCCCAAGCTCGCGAGCTCGAGTCCGTACTCGAGCCGAGCCAAATATTTTTATTTATTTTTAATTATTTAATATATATTTATTAATTATTTAATATATATTTATTAATATAATAATAAAAATATAATATATATTAAAAAATAAAAAAGTTCAAATGACTAAAAATAATATAAAATAATTTTTTGATCTTATTATAAAAATTTATTTAAAGTATAAGTTCAAATGACTAAAACAAGTATGGGTTTAGTTCTTAAGCAATCACATATTCTCTACAAGTGAAATTTTAAATAAAGAAAATCAATTGGGTCTAAGAAAGAAAAAATGGAGAATTATTTCTCTTTTTTTTAATTGGATCCATTTGGGAATCAAAATAGGCCCATTATTGGAACCAATTTGGACCCAATCAAAAACCATAAGAAACCAAAGTCTTGAAAATTCAATAAATACAAAACCAATTGGAACCATAATTCTTTTTTTTAAGATCCATCCAAACCCAAAACTAATCGGGTCGGGTTGGACCCCACGGTTCCAGAACCAATTTGCCACCCCTATTTTTTGCTGATCGACCCGAGCTCGAGTCGAGCTTCAAAATTTATTGAACGGAAAGAGTTGTTCAAAATTGGTTTGGTAAATTGTCAAACTGAGCTCAAACCGAACTTTTAGCGAATGAGATCGAGTCGAGGATCAAGTAGTTTGGTTCAATTTTCACCCCTTATAACTTAGTTTAATTTTAAGTCTAAAAATAAAAAGAAATATTCCTTAAAATTCCATAAGAGAAATTAAGTATACTTGATAATTTGATATCAAAGATAATGGCGTTGATTGCTTATTTTTGTATTTCAAGGTTATCTGCATTTTTTAATTGTTCTAAAAAATATAAAATATTTACAATTTTAATGATTTTTTAAATAAAAAATTAGCAAATTAGAAGCGATTGTCACTACAGATTGCAAACAGTCAGCTAAAAGTTTAAAACCCCAAAAGCTGAAGAAAAAAAGAGCAAAAGATATCTACGTGCGAAATCCGATGGCCATGGCGTTCCCCACACTCTCACTCTCCTCCTCCGCCGTAAGAGCTTCGTCGGTAAACGTCGGCCAACGGCTTTCATACAATCCCCACCGCACATATCCGAAAAAGCCAGAGGCTATTTCCGACGCCAGTTTAACCACCACGCTCGACAAAAATAAACCGAAATTATCTGTCTCAGATCTCCTTAAACGTGACATCTATAAAACAGCTCAAGGTAATTCAATTCCGTCGACAACTTCTGAATTTGTTCTGTTTTGTACTTTTTATAAGTAAAGTTACTTATCTCCGAGTTGATGCGTGTGGTTTTGTAATTTTCGTACGTATTTTTTTTTTCTCTTTTGCATTGAAACCTTCGTATTCGGCTTGATTTTTTAATGATAGTTACTGCATTTTAGCTGCAATTTCGTGGAAATGCTTTGTTTATTCCACTGAGTTGTTAAACTTTGTCGTTCTGTCTTTTGAAGCAAAACTAATTATCCGAGTCTTATGTGCGTGGTGGTATAATATTCGTGCTATATTTTCCTTGTTGTGTTGAGATAGTAGGTACTTCAACTCCATCGATAATGCTAGAATTTTTTTTGTTATGTTTATTGAAGCAGAGTGAATTATCTGAGCTTCATGCGTGTCGTATTGTAATAATGGTGCGTAATTTTTGTTGTTGTGTCGATATAGTAGGTACTTAAACTCTATTGATAATGTCCGAGTTTGTTCCACTTCTTTGTCGCTCTGTTCTATTGAAGCAAAGTAATTATCCGAGTTTTATGTGTGCGGTATTGTAGGTTTCATGCATAAATTTTGTTGTTATTGTGTTGATATAGTAGATACTTCAACTCCATCGATAATGCTTGAATTTGTTCCCTTCTATGTTTTAACTCGTGGTCTTGTAATTTTCATGCATAATATTGTGCTGTTATGCTTATAGTGGAATTAGGTGAGTCATATTTGGGGTACGAGACATGGATGCCCAATCAACCCAAAGTGGATAAGCCTCGGTCTGTGTTTAATCCTGCGTCACTGGCTTACATCGGCGACTGCATTTACGAGGTGTGCATCTGATTCCCTTAATGTTCTCAAATTGGGTATACCAGAAGATGTGTAGTTTTTTTTTTCCTGAGGGTAAGTTTGATGTGTAAACTTTTAGGCTTCACCAACAATACTAGAATGCAATTTAGATTGTTTTCCAGATATCTAGAAAGTTGTAATTTAGAAAGGATACTGAAAGGTTGAGTTTAACTTTCTTTCAACAAAGTGACAAATTGGCCACAATGGTACTCAAAGAAGGTATTGATGTTCGGATTGAGTGAAATTGGTTGTTGCTCTGTAAACATATGAGATGGTATACCTACAGATCTTTGTATTTGTTTTAGAAGTGATATGAGAGGAGAGTAATGTGGTTATTAGCCAATTTTAGACTCATTATATCGTATTGTGAAATGAACAATATGAAAGCTTCCACTGGGTAATTTTGGAATTTGTTCACATGATATATTGTGAGAACATATTATAACATAGTAAATTAACAATGTTGGGAATGTGTTAGCAGGACGGCTTGTGAAATGTATCTCAATGTAGACCAAATTTTGTTCCTATTATATTGTATTGTGTTACCAGGATAGTGACACCATATTCCAAGTTACGTCATATTAGTTTGTACTTTGTAGTGATATGATGCATTTTCTCCGGGAATTTCTCATTATATAATTCTCTTTACTGGTGCCTATTCAATGTGGCACAGTTATATGCTCGCAGGCACTTTTTGTTTCCTCCACTGAACATTGAAGAGTACAACGACCGTGTGATGGCTGTGGTTCGTTGTGAGGCTCAGGTATTAATGTTGTTTTCTTGAGGGGGTTAGTACTTCACTTGGATTTGCTTTATTTATTTGGCAATTTGAAGTCATTGTAGGATAGATGATGTAGATAACCTGGCTAGTGGCTTGTTAATAAACTAGGAATTTGAGTCATATCAGTTTCGGTAGAAGTTGGGAGCTTGTGCACGATGACGTTAAAGTTAGACATCTTTTCTGCAGAATGCGTTTTACTCTATCTACCCATATATATAATCATTTGTGGTATTGCATATCATTCAGAGTTTTCTTATTTTTCACTTGTGTTTCTTAAGTTGATTGTCTCCCATAGTTATTGGTTTTGCGTCCATATGTCATGTGAAGCTATTTATTTTCTTTCCGGAAGAACACATGCACCGTTCTTGAGAAGTGAATATGTGCTTGTGATGTTTCAGGATGCAATGCTGAAAAAACTTATGAGTGACAATTTCTTATCACAAGAGGAGAGGTTGGTATTTTAATTACCTTGTCTTTTCTATATATTCTTAACTTGGGGATCATCCTTCAAAGTGGTCGAAACATTTTACATTTTAAATAAGAGTGCTAGTTATCTGAATGGTGAAAGTTTAAAGGGGAAGAGGAAAATTTCTCCCAAAAGGTACTGCCAAATCACTGCAAAAGTTTGAGCTGTTAGTATTTAGATCTGAAATAAGTGGCAATCATAGGATCCTCTAAAGAGTTGATTGTTTCCAAATACTTGACACATATCAAAACATTGTTACCTTTTATCATTTAAGTTTGACAGCGTGGAATCAATAATTTGTTCCTGTATCTTGGAAAAGTTTTTACAAAAATAAACCTCAGATTTCCTGCTCTTGATACCAAATTGAGTGTCCTTATGATTGAACTGTTTTGTAGAATCATTCAGCTTTGGTATGGTTTTTCATACAGGTCTATTTCATGAACTACCAATATGGTCCATATTTTTTCATAAATAAATAGGAATTTCAATTTTCTCTGAGGGTGTGAAAGATTGTATCATATGTTCACTAGCTGCATGAGTGAAATCTTTCTGAGTCTCTGCTACCTATGCTGGTTCCAAATACCACCTCATTCTCACCCTTGCACATACCCCCTTCTTCCATATGCTCAATTTTCTACTTTCGGACTTTTTCATAAACAATATATATCTTGTGAATATGTGCTCCATATTACAAAATTCTTGATATTAGCAAGCATCTTATACGCAGAGATGTACTACGTTGGGGAAAAAATATTGGTTCCTCCAAAACAAAAACAAAGAAGCGAGCAGGTGTGGCAGTTTATAACAGAGCATCTTCACTGGAGACACTTGTAAGTTTCTTCAACCGTCCATTTGTAGTAAATTCAAAACGTAAAGTATCATGGTAAAAGAGAAGTAGCAATATGTAGTCAGTAGTCACATGCTTTTTAGTTTTCTATTTATTTCCTTACAGTGATTGGATTCCTGTTTGGTCATATGCAGTGTTGTTACTATCGAGTTTTTGAGTTGTGCATGCGTGTACTCTGTTAATTGTGTGTGCTACACTATCGTGGGATTATTTCTATTTTCTACAAAAAGTTAAAAAATTGACGCGAATTCTATGGGGTCTGCTGGCTTCTGTTCTTTTACATGCAGTGAACCAAGTAGTAAATTATGACTGATTTTCTACTCCCTCTATGTGACCTTATCTTATTGGATGATTGTTACTATTGCTCTCAGTTTTTAAGCTTTTTGCTATGCTCTCTTTCCGGTTTAGCACATTAAACTCCTTTAAGAGAGTTGATTTGTTGGGATGCTCTTATGCATTTATGTTCAATGTGAGAGCTATTGATTTCATAATTCAGTTTCTGTTGAGTTAAAAATAATGTAGTTTTTGATCCTATTGTAGATCGGTTATTTGTACCTTACAAATACCCACCGGCTAGACGAGATCATGGAAAAAATAGGATTTTCCACTTATGCTTCTACCCTCTTGGCACAAGAGAAATAAAACGGTGAGTCAAAAGTAGATTATCCAGTTTCATTTTCGCAATGTTTTCCTGCACTAATGCACTGCTACAAACCATGATGTGTTCTTTAGGATTATCTATGTAACCTAAATAGTTTGTTTTGTTTCTATTTTATTCTTATGAACACAGTATATAAAATCAATTTATGGTTTCTTGTTCTTCTTGTTATCCACGTATAATTGGATCATTGGAGTGGCGATGAATCCTCTTTATAGCCTTGAACTGGAAAGATGTGAATATAGGTATAGGGAACACAACCGGGCCTTTGTTATTTAAGTTCTCAATTCATGTCGCTCTTGTTCTCAGTTCACGTGGAAATATATATTCCACGTGTAACGTGGAATATTTTCCTCAGTCATCATCTGACTCTAGGGTGGTTCTAGAGTCAAGTTTCCATGCATATATCATATATGACGGCTGAAGCAGATTATTTTCATTGAATTCCGAGAACTGTTGTACGTATAATGACCTTTTGTTAAGGGTATGACGGGAGTACATTTTAATAATTTTGCATCTTTTAGTCGAAGCCCTCATGTGTCATCTTATTTGGTGCTTATCCAACAAGATCACTTTGCTTCAGACTTGTTTACATTTGCTCTCACTGTGTGTGTGTGTCAACTTTTTCGATACGCTTAACAGTTGGATTTTTTATGTTAGTCATGATTTAGATTTTAGATTTCTTCAGATAACCCTTAATAAAAATTTTCCTTGCAGGTTGCCGGTTGAGATGACCGTGTCATTAATTCTGCATTATGAAAGCGTTCGCAACTTGCATAATCAACGAACTAACTTAACGCAGATTGCAAACAAATTTTACACTGGATTACAGAGTGCAAGCATCATAGAGGTAAGAATCGCTTGAATTAGCTGGTGCTCTTGATTTATGTTATCTTATCATTTGCCTTGGAATTGGTGTTTAAATGTATGATCTATTTGAAAGAACTATTTATTAAATTTCATAAAGGCCTCATTTAGTACGTCGTTACGTTACTTAAAAGAGTTGTGGGCTTAACTTAACAACTCGACCCATTAGAAACAGTAGATCTTACGATCCTACATAGAAAGATACTGAGCTAAGAATAACTCCATCACATTTAACTAGGGGTGAAAATGAGTCGAGTCGAGCCGAACGCATGGATGTTCAAGCTTGTTTGAATTACAATCGAGCTTTGAAAATTGTGTTTGAGCTTGGTTTGATTGTTCATCGAGCCAAGCTCAAACGAGCTTTAATCGAGTCGAGCTCGAGTAGAGCTCGAGTAGTTTGAATATTTTGTACATATTTTTGTTATTTTATGCTTATCGAGCCGAGCTCGAGTCGAGCTTCAAAATTTATCAAACAGAAAATATTGTTCAAGCTTGGTTTGATAATATATCGAACCGAGCTCGAACCGAGCTTTTAGCGATCGAGCTCGAGTATCGAATATCGAGCTAAATTTTCACCCCTACATTTAACTAATTTTATAAAACATATACAAACACACATATATTACATCACATCGGTTCACTAATTTTAAAAACCATGTACAAATATACATATATTAATATATGTGTATTTGTATAATATGTACCTATTAATCAATACATCTATAACTATTATTTCACAATCATCAATTAATAGTTATTTACTCAATTAATATTTTTCTCTATCTATTTCATATTTTATAATTATTTGATCAATTGCACATCAATCAAACATTATTAATTTCAGATTGAATTACAACGTTTAACTAAATTTAAAAAATATATACAAATACACATATATTACATCACACCAGTAAGTTTAAAAAACATATACAAATACACTACTCGTATATGAATTTACGATTAGACTTGATCTAAGATACGTATATGAACCTAACCCATAACATGAACATACGATTAGACTTGATCCTAAGGTACGTAGGTAGCTTGTTAACCCTCAAGTATAGTCTATAACTTATTAAACGTAACTTATTAAACAGACCAGTTGGGCTCGTAGGAGAATTCCTTGGCTTAATCTGGGTCGATCGTCAATTTACTAACTAAGAGGGTGTTTGGCTAAGCTTATTTAAAACATCTTATAAGTTCTTACATCTTATAAGATGTTTTAAGAGCTTATAAGATGTTTGGTCTTATTTAAAAAATAAGCTCTTAAGTGTTTGGATAAAATAAGTTTATTGAACTTATAAGATGTTTTCAAATATTATACGAAAAAATTGTGCAATAATAAAAATAAATATTTTTCCGGAGAAAGGTATTATTGGAAAGAATCAAATTAACTATGATTATTTATGTCTTTTAAAAAACATAAACAACATTTAATATTTAAGATTCTCAAATAAGGTGGGTTAGGCCAACTTATTTTGTTTTTGCTTATAAGACCAAAACATCTTATTTTTTGATCTTATAAGCTATTTTTTAAAAAAATTATCCAAACACTTTTATAGAGCTTATAAGCTCTCAAACATGTTATAAGATGTTTAAAAGAGCTTATAAGCTTAGCCAAACACCCTCTAAATCAACTATCATTTTTGTTCATTTTAGATCCAAGACCAACTCATTTTAGATCTTGGCCTTGGATCCTTTTCTATACCGATGACCACAACTAGCAAGTAATGGGAATGAAAGATAATCTATCTATTTATTTATTATGAGTTGAGGGAGATGAATGCTGAAAAAGTACAAACGAATCCTTAAAAGTCCATTTTGGTTTCTGCATCTCAAGGGAAAACCCCACAAGTTATTGAGAAATGGCAGGCACACAAAATGAACTATTAAATTGGATAAAAAGGGTCCCAAAATGTATTGGATATGTCTTTTGTCATGAGTCTTTATAGTTCAATATGTGGATAACAATGAATAATAAATACTTATTTTTGTTGCTGAAATGATAAGCACAACAAATTATATAATTAGTAAAACTTGTTTTCCAAAATCACTTTTAACTATGATTCTTTAATACAATTAGATCAAAATAAGAAAGTATCTACAAAATTAGAGAAAGCTGATGGGCTACTAAACCCGCGAGTCGACTCAACTCAAGTTGTACTTATATATATGTATATATATATATATATAAATGTAATAAATTTGCAGTCCACTTGGTTGTCTTAATAAAGATGATATTATGAGAAGAAAAAGAATGCATAAATCAAAAAAAGCCACATCCTAAAATGACTAGGATGATAAGAACAACCTATCTTAATCATAAAAACACTGTTTAACATGGCGTCTCTACATGCAGATAATGCATAACGCAATTATAATGGGAAAAATTTGGTCTTAAGTTGTTTAGATGTGATATCAATTTAATGCTATATTGGCAACAATTGCTTGGGTGTAATACTCATCCCTTTAATTTGGATTATGACATGGAAATGTCCAATAGCTATTTATTTCTCTATTATATTCCAAATTTTATATATTTTATAACGCTTTTTGTTACAAGTATATATATATATATATGTGTGTATACATATATATATATAGGTGATTAGGAAGTTGGAATGAAAAAAAATTGTGAGTTTTTGACGTGTAAAAAATGTTGAAAGTTATCTCTTTACGCCATAATCACTCATGTATACACTTATCACGTATTTATATGTGTACATATTTCTTTTTTTCTTCACTTTCCTACTTCATTTAGTATAGTTATCCAATGACATAAAGTGCAATTAATTGGCCCCTTTGTAGCCCAAGTGACATATTTTTTTTGTATTGGTAACATGGTAATTAACAAGAAAGACATTGTGGGGTTTTGGCCCTAAGAAAATCTTGCTGGAAAACTTGACCAAATTGAGGAAAGATGTAGAATTAGAACATGGGTTTAGGTCCCATCTCTCAACCAACACAAGAAATTGAGGGCTAATTATTGGTGGAAATATTGCTTGCAATTAACACAATAAATTGTAAGTTGTAGGTTTGCAGATAAGTAGTTGAGTTGGTTCTGAGTGAGTAATTAGTTGATTGAAACTTCATTTCATATTTGACTTGATTTTGAGTTTGAACTTTGAACTATTGTACTTGGAATACATTTTTCTAACCAAAATTCCTATAAATGGAGTTGTTAATATAAAGTGATTATGGGTCTTTTTCAAAGTACAATTCTGGGAAAATAGTAATTACAAAGTTTGTTAACACATAATAGAATATGTATATATATTTTGGTAGATTCACATTATATCAGCACATTTAGAATCTCGAGAGTCACCAAAAATCACCTATTAATATTGAGTGTGCCTGCGTTTTTTTTTACGTTTTGGCCCTTGTTAAGTGGAATAAGTATTATTAATTTTCTAAACTAATTTGTGTTTTATGTGTATTTATTTTGTTGGGTTGTTTTTGTAGTTATCAAATGGGGATCTTATTTTTTCATGTGTTTTCTCGTGTCGAGATATTTTAACCAATTTTGAGTCTTTGGAGCCGGTCGAGTTGTATTTCAACTATTATCTTTTAAAGTTGGAGTGGAAGTAGGATTTATAGCTGATGTATAATAAGACTTTTAAAAAAATTTCTTTAAATATGGTCAAAATTTTGTAATTCATAATTATTATTAATATTGAAAATTAGGGGGGAAAAGTGATTCAAATATGGCCCAAGAAGATTCTTTAACTCAATTATCTATTTTGCATGACCCAAAGTGCCAATTTGGCCCATTGTCTAAAGTGACTGTTACATAGTGAAAGATAAAATAACATGTCTATATCTATATTTATATCTATATCTATCTATCTATATGTATATATTGGGTATAATATAGGAAAATAAATCTTCAACCTCATCTTTGATTGGATAAAACTTGCTTGTTTATGTGGACTACCAATTTCCATCCATTTCCCATCAACAATTTCTATAGGATGATTTGTTCATTGTTGTAATTTGGGACCCACTAATATGCTGATGTGTAATTCTAACCTTGAAACTTTATTATGGACCAATAAATCAAATCTGACGTGTAAATCTAATCTTATTATGCCAAAAATTATTGAAATAAATCAACACAAACTTCACTATCACTATTGGATAGATTTTAGATGGAAAATTGATATATTAAAATCTTTTATTCATAACAATATTTCAAATAAATTTTTTGATATATTTGGAACATTATTTTTTTTATAACAAATATTATCAAAAATCTATTTCATTTAGTTTCATGATTGATATTTTCCTACATAAATTACATGGTTTAAAATTGTTGCTTAAATTGGATGGCAAATGTAACATTAGTTGCCTAGAAATGATTAGCAACTATTGTCCCATAATGTCGTGTTGGAAAAATAGCTTGATTCATTAACTTTAGCTGAAGATTAATCATGCAAATTGTACTCTAATTAAATAACTAATAATATCACTAACAAATATCAATCATTTTATTGCTTAATTGAATGTTTTTATTCTATATTTCACTCTAACCCCACCCCACCAAGAAAAAAATAATAACGAAATAAAATTTTATTACGAACTTATAAGTATCTAACATGTCAAAGAAAATACGAAGCATACGTAAAATAATTCTTTAGCTATATATTTTTTCAATTATAGGAAAGAATATCCATCTACATATTTTATTTCTATAAATATGGTAAATAGGACATTATCTATATTTCACTATATGGTAAATAGACATTATCTATATTTCACTATTTTGTTATTTGCCCATGTTAAATCCACGTATTCAACGATTTAGTATACTAATTCAATATGGAAATTATTTAAAAATGAGCTGTAATTAGTATCTACACAATGAAAATATTTTTTTACCCCAAAAATGAGCTGTCATAAATATTATTTTTCTGTTTGTTGGTTTGTTTAACCAATAATTTCATGATTTTTATATTATTTTTCAATAACTTTTTCAAACAGAAATTAAGAAAATCGATATTTCACATAATAAATTCTCTTAATATATTCAATTTTTTTCTTACTCTTTAGCTATAAAAAAAATTAAGTCCTTTTATCTTGGATATCAAATCGATCTCAATAATAGATAAAAGATCTAACTTACATTTATATATAAATTTTTAATTTCCAGAATATAATTCAATAATCGATTATCCTAGTATGAAACAGCTAATATTGTACTTGTTGACTTCAATTAGATCAATCATGCATCAAGTAGTATGAAAATAAATCAAAATAATTCAACACGTCTATACATTATCTATTTCTTAATTATGTATACATCTTCAATCAATAATGCAGAAAATAAAATATTCCATGTTTTGATCACTGCATGCATGAGCAATTTTATTATATTAATTGAAATCAAATTTCAAAAATCCAAATTAAATACAATAAATAAGTCACCTCCATTTCATAAATTATAATTTCCATATTTATTTGGCATATATAGAGTCAGTAGCAACCACTCTGATTTTTTGTTTTCATAATTGAACTAATATATTAATCTAACATGCCATATTTAAATTAAACACGTTAATTTTTGATTTTTTTTACGTGTATATAAGATGAATATATTTATTGAGGCCTGTAAATATCAGTACATCATTGCTATTTATATGCTAATTTAAATGGAATCTTTATAATTGATATACACAATTCACTATATATCTACACATCGATTACAATATTCAATGAGAATATAAATTATGACTAATAAACTATATATCATAAATTATATATTTGATGTCTAAAATAATAATAAATCACAAAAATAAACAATATTGTTACGTTTATCACACGATTATATAATCGAATATAACAAAATTTGATCCTAACTATAAATCTCAATTTGATTGATTAAGAAATGGGGCTGGGTTAGTAGTGGAAAATGCAATTGAGATTATTTGAAAATGACTAATTAGTTAAAATTAGTAATAATTAGTTAAAGACAACGATGTTTAAATTGGAATTTTATGAGGTTTTGCGTAGTTAATTTTGACGAGAGGGGTCAATTTTGTGGACTTGGAATTATTATAAAATATTAGTTATGGTGTATATATATATAGTTAGCCAAAATGTTAGGTAATATTAGGACTGCTTAATCAATTTTTCTAGACTTAATACGTCAAAAAATTCAAAATTTGTGGACTTCGATATATATATATATATATATATATTAGTTAGGCAAATTGTTAGGTAATAATAAGGACTATTAATTAGGCAAAATATATATACGTTGTTAAATATATTTTGCCCTAATAACAATAACAACCACGACAATGCCAATAATAATTATTTTTTTGAAAATGCAGAATATTGATTATTACTTTATTAGTAATATGATCTGTATTGTAGCTAATATTCTCTAAGAAAATCTCTATGTGAAAACGAGTGATGTATCTTAATAATTATTTATGCACTTCTTTTTCAAATTTTAATTTCATTTTCATATGATGAAACTATGATGATGACTCTTTAACTAATTAAGATTCTTTAATTTAATTCTTAAACCACTTATAATATAATTATGGAGTAGGTTCATCAACTTATATGGTAAAGGTACATCGATCTTGATATGAACTCAAATACTTTGACAATTTTGATTATAAGTTAATTTCACTATGCAATATCACTTGTACGAAATTATAATCTATATATATATATATAAAAGTTATAACTCAACTATCAAATAATTATGATAGATACACAAAAAAGATCAAATCAACCGTCTAACTTAGACATCAATTATAATGTTGAGAAAAATTGTAATTACATAAGAATTTTCAACACTTACCAAACAAACACCAACTAGAGCATTCAAGTCAAATTCAATGACTTGGTTGTTGAATTATAAATAGCTAATTAAGGATTAAAGTGACACTTCTATACAAGATTTAAAATTGATATCACTTAGCATTTAAGCAACCTATTCAATTCGAAATCCCTTAGTCCAAATGAAATTCGAAATTTCGTGTATTTTTAATCGAGCATATATATATTTATTATACATCTATTATTATAATCTAGATAAATGTTATCCAATTATACAATTAAAGATCTGGGCTCGAGCTCAAAAAACCCTACCCGTGACAAAAAAACATGATTTCAAAAATTTCGAAAAAATGATTAAATTATTAACAAAACAAAAAACAAAACAAACAAAACCCATGAAAAAATGAACCATGTATTAATCAAAAAAAATTAAGAATAATCACAAATAAAATAAACACCACACACTTTGTCGTGGCGCGTAAAACCACAGCCCAATTACGATTACCAAAACTTAGAGAGTGGTGAAGACGATCTAAGGCCGCGTTTGGCTATAGAAAATATAACACAAAACACAACTTCTCAAAAATTGGACCGACCGTATGTATTGGGATTTGAGGATTTGACTAGAAAGAATCTTTGTGCATGAATTCTAATTAAGCGCGTTTATGAACAGCTTTTCAGCAACAGCCAAACAGACCTTTACTAATTTTTTTCAATTTTTTTAACCATTTTAAAATAAAATTAGAAAACTTTACTTCAAAAAGAAAAGCTGTAGAGCAAAGTGGGCCCACGCGTGGGTCCAAAAGCCTAAAAAATGTAATATTTATTTATGACATTTATATTATTTATGTAATAATGGATGCATTGAATTTTTTTATACAACACTAAGTTCTTACCTCTAGACATGCTGAACATCATTGTATATAGTTATTACAATTTTAGGTTTATTAGAGGAAATGTTACATAATATTTACCAATTTTGTGTAATTTATTTTTACCATTCTAACACAAAATCATGTCTATACATTCATTTTTACCATTTAATTCAAAATTTATATAACTTTTTCTAAAAAGAAAAGCACATGGAACCCATTAGCCCATTGGATGAACTATGAAACCAAGAAAAAATTGTGAAGTTAAAAAGAGCAAAGTGGGACCCAAAGCCCTGAAAAATGGGTCCCACTTTCACTTTCAAAACAACCCATTTTTTGGTGTTTATAAAAGCAGCTGCAAAAGCACCCCATTTTGCAAAATCTACCAAATTTATTACACACACAAACACACTTCACTCTGTGTACAAACCTTCTCAATTCTCAAATCTCACTCAACTCATTATTACATTACTAAAAATCAATCAATAAAAATAAAAAACAAACAGACAAAGAGTAACAGCTGGTTGCCTTATTTTCTTGACTGTTTGCCTGTTATTAAAGTTTGTATCTTTTGTTGTTTCCACACTCTCTCTCTCTTTATAGTACAAAGAAGCACAGAATAAAGTGTAGCAAAGAGGGAAAAAAAAGAAGAAGAATCAAATAATATAATAATATATTGCAGATATTTGCATAAAGATTCTAGCTTTCTAAAAATACAATCTTGAAGAGGGTTTTGGAATTATGGGTTTCAATATAGCAATGTGCAATGCAATTTTGCTTGTGGTGTTATTAAGCTCATTGATTTCTAGTGCAAAAGCTTCAGTTTCATATGATTCTAGGGCCATTTCTGTAAATGGGCAGAGGAAAATTCTTATATCTGGATCTATTCACTATCCAAGGAGCACTCCTGAGGTATATTTATGCTAAATGTGGTGTTTTATTAATTTTTTTCTCATTTTTTTCATTATTTTTTTGGGTTTTTTGAGATTTTTTTTGGGTATTTTAGATGTGGCCAGATCTTATTCAGAAGGCAAAAGAAGGTGGCTTGGATGTGATTCAAACTTATGTGTTTTGGAATGGGCATGAGCCTGAACCTGGGAAGGTTAGTTGTGTAATTTTAAATAATTTTATAATTATGGGATGTTTAAATTTCTTTTTTTATTGAAGTTTGTTCTTGTTTTAATGATTTTTGATGATTTTTGCAGTATTATTTTGAAGAGAGGTATGATTTAGTTAAGTTCATTAAGCTGGTTAAGCAAGCAGGGCTTTATGTACATCTCAGAATTGGTCCATATGCTTGTGCAGAATGGAACTTTGGGTAATACATTAGAAAATGCTGATAAAAAATTTATACAAAAAAAACATATTTTTTTGATAGAAATGTTTAAAATGCTGAGAACTTTTGTTGTTTCAATTTCAGGGGTTTTCCTGTTTGGTTAAAATATGTTCCAGGCATTAGTTTCAGGACAAATAATGGGCCTTTTAAGGTCAGGCATATAATATTTTTGGCATGTGAATTAATTTTTATATCATAGAGATTTTAAAAAAAAAAAAGATTAAATTTTTTTCTGACTTATGCTGCAAATTTTTTTGGTTCATGAACAAAAGGCTGCAATGCAAAAATTCACAACCAAAATTGTGAATATGATGAAAGCTGAAAGGTTATATGAAACTCAAGGTGGTCCAATCATATTATCTCAGGTATTCAAATTTCTCATGTTTTGAATCAATACAAAATATGAAGCAAAATATAATTGAAAATATAATTTTTTTTTTTTTTTTTTTTTTGTGATAGATTGAGAATGAATATGGACCAATGGAATATGAGCTTGGTGCACAAGGAAAAGCTTACACAGAATGGGCAGCTAAAATGGCTTTGGATCAAGGCACTGGTGTTCCATGGGTCATGTGCAAGCAAGATGATGCTCCTGATCCAATTGTAAGTATTTTATATATATATATATATTTTAAAATTTTTGAAACTTTAATGGTTCCAATGTTCTTGTTTATTGGTGGGTTTTTTTAATTTTATTTTATATGTTTGTATCTATTTATGGTCATCAATTATTTTTTCAGATATTGTCACTTCTGCACATGGCATTCCATATGCCATTATTTTTTGCTTTGTCTTAATTAAATAGACTCACATGACCTATGAATCTTGCATCTGGTTAAATTATGACATAATTATTGCTGATTAATATATTTGATAAATCCCATTTTTGGTAAATGATGAATTCTGTAATATATATAAATTGAGATTGTTATTCAATATTTTTGCTCTGTTTTTTGCAGATTAATGCCTGTAATGGTTTCTACTGTGATTACTTCTCTCCCAATAAGGCGTATAAACCGAAGATATGGACTGAAGCCTGGACTGGCTGGTAAATACTGAATCTAATCTTGTAATATTATATTCAATTGTGTTATTATATTGATTTCAATTTTGAAATAATATTTAAAAACAAATTTTTTTAATAGGTTTACTGAATTCGGGGGTCCAGTCCCCTACCGTCCAGCTGAAGATTTAGCATTCTCTGTTGCAAGATTTATTCAAAAAGGGGGCTCTTTTATTAACTATTATATGGTAAAATTCACTAAATTTGCTAATTGGATGTTATTCGATATATATAATATATATATATATATATATATATATATATATATATATATATATATAGCTAAATATTTTTCTTGCATTTTTCGTTATCAGTATCATGGAGGAACAAACTTTGGAAGGACTGCCGGTGGTCCATTTATCGCAACTAGCTACGATTATGATGCACCTCTTGATGAATATGGTGAGTCTTGAGGTTTCAAATTTGAAATCATTTAAGCGGGAATTTCAGATAATTATGTTTCAATAAAAAATATATAATTATGTTTAAAAAATATAAACTTTAATAAAATAAAACGGCACAGAACTATGCTTTTCAACATCAAAAAAGCAAGACTATTCAAGATAAGAAAAAAATTACATATAGACTATTCATTATAGAGGTGCCTCTGTCCTTTGGTGATACTGATAGATAAGGACTGCCTATAGATTGACTCAGTATTACAACCTTAGTGGGATGTGATTGTTGATTATAAGGACAGATTAATTGTGAAAGCACTTCACACTGATAAGTAACAGCGCTTATCATTTCGACATGCTATAGTAAGGCGCTAATAGTCATTTCACCATCACAATTTCAATAAAGCTCTTATCGCTTAGTTTTCAACTATCAAGAATATCTTAACAAATGAATCAGTCGTAATTTTTTTTTTTCGCTCTCGTTATTGCATATGATTCTTTTCTGTGTCCTATAAATCCAAATGTCGTTTGGTATATGAAAATGATTAGTCCCATACAATAGGTTTATTGCAAGTTTAGTCCCATTGGTTATAAACATGTAAAATTATTCCCAAAGAACGTATTTTTCAGCTTTTGTTTTAGTCTCAGTTGTTAAAATTCATTAACATGTGCATAACAAATCCATCTGTTTTCCAAAAGGAAAGACCAAAATTGCAATAAATAAATATATCTATATATCAGCCATAAAAATGACATTTTTATTTTGTCATCTGTAGGACTATACAGACAGCCTAAGTGGGGTCATCTGAAAGATTTACACCGAGCAATCAAGCTCTGTGAGCCAGCTCTAATATCTGCTGACCCGACTGTAACGCCACTTGGAAACTATCAAGAGGTCGAATTTAATTTTTATTTTCTTGTAAAGATTTGACCTTTTTTGTACTTTGGAAACTAACTTCATTCTTACATTATAGGCTCATGTTTTCAAATCAAATTCAGCTTGTGCTGCTTTTCTTGCAAACTATAATCAACATTCGTTTGCGAAAGTGTCTTTCGGAAATATGCATTACAACTTGCCACCTTGGTCTATCAGCATCCTTCCTGATTGTAAGAACACTGTTTATAACACAGCAAGGGTAAGAAAAAAAGCAATCTTTTCATAAAAAAGTATTAAATAGTTATCGAGAAATAAATTGAAAAATTCAATTATGAATTTCTGTTGTGAAGATTGGTGCCCAAAGTGCACAAATGAAGATGACCCCTGTTAGAAAAGGGTTTTCTTGGGAATCGTATAATGAAGAAACGGCATCACACGAGGAGAATTCGTTTACGACCGTTGGATTGTTGGAGCAGATCAATACAACCAGAGATAATACGGACTATTTGTGGTATACAACAGAGTAAGTGCATATTAAACTTCTTGATATAAAATTATATGTTGTTTTCTTTTTACCAATACTTAAATTTTTCTTTCGTTTATTTAAACTATTCAGTGTGAAGATTGAATCCAATGAAGGATTTCTAAGAGGCGGGAAATGGCCTGTTCTTACGGTCTATTCTGCAGGCCATGCATTGCATGTATTTATCAACGGACAATTATCAGGTGAGCTGAATAGTGAATAACATCTGAAAAACTTATAATATTTATAGTTTTATGTAATTTGAAATTATAATATTTTTCGGGATTTTTTTTTTTGCAGGAACTGCTTATGGAAGTCTCGAGAACCCGAGACTAACTTTTAGCGAAGGTGTAAACCTAAGAATTGGGGTCAACAAAATTTCTCTACTCAGCATCGCAGTTGGTCTCCCGGTATGAAAATCCATTTTTTTTTTCCAAAAACAATAATTTCATTCGAAAAACATATAATTAATTTTGAATATTATATGCACGATATTGATTTTTGCACGTTTCTTGTTATGTTCATGAGCTCAGAATATAGGGCCACATTTCGAGACGTGGAATGCTGGTGTTCTTGGACCGGTTTCACTCAGTGGTCTTAATGAAGGGAAAAGAGCCTTAACATGGCAAAAATGGACTTACAAGGTTAGTTATGAGTTATATGAATTATTACCATTCTAAAGTTGTTTTGTCTCAGATATTTCGCTATATTAATTGCTACTTTGTTTCTTTAACAGGTTGGTCTAAAAGGCGAATCTTTGAGTCTTCATTCACTAAGTGGAAGCACTTCTGTTGAGTGGGTTGAAGGTTCCTATATAACCGAAAGACAACCTTTGACATGGTACAAGGTGCGTATATTTTGTTCGGTTTGAGAATTTAGATACTCAAATAGAGACTGCCTAAAGTAGGCCTAAGGTTATGTTTGGATGGCTGGATTTGTTGTACGTATTGATTGAAAAAAATAGTTCAAAATGAGTTCGAGGACACTTGAAATCAATGATAACTTGAAAACATCCAAACATGTCTTAACGTGACTTCTTTTTACGGTATTTTTCAGACAACTTTCAATGCTCCAAATGGCAACGAGCCTTTGGCTTTGGACATGAACACAATGAGTAAAGGTCAAGTGTGGATAAATGGTCAAAGCATCGGACGGTATTGGAATCAGTACAAAGCATCCGGCGACTGTCGTCCATGCAATTACGCCGGTTGGTTTAACGAGAAAAAATGCCTCAAAAACTGCGGCGAAGCTTCTCAAAGATGGTAAAAAAGCGAAAATGCCACTTAAAGATACTCTTTTTTTCGATAAAAACATATTTCGACAAAAAAAATTGAAAAAAAAAAAAATTAATTTTCAGGTATCACGTTCCTCGTTCTTGGCTCCGCCCAACGGGGAATCTTTTGGTCGTGTTTGAAGAGTGGGGTGGGAATCCTTACGGCATTACTATGGTGAAACGGGAAGTGGCAAGCGTATGTGCGGATATGAACGAATGGCAACCGACTTTAGTGAATTGGCAATTGCAAACATCGGGAAAAGTCACTAAACCGTTGAGGCCTAAAGCTCATCTATCGTGTGCCCCGGGTCAAAAGATTACTTCGATCAAATTTGCTAGCTTTGGAACGCCCGAGGGGGTTTGTGGTAACTTCCGTCAAGGAAGTTGTCACGCATTTCATTCTTACGACGTTTTTGAGAGGGTATTTCCTTATCTTTTACTCAAATTTTCCTATTCTAGCTTGGTTTATCGTCTTGTACTACATGGGCACGCCATTTGTACATGATCCACGTCATGTAGGGCTGTTAATGGGCGGGTATATCCAGACTCAAACCGGATCCATGAAATACCAACCAAAAAATATTTTATCCGGACCTGATCACATACCGATGGATCCAAAAAAAAAAAGTTAGACCCGACAGGCCGGATACATTTCGGGTTGGGGCCGTGTCGGGCAAACTTCGGGTATAGACCCACGAGTATTTTCAAAGGGTAAAATTTGGGTAATGTTCGGGTGTTTTTTTGGGTAAAATACCCATACCCGACCCAGACTTGAACTACCTAGTGTCATCGGGTCGCACACCCTATGGGTCAGGTTGGGTCGGGTAAGTTTTCTATTGAATGTGTCCGGTTCTGGGCAATCCCCGCCCATTGACAAGCTCCACGCCTGTTTTATACGCTTGGCATGTCTCTATTATACATAATAGAAGATGAAACACTAAACTCAGATAGAAGATGAAATACTAAATCGAAATGGAAGATGTTAACTCTTTTTAAGGTACTTTCTCGTGTCTCGTTTTGGCATTACATTCTCCTCGTGTTCTTTTTTGCAGTATTGCATCGGCCAACAAACTTGCACGGTTCCCATAACACCCGAGATCTTTGGAGGAGATCCTTGTCCAAACATTATGAAGAAACTCTCCGTGGAGGTCGTTTGCAGTTAAAAAATAAACGTCTCGTAAAATCGTTCTCGTTTGCTCGTTTTTGTCTTCAACCATTACAAATCGGACATCGCCATATTCATCACAACCAATTTATTTGAGGCTTTGCTGAGGTGAAGTTGTACATATCTGCAACACACCATCTAGTCTAAAGCCTTAATATTTTTGCAAGATGATTTAAGTGAAAAATATATTATATTACATGTATGTATATATATTATATAATTATTTAGTTTATTTTCTTTTTTGATTTCTGCAATTGTAACACTAAAGTTGGGGGCCAAGGGTTTTGAAATGCACATTGAGACAGTAATTGAGTCCATGTGCATATGTTCTAATCTTTAGAACATTTGAAGCTCTTGGCTTTGCAAGATTTGAGTTTTTGTTTTTCCTATGTAAGAAAGCAATTATTTCATTGCTTTTATAATGTACTTTGCAAGTGTATTAATAATATTTGGAGATTTGTTCACTAAATTCTCTCGTGTGAAATTTAATTATTGATTGTAATTGAATCTCATTTGCCATATCATCATAAGATTGATACCATGTTAATAGTATTTCATCATTAAGTTGATGTAACATCAACCAAATCCTTCATTCTCAACAAATTTTAAGCAAAGTATTATAATCACAATATCATCCAAATCCTTCATTGTGGACAAAGTCCAGAGCATATATTTACTTGATTCCACATCAAGCAATGGCACAAATCTGTCAACAATAAATAATAAAATAGGTAAACAAATGAATATAAACACCAAAAATATATTAAACTACAACTAAAATGTTCAAAAGTTGCACCAATAGTCTTTGAGATTTTACACACCAGGAAACTAACATTAGTGTGAACAAAACATATTAAAATTACAAGCCCTTATCCCTACACTGGTACCAGAAAAATGAGTCTTTGCAGGCATTGAAAATTTACAGAGTCAATAGCCTTTTATCCTGCAAAATACAAGCACTTACTTCCTCTTCTACAATCAATCGATCTTCACGGATGAATATATCTTCCTCACAAACCAGAAGCATGCATAAAAGCCAATTGTACCCGTCAACACAAAGAAAGCGTACGAAGCAATCAACATATACCCAAAGTACAAAATACCCGAGACAAATTTAGTAATTTCCAATTTGGTGAAGAAATAGAAACCCGAGTATAAAAATAGGTATAAAGCGGATGAGCCAGCTGTCAAATAAGCTCTCCACCACCAATGATAGTCTTCACTGCATAATTGGAAGTAGCATAGCACAATTGTGATCTCTGCAGATGTGACTATCAAAATCACGAATACTATGAAGAGAAAGCCGAATATGTAGTAAAATTGGTTCAACCAAATGGAAGTCAAAATAAAGAACAATTCAATGAAAACAGCCCCAAATGGAAGGATGCCTCCGATGAGTATAGAAAATATTGGTTTCATATACCAAGCTTGTTCGGGTACTTGTCTCGGGATTTTGTTGGTCTTCACGGGATCGTCAATGGCGGGCTTTTTGAAACCTAAATAGCTACCAACGAATACTAAAGGTACTGAAATTCCAAACCATAAGCACACAAGCGCAAACATTGTTCCGAAAGGTACAGCTCCTGATGATTTTTCTCCCCAAATGAGAGCGTTTAGCACAAAAAAGAAAGCAAAGAGAATACCGGGAAACATGAAGGCTGTTTTTAAGGTGTTCTTTTTCCATTCAGTGCCTTTGAACATTTTGTAGAGACGAGCGGATGAGTACCCAGCAAATAATCCCATAAATACCCATAACAATACCATGGCTGTCATAAGCCCTCCACGGTTTGAAGGAGAGAGAAAACCAAGCAATGCAAAAATCATGGTGACAAGTGTCATTCCAAAGATTTGAATGCCGGTTCCAACATAAACACACAGCAATCCAGAATTTAAAGGTGCCCTAAAAACATCTCCATGAACAAGTTTCCACCCTGTTTCTTCTTGAGCTTCATCTTGGGTGTCCAATTGATTATAATTTGCTATATCTCTGTACAGAGTTCTCATCATAATCATTGCAACCATACCAGAAAGGAAGAGAACGATCATCAAAGAGTTAATGATTGAAAACCAATGAATTTGATCGTCGTTCATAAGGAGGTAGGTATCCCAACGAGAAGCCCACTTAATATCACTTTCCTACAATAGGGCATGTATTATAAATTTTGAAGAAAAAAGGAAATGCAAAGAGAAGCAAACTCTAGGATTGAAGAAGTGTACCTTGAAAGTAACATCATAACTAAATACAACCTCTTTATCTTTTTCCACTTCTTGTGGGACAGTGCTACCCGGAACAATAATTTTGGTGTTTTGATTACACGTTTCCACTTTAGGGTTCTTTTCATCCCATTCCTTGTACTCGTGGTTAATGCTGTTGGAATTTTTTATAGGTGAAAACCCAATCAAATTTTGGAAAAAATGAAGTCCTCTTAAAAGCCAAAAAAATTCAAAGGCTTTCTTATATATATATATATATAATATATATATTAATATGTATATAATCATTTTTACCATCACAAAGAAGTTAACCTTTGAGAGTCTCACCATGGCATGAGAAGTAAGAAAACTACAGTAAAAGTGCAATAAAAGAAAGCAGCAAACCTGTTTGGAGTAACTTCAAATCCAACAATTCGAGCAGAATCAGTTTCTGAATCTTTATGATACATGACTCTGAAGCTCAAGTGGTTATTAATAAAATATCTTTCCTCTTTGCTCTGGGAAAGAGAGTACACAACATTGAAAAAATTATAAAAATATATAATATCTTCAGAGACAAGAAAGGACAGCAACTAACCCCAGCATAATTTCCCTTGAAACCAACGCGAAAACCATGCTCGTAAGTTGTTGATGGACTTCCATCATGCCTTTGCTTAAGTACAGCCACTGGAAGATTATCTAGAATCCTGCATATAATGTCACATGTTAGCTAAAAACCATCTAAACACAATTGCCATCTTTTTGCATGATCCAGGCATAGTGCAACAAGAAAATCATATGTAATGATTTGAAAAAAGGTAACCACAAAATGAACTGAAGGTGAGCTTTCATCCAGCACTTACATATTAGCTCTGTAATCATCATCAATTTTTTCCTTAAAATTCTTTGCAGCTTCAGCATCAAGTCTAACTTTGCAAGCCACTGTACAAGACTGCTCGTTCCTCATACGAAACTAGTGCACCCATCACAAAGGCACTTATTAGGAGGGAGATATAACAAAGGGATATAAAAAAATGAAATGTCTGAGCTGGCATAGAGTTATGTAGATATGGATGCTTACGGTATAAACTGAATTCTCTATCCGGTCACCCCGAAGAACCTCTCCAAGGTTTTCCGCTACATTCTTAATTTTATCTGGCTTGCAGTATTTCAAGTAATAGAAGTCATATGGAAGTTGTGTCTTAGTAGATGATAATTTGTTCACTTTGACTTGAAGCTCATCCCCCTGTGAAGAATGGTAAGCAAACATTATTAACAGATAAGAACACAGAGCTCTGTACAAACCAAATACCACCTTCACCGTTTTGGAGTCAAAAAGATTAATAAAGCAAGCATAAAAAGTTTAGACACAACTAGCTTCTTAAACCCATAGACATACAAGTTCAAATACTACATATTATGTAATCTAATACCAAATATGACGATGATTTAACTTAAATAACAACATCAGCGAATATTCGATTATCGAAGAAAAATACACTATATAGCCAAAATTTTCTTCATAGTTTTCTAGTGAGAAGGCATTTGTTGAAATCCCAGATCAGAATGTGCTATGCAACTCTATTAACCCGGATGGTCAAGTTCTTACGATGATGAGGAAAATAAAACATGACATCAGACAACTTAAGATAAGACTAAAATATCTCACCAAGTTCAAGTAGCTTTATCAGTACTCACTTAACTGCTATAAAAATGCTATGTAAGGGTTACAATCTTTTTCACCACAAACCATAACTACAGATCAGACCTGATATTCTGTATGTCACCGATAACATCAAGTTTATTATCACAAGTACAAATTCACTAGGTCTCATTTTTGCTCCCAATATTCAATAAATTATAACTAATAGAGAGTATAAAAGAACAAAACATGCATTCTATTACAATTCGCGTCAACTATCATAAAAACTGTTTCAAATGATAAATTGAAAATAACAACAAACCGATCCAATTGAATACACAAATTCCTAAATCAAAATACTAAAACAAAATATTATCCATCAATTTCCTCACAGCAAAACCTTGGGTCGATCCGAAATTCAATTACTCACTAACTAATCAACGTAATAAACAGTAGATCATCACCCAGAACTAAATCAAAAGCAGTCAACAAAAATACCTCAAACAATCAAAAACACTACCGGTAGATCTACTGATCGAAACGTTTACTATAATAAACCTACAACCGAAGACAGTGTTTGAGATAGTGAGTAAAAAAAAATCATTACAGTTTGAAAATCGCGAGGCGCAACTCCGGGGAGATAGAAGGAGAACCCAGATGAGATCAGAAGCGTAAAGCATACAACAATGGCGGCGATCCGACTCGAGATCCGATGATCCATTTTCCACAATGAGAGAGAAAATGGAGAAGAGAGAGAGAGAGCTAAGAAGGGTTTTGGTTAATCTGCAATTAGAGGATTTATTAACTTTTCTAGAAGTTACACTTAAAAGTCGTTATAGCGACTTTACTGGAAACTCCTCTTTGGCGTTTTTAAGGTAAATATGTTTGTTGAACTTGAGTGGCTTAATTTAAACGTTTTCAATGAGTTGATTTAGATTAATTGCTTAAAGTAGTAAATATTGGAGATTTTGTTTGATTATTATTAGTGAATAGTTTAGGTAATTATATTCTCTATTCATCTAAAAATAATGTTCATATTTTTAATTTCATTTCTCCCTAAAAAATTGTCTCTTAATTTAAATAATAAGTAATTAATGATTAAATTTCTTTTGGGCCATTATATTATATTAAATGTTCTAACTCTAATTCCTTTTATATATATAAACTCCAATTTATTTTGGTAAGTATAATTTCATGATAATATGCTTTGATATATGAGTATTTAATAAAAGTGAAATTTGATATAAGATACATCGGTTATAATATATAAATATTAGATTTTATTTATCTACATAAGATGGGGAATATTGCATTTTTGGTACATCAATGTGGCCTGCACGTTTATTTGATACACTAATATGGGGGGTGGCAATTTGGGTACATCATTGTGGGGTAGGTCTGGCAATTTGGGTACAAATTACGCCGGAAAATTCGATTTTCGCCGGAAAATGACATGTGCCGGTCACGTGCATTCAAATTTGGGGATTTTGACCAATTTTGACCAAAAAGCTGACGTGGCCTATTATTGGAGGGAAATTTTCATTTTTATTTTTATAATTTTTTTTTCTTCTAATTTTAATTGTTTTTTTAATTTATTTTCTCTTCCATTTTTGTCTTCTTCCTCAATGGTCTTCTTCTTCCTTAGAACCACCACCATGAACCACCATAATCAAATTACAGTCCTAATCTTAATACAATATTAGTAAAACAAGACTAAAGATTCTAATCATCTGCAATAATTAGGATTAACAATACAAGCCTACAAATAACTCTCCATCCCCCACCATAGTCTCATTCAAATCTCTGCAATGGAAAATACCAGCAATAATTATGATTAACAATACAAGCCTACATATCAGCATACACGCATCCCCATTCACATCTCGTGGCCAATCTTCACCCTTCAAAATCTGCTTCGTTATATCCTCCAAACAGATTCGTAACAGTTGGATTATACAAGAACATCCTCAGATTGTGAAATACGAAATTCCATTCACCACACTCTATCACTTTCACCCTCCAACAGTTCTTATCGTACAAACAATCAAGTGAAACCGTTGAGGAAACCGTCAAAGCATATTTCACCATTGACAATGGACGACTTATGTGAGAAAGCCATTTTTAGGGTTTGGTGGGGAAGAAGATGGTGGTGGGGAAGAAGACAAATTTTTGGAAATAATTGAGGATTGAGGGGTAATTTGGTAAAACACAATTTAATTAATCCAATTATAAAATCAAAATTGGTCAAACCCCTAAACAAATAAGTCAATTTGTCTTAATTTATGGTCAAAATGATAAAAAAATCCCCAATTTCAGTCAAAATCCCCAATTTTAGTCAAAATTAACTAATAGTCCGGCTGAAATCGAATATTCCGGCTGAAATCGAATTTTTCGGCGTAATTTGTACTCAAATTGCCAGACCTACCCCACAATGATGTACTCAAATTGCCACCCCCCCATATTAGTGTATCAAATAAACGTGCATGCCACATTGATGTACCAAAAATGCAATATTCCCACATAAGATGGGGTAGTATGAGAACAAATTACTAAATAATTGACTTTTTATAAATCATAAAAATCACATTTTATGGGATGGGAAGAGTAACACTATTGGATAGATCAATAATCAAAATTATATAACATAAAATAGATGATAATGATATTTATTATGAATCATCATCCAAAATTCAATAGTTTACTTAAATTGTTATTTGATGTTGTAGGTAATATAATAGTCAAGTCAAATTACTTATATAGACTCCTAATTTATTTTTGCACGTCATTGAATACCTTTTCATTAATTAAATTGACAATTCTAACTAATTGTTTGCTTTTTCTTTTTCTCCCTTCTGAAGTTTGACATTAAGAAAAATTGCATCAATTTCTCTCAAATTATGATTATTTTTATGATTATTTGACATCTATGCTCTTTCATGTTTAATAATTTGCGAGAATATCTAACTTTCACTAAATTTATTAATAAAAAACTAAAATTTCAAATTGAATAAAAAAAGGGTTAAATTAAATAATAAGTTTAAGAATAGAAAAGTACTACTAAATGTCATCATAATTAATTATTAATAATGCATTTTAATCTAAACAAATTCCAAAAAATATAGCTATAAAGTTTCTAAAATCTAAATTGATCCGATGTAATTGTGAAACCTTTTATGATCCCAAATAGGCTTCGTTTGTTTGTGTTTATGTTCTATTTTTTTTTTTCATTTTCATTATCACTTAAAAATAAAAATGCACACTTAATATTGTTTTTAGTTGTAAATATTTTCATTTATATCTTTAAGTTTTTGTGCCTAATAAATTTCAATAATTATCTCAAATTTATATTTACAACACTTTTCTCTCACTTCTTTTATCATGTTTTCCTCTACTTATGTTTATATTTATTGAATTCTCCAATCTCTAGTCAAATTCAACACCATTTTTTTAATCATTATTTTCTAATCATTTTACGTATACGCACAAAATTCCAACAATTTTAAAAATACAACCAAACACACCTAGTTTTCTTACCTTTAATTTTCCACATAAAAATTGAAAAACCCATTCCTCCAAAATTGTTTTGAAAATAATAGTCGAAAATAAATTGGAAAGACATCCAAACAAAACCTTAGTACTTCATTTTTTGACTGTATTTAGTATAAATTTACATTCACAATAAAATATTTCTTATTTTTCAATTAAGATAAACTTCAACAAAAAAAGAAAAATAGTATGCTGTGCTATTCTTTAATGTTTTACTATTATTAAATTACCATTTTATAAATTAGTCATGAATTACTGTCTTTGTTTTACAAATATTACTATATCTGATTAAGAACAAAATCATTCTTATATATAAGAGGTGTATTTTGTTGCAATATTTTTTTTAAATAGGAATAAAAATCACTTCTAAATTAGCACCTTGTTAGAGTTTACAATGAAAAAAAATATCTGAATAAATAGAATTTTAGGTATATAAAATTCATTATTAATATTTTTGTAGATGATATGCAAAATTATAATTTGTTGAACACATATTAACACTAAGTTTTATAATTTTATAATTTGAAGTTCATTATAGTGATTAATGAAAGTAAAATTTCTCCACTTGATCACTTAATATCCAAATTAATTGGCTTGTTTATACATTTTTCTTAAACTAATCTAAATGGAAAAAATTAATAAATAAATAAATAAATAATAGTTTGACGAATTTGAAGCCGGGAAGTTTTTAATTCTACTCAGCATGCAAGGCATTTTTATTATCAACTTTTATAATAATTATTAGTTGATTGTAATATTTATTAGTGATAAATTATTTTTAATTATCACGATTGATTAAAAAAAGTTAATAAATAAATAACAAAAATAAAAGCCACTTAAAATGACTGGTTTTAAAAGAATTAAATAATGAGAATAATAATTTAAAATCCAATAAATTTATTTTCCCTTATTTTATATATATATATATATATATATATTCATTCCTTTCTTTTTTCATTTTCCAGATCACAGTAACTTTTTCATAATATACAGTACAACAATATATGTATGAATGAACTGGCACTCGTACGAGATCATCTGATATTCTTCGCCATTTCCCGATCATCTGATCACCGTTAAACCGCCGCCGATCGATCGAATTTCCGTCGTTGCTGCCAACGCATGGGTACGTAGATGATTTGTTTCAATTTCAGCCACTTATTCGGTATTTTGCATAATAAAACGATGGATCAAATGATATGTTCGTATTTATTGTCAATCATAAGCTGATTTAAGATAATGCGTTGCATTGTGCGTTGATTTATGGCCTTAACTGCTTTTCAGCGTGGAAAAGTACGTTAAGTTTGTTCAAAATTGTTGTTGTGCCATTTATCTCTGTATTTATTAGTTATTCATTTTGTGTGATTCAGATTATTATATTGTTTCAATTTTATTGTCTGTGTTTAAGATTAGGTAATTATTGATTGAAGGATTGTTTGCTTAAGCATTTGGTTTTTAACTTGATTGGAGCTCATGCACGATCATCACTTAGATTTGAATATTGATTTGCTTGGAATTTCGATATGTGATAAAATTGTTTATTGTCGAAACTGTGGCATGTTTTTTAACAAGTAGATGTGGTTTATCATCTGCTCACCTGAATTATTTTTACTTTTCAGCCTGTTTTTATCTATTTTCTCCATGTATTTACTGTAGAACCGTTACCGATGAAAGTATCATTTTATCTATGTCGGCTATTTTTTACCTATTGTTTTGTTTCTAGCCTCATGTTGTGCTAAGAGCTGCGGTATAGCTAATTTATTACTGGATTTTATTTTTACCTGTTTGTATAGTAAAATGAATATTTAGAAGTTATATTTCTAATTCATTCTATTGTAATTGCTATTTTATTCATGCAGATAAAAACAAAGATTGTTGCTCAACTCACCTCATAGATGGGGATGGTGAATTCAATGTGGCTGGAATTGAAAAGTTCATGAAGGAAGTTAAACTTGCAGAATGCGGGCTTTCTTATGCCGTAGTAGCCATTATGGGCCCACAGAGCAGTGGTATAGTTTGAGAGTACACCCGATCTTCTATTTTGTTTAACAGCTTCTTAGTGTGTTGAAATTTGGCTTGCTTGATTAAATGTTTCTATTTAAACCTCGCTGAGCCCTTTTACAACTTAGTCGTTTTTGCTGAATTGGTTTGCTGGCAACTCAAAGATCATTGTGCATTTACTATCTGTATCATGTATAAATTAGTTCCGTTCTCAATACATTGGAAATACCTTATGTGTTTTTACAGGGAAAAGCACGTTGCTAAATCACCTGTTTGGTACTAATTTTAGAGAAATGGATGCTTTTAAGGGAAGGCAAGCACTTTTTGACTCCTCTGGCTTATTTGTTAATTAGCAGTTTGAGAATACTAACAGCATCTGAATTTCATCAGGTCGCAAACCACAAAAGGTATCTGGTTGGCACATTGTGTTGGCATTGAACCCTGCACACTTGTAATGGATTTAGAGGGCACTGATGGAAGAGAACGAGGAGAGGTCTAATTATTTTCTACTCAATGATTTGATACTTTGATGATGATTTATGTTCATGGTTTATTTCCTGCATTCTAGGTGTTGTGTTTGAGACATATGCGTTCCGAATATGTTTTGGGTGCTAATTTGGCTCAGCCTGCTGATCTTATGCATGCATGTGCTTTGCATTCATTTTAAACAGCTACATGTTCTTAAGATTATACCTCTCGTTTCTTTGTACTTTATAAAATGGGGAGTTATGAGAGGTAATCTTGCTCTCTGGCACCTTATTTTTTCATCAGCTTGCCCATTCTGCAGGAAATCTCAGCATCATGTTTCAGAAACTTATCCATTAAGCGTATGATTTGTACTCATACACATTCCATCTGTAATAAACATTCCATCTTTGATAAGACTGCTGAGTATATCCGAAATATCATTTTCTCTTCAAATGAATCAGTTTATCATATTTTGTTGAAGTGATACTGCTCTAACTTTACTACTCCTTTTCAGGATGATACTGCATTTGAGAAGCAGAGCGCTCTTTTTGCTCTAGCTGTATCCGATATAGTGCTGATAAATATGTAAGATGGTTGGGTGCATTAAATGTGATCCAAATATTGTTATAAATTTAATGAAATTGTTTATCATTATCATCATCATTAGTTGTAGTAAGATATTAGTTGTTTCTTGAGTTACCTCTTATGAAAATATTACTTCTCAGGTGGTGTCACGACATTGGACGTGAGCAAGCTGCAAATAAACCTCTCCTCAAAACTGTATTTCAGGTAAGCCATTGGTGTGCTCTGTGGAAAACCTTATAGTATGAACTGCAAATGCTGTACTGATTTGTCGTTATGATGAACAGGTTATGATGAGATTATTCAGTCCACGTAAGACGACTTTGATGTTTGTTATTCGTGATAAAACAAGGGTACGCCTCCCTCTTATTTCTCGTCTGATGCTGCCTTGACATATATTTTAGAAGCTTCCAACATTTGCTCCATTTATTTCTTTACAATAAGAATAAGATCCTGGTTCTCTTTTTTGCATTGTTTTAGACGCCATTGGAGAATTTGGAACCAGTTTTAAGGGAAGATATCCAGAAGGTACATTATATACACCCTTCAAATTTATGCTTGGCGATTTTGTGAAGTCATTTCTAATATAAACTCTGTTCTTTTAACTCAATTTTGGACTGCTCATGGAAAGATATGGGATTCTGTTCCTAAACCAGAAGCGCACAAGGAAACTCCATTAAGTGAATTTTTCAATGTAAGATTTGTCATAATTCATATTGAATTATGTTCAATAATGTCTTTAATAAGTGTTCAAGAAAGTAACAAGAGTAGTCTCTAAAAACATTAACTGGCAGGTTGAAGTTGTGGCTCTCTCTAGTTTTGAAGAGAAGGAAGATCAATTTAAGGAGCAGGTTCATGCTTTTATTTTAATTCTCAAAATGCGTGTGACATGAAGAAGCTGGTTCAACTTTTTGGCCCATACATTATATTTGGGGTCTACTTAGAAGAGCGGTGGTTGGTTAATCGTTTGGTTTTTTTATATTTGAAGGTGGGAAGCTTAAGACAACGATTTTTCCATTCTATTGCACCTGGTGGGCTTGCTGGGGATAGGCGTGGTGTAGTTCCTGCTTCAGGTTTTTCATTCAGTGGACAACAGATATGGAAGGTCATTAGGGAGAACAAGGACCTTGATCTGCCTGCACACAAGGTTGTGATTTATACATCTATTTAAATACACAAGTAAATTGTTGAGGAAGTATGGGCATTGAATTATTGAAATATATGCTCGGTTTTTTTGGCAGGTCATGGTTGCCACTGTTCGCTGTGAAGAGATTGCTAATGAAAAGTTTTCCTCTTTCATTGAAAATGAGGTAATTCTCCAGTGACCTCTGGATTTTATTTAAGGTGTACATTTATGTTTCTTGTGAGAGTTTAACAGTCAAATTGTGATCCACATATGCAGGAATGGCGCCAATTAGAAGAGACAGTACAATATCAATCAGTGCCTGGGTTTGGGAGGAAACTCTCCTCAATTCTTAATGTTTGTTTATCAGAGTAAGCAGAACATATTAATATTTCAATGGTAGCTAATGATTATTGTTTTCAGAATTTCATACGGTATCGCATTAGACATGTCTGTGACTATATTGAAGAATGTATCAATTTCGTGAAGAGTGAATTTGATGGCCGTTAGTGCGAGATTACAATTATTTAGAAGATGCTATAGTGTTTTTTTTTTTGTGCCATATGTAAGAACCAAGTTTATATCTTGCATTTTGTAAACAAGCTCTGAGAGGACGACTAAAATATAGCATTTGAGTATTATGATATTATATGGGAAGCTTAGACCATTTTGGCCTGTGACTTAAGTGGGTTAAGGTGGAAATCATGGCTGATGAACCTGGTTGTGGATGAATCTAAAGGGCCTGATCACCATGAAGAGTTTACAGGGAGTTAGAAATAAACTGAAGAAGGGAAAAACTTGCGAAGCATTTATCTTGTTCTAATTTCTGCATGATATTAGAAATGAGTATCTTTAGAAGAATTAGACTTTCATATCCAATGGTAGATGTCCATGTTAGTTTAATGCTTGACATTTTGGACAGTGGTCTTCTGTCTACAGATCATGCTGAACTGAGTTTGTATCAAAGAATTCTAGTTTTTGTTGCTTTTAGAGATGAAACCTGAGTTCGAGTTAATGAGAGATTCATCTCCACGTTTTATGTTCTTTCTTGTAATAGGTATGATGCAGAGGCCACATATTTTGATGAAGGCGTCAGATCTTCAAAGCGGAAACAGTTGGAAGAGAAACTTTTGCAAGTAATATTCTTAAGCTTGCATTGTAATTTTTGCTTTTACATGCATCCATGAAAGCATATAATTGCTTCAAAGTGCAATTCTTTCTCTTTACACTGATTAGACAATCTGAGATTTTCCTATGACTCTGGCAGAAACTTGCCAGGAACAGAAGATTCTTTGTAATCAAGTTGACATTTTAGGCTTTAGGATATACCAACATGTGGTTATATGCAATTCAAATTCTAGAGGGTGTACACTTAGACGGTAAAATATTTTGCATAAGAATGTAACTTGATGCAAATGAACCACTCTCTCTCTAAAAGGAGGCGATGGGTCTCCGCTGTACCCTGTATTTTCTTATGTTAACTTAGACATGCGCATCTAATAGTGGACAGCTTGTCCAGTTATTTCTCACGCTGTCTTCCATGTAATGGAGTGGACAGTTTTGGTTTAATTGGTATCATATTATTTGGGTTATGCGTATAGTGTTTAGAGCGTTGTGATTCGGAGCTGTTTCAAATGATGGATTTAATGATGTGGATGGGGAGAGATTGTTAAAGTTTATGAATATAAGTTGAACCCTGCCATCTATTCTTGCTTTCATTATGTTTATACACTTACAGTACATCCTTTCATGTTACATTAGCTTGTCCAACCTGCATATCAATTCATGTTGGGACATATCCGCTCTGGAACCTTTGATAAATTCAAAGAAGCATTTGATAGTGCATTGAATGAGGGAAGGGGATTCGCTGTGGCTGCACATGATTGCTCCAAGCATTTTATGTCACAATTTGATGAAGCTTCTGCAGGTACAGTTATTGACAGTAACATGTTCTATTATCACCTAGACACAAGGGTATCTGCTTTTATATCACAAGGCACCATACCTTTAATTTGAAGTGACTCCCCCCACCCTCCATATATATATATTTGAAAGTCTACATTTCAAATTGCGGTTTGTATCAGATACTCGTGCTATTAGAGCTCTATATATGTCCTTAATGGGACAGGTTATAAGTTTGCTGTAACCTTCTCTTTGATGATCTTGAGAAAAATTATTACAGTGTGATGAATAATCTAATTCCCAATGGGCAGCAGCTGATATGTTGGATTGAGTGGCGATGACAGAGAGTAACTCATGTCATTTTGATGGATTACATTATATTTTGTAGGTGCGGACATTGACCAAGCAAATTGGGACTCTTCTAGAGTAAGAGATAAACTCAGCCGTGATATAGATGCACATATTGCTCAAGTTCGGGAGGCCAAGCTGTCTGAACTTACAACTATGTATGAGGTATGGAATGCTGTGTAATTTTGTGAAAAGATCAATTTTATAGCATATCTGTGAAAAACTTTTACAACTCCCATACAATTTGAAATTCTATTAATATACTTCAAAAAATTAAGTCAGAAAATTACTTAGGTATTTAATAATTCTAGAAATACGTTTTAGAATTCAATGGAATCATTAAATAATATCACAGGACAAATTCTAAGCTTGAAATTAATTCATTATCTGGATTCAATGCAATATCAATGCTAATTTATATACTTGCGGGTAGAAAAATACCACCTTAAGGGTATTTTAATCAGATTAACAGTTCGAAGAAATTTTTCATGATTTTCATACTTCAAGAATAGTATTGATATAGATATAAATGTAGATATATTTTGTAGCTGTAATCTCATTACTACAAGGAGCTGGCAGGTAAACTAGATATTTGGTTCCATGTTGTGAATAGCTTTTTGGGTTATGTAATATGCACAGCTCTCCCATCGATATGTGTAATGTGCAGAAAAATTTAAACGAGGCATTATCTGCACCGGTGGAGGCTTTATTAGATGGAGCCAGCAATGATACATGGCCTTCGATCAGGAAACTCCTCCGCCGTGAGACTGAAACAGCCGTTATTGGGTTTTCTAGTTCACTTTCTGGTTTTGAAATTGATGAGGTAACAAAGGATAAAATGCTCTCTAAGTTGAAAACTCATGCAAGAGGATTAGTTGAAGCAAAGGCAAAAGAAGAAGCTGGAAGAGTTTTGATCCGGATGAAAGACAGGTGTTAACTGTTCTTTGTTGTCATGGAACTAGAATAGCGCAATTTTGATTTTTTTTCTCATGTTTTCTCCAACTGGTACTAACAGACTACTGTTTACAGGTTTTCAACATTATTTAGCCAAGATGCTGACTCAATGCCGCGTGTCTGGACTGGAAAGGAAGATATCAGAGCAATCACTAAAACTGCTCGTTCTGCTGTATGATACTCTTTTCTTGGGACTATTGATTTTCCAATGGGTTATTCATTTCTTAAAGTTTCTTTTTCTTTTGTTTTTGGGCCTAGTCTTTAAAGATACTGTCTATTATGGCTGCTATTCGTTTGGACGATAATGCTGATAATATTGAGAATACATTGTCCCTTGCCCTCGTGAATCCCAAAGCTAAGGCTTCTACCAACAGGAGTATTTCAGCGGACCCTCTTGCCTCAAGCAGTTGGGATCAGGTATTTAGCTATAGTCATCATTAGTTTATATTGGAAATGAATAGGCTACTACTAGAGAGTCAAAATAGTTTCTTTTGCGTGTCACTTGATAACTAATCAAGTCATTGTCTTCTGTCATTGATTCATGTTTTGTCTCCCTTTCACAATAATGTCAGTTAAAGAAATGCATTTTTTTTCATAATTAAAGAGCATTTCATGGTGTTAATTCGCGAAAGAGGTAGCACTGTATAATAAATAAACAATTTTTTTGTTGTGTTTTAAGTATTGCACTTCTTTGCTATGTATGAGAATATCTTTAATTTTTCATTAATAAAAATTTCTTAACATGTTTATGCTTTCATTTAAAGAGATTTTTTTTATGTTTCTTAAATCTGATAATAAAAATAGATATTGAACTCTATATAGTCCTCAGCTGCTACAAACAACATAACCTATGACTTTAGATTCAATTATCATGACATATACAAGTTGGTGAGGCACTTCCCTGCATGTTACAGTCTCACCTCCGTGCACTATTATTTCTTATTACTTGTATGTACTCAGGTTCCATCGTCAAATACCTTGTTAACACCAGTCCAGTGCAAATCTTTGTGGAGGCAATTCCAAACCGAGACTGAGTATACAGTTACTCAAGCCATTGCTGCTCAGGTACACTTGTTTGTATAATGCTTCTGATAATCTAGCTTTTATCCATGGGTCATGTTCTAATACTTCTGTAGGCTCTTGGTTTCATGTTTAGATCTTCAATTATGCATCTCCTTTTATTATATTAGACTTTCTGAGTGAGTTAGATAATAACCGATGTTTACAACTTTCAGGAGGCTAGCAGGCGAAACAACAACTGGTTACCACCTCCATGGGCAATCGTTGCGTTACTTGTCTTGGGTTTCAATGAGTTCATGACCCTGTTGAGGTACTTCTTATTGTCTTTATTAGTTTCTGAAAGGGTGAGTTACATTAAACACCAAATGATGATGATGTCTGTGGACAATAATCTGTTCTTTTGAAAACACATATGTGGGATTGTTTGTTTACATTTTCAAATACTTTTTTTGGTTCTCTAAATCACCATTTTCTGAAAGTCATCAATTCAAAAACACTTTTTTCAATTTCATTACCTCATTCCCTGTGTAACCACATTCATTTAGTCCATTTATCATCTTACACCATTACCAATCATCATTTCCTTTCTCTTTCTGACTTCACTATTTCAACTAAATATCATTACGAAAATAACCAACTCAACCATTTTATACATCGATCATTTGCAATTTGACATATTTTCCTATTTCCAACCATTTTTAGAAACATAAACAAACACAATATATACCATAATTTTTACGAGAATACACAGTGCGCGAAAACTTTTCAACATATTTACTCAATAAATTAAATAAACAACGCCTAATATTTTTCTATTGTTACTTCTTTGGATGGCCAGTTGCTCCATGAGTGACGGTCTGTTTCGTTGTTAGCTACTTACAGATTTTACTCATTCCACGTTTCTTTTGAACAGAAATCCTTTGTATCTGGGCCTGCTTTTCGCTGGTTATCTACTTGCAAAAGCCCTTTGGGTGCAATTAGACATTGCTGGTGAATTCCGCAATGGAGCTGTAAGTAAACTTCTTACAAATGTTATATCTTTCTTTAGTTCATAAAAACTACTAGCCAATTGCCATATTTACACGTAAAAGTTAAAACATCTACTCTCTCTAATACTCTGTTTTCTATCCACAGCTACCTGGAATTCTCTCATTATCCACCAAAATTGTCCCTACTATAATGAACCTTCTCAAAAAACTAGCTGAGGAGGGCCAAACACGCCCTAATGCTAATCCAGCATCAAGCTTACAAACTGGTACAAGTTACAGTGTTTCGTCATCAAGTGCTTCATCTGAGGTAACTTCATCTGAAAATGGAAATGAATACTCTAATCCATCTGCACATCAAAAGGCACAATAAGTAAGCTACTATTTACGTCTATTTCGTTTGCGATTTCCACCTCTATAATTATTTGATTAGATGTAGGTGTCTTAATATTTTCTTGACCTGCCCTTAATTGTGTTATGTTCAGTTTTGTATAATTAGAATTTCAACTGTTTTTAGTATGTACTGAATTATACTGGGAATTTTTGGTCGTTTACGTATTTAAATGAGAAATGTCGATTGAATTAGGACGTGAAAAACACAACGTCTTTTAATGATCCATCTTGTGTTTTTAGTTAAATTTTCAACTTACATCTCAGTAGCATCTTGCATGGGTTAATTTGATATTTACAATGGGATTTATGACACTTAAGTTTGTGTTTTATGTGACTTTGTATCTTCGATTTCAATTGAATAAGAAATGAGATGACTTGATCTAAGTTCTCCCCGCTCATTATTCGAGTCTTACAAGTTTGATCTTACTGAAATCGAATTTCGTCACTTTATGTAAGTGTATTATGGGTTGACTGTAGTCAACTTATAATGCTTGATTATACTCACTATTCAAATTTATATCATAATGCTGGATTTGTTGTCTCGGGTTTTAGCAAATCCTTATAATTTTTTTGGCTCCAACTTTGAATCATCTATTATAATATAATGTTTCATTTATGTATATTAAGTGTAAACACATTAGCCATGTGAAGTTTAATAATATAGAAAAAAAATGGGATCTTAGTGGCTGCAAAATTTAGCTGTTCCAGACTGGCTTTTCACAGCACATTGATTGAACTAAATTCAAATAGGAGTGAATAATATATATAGAGTATTAAAGGTAGATAATGAAGAGTCAGTTGAGGCAGGAAGCCTCTTTTAATTCTCAGACATCTTATTTTGTTGGTTTGATGTGAAGACAAATACATTTTTTTTTTGGGGAAATAAACCTAAAAAGGTGAAATAATTTCTCAAATTAAGAGGATAAGACTCATATTATAACATTTAAATGGGTCGAAATATAAATTCTTTGTGAGATTTATTTATAACTACACATAGTCGAAGTGTACCGAGTATGATTAATGAGCAATTAATAAACTTGGGAATAAATAGACAAAGAAGATGAGATGTCAAAATTTTCGATTGAATGAAGAGAGATTAATTATAGACATTCTCTTTAATTGTTTGTTTGCATGATAATGACATGCATATCTACATGATTATGATATACTAAGAATTTAAATGGCTCCACAAGTGATTTAAACATTTTGAATATCCTTTTTCTCTAAACTAGTAAATAACACGTTCGTTGAACGTGAACCATATGATCTCGATAAAAATAATTTATAAACGTAATTATTGTTCAAATCAAAATATTTTCTATAACAATTTAACTAAATGAATTGTTCATTTATAAACTATAATTGTTTAAAGTATTAAATTTTAATTGGGTGAACTTTAAATCAACGTAAAAAAAGAAACATAAATGAATATTACCAAATAAATTCTTATTGCATTTCATGAAATTTATTTTTCAATTTCATTGAATCATAATTTATATTCTTCATTTTTTTTTATTTAGTTCTTTATATATCGGCAAACTTCTTCATTATGTTTCAAAATTTGGATACTTACGTAGACTTCTTGTTTACTATTTTTTATTTTTTTATTATTTTAATTCAAATGATTCTGTATTATGTTTTTCTGTTAGGAGTGGACATAAAAACACATAACTGCTACAAACCACATAAATAAGTCTACAAATCTTAATTATTGGTTGTAACTACAAATATCATTTTTAGAGTTCTAACAACAAATATTCTTAATTTTACAAATATCATTGTAGAGTTCTAATGTACTTATACTTCTTATTCTTGTAGATATATACAACTTATTTATTATGTGTCCGTGTTACGTGCCTCGTCTCACGTGTTAAGTGTTTATGCATCATAGCACATAACTAAAAACGACTTAGTGCAGTATCATATTAATGTCATAACTATGTCCGTTGTGTACACTCTTAAATGTTGTATCTGAATTAGTTTTAAAATGTCTAAAAATATTAGATTGACCCCTCTAACTAATGGTCATTAGTAAGCGTTGCAAAAAGATGCACTAATAATATCACCCTTCGTTTTAAAAAATAATAATTTAAAAAGTTAATCATCTAATTACTCTGCTTATTTAATGTAGTGTAAGTAATTACACAGGTCAGTAGTCTTAATTTCTACATATAATAAACGTTTCTTTTATAATAAAATCATACGTTCACCCCTTCGACTATCTATTCTACTTTCCTCTTAACTTTTTTTATATATTTTACCACATTATATTATAATTTTGCTTCTTTTTTGTTATAACCTTATATATATATATATATTTATTCTTTATTAACTTTTCTCAACTTAGTAACTGGAATCATATGTTTTGGCAACTTGTGAGTTTAGATTTATATCTATTGAATTATGATGTTGCTTTAATATTAATAAAAAATTGATATTTATTTTTATTTTTGAAAAGGTTCTATATCGATTAAAATAGTATTGGAGTTCGTTTGTTGTACTGGACAAAAAAATAGAAATTTATGTTGATATAATTTTGATTGCTATTTTAATTGTTTCAATAAATTTGTGTTAATTATTTACCAGTTTACCTAAATAAAAATCGAAAATAATTTATAAAATAATTTAGCCGAATCATAATTAATTGATATATTAAATAAGTAATAATGGAGTTCTCTCCAATTTCTCTCTCAATAAATATATCTTTCTTCATTATTCTCTCTCTCCTTTACAAAACATCTGTATTACACGTGAATTACATGACCTCATTAAAATAATTTAAATACAAATTTGTTATTCAACTTAATCTATAACATAAAAGTGATTTAATTGATGAATTGTTATTTAATAAATTATAATCATTTAAAAAAATAAACAGTAATGCATGACGCATAATGAGTTTGATGATTGTAACTTACATAATAGTGTATCTAAATAACTCTCGTGTCTTTTAAAAAAATCTTACATAAATCCATTCTTCATTTATATATACTCTCTTGTTAATTCTTCATTTATATATACTCTCTTGTTAATTTTAATAGATCAAACGTAACATTTATTCTTTCATCTCATTAAATTTTGTAGTTACTTACCATAGTTTCTTATCAAATATATATATTAGTACTTTGCAGATAATTTTTGTTTCTTATTTTGTACCCAATTTTTATTACTCTAAATTTGAAGTCACATCAACATATTTTTTTTTTCTAATCATTTGATGTGTCTCAATCTTAATTTTTTTTTAATTTTTTGACAACACGTTGATATTTGTTCAAACCGTTGTAAATAATTAAGTTCACATATGATTAAGAAAATTCATAATAAAACATTTATATCTTTTTTACAAATACATATTATGACATTTATAATCAAAACATTAATTATTAAATTCTTAAATTTGAAACATCAATAAAGTATTACATACGATCTAAAACTAAGAATTATACTAATTAATTAAAGTGAAGCAACCAACACTAAACTATATTATATATATATATATATATATATATATATATGAAAAATTACGCACAGACCCCTCATTTATTATGTAATTATCAAACAATTCTAATTTTTAAGTTACATAAAATCCTTATGTTAAGATATTTCTTACAATGTGTGTTAAGTAGTCCAACTCGAGATATGTAATCTCCTTAATTAGAACACAACTAATAACAAGATGATGAAAGATAGAATTTAGCAAGAAGACAAACACAGTCAATAATAATATTTTGCATAAGAAAAATAGATAAGAAATTTAATTCATCTAATATGCTATTCTGCTAACTAACGTGAAAAAAAGAGAGAAATAAAACCAACAACTACTCATAATTTGGAAAATTTTAGGATTGTATCATACTCCCGTGTATTTAGATATTCTTAAAATTTAACCATATGAATAAATCGAAGAAATATGTTGGTAATTTTAACAATAGTAAGAAGAGTTTTATATTGTACCTTTGTTATATTGTATTATAAAATTAACTTTTAGAGTATTACGAACTTTTCCACTATTTTTCAATATGTAGTTCATTGTTACTATTTATACTTGAAAGCTAATAAAGATTGTAATCTCAAATGAGATTGTTTCTTTTGTCTTTTATTACAATTAGTGTATTAAGTAGCCCAACTCGAGATATGTAATCTCCTTAATTAGAACACAACTAATAACAAGATGATGAAAGATAGAATTTATCAAGAAGACAAACTTAGTCAATATTCTGCATAAGAAAAATAGATAAGAAATTTAATTCATCTAATATGCTATTCTGCTAACTAACGTGAAAAAAAGAGAGAAATAAAACCAACAACTACTCATAATTTGGAAAATTTTAGGATTGTATCATACTCCCGTGTATTTAGATATTCTTAAAGTTTAACCATATGAATAAATCGAAGAAATATGTTGGTAATTTCAACAATAGTAAGAAGAGTTTTATATTGTACCTTTGTTATATTGTATTATAAAATTAACTTTTAGAGTATTACGAACTTTTCCACTATTTTTCAATATGTAGTTCATTGTTACTATTTATACTTGAAAGCTAATAAAGATTGTAATCTCAAATGAGATTGTTTCTTTTGTCTTTTATTTGTTTAACAAACAAATAAAAAAAGATATCTAATATATTTTTAATATCTATTTATAATTCACTTGTAAAGTTCTAATCAAATTATATATCCTTATTATTTGACTTTTTTATCATTACAAAGTTAAATCTATAGAGATATTTTAAGTACTTAAAAAAAAAAAAACTCGTACTTTTATAATAAATGTATGTATAATATATATACTCAATAGTGTTTGCAAATATAATAACACTAATAATTTTATAATAATATTATATTATATTCAATGATATTATAATTGTTTATTAGTAATTATTTATTATTGAATATCATTGAACAAATATTATAATATCCAGCCAGGTTTATTTTAAAGATGGGTATTAGGGAAACTTAACAGGTAACACATCTATTATATTGTAGTTTGTTTAATGAAAATTATAAGAAAAAATATATTGTTAGTGGGCCTCTTGAGATGATGATTGCGGTAGGTGGATAAGCGGCAGCAAATTTCATTAGCCTACCTTAGCCTTTTAATGTAATCCAAAGAGATTTGAATTATATTCCTAAACCCTTTTAGACTTTATTATTATCTTGTCTTTCAAATATTATTAGAGTTATTATATAACTATACTTAAAATATAAGAGGGAGTCCTAATATAATTAGACTTCTATTTTTGACCTTTTTTGTCCTTAAAAATTAAATTTTATAAGGATATATTAGGTATTTCAAAAATGTAAAAAAACAACTCGTCCTTTTATAATAAATATAGATATGCATGTTTATTTATTTTTTATTTCTTCCAAAAATATCCTACAACTTGCATAATGTCTTCATAATTTCAATTTGGAAAATTATACCTTTTTTTATTTAGCTCATGTTTAATCCGTTAGTCAACACTTTGACCAGACTTTTTGGAGAGATTTTATGCATAAGAGGCAAGTGATAGTAAGTAAAAATTTCATAATATTGAATATAATCTACGTTGAGTGTATTCACACATGAATTCTTCCAAAAACAATTAATTAAAAGTGTTGATTAACGGAGTTAAGCGTTAGATTTTGAACGATGAGACTAAATGTGAGAGTACTTTTTGAAATTTATCGAACTTAAATATGATAACCTCATAATGAATGAGATTAAAAGTGAACTTCGTCTAAGTTAAGTTATAAGACGAAAAGTGCAATTTTCCGTTTCAACTTTCAAACATTCAGTCCCATAAGGTACAAAAACCAAAATTAAATGTTTTTGAAAATGGTCCCCTATATTACTGCTCTTGGACTTAAATTAACATGAATTTTGACAGATAAAATTTAGGAAAAACTAAAAATAAAACACGATTCTGCAAATAGTAGTAAATTTCTAAATAAATGGCCCTGTAAAATATAGTACAATCTATATATAGAGATGTAAAATTTGGTGTATAAAGATAAAGCATCTGAAATCAAAATTCATTAAAATTACACATATATTTCCAGCTGGGTAGATAGCAAGTTCTCATGTGCATTTGTCTGTGTGTAGTGAATGTGGTAGGTTTGAGTACATGTATTATTAATTCAATGTAGGTCCAAAACCATGTTTTCATTATATATTCCATCATTATTTATGTAATCAAAAAATAATTATATATATATATAATTAAGGTTCAATTTTTTAAAAGGTTTAATACTTTTATTGTGGTTTTAAAACCATGCATAAAAGGTTTAATATCGATTTAGCAATCTTTCTTGCATGATCACACGAGTACGTAATCGTTTATTATGAAATATTTAAATTGAACCATAGCTACTGCATACTGATCATAAGCAAATCGTGCAGATTTTCTTATAGCAGGAGATAATTGGGACTCGGTAGTTCAATATTTTGATTGTACAACAACCAATATTCAATTCCAAATAAAAGTACTTATAAAGAGTACTTTCACAAATTATTAATTAATCATCAAAAACCTAATCTCAAAACATATTATTATGGATACCATTTTTCATTGGAAAAATAATACTTGTTCTAAAGACAAGTACATACTCTAAACTTTTTAGGTGATCAAATAATGCAATTTGTCTAGTATAAGTAGACTCCATTATTGTTGGTCTAGTATATATACAACGTTAGCACAATTCATTTAACTAGTGTTAATAATTAAACTACTCTTCTTGCAAGGCCCCCTATTACATTAATGAAAATCTCTTTTGTAGTTGATTTAATTAATTAGTGACAAAACATTATCTTGATCAATTAAGCATTTAAAATCTCGAAAGCCTAAAAATACGATCATATTCTGATTTCTGCATGCTTTCAATAACAACTTTGATATGCTACGTACTCTTTTTCATTTTCTAACACACATATATATGTATATATATATTTATTATGTGTAATAATTTATTTATCTATATGTAATAATGTTTATATATAGAGGTAGAGCTGTCACATGTATAAGTTTATCACGAGGGGGGAAAAAGTAAGAAAAAACTATACTAAAATTAATTAATCCAAACGGCGTGCATGCATTGATGAATTAATTCTCCAACTGTAAACATTTAAATCTTCATTAAATGCCATTTTCCCAGTTGCGATTTCTGTGACATTTAATATGCACCATCTAGAATCAACCTCAATATTTATCTCTGTTGTTATATATATATATATATATATATCGTAAATATGATAGTCAATAATCCCAACAAAATTATTGATAATAATTAATTACTAGCAAGCAATATAATTACGTAGTCTCTCATTATGATGCATGCATGCTAATCAAAGGGTCTGCGTTTTAATTATATATGTGTGTATATATATAATAGATAGATACACGAACAACAAGGCGTCAAGGCCAACCAGGGAAAGCCACATCAAGTTCAGAATCTCTGCATATATATATTTATATATATATATATATATATATAGAGAGAGAGAGAGAGAGAGAGAGAGAGAGAGAGAGAGAGAGAATTGAAGTAGTGTGTGTTTAGTGTGTGTTTTTTTCTTCAGAGATTTACACCAATGGCTGTGGTTTACTTGTCATGTTTACTTGTATGGATCAACACTTTGCTTACTCTCTCACAAGGTTAATCTCTCTCTCTCTCTCTCTCTCTCTCTAAAGCCATCATACTCAAAAAAAATATGTTATATGTGTATATATATATATATGTATATATATATATATATATATTTGACATGAATATTTTGCTAAATTTCTCTAATATTGTGTTTGTAAAGGGGTTTGAAAAGGGTTTAGAGATTTATAAGTATATTTGTATTTATAGGCATGTTTTGCTACCATTCTTGTTTTGTGTTTTTAAATATTGAATGAGTTTGATTTGAAGAATAAATTGAGACGTTTGTTTGAGGAAACAATTTGAATCAACTATTATACAATCCAAAGTTTATGAATTTAATATATAGTGGAAAAATTATTATAAAGAAGATAGTTTAATACATAAAATCTAGTGAAAAAATAAGTAAACAAATGATATAAAAGTATTTAAATTCTATTACATTAATAAATTATTTAAAATTCCAATCACAATATAAATGAATTTTGTAATTTCCCTCCTTTTTTATGCAAAAAAAAAACTTTTTTTGTTTGATCCTAGCTAGAAATAAATGCTAAATGATTTTCATAAACATATTATAAAAAAAAATTGTTTCTTTAATTAATTATGATATTGGCAATGCAGCTACACATTATGATCATCCACCTCAATACCATTACCCGTTCATCAATCCAGCCAGCTCATTCTCATCTCCGTCGTCCTCCGATTCATCTCACTCCGGCGCCGCTTACGACTACATTATCGTCGGCGGAGGCACCGCCGGATGTCCACTCGCCGCCACTCTCTCCCGAAACTACACCGTTTTGGTGCTGGAACGCGGCGGAACGCCGTTCGCGAACGCAAATGTTACGCTGATGCAGAATTTCCACCTGAATCTGGCGGATCTGTCGCCTACATCGGCGTCGCAGATGTTCATTTCCACCGACGGCGTGTTCAACTCTAGGGCTAGGGTTTTGGGCGGAGGAAGCAGCATCAATGCTGGATTTTACACCCGCGCAAGCGCAAGGTACAACTCTCTTTTTTCTTGATTAATTTGTTTTCTTTCATTTAATTCTTTTGTTTGATATTGGTTGTGTGGTTAGTCCAATTATGGTAAATGAGTCAAACTTGGTGTTTTAAATTTGTTTAAATTATTATTGAACTTTACAATTTGTATTTGAATTTAATTTTTTTATTAATTAATTCAAAGTCAAACGAGTTTATTGGAGCCGAATTTGAGCGAGCTCGAGTAGTTTAATTTTTTTTAATGATATTTTATCCATTTTTACTAATTTTAATTTGTTGACCATGTAATTGTTTCTCTAATTTGGTGTATATGCTTAAAATAAAAAGGATGGATTATTTAGTAGAAATAGGTATGTAATTTTAATTTCTTTTTTCCTATTTTGAACCTCAAAATAAAATAAGAAGATTTCTAATTGCAAGATAGGAGATTGGTCACTGGATCATAGTAAATAATATGCTATCCGATTTGGTTGGAAATTTAAGGGCAATTCATTTAATTTTTAATTAATAACATAATAAAAAAAAATCTTTATTTTATTTATGAATTATAGTTAAAAATTCAGGAAAATTAGAGTTGAAATAGAATTTGCAGTTAGTTGGTCATTAACTCATTATCACACATTTGGGGTTAGGTGTGTGCCATTACTATCAAGAACAACGTACCTTTTGATGCACTAATTTAATGCCATTTTTGCTCAATTTCTTTATTTTGATTTTGATTCAATCAAGCATAATCATCATTTCTACATAGAACTACAAAATCTAAAAAGAAAATATATTAATAAACACCCCACAAGAAAATCAAAACTACACAATAAACAGCCATGACCAGTTGGTAGTTTTGCATTTTAACCACAATTTGAATAGTCATTTTCAAAAATTTCATTATAATTATAATTATAGACTATAGTATGAGATAAATTTCACATTAATCTTGTCCTATTTACAATCATTCATGTAATAAAATTCAAAACTATTTTTTTATTTGAAATTTTTGTGGATTTGCAGGTACATAAAGAACAGGGGATGGGATGAAGAACTGGTGAAAGAATCATATCCCTGGATTGAAAAGCAAATAGTTCACAAACCAGATTTTGGGCCATTTCAAAGAGCAATAAGAGATAGCTTATTAGAAATTGGTGTTTCACCTAACAATGGCTTCACATATGATCACTTATATGGAACCAAACTCGGTGGGACCATCTTCGACCGGTTTGGCCACCGCCACACCGCCGCTGAGCTTCTCGCCTCCGCTAATCCTCACAAACTACAAGTTCTGGTTCATGCCACAGTTCAAAAAATTGTATTTGATACAACAGGTATATATATACATATATATATATATACATGCCTTAAAAACACAAAAAGAACTTAGTTGTGTATATGGGATTATCATTAGCATGTGTGATGTGGGATCAAATATTAATGTCACGGCAAACCAGATTAGGTGTTTTTGATGGTGGGCTGCACTCGATGATATCAAACTGCCTATGTACCTACTTTGATAGAACCAAGCCTCTTCGTAGTTCTAGAATATAAGGCTCTCTAATATCTAAGAGCTTGAGAACCCCCTTAATGAATTAACTGATGTGGTATTTATAACTGTCTGTTTGGGTCATGGGCTCGCCCTGTTGGGCTTGGGCCCATATCATCTAGAAGTCTGGCTTGCTAGAAGACGCTAATCTAGGCTTACATTAAATGGGTATTACCGAATTACGGAAATGTCCCCGGGTTCCAGCGGGACCCATCAATGTATTTAAAAGACGAAAAATGCCACACCCCTTTAGTTACACGACCATAACCGTGATTCGGCCTTAACAATATACCGATATTCTATCATGATAATTTGGAACTTATGCTTTTTATACATGTAACAACAGGGAAAAGGCCTAGAGCATATGGAGTCATATTCAAAGATGAAAATGGCAAAACACACAAAGCAACACTCTCGAAAAATCCCGAGAGTGAAATCATCGTCTCGTCTGGTGCAATAGGGAGCCCTCAAATCCTGCTACTCAGTGGCATTGGCCCAAAATCCGATCTCGAAAAACTCAACATTTCTGTCGTTCTCGACAATAAGTTTGTGGGCAAAGGCATGTCTGATAATCCTCTAAACACCATATTTGTGCCTATTAGTAATAGAACTGTCAAACAGTCCCTTATACAGACAGTTGGGATTACTAAGCAAGGAGTTTATATCGAGGCGAGCTGTGGTTATGGACAGTCAAGTGATAGTATTCGTTGTGATCATGGACTTGCTTCTGCTGAGGTAAATAACACAAAACTCATACTTTTTTGTTGGGGTGGCAGTTGGGTTGAATGGACTGGGTTTGGGTCGGGTCCATTTGGGTTGGGCTTAAAGTGTGTTGAGTCGGGTCCATTTGGATTGGGCTTAAAGTGGGTTGGGTCTAATTGGGTCCAATGTAAAAAAATATTCATTATAATTGGATCCAACAAAGACCCAAAGTGGACCCAGACCCAAAATGGACCCATTAAGAACTCATTATGAATCAAAGTTGTGTAAGGAGTTGTTGTAGAGTGTAAAATGTAAATTATTGACTAAAAGTGGAGAATAGCTTGGACCCAATTTAGACCCAAATTGGACCCAATATAAGATCCAATTGGACCCAAATATTAAGTATCAACCCAGTTGGAACTAAAATGCTAAAATGTTAGGATCCAACCCAATAAAAACTTAGTTTGGTTTCAGTCGAAATATATGTATGGACCCAAATTGCCACCCCCTACTTTTTTGATTGATTTCCTCGATTTTATATGATCATTTATATGTCGTCTTTTTGTTTATATGATCAGATTGGTCAGCTTTCAACTATCCCTCCAAAGCAAAGAACACATGCAGCAATTCATGAGTACAAAAGAAACAAGAAAAACCTTCCACATGAAGCATTTAAAGGCGGTTTCATACTCGAAAAAATCGCTAAACCTCTCTCAAAAGGCGAAATCAAACTCACAAACACGAACGTTAACGACAACCCTTTGATCACCTTCAACTATTTCAGCCACCCTGCTGACGTGGCGAAATGCGTCGAAGGTATACGCCTCGTGGAGAAGATTATACGGTCTAACCACTTTGCGGCGTATACTCAGTACGATCAAGGGATGGTCGAAAAGCTTCTAAACATGAGTGTTAAAGCTAATGTTAATCTTATACCTCGACATACGAACGATACGAAATCATTGGAACAGTTCTGTAAAGACACTGTGATCACGATCTGGCATTATCACGGGGGGTGCCACGTAGGCAAGGTGGTGGGCCCGGATCATAGGGTTATCGGAGTTGAAGGGCTTCGTGTTGTTGATGGCTCGACGTTTTCTGTGTCTCCGGGGACTAATCCTCAAGCCACGGTCATGATGATGGGCCGGTGAGATTTGTTATTACGGATAAATTGGGGTGTTTTTTATAATTAGAGTATTGTGCAGGGATGTATATGCAATTTACCTTGGTATTCGTGTTTTCGAGTATGCTAAAGAGAATGACATTTTTGACCTTGAATGTGTTAATGCAGGTACATGGGAGTGAAGATTTTGAGGGAGAGATTAGGCAAAGCAGCTGGAGTTTAAGGATCGTCCCGATTAACAAGATAAGAACGTTTCGTTCGTGTTTCGTTCATAGGGAAAATTTGTTAGTAATTCTTTTAACCCTTATTATTAACTAGTAATTATATGTAGAGAGAGACCTTATTCCCCATTTGAAAATGTGAAAAATGCAAAAATTGCTACATTCCATTTGTGTTGTATTCTCTGTATTTCCTCTGATACTTTGCTATCTATGAGAAATTTTCTGTTAAGTTTTCTTCTTTCATTTCTTCTACTTTAAAAAAACATATATAGATAAAAAATGATAAAGTATGAAAGAGAAAGTAAAATAACAATTATCATAAATAATTTGATTGGTATATATGTGAAATGATGTATATATGATTCATAGGTAATTCTACAGAGGATTGAAAAAGTAGAGTTGAAAAAATAAAAACTGAATCAGAATTTGATGTGTTAAGTTTATTTATAATTTTGTAATTTAAAAACTTGAAAATAGAATTTAATAACATAAACAAACAAGGCCTTAATGTCTCGAAATAATCACAACTATCTATGCAGAGTATATAAAGCTTGAGCAAAAATGCTGAACTCAAAACTGGATAAAACGGCTGCACTTAACTCGATCTTGAGCTCGAGTTCAAATTCGTACTATACTATGAATTTTCAAAAGTCTCACCACAAACCCAATATTATTTTAAACTTAGTAAAGCAAAAATTATTCAATATATATATATATATATATTACAATTTTATAAATATTCATGATCACTCATGCTGCCTCTAGACAGTCCTCTTAATCTCTGCCAAAAGTTTCTTTTTCTTCCAATTCCCATCTCTATAGGAACAGAGTTAAATTGCCTCCTAAAAGACTCAGATTCATGCCCCTCAAATGAACTCTTTAAATCCACATCTGATAATGCTATTATTTTATCATCAAAACTTGATTCACATTTCTCCAAATCTTCCAAAAGCTCATTTTCTATCCTATTATGCTTACTCTCTATATCCATATCAAAACCCTCTTGGCTAAAACTTCTCGAGACGGGGTCCACCATTTCTTCGAACTCGTCACACACGAGCTTTAGAGCTTGAACCACTTCGCCCATGAAGGGCCGGTGAGAAACCTCCGGTTGGACACACATTGACGCTATTGCTGCAACTTTCGAGAAGTTATCTAACGGCGTGTTTGGTTTTAGAGACGGGTCTATGATTATTTCGAGACCCTCGTGGGTCCCGATGAGGGGGCGGGCCCACGAGACCAAATTTTCTTGCCCCGGTGGTTGCGACAAATCGACGGGTTTTCGGCCCGTTAGAAGTTCGAGTAGAACGACGCCGTAGCTATAGACATCGCTTTTGACGAGGAGATGGCCCGTCATTGCATATTCCGGAGCTAAGTAACTGCAATAGAAGATAAAGTCCTCGTGTTTGAGATATTACGAAAAACAACTCGGAGATTGAGAAATTACCATAACTTTCCGTGTTAGTAAAAGCATATTACAATTTCACCCCCTATTTTTTGAGTAGTGAAAGATATGACATGGGTGTTTTTTGTAATTTGCAAAACCTCGGGGGCTTCGTAGGAATTACCCATCATTGAGGGGCTTGGCATGTAATTATCCCTAAATTTTAATTCCTTAATCACACGAATCGTTACTTGAAAACTTAGCAATAGTAAAAAAAAAACAAGTATGAGATGCAACAATTCATTTTATAGTATAAGCTCTTACCCAAAAGTACCCATAACATGAGTCGAAATATGTTTGTTTCCTTCGTCCATAGCGGCTCTAGCTAACCCAAAATCGGAGACTTTAGGTGTATAATCATGTTCTAACAAGATGTTGCTTGACTTGAAGTCTCTGTGTATTACTCGGGGACTCGAGTCCTCATGCAAATACGCCAAACCCCGAGCCGCTCCCAATGCAATCTTCATCCGCGCGGACCAGTCCAGTGGATCTACCTCCTTATCAGCTCCTGATCCATTAAAACACGACAAAACCAAATCTATTGGTAAAAATAGGGAAAAATGTTTTATTTCCCGAGAGAACAAAAGCTTTTAGGGTATGTTTGGATTGAATGATTTGGATTTTGGGAGGGGATTTCTAGGAAGGATTTGAAATGACTGAGTCATTTGAAATCCACCGTAGTTATGGAGAAAATAGCTCAAAGTGAATTGTCGGGTGATTTGAAATCCATTATAACTTGGATACATCCAAACGAACTTCATGGATTTGTTGACAGATTTGAAATCCATAGATTTCAAATCCTTCAATCCAAACACACCCTTATAGCTGTCGAATTATGTGATCTTCTGTGATTTTTTCTGGCCGTAAAACGTACACAACCAAACATTCGCTAACGTTTATCTACTAACCATGTAAATGGGATTCGACGCTTCCATTAGGAACGAGCTCATAAACAAGACATCTGCAATTATCCTCGGCACAAATACCTATTAGTTTGACCAAATTTCTATGGTGCAACCTACTAAGCATCTCAACTTCAGCCAAAAATTCACGCCCGCCTTGTTGATCATTTCTCTTGAGAATTTTCACCGCCACATTTCGTCCGTTATCGAGAACGCCACCATATACAAGTCCAAAACCACCTTCCCCGAGAATTCTCGAAGTATTGAAGTTATCTGTGGCTCTTTCTATGTCGTCAAAGGTGAAAACTTTAGCCGTTCCTGTATATGCTATAAGACTAGAACTAAACGACATCGAAGCTGAGCTAGGCCGGCTTTTTAAGGTTAGTAATTTTCCGCCACCTGTCGGTTCATATCCGTTAGATTTACAATATTTGATCGCGAATATAATAGTATAAAGGGTAAATTACTAGATTTGACCCATGTCGCTAAAAGCATATAACTTCACATATGACAAAATGTTTCGGTAACTTGCAAAACCTCAGGTATAGTAATTATCAAATAATTAAAGGGATGTGCATGTAATTATTCATCATATAAGGGTGCGTTTGGATTGAAGGATTTGAAATCCTTCGACAAATCCATTTATGTTCGTTTGGATAAATTCATATTACGATGGATTTCAAATCCCTTGTCATTCACTTTGACCTATTTTCTCTATAACTACTGTGGATTTCAAATGACTGCATTTTAGGTGTCATTTCAAATCCTTCCTCCAAATCCCCTCCCCAAATCCAAATCCTTCAATCCAAACACACCCTTACCTGAAATTTCCTAAGACTTTTGATTTTACCTGGAGGTTTTTCGTCTGAAGATATTAAATCTTGTCGTCGTTGTTGATATAGACTACTGAAACATCCACATTTCGACAAAAATAGCAAAATAAATCCCATGCATACAACAAAAGCTGTCACTGATGATAGGACGATTATAACGATCAAATTTTTTCGAGAATAATTCGTTCTTCGCCTCGGGACGTCTACTCCCAAGGGTTTCATAGGCCCATCATCATTTCTGCTGTCGGGATTCGGTTGAATGTCAATCGTGGCATAGTTAGGGGGCCGTGAAGGAGGTGATGGTGGTAAACCTGCAAAATTTCACTTGTAAATCTCTAAGTATGTTCTAATCATGTAGTATTAGTAATTTGCAGGGCAAATTATAGACAGCCCTAATAAGCGTATTACAATTTAACCCCCTATTTTCGAGTTTTCATGATCTAACAGGGGGGTGTCATGGTAATTTGTAAAACCTTCAAGGGCTTGTGGTAATAACCAAAAACGTGAAGGGTATGCATGTTATTATCCCTATTTTGCATTCGACAATAGTAATATGCATACAGGGCTACCTGGATACTGAACATATAACACTTCATAAGCACCAAAAACGGACGTCTTGATCGAGATTTCTCTCTTCCAGAACTTTGTATAAATTGAAAATGCATCTGCACCGTCGAATTTGTCCTCTAGAGGTACCAAGTTAATCAGGACCGTTGTTTTCTCTAGCTGTTGATCAGCAGCATCTGCTCCCATAATACGAACTTGACTCCGATCTAACGGTATAGATGCAGCGATTTCTTCAGCAAGATCAGAGATCAAAGGGAAAAATGTATACAATGAAGTACTGAAACTGAGGCTAACTTCGATTGGCCAAACACAACCACAAGGTGCTTCGGGGGGTGCATAGGTTAGTGGCTTGGTGCATTTTAGAGATACACATCCTGTAAGTATATAAAAATGTGATCTTTATTTTAAATACTTAATATTCTTGAAATTAAACTGATGAAAATAGAGAAAATGAATATACCTTGATGAGGAGGAGGTGGTGGTAATGCAAGACTCGGTAATGGTGGAAGATGTTTTCGATTATTTTCCATAGACGAACTCATTGGAGAAATCGTAGGCGAAGGGCTCGGGGCTTAACATGCATAGAGAATATTCATTATTTTTTTCATATATGAAATAATATACATATGAGGATATGTAATATGATTATGAGACGAAAAAATGATTTTTGTTTTTTTACCATTTACATGATTGGATGGAATTGATGGCAATGGCAGAGGTCTCGTTGAAATCCAGCCGTCGGATGAAGGTATAGGAGATGGAGATGGAGTAATATTCGGCCCTGCATTATTGAAAAAACTTATAAAAAATTGTAATGACTTGAAGTAGAAAAATTAAAAGAAAAAAAAAAGAACTATTATTGAGAAAACGGACCTTTAGGGGGGCGGTGATATGGTCCGGGAGCAAAATGGTGATTTTTGTGGCCTATATATAAAAGAAAAAAAAATCAACCCTTTAGTAGAATTCGGTATTTTCATTTGAAAAACTCTGAAAAATTTGTAATGATACGAAGAAATTCGATAATTTTTGTAACATACGTTTAATTGGTGAACGATACATAGGCGCTTCACTTGATGTAGGTGAGAGGGCAAGATCTATATTATGGCCAACAAGATACTGATTAATGGAAAATCAATATGATAAAAAGACATAATAGAAAAATTTATGATTAATAATCATGTCTTCTTGTTTTGCTATTTGTTTATTTTCTTAGATGGGATTTATACGAGCTTCGCATGGTTATAACGATGATTATTGATACGATTTTACGAATGAAATTAAATTTTTATAAATTTTTGAATGATGGATAATTGGCATTGTTAAAATGCAAACTTCATTCTTTCTTGTTCTGTTTCTTCACATTATTTTGTGCTTCAATATTAACATTATAGAAAGCATATGAATTACAATTATGCATTTCAAGTAAAACTTAATTAGGAAAATAAAGAAAAAATATACCATATTTTGGCAATAGAAACCGCTTTCGATCCTCATAAAACCGAAGATCATGAGTTGGCACTTTGAAGGTATGAAGCCAAGAAGCAACAGAGAATGATGATAGATCAAATCCTGCAATTATGCATATAAGGTTAAAATAACACATTAAATTCCAATCACTTAAAATGATCATTTCAATAATAATATGTCATCATATAAATACACTAATCATAGTTCATAGTACTGTTCAAAGAAAACAATATATTAATTCAAAAAAAAAATGAAACTTTTATTGATCAAATATTTTTAATAAAAAAAAATCAACAGAGCCCATCATTACCTGCAGATTCATGAAATAATAAACCATAAATAATCAAAGAGAATAAACTCAATCTCAGCTCCATATTTAGGCCTCAAGAACACTCATCTCCAAAAACCCTCCATTTCAATCAAGAAACAAATTGAACTTTACACAAAAATCAGAATAATGCACTATAATAATTTATGGGCATATGAGCTTAAAGGGACCTCAAAATTGCAAAATGAGGTACAAAAATACAGACCCACAAATGGTACTGTTGAAGTAAATGAAAAGACAGTAAGGCAAATAAAACATGGAACTTTATTTTGGTGCTAGAAAAATAAAATCTTTAACTTTTGGATTATTGATTTGTGGGTTTTAACTCTGCAAAAATTAAAACTTTTGCAGAGTTTGAGTGTTGGTAGTGAAATAGTATCACTTTTTTTTATCAATCACTGCTAAAACTGATCAAGAAAAAGGGAAAAAAACAGTGCAATATTTCACCAAAATGACTTTGGGAAAAGGAAAATTAAGGGGCCAATTGAATGACAGCGTTCATCTACGAATTAAGGGGCCAATTGAATGACACGTTCATCTACGAAAAAAAATTATGATAAAAGTAAGGAAAAAATATTTTTAGGAGTAAAAAATATGATGTGAGATTTGTGTTTGGAGAATTTTTAAGAGAAAAATATGTAATGATTATGGTTGATGTGATATGTTTTTTGTTGTAAAAAAATTGTTGTATATAATAAATCATTTCAGTCAAAATCATCGATTTAGATGTAAAAAAATAGCCACAATGGATCTTATTTTAAACGTCGCATTATTTTACGTTAGAATATGTGATTAATTTGAATTTTGTAGTTGAAAAATAGCCGGAAAAAACCTTATAAATCGATTGTGTGAACTGTCAAATCATGAATAGTAAGAATAATTTTTTCTCTTTTTTTACAAAAATTTCTTCAAATTATCTAAAATGTTGTGAGATTTTCTTAAATAATTTTTTCGTAACATACCAAACAATCGAATTTTCGTAGTTTTTTTACTCGAAAATATTTTTTTGGGAGTAGAGGTGGCTATCCAATTGGGCCTTAAAGTCTTGTTGTGGGGTTGAAAGAGGAAAAAAATGCAAAATCAAGAAAATAAAATAAAGATTTGATCTTGGAATGAAGAAATAATGGCCATGAATTAGTTCAAACTTGGAAAATATTTGGTGATTAGTGTATTCAACATTCCAATAATTCCATAGTATAAGTCCACTAGCATTGCACTTAGTGTATCATTTGTCAAAGTGTCCAAATTAGAAAAAGAATTATTTTATAGAACATTCTCTTCTTTCATTTGATTTGCATATAGTAGTTATGGTTTTATGGTATTTTTTTAATATTTTCGATCGAATTTAAAAAGTTTAAATATTATTGAAAATTAAAAAGATTTATGTGGACGTAACTCATGTTAATTAGGACAACAATTTATTTTTTTGTATGATGATGGAAAGACGATAGTTGAGTGAAGTATAATTTAACGAGTTTGAGCAAAAATAACATCATGCAAATTTATTTATTTATTGGTGTGGTCATTATAGATTTCTATCGTATCTAATTTAATCTAATAAATAAAAAATTATTACATACTACCAAACCTAATTTAGGCATTAATAAATTTCAACAAGACGTTTTCTATGGTTTATAACCATTTTATTAAATGTAACTCACATATTTTCAATTATAGGTCAAAATATTAAAATCTTTTGTAATTGTGGAATGTCCCCACATGTTAAAGTTAGGTAACTATTCATAGAAATGTGGGGTTTGGGCACATATAGTTTCCCATTTTATCACCCACAAAATAATGTTGGTGGATCTGAATTATGTCACTTTGACCAAAATTAAATTATAATATCATCTTATTGGCTTGTCGGTGAAAATAATATTCCCATTTTTAAATGGGTATTTAGCTCAATTCAATTTTAATTTTATTATAATTATATTGTTTATATGATTGAATTTGCAACTAGTTTGAATGTGGAAATAAATAGTCTAAGTTTGACCCAATGATCAATTTGATACCTTTATTTTTTATTCTTTTTGGTGTTAAAATAACCATTAAGAGAATAATTTTTCATGGTTCTCAATTGAATAAAAAGAGTGTTACTTGGTACAAAATTTACTCTTTCCAATCATCCTAATTGTTGAATAAATAAATATTTTAGCAATGAATATTTGTTATTAAATATAATTATTATTTTTGTTGATAGAGTTAAAAGTGGATGGTGATATGCACTATGAAGAACTAGAAGGATAAGAGGTAGGGGAAAATATAAGATTTTATATCAATCCAACTTTAGTGGCTAATATATTATAGATCCTTATATTGATTGATTTTTGAACTTTATCATAATGTTTTCCACTTGTAATTCCACAATTTCATCTTCATATTTATCTACATATTTTTCTTAGATTTATCAATCAAACAATATTATTAATCTCAATGATTATGAAAACAATTGTAATAATAATGAGCTATGGTTAGATAATCACATCTCCAAAAATTATTTTGATTAGAACTTTTCTAATATTATCTTAAAATAAAGAGGATTCTTAAGGATTTGATTATTCATATTTTGATCATTGTAAAGAACCCCACATGGATTTTATTACATGAATTGTGATTATGCTAAAATTATAAATTTTGAAAGCTTTGAAGAGTAACCCAAAATAGAATTATATTGTGTCAACACATAAAGCTTAAAAATATTCTAATTTCAAACATTTTATTTAAACTGGATAATACAAAAAAGCCCAATGGGCCTGAATCTAACCATTTAATAATAAAAAAACTTGGCCCAAATTATAAGACCTAATATAAGCTTTGAAACAGATCATTTTTAAGAGCTTTAGTAAATTCGAATTCCAAAACTATCACAATTATTTACATTTTAAAATTCACACAAAATCAACTATACACATAATTTAATTACTTAATTAATTATAATTATATCAAGATTTAAAGCCCCAAAAACTCCAAACAATGACAATCTTCCAGAGCTGCTAATCTAAAGCTTAATTATGAGTTGTCCATGATTAACATAGTATGGAACATAACAATAATTATAGCTAAATGTAACATATTATGAGCCAAAATAAATCTTATTGGCTAATTAGGCCTTCATAATTAGGTGATTACTGGTGTAGGGTTATTCTCCCACTTACTTTTATTTGTTTAATTAAAATTCTTGATGTGTTGATTCTCCAACCAGACTGTATATCTCAATTTTTAATATGAAAATCATATAATATATTGCTAAAAATAATTTGGATTAATTTTGTGACTCTATTTATTATACATAATGATAGATTATGTATATATTCAGTAGTTATTTAGTCAATATTTGTACATAATTAGTTCCTAATTATTAGCCTAAGAAATAGGCAATATCTCTTGTATATATTGGCATTCTGATATTGAATAATACTCAAGGAATTACATTCCAACATGGTATCAATCTAGGTTTTCTAAACTAGCAGCCTCCCTCTCCATCTAATTCTTCTTTTCCCCTCCGTAGTGCAGCCACCATGTCTGACACCACCAAATTTCACCCTGCTCTTTCCATCAGCAACGTTAGGTCCCTCATCCCTATCACATTGGACCATGATTGCGGCCTATACCACTCATGGGTTACGTTGTTCCAAGTCCAAGCACGGGTGCATAACCTAATGCATCATATCATCCCTCCTACGGATGAAACATCTCGAACTAAGATCGATGCATTGAAAGCAGCCGATTCGGATCTATTCGACCGCCTTGATGCCGTCGTGCTACAGTGGATCTACGCTACCATCTCCCCTGATCTTCTTCAAGCTATCTTGGTCAAGGGTGATACGGCGGCTAAAGCATGGAAGAGGCTTGAACAGGTTTTTCACGACAACAAAGGGTCTCGTGCGACTCATCTCGAAGAAGAACTTGCTGATGTTCGCCTCGAAAACTTCTCCAACGCAGAGGCATATTGCAACCACGTCAAATCATTGGCTGACAGACTCGCCGATGTAGATGCTCCGGTGGCCAACAACCGTCTTGTCCTACGTCTTATTGGTGGTTTACCGGAAGCATATTCTGGCACGGTGGATTATGTGCAAAATCAAGATCCTATGCCCTCTTTTGAAAGTGTTCGTTCCCGCATCAAACTAGCGGAACGTACCATCAAACATAGAGCAACCAAGGACTCTGGTGGTTCTGTTCTCCTTGTCTCTACCGGCGGCGGTAACTCTAGTGATAATTCAAGCACTACAAACTCCTATTCTTCTAACAATTTTGGCAAGCACAACAACAATAATAAAAATAAGAAGAAGAATTATGGCAGAGGAGGAGGGCAACACCGCAACAACCACCGTGGAGGCAGCGGTGGTAGCCAGCCAACCGGCAATACCCACCAACAGTGGCAGCCCCGCCCAACTGCTACTCCAAATCAGTGGCCACCATACATGTGGCCCTGGCAACAGTGGACTCCGCCTCCTTGCCCCTATCCCACGGGCCAATGGCAGCCTACTCAACGACCTACCGGTCAGCCTGGGATTCTTGGAGCTCGACCACCTCAGCAGGCCTACGCCACTGGTACCACGTATCCAACCCCATCTCCTAGCACACATACCGACATTGAAGCGGCCATGCACACTCTTGGTCTTACCCCTCCGGATGGAAATTGGTACATGGATACGGGTGCTACGTCTCATATGACCTCCGACAAAGGTACTCTCTCATCTTATTTCAATTCGAGCAATAATACTCATCGCATTGTTGTTGGTAATGGACACTTAATTTCGATTCACGGTTACGGGAGCACCACCTTCTCTCCTCCACACCCCCCTCTCACCTTACATAATGTGTTGCATGCCCCCAAACTCATTAAAAACCTCATATCTGTCCGCAAATTTACCACAGACAACTTGGTTTCCATTGAATTTGACCCTCTTGGTTTTTGTGTTAAGGATTTACGGACGGGGACACGACTCATGAGATGTAATAGCGTTGGGGATCTTTATCCACTCTCGTCCAACAACCGGGCTGCCCCTCCATCCTCCCATTCCGCTCTAGCTGCTTTCTCTCCGGATTTATGGCATAGTCGTCTAGGACATCCGGGAGCAAATATTTTACGTTATCTTCATAGCAAGCATTTAATTGATTGTAATACTATTAAACAATCTTTTTGTTCATCTTGTCCCTTAGGGAAACAAATAAAATTGCCTTTTTCTGATTCAATGTCACAAACTGTTTTTCCATTTGATATTGTGCATAGTGATCTTTGGACATCACCCGTCGCTAGCTCTAACGGGCATCGTTACTATGTCTTGTTTCTCGATGATTTTAGTAAATTCTTATGGACTTTTCCTATCTCTAAAAAATCTCAAGTTTATTCTCTCTTTACCATTTTCCATGCCTTTGTCCAAACTCAATTCAACAGGTCCATCAAAAATATTCAATGTGACAATGGAAAAGAATTTGACAATGGCCACTTTCAATCATTTGCTCAAAAACACGGCATGCAATTCCGTCTCTCGTGCCCCCATACTTCGTCCCAAAACGGAAGGGCCGAGCGCCATATTCGTTCACTAAACAACATAATTCGAACCCTACTTGCTCACTCATCAATGCCGCCTTCTTTTTGGCATCACGCCCTTGCTGTGGCTACCTACCTCCTCAACATCCTTCCATCGAAAATACTTGAGTCCTCTTCCCCCACTCAAATTCTCTACCATAAAGATCCAAGCTATGCACACTTACGAGTTTTTGGGTGTCTTTGTTTTCCTTTATTCCCGTCCTCTACCATTCATAAACTTCAAGCACGATCCACTCCGTGCGTCTTTCTTGACTATCCTTCGGATCACCGGGGGTATAAGTGTTATGACATATCGAGCCGAAAAATTTTTGTTGCCCGCCATGTCATCTTTCATGAAAATACTTTCCCATTTTCTCAACTATACACTCCTGCCTCACATACTTATGACTTTCTGGACATTGGCATTGACCCATTTTTGATCCACCATCTCTTACCACCTTCTAACTCTCAACCCCACATTTCAAGTCCAGCAGCCCCCTCTAACTCACCGGGCTCGGCTGGCTCTCGGCGAATGGCATCTCCAGTCCAATCACCAATAACACCCACGGCCCTTTTCCGTCCGGCCCAACCCTTGGCCCATTCTCCCGAACCACCCATTGCTCCTCCACGCGTCACCACCCGTTCGCAAAATGGAATTCAAAAGCCAAATCCGAAATATTTTCCCACCTTGCACACCGAAACCACGGTCTCAGTTTCTCCCCTACCAAAAAATCCCGTGCATGCTCTCCGTGACTCAAATTGGAAAAGTGCCATGATAGATGAATTTAATGCTCTTGTTGAAAATAAGACTTGGGAGTTAGTTCCTAAACCTGCTGATGTTAATGTTATTCGATCAATGTGGATTTTTCGCCACAAAAAGAAATCTGATGGTTCTTTTGAGAGGCATAAAGCCCGTCTTGTAGGTGATGGCAGGTCTCAGCAAAAAGGAGTTGATTGTGACGAAACCTTTAGTCCGGTTGTCAAGCCGGCCTCTATCCGCACCGTTCTCAGTATTGCCGTCTCTCACTCTTGGCCAATACATCAATTAGACGTCAAGAATGCATTCCTTCATGGAAATCTGTCTGAAACCGTATATATGCATCAACCTTTGGGGTTCAAGGACCCGATCTTTCCTAATCATGTCTGTTTATTGAAGAAGTCACTTTATGGCCTGAAACAAGCCCCCCGAGCTTGGTACCAGCGGTTTGCCGACCATGTGGCCTCTATTGGCTTTTCTCACAGCACGGTTGATCACTCCTTATTCATCTACCGCCGCGGCACAGACATTGCTTACATTCTTCTCTATGTCGACGATATTATTCTTACGGCCTCTACCGACTGTCTTCGTAAGTCTATTATGGTCTTCTTGGGTGCTGAATTTGCTATGAAGGATCTTGGTCCTCTTAGTTATTTCTTGGGCATTGCTGTCACACGGAACAAAGATGGTTTATTCCTGTCTCAAAAGCAATATGCTGAGGACATCATCGCACGGGCGGGTATGTCTCATTGCAGCCCATCACCCACGCCTGTCGACACGAAACCGAAGCTTAGTGCTTCGAACGATGCTCCGTTTGATGATCCAACCAAATACCGGCAACTCGCCGGAGCTCTCCAATATCTTACATTCACACGCCCGGATATATCTTATGCCGTTCAACAAGTGTGTCTTCATATGCACGACCCCCGTCTCGAACATATGACTGCTCTTAAACGCATATTGCGCTATATTCAAGGTTCTGTTGATCTTGGGTTACATCTCTATAAGTCCACTATTGGCAGCTTGCTCTCTTATACAGATGCCGATTGGGGTGGGTGTCCGGACACCCGGCGATCCACATCTGGGTACTGTGTTTTCCTCGGCGACAATCTCCTTTCATGGTCTTCGAAACGTCAGCCGACTCTCTCCCGCTCCAGTGCCGAGGCCGAATACCGAGGTGTAGCTAATGTTGTTTCTGAGTCCTGCTGGCTAAGGAATCTTCTTCTCGAACTTCATTTCCCAATCAAGAAAGCAACGCTCGTGTACTGTGACAATGTGAGTGCAATATACTTATCCGGAAATCCGGTTCAACATCAGCGCACTAAACACATTGAAATGGATATTCACTTTGTTCGCGAGAAGGTCGCCCGTGGTGAAGTGCGAGTACTCCACGTCCCTTCTCGATATCAGATTGCAGACATCTTCACGAAAGGGCTTCCGCGCGTCCTCTTTGATGACTTTCGGGACAGTCTAAGCGTCCGCAAACCTCCCGCTTCGACTGCGGGGGTGTGATAGATTATGTATATATTCAGTAGTTATTTAGTCAATATTTGTACATAATTAGTTCCTAATTATTAGCCTAAGAAATAGGCAATATCTCTTGTATATATTGGCATTCTGATATTGAATAATACTCAAGGAATTACATTCCAACACATAAATAGTTGAATATTTCTTTTTTATTTTCTGTTTTTTTAGTAAAATGATCAATAAGTTCCTTATATTCCACTCAAACTGTCATTGTGTTTACCAATGCAGTCCTGTTTAATTTTTTATGTACCATATGTTTTGATATTATTAATATTGAAAAATATTATATAATATATGTATGTATATGTGTATATATATGCCAAAGATTAATCTCTCATCATTGTATATATAATATAATAATAATAATGAAGAAAAGATGTAAATAGTGGGTGAGGTGCAAACATCTATTAGGTTGAAAATCATTCACAAGTCTTCTTTTCACGCTATATCATTGAATCACGTTTTGAACATATACAAATCAATTATGATGGAACATGACATGTGTACTTAACTTTTTACAAAATAAAAAAATGCTTATTTATATTATATTACAAGATAATATAATTATTTATACGTAAAATCAAAATAAAAGCACCATATGAGGAGGAACTATCTTAATTATATATACGCTTTAATTTAGAGATTAAGGCTACAAATATATATATATATATATATATGTATTACTAACAAAACTACATATTTGTATTGAAACTTAATTACTACAAAAATATATAACGAGGGATTTATATGGCCAAGTTATTTGCTAATTTTGCAGTAAATATAAAGGCTTGGTTATATAAATTATAAATAATTAATACTCATAACATAAGTTTTTTTATACGTAAACTCGAGAAAAATATGGCTTGATGAATATTTAATTAACAATAAATACTTTTAATTGCTTCAATCATGCACAATGATCCAAATTACGACTTCATTGGTTACTTATAGCCTAATATCTATCATGAATTCCGCCAAATTGGTAAATAGTGAAAAATAACCTAATTCTTGATGTGGATTAGAAACCTAATTTTAGGTTTGTTCAACTCAAAATCATCAAAATAATTATATCACTCCTAATATAAAGATCAAGTAGTGTTTAACATATAAAACTAGGATAATTAAAGAAAAATAGTCATTAATTGTAATTAGGCAATAGTTAAGCAGTCATTGTTGCCTTCATTTAAGGCTATATTAAAACTATTAGCCCTAGTTCACTTTTCGTCCGGTCTATTATGAATTTCTCACATTTAGTCCCACCGTCCAAAATATAATAGTTAACTCTGTTAATTAACACTTTGATCAAACTTTTTTTGAGAGATTTTATTCATAGGAAATATGTTATATTGAATAAAAATATCATAATACTGAATATAATCCACATATGGGTGTATAAACACAAGAATTCTTCCAAAAAATCGATTAAAGTGTTGACTAACGAAATCGACCGCTAGATTTGAACAGTGGGACTAAATGTGAGATATTTAGAAAATTATGAGACTAAATGTGAAAACTTCCTATGAATTAGACTAAATATGAACTTGAGCTAAATTACGAGACGAAAAATACAAATTTTCATAAAATTCTTTTAGATTTTATATATATCTAACCGTTTAAACATATAGTATATTTCATACATAGAGTGAATTATACTTATTATGTAATTAAGTACCCATTACTACCCACTTTGTGAAAATGCTTAAGCCAATCGAGTCGAATATGAAACGAGTTAAAATTTACGCGTCCCCTAAAAGTAGGATAATTAGAGTAAATTAGTGACTAATTGTAATTAAGCACTAGTTAAGCAGTTCCTGTCACCTTCTCTCTCTCTTTCCCACCGCACTTCACTCTTCATATATTCTTCCAAAAGCTTTTCTTCTTCTTCTCTCTCTAAAATAAGCTTAATTTCCTCTCTCCATCTATACATACACCTAATATATATATATATATATATATCACACAAATTCACAATTCAATTCATGCATTAAACCCTAAATCAAACAGAGCAGCAAGCAAAATTAGCAACAAATTAAGTAAAGATGAATAATGAGAGAGTATACCCTGCGGCGAAGCCAGCAACCAACGGCACCACCACCACCGCCGCTGCGACCGCTGCCGCTAATCCCACGTTGCCAGCGAACAAAGCGCAGCTCTACAACGCCACGCGTCCAGCCTACCGCCCCCAGCCGCCGCCAAAGCGCGGCCACCGCCGCTCCTGCTGTTGCTCGTGCTGCCTCTGGTCTACTCTTCTGATCATACTACTACTACTACTCGCCGCCATCGTTGGAGCTGTGTTTTACATCCTCTACAGGCCGCACCGACCTTCGTTCTCCGTGAACTCTCTCCAGCTCTCCAGATTCAACCTCACCGACACTTCCGTAACCTCCAATTTCAACTTCTCGATCATCGCTCGTAACCCGAACAAGAAGATCACCTTCGATTACGACCAGATCTCGGTGAAAATTTTCTCCGGAGATCTCGACATCGGCGACGGATCTTTCGCCGGATTTACGCAGGGTAGAAAGAACGTTACGACGCTTAGAAGTGTCGTTTCGAGCTCGAATCGTCCATTTCCTGATGGAACCGATGTCTCGAGATTGAGATCTAGCTTGAGGAGCAGGAATTTACCGATTAAGATTCAATTAGAAACAAAAATTGAGGCGCATATTGGGAAAATCGATACGAAAAAGCTCAAAATCAGAGTTACTTGCGATGGAATCAGGATTTCGATCCCCACCGGAAGAACGGCGACGGTTGCGACGACGGCGAATGTGAAGTGTAAGGTAGATCCGAGGATCAAGATCATCAGATGGACTGTTTGACTGATCACCAAAACTCATGCAAGAGGTGTGATATTTTTATTTTCATTTTTACTTTTATTTTTGAAAAAAAAAAGAACATTTATTTTGGATTGATTTTATTTTATTTTTTCCATTTTTGTTTACTTTTGGTATATGATTGTTTGCTATTAGATAATTAGGTTTTAAATTTTTAATTGTTATGTATACATATTTTAATTTGGATAGCAAATTCTCATTAACTTGTGAAATTTGATTTTTTTTAAAAATGTGATGTGAATTGATTGGTGAATATTTTGGCATTAATTGCATAAGTCCGAGTTATTTAATTATTATTAATTAATGTTGACGAATTAATTGAAGATTCCATTTTAATAATTACGAAAATACTTTGAGATTGAAATTAGTATTAAATATTTAATTAGTGGGGCTACTTGGTGTTGACTTGTAGACGTGTGATTTTGGGAGTTAGTGCTTATAAATGCTCAATTAATTGGACATTATTAGGGTTACCAAAAATCAAGGTCACATAGTGTTTGGTGAAACTACTATAGGTACTATATCTTTGGTGGTAAAATGCCGTTAAATCGATCAATTATAAATAAAAAATATTATAATGTTTGTGGTATGAACTTGTGATTGATAGAATATTATTGAACTTTGTGATTGTAAAAATATTTTTTATTATGATACATAGTTGTTAATGACAAATGACGTGGTGGCGTTGCGATGATCCGATACACACTTTTTCAAAATAAAATAATTATATATACTAACATAATCAATTTTCAAAAATATATACTCTTATAGATTAGTCAAAAGTAATAATTTTCCAATAAAAAAATAAAATAAAATGAACTCATGTCAAGTATTTCAACGCAACAATAAAGAAACAATCTAATTTTAGAGATAATGCTTTTATTATCTATATCTTAATATGATAGCTCAATTCTAATAGTATGAGGTTAGGGTTTTTAAATTTGGATTTGCAGGTTTAAAGGCTAAATATCCTCAATTTATTTATTTGACTAGTTGACTATTGATTTTGACTTAATAAATTTAATCTTCTAAATGACGTGATATTTAACGCCTTCAAAGCGCACGCCATGACGAGAATGACGCTGATATCATTTGTCATGTTAAGATAGGTGTCATGCCACTGTTCATGGCGCTGAGAATGTGACATCAACGCCATTCGCGCCATTCACAATTATGTTTAGAGATAATTGGATAACAAATTCTTATCAACCAAATATTTGTATTTACACATTATTTTTTCAATTTTCTTCATTAAATCCCATATAGAAACAAAAAGGTCACAAAACAAAGCATTTATGGATGCTATGGCATGTTTGATGTTAGTTAAAATAAAGAAAATTTTCACCTACCAATTTATGATAGCAAAAGGTTTGTAGTGGCTTTAAATTAAATGAAAGTATTAGGTGGGTTGTCGTCGGTGCGGTGTCGGTGGAAAATTAAAGTCCAATTCACAACAAATTAATAAATTAAAATATACTATATATATATATATGTATATATGTTGGTTGGGTAATTAGGAGTAGGTACCCCACCAAACATCATAAAAAAAATAAAATTGGGTAGTTTCTTCTATAGTGGAAATATATTAATAATTTGGGATTATTGCAAAAAGAAAAATTTAAAAATTACTTGTATTAATTTGAAATTGTTAAAACCTATTAAACTCAACACAAAACTTTTATTTGATTGGAAAATGAACATATTTTGCACTTTTATTAAGATGTTAATTCAACATTTATACATTCTTCATGCAATTTGAAAGGTATACAGTATTCTTTTACCTAAAAATACACATTTTCTTTTATCTTTTTAACACAAAAGTGAGTTTTACACAAACTTTGTAGTAATACATTGTGTAATTAGCCAAATTCATTAACACAAATCTTTTTAGCATTTTCCATATAACACGATGGTTATCATACATATAACCCTAATAATTCTATATTTAAAAAAAATTATCACTTGGCATATGCATATGACATGTGAACAAACCTTCAAATGGTGAATAAAATCACTATTAAACAAAATAATAAATGATTGTTATCATGTGAGAATATGCCTTGCTTATCCATCTCATATTACCTTTAGTTTAGGTGTCTCTTTCTATATTTTTTTGGTAGTTTAAGAAATAGAAAATAAAAAGCTCAGCAAATATAAAAAATCATAATATAATAGTTTGGTAATAATTTTCAATGCAAATGATTTTGATTGATGAAAGCGTATACTTGGGCTTACGATAGTCTTCATGGTTTATTTTTATTATATATTTATACAAATAAATCGATGAATTTGAAAAAAAAAATCCAACTCATCTAAGTCAATTTTTTAACCAATCATTGATTTTGTATTACTCATTACCCACAAACCAAAAAAATTACATCGAAAACTAGATATACGATGCAAGAACGAATAGCTACAACAACTTATAATATCTTCCGATTAATTTGCCAAAATCAACTCAATTTTATATAAAGAAGAGTTGGGATACTAATAACCTTTTACTTGGTCCTCGAGTTGATCGATTTCATCGCCTTCAAACAAGTTCTTCGGGCCCTCAACAACGAAAAGACAAAACTGCCCTCCAACTGCAAACCTATTAATAAACCAAATTATTCGATTATGGAAGAATATGTTATCGTTGATCATGACTCTGATTTTTACAATGAAATTAGTTTTTATAAGTGAATTTAATGGCACAAATACGAAAAATTACCTCCATAAGTATGGATCGAAGATACTTGTTGCATTGTACATAACAAAACTATATATATAACATTTGGCACATTTAGTTTTGTTCCTCTAACATCTCCCCGAGCATCTCCACACCTCTCTTGGACATTTCACCACCTCTCAACAACGTCGTGAGAAACCTCGGGTATAATGCAGGGAAATCCAAAGGACCAGACATATCCTACACAAAAATCAAAACTTAAATCCAACTAATGAAGCTATATAGTAACCGAAATTTGATAATGATACCCATTTTTCCTTTACAAATATATATATACTTTATCTTATAAACTCCATACATGAATACTAAGCAGCCCATTAGCATTCACGATGGATATCCACCCAAAAAGTCGAAATCGGGATACTAGAATGATCATTCAGTTTCATACTCACACGATCACACCCATAAATTATAGTCCAAAATATTAACACATATTCTCACTTACAACTAGAACTAAATATATAAAACCACAATTAAGATGTCAAGAGACGAACCATGTGCTGCAAAATGCCTTGTGTCCCTACATTAGCCATTTGTGGCTCTATTGGCACCTAAAAAACATATAGGAAGTAAAATATTATGATATTTTCTCTATAATCTTCATAAGAAATGAACGACGAATATAATACAATACCAACCTTCCCTTTTTTACTTGTGCCCTCTTTTCCAGAATTCGCTCTCTTTGAACCTTTATTCGTATTTGTCACTTTACCGTTTGGCAACTGGGGCCCACACATTATAGTGCCTTCACAGTTCACTCCTTGGATAGCAAGTGGTGCTGATATGCCAAGCCTCAAATCATTTTCTGAAGGCTTATCCGTATTTCCACATTGTTTCAAAGCTTCATTTATGGCTCCAAGTGCAGTATTATAACTGTCCTGTGATAATGAGCCCTCTTCGCCCAATATTATAGCTCGTCTACAAAGGTCGTTATAACGCCTTACCTTAGCTTGCACTTCATCCAACTTCTCACTAAGGGGAATTTTACTTGTGGCAGCATTTGTCCATCTTTGCAGTATATACTTAAATGGTATACTGAACACACCCGACATTTGGAGAACCACTATAGCATGCCTACAAAGATAGCCCTTATATTCAAACGAACGACATGAACAGTATATATCTGATTTTGATTCGTTAAACTCCACTATAAAATCTTGATTATTTTCAAAGTCTTTCACGCTATACAATACAGTCGAACTATCTTCGCTTCTTTTTTTTAGATGACATGCTGCAGCTCCCAAGACCTCGACTTGAAATTTTTTGAATATTTCACTAGTATAAACAAGTAACACTTTTTTCTCGAAAGGCGAAGGTGATTTTAATTCTGGTGTTTCATGCCATGCGTCGAAATTTGCTTTGGCTTCCTCTTCGTATCTATCTTCAAGAATTGATTTATATTTTCCTATCAAATCTATCAAAGATGTTTCCATGTGGATATATCTATCAAAGAAAGAGTTCAAGCTTTCACATCTTGAAGCTGCAGATAACCTAGCAAGCGAGACGTCCCTCGTAAACGCTGGGACCCACAGTTTGCGTTCGTCATACAACGCCTGAATCCATTCATCTTCTCTAAGATTAAATCGTTCAATCAACTTCCACCATCTTTTCTCAAATTGTTCTTCGCCCCACGATCTATAAATGCATTTATATAGTTTTTCCATGAACGCATCATGCCATATGCTGAGATAATCAAGCTGACTCGGTATTTTTTCCAAAACATTCCACAAGTGGAAAAAATGACGAGTCTCGGGAAAGACTAATGAGACTGCAGCTTTGATAGCCACATTTTGGTCTGTGATTAACACTCTAGGACTTTTTCCGCCCATTGCTAAGCACCATGTTTGCATTAACCAAACAAACGTATACAATGTCTCATCAGCAATCAATCCACAACCAAGCAACGTCGGTTGGATATGATGGTTCACTCCAATAAAAAGAACCAAAGGAATTTTATACTTGCTTGTAAAGTAGGTTGTGTCAAATGAAACCACATCGCCGAAATACGTGAAATCCTCTACGCCTTTGGCATCAACCCAAAACACATTTCTCAGCCTTTGCTCTTCATTAAAATCTAATGCATAAAAGAATTTTGGATTTTCTTCATGCATATGGACACAAAATTCAAGTACAATCTGAGCACCACCTTCTTCCAAACTCAAATACCGCCCCCTATCATGCTGATTCCTAACTACATTGTCTAGACAAGAGCCCGAAAACTGGTAAGCACCATATTGTTTCAAACCCGGAGTCAACACTTTCTTCTTCCTAACTTTAGTATCGTTATTAACATTATCAGCATTCCGATGGCTTCTGAAAAAGTGAGCTTGATCTGGTAAAAGCTCGTGGTTATGCTCTTTCACAAAGCTATGAATGTACCACTTCCCAATCGGTTTTCGTTTCACATGCATGCTAGCTTTACAGCCTATCTTCGGAGAAGGCCTTGGATTAATAGCATCATCTGATTGTTGCTTATTACCATACCTAATGCACGAAAATTTGGCATCGATGAACTCTTTCGACGCCCTAGAACGACGACTGCTCAATTTAGCAGTACCAAATCCTACAGATTTCGCATAATCTTTATAAAATTCATAAGCTGCCTCGTGTGTATCGAATTCCATATCATCCCTAGGCTCTATGTTTGAATTTGCTACTATACTACTGCTACTAGCCTCCATGTTTAATTGAAACCCAATAATAACAAATACTTGCAGTAAATTTATTAACCCCTCTCAATATAAGCTTCTATAACAGCACAAATAATTTACCTACGATCAAAATTTAGCAACAAATTCAGAAACCTAGAAGTAAAATTAAGCTCCGATAATAAAAATTTCGAAAAGGAGAGCAAGAATTGTACCTTAATTCGATCGAATTGAACGTTTTTCCATCTAATTACCGCTGCTCGTATAAGGGTTTTTGAGAATTTGATGCGTAAAAATTAAATATGAATTTTTTGGAGGTGTGAAAATGAGTGTAAACAGAAACGGGGTTAAGATGTTGAGGAAATTAACGGTTATTTTACCATTTCACCCCTTAATTCTTAAATTTGTCATTTTTTACCCCTGATCTTTCAACTCTTTCATTTTGCCCCCCTAATAAAACAAACAGACATGTTTATCATGTCTTTTACTTAATTTTGAATACACTCTCGATCAACTTATAAATTATTTTTAAAAACTTATAAGCCCCATCAAATACCCTCTTATTTGGGCTTATTTAATTTTATTTTCAGACCTTTGACAAATATTACCCAATATCTTTTATGGATAAGCCCATCTATATTTTGGGCCAACTTGCTTGAAAATTAATGTGAGTTTGGATTGGGCCCAACCCATTCACATCGTCGAAATTTATAAGAATTTACTTTTTTACATTGATTTGTTCGTCATATTATAATTCCATATCTGATTTGATCAAAATTAAATATCATGAATAATTTATAATAACATAATAATTATAAAATTTAATTTAATATTGTGAATTATATTTGAGTTTGATCTGGAGTATTTGTCATAAATTTTTCAATTACTCCAATAAAGATAATTTTATTTGAACCTTACTTTATGTCATCATAAAAAAGATGCTTTTAGGGCATAATCCCTTATCATAAGGTGCATTGATTGTCTCATAATAAACTTTTTTAAAAGTTGAAGTAAATAGTTAATCATTTGTTTGGAACACAAAGTAGCATATAATGAATTGTGAAGCACTAACATATTGATACTTTGGAGTGGAATTATTAGTAACAAAAAGGGTGCAATAAAATTGCACATTTGTGGAATTAAAATTTGAGTGAGGCTAAAATAAAAAGGAAAGGACAATGATTGCAAAGAAATTAAATTCCATTAGGCTCCATTTGTTTGTCAAGGGAATGGAATCAAAATGGGGAATATGATTCCCAAAAATCAAATAACCTTGTTTGGTATTTTTTATTTAATATTATGGAATGCAATCTAATTCCCAAAATATGGGAATTATCATCTCAAATAAGGGAATTACATTACCTTGTTTTATGGAGGTAATGTGATTACCATATCAAGGTAATCATAAATGCACTACTTTAATGTCATTACTACCCTTATATCAAATATAATACAAAATCAACAAAATAGTTATTTATTTTTTCATTTCATTTAAAGTTATTATTTATGAAGAAATAATTTCGTATTTTTAATTTATTTAGAATATTTTCATTGTCAAAATAGATCGTAATTTCATTTTATTTGATATTTATTTATTGAATGAAATTGAAAAATTGCTATGTTGTTTTTGCGATAGTACTTTTGAAATGGTTGTTGGTCACATATGATTAATATATTTTATTTATTAACAATAATATATTTCCGACTTAAAATAATTATCAATGCATTGGTATATGAAAAATGCATACATGTAATTTTTTTAAAAGTCGAACAATATGTAAATAAAAAATAAGCATGTTCAATAATTATCATTTTTCTAAAAGAGGATAATGCAATTGAACCAAATTGATATCTTATTTATTCTTTATTATTTAACCAAATTAAATATATATATATATATGTATATACACTTATGTATATATATAATATCAAATATTAGATTATACAAATATGATTTAAAATAAGGGTATTTATGTCAAATTCTTTAATTTTAGATTTCATTCTTTATTATATATATTTGAACAAAATATAAAAAAGAAAAAAATATATATATCCTTACCCAAATTTTTTGTAGAAACCAAACACTATTAATGGAATCAGATTTCTAGTAATCAAATTACCAGAAATCTTATTCCCATTTTAGATTCCATTCCCTGTCAAACAAACGGAGCCTTATAGTTATAAATTCATAATAATTTTTTCATATAACCAACTATACTCCAAATAGTTATATATAGTACTTTCACTATGTTATATATATAGTATTTTATAATTTATTTAATTATTTCTTGTATAAAATTTAATTAGTCATTGTGTTGTAATAAGCTAACCACTACAATTCCTATTATATCATAAATATATGATTGAGAAGTGACATTTGCCGGCCAAGATGTTAATAAAAGAATAAATGTATTAATTATATTTTCACAAACATAAATAAATACTCTCTTAAATGTTATTTATAATTTTTTAATGTACTTGAAAAAAAATATATAGGACTATTACATTATAGTGACAATACAATGGGCCTATATAGGCAAGTCATTTTCATTGTAGCTAGCTTTGTTCCCACCAACTATATTTTGCATGTGAATTTTTAAATTAAAGTAGTACTTACATATATATATATATAATTAATAGATTTTGAAATATTTTTTAATTGAGTTGACTTTCTAAATTTATTAGCAATCATTTGAATCAGATATTTTCATCACCATGCTTTGATCAAAGACCATGAATGCATCTTGAAATTTACTTCCAAAATCTATTTCTATTGTTCATCAATCAATGTTCAAAATGGGTTTATTTTTCCTTGCAATGTTAATGAAAGGGGAAATTCTATAGTAAAATAATGTTTCGGTTGTACTATTTATCATATATTTATTTTTTGATTAACAATTTTACATATGTGGTTTTATCTAAAACACTGCTCTCAGTACATCATAAATTTATCCTGATAAAAGAAGTAAAATCTCTATTTCTGAGGTTAAATATAACAAATTACTATAAACCCTAAAATAATTTTAAACATCTGAATCTAACAAATATTTATGGTACACATAAATCAATAATTAATTATATGTACTGTTACCTGATCCAGTCTAGGGATTGGATCCCACATCAAAATGTTTTTTTTTTATTTGAAACTACACTTCAAAATTTTTTTTTTTTTTATTTCACACAATTTGAAGAATGTTTTTTTTTTTTTCATGAAAGAATCCTATGCTTTTTGTACTTGAAATATTCCTTATATGATTTAAAAATGGATCCATATGTATCTAATCAAATATTATAACTATCATTAAGATTGAATTACTTAGTACTAGCTTATTGGTGGCTTACAAACCAAGAATTATTAATAGGAAAATGAATAAAATTAAACAAACCAATATATAGTTAATTAAATTTCTTTTAGTATATCATATGAAGACATTATTAATAACCAAAAAAAATTCAAAAACATTCTTTGTTGCTCTTTTATTGCTTTAGAGGTGATGTATCAAAGGAACGTCTTTTTTTTTTTTTTTAAGACTGAAAAAATTACTTAAAATATTGCTTCATTTATGAGCTTTGAATGAGAACTAGACTTTGGATGTGACCATCCTAGAATGGGTTGATTCTCTTTCACATCTATATCATCTGATTTTTCCAATTTCATGCAATCTATATAGGAAAAAGTGCAAATATATACATTAATTTATGTGCCACACAAGCATTTAAGTTTAATCATAAGCAAAATTCAACACATTTGACTCAATATTCCAATAAATATCATATTTAATAAGAGAATAGAATTATACAACACATTGAATCAATCACAAAACAAGTATTCCGATTAATTTGTTCATGCACTTACTTCGATACGTACAAGAATAACACGACAAAACCAGTTCACTCTTTGAGACCGATTTTAAATATCGATTCGAATTAGACCAAAATTTCTCAATTACCATATAATATAACAAAAACCCACAGATTAAAATAGAAAACTCAATCAAAATGATCAATAAAAAAACATTTTTGAATGTTCTCAAAAGATCTATCTTTAAGTGCTTAATTTTGCCAAGACTTTGGACTTTGGATCTCATTACAAACATTATTATTACCACTCATGCAATTGCTCAAACTTGTAATACTCAAAATATCACTTTGTGACAAAGCCCTTAATCCCAAGAAATCTCTTGTCATCACCCCATCATCACCATTGCTGCTAAACTGACCAAGGGTTTCATGGAAATTACATGTTTCTTCATGTTTCTTTGATGCATGGTTCAAAATCTCACCAAATGAAAGATCCTCAAATGTATGTGGATTGTTCATCATCATCATCTCATGAAGCAAATAAGAAGAATTAGGGTTATTAATGGTGTTGTCATCTGTGCTACCGCCTGTAACTGCAGCTTTATTCCCATATGAAGAAGAAGACAAGCTGCCATTCATGATGAACTGGTCACGTGCAGTTGACACGTGAGCTTGGTGGGGTTGGATGAACACTATACAAAAAGAGAAAAATCAGAGTCAAAGTTTTCATGAATTATTACAAATATTATATAACTAAGTATGTTTTGTTTTGTCACAGAGTAATCTTTAGTAGTTTAACAGTGACGAGAATTATATATAAGTTGTCACTCGATGGTTAGTGATAACTCGTATTATATATATATATATATATATTGTGTGTGTATATTTATTGTATATATATATATATATGGACCTGGGGGTGATGAACTGGTTTTGGCACCCATTGATGCTGCTTTCTGGAGCAATGCAGTAGCAGAGATGTGGGGGTAGGGGGGTGGGTGGGGGGGTAGGGTGGTGGGCCCATTAGGGTTAGGGTTTTGTGAGGTATTTTGGAAGGTTAATGGAGTTTGTGGGACAGAAATCCATGGTGGGATTGTGAAGTTTTGATGTTCTTTTTTGATCTGGAAATTGAACGGATGAGATTGAAGGGTTTGAAGATGAGATATTGATGAAGAAGATGAAGGGCCAGGAATTTGTGGGATGTTTTGAGTTACAGATTTTGCACTTTCTACTGCTAATGCATCACAGAAGGCTCTGTGTGTGATAAAACTGTCTCTTCTGAAAAAATTGATCAGAAAATGAAAGGTTATAATCAATATATTAAAACACACGCTACACACTCCAGTGTGTGAGTTCATTTTGATGGAGATATGGAGAAAATAAGAACAAAAAAGCAAGAATTTTTAGTACATTAATAGGCTCTTTTATTTCATTTTTTCAGAATTCATGTCACAAATACAATTACACCCCAGAGATTAAATTCAGAGAAAAATATTTGGAAAAATGAGCATTAGTTATTAAAAGAAACTAGAGTTTTAATACACTAATGGGATTTTTTCCCAGAAATTATTATCCCATTTCATCCCAAAAAGATTAAATTTTTAGTACATTAATAGTCTCTTTTATTTCATTTTTTCGGAATTCATGTTACAATTAAACCCCAAGATCAAATTCAGAGACTAAAAGGGTCTTTTATATATATATTTTCCAAAATTCATCATCCCAATTACACCAAACTTCAAACATATATATATATATATATAATTGACCAAAAATAAATATAAATTTACCTAGAAAAGAGTGTTCCACAATCACATCTATACTCCCTAGTTCCACAAGTTTTTGAATGTGCTTTCCAATCAGATTGAACAGCATATTTCTTTTCACATTTCTCACATTTCCATTTCTTCTCACCATGTTTTCTGCTGAAATGTTTCTTAATCCCTGTTAAATCTCCAAGTGCCCTTGAAGGTTCATGATGAACACAGCTTATTTCTGGGCAAACATAAACTTTCTTCTTGATTTCTTTGCTTGTTCTTTGCTTAAGCTTCCATGGCAGATTGTGCCCTCTTCTGTGAAGCTGCAGATTTTGATCCCTTTGAAACCCTTTGTTGCAAATATCACACACAAATCTGTTTGTTGCTTGTAAGGTTCCTGGTGATAAAGCTATCACTTCTGCTTCAGGGTCTGCAGATCAAAAAAAAAACAAATCTTTTATATATATATATATATATATGTATATGTTATATATATGTATGTATGTATTACCTGGATGACCTGGTTGATTTCTCTTCCTTTTGATTGGTTGAGGAGGATGAGGATAAATGGCTCCATTGTAAGAAGCTTCTTCTCCAGAAGCAGATGTTATATTAGACAGATTTTCATCCATGGAAGCTAAATTTTTCATCATTTTTTATGAATTTAATTTTAAAACTTCAACTTTTTTAGCAGAAACTAGAAGTTTTTGTGAGAATTTTGCATCATGGGATGAAGGCTAAGGATCTTAACTTTTTCTTAAATAGGATAGTTCTGTATATATATATATATATATATATGTATGTATATGTGTGTGTATTTGAGATCTAAAGATAAAAACACTAACCTAGAAAGAAGCTAAAAGTGAAGTGAAAAATGGACAAAAAATAAGGTGAAGAGGCTTAAAAATTCTTGTTTGAACTCTTTAAAAACCCTTCAACTGAATTTGATCTTTTCTTGATTATGGGCTTCCTTTGGAATCAACCTATGTGACAACCTAATATATATATATATATATATATGTATGTATATATATATATATATATATATATATATAGAGAGAGAGAGAGAGAGCAAAAAAACAACAATTTCACCTTCAAATATCAAAGATTTTGTGTTACTAAAACTAAGAAAATCCAATTATAAGCATGCATGTAAGAACAAAGAAATAAAACCATCTTCGGCAAATAGTTTCTCTCTCTCTCTCTCTCTCTCTCTCTCCTTTTTCTGTGTTTTTTAGAGAGAGAAAGTGAGATGTGGATGAGAAGAAAGACCTCTATAATCTTGAGTGAAAAATAAAAAATATAAATAAAAATTATATTATTTGTCAAAGAAAAACCATAGCCCTTCTGACGTCCACTTTCTGTCTTTACTTTTGTTCTCTTCTCAAAACCCCAGAAAAATTTCATCTTTCTTTATGCCATATTTTTGTGCTTTTAAAGAATGTATTTTTTTGCCAAAATATTGTAATTAAGAAAAAAAATGTATTTTTAATTATTTGAAAATTATAGTAAAAAATAATAATATGGAAACACTTTTGCTGTGTATATATATATATTGCACCAACTTTCCCATCTAGCTATTATAAAGTAACTCATAAAGAGCCCACCATGTAGAAAAGAGAGTTCGATTTGTATATGATTTGCAGATACTGTAGATATATATTATAATATATATATATATGAATTGCAGATACTGTAGATATATATTATAATATATATATATATATAAAGAGACTTTTATCTGCATTATTTTTTTACCCCTTTTAAACTTTCTGAATTTTACAGTGTACATGATTGAGTCATTGATTAAGTCATGTGGGACAAAACCCATCAATAATTATAATATTTTGGTGTAATATATTTTTGTATATTTCTTTTATAAAGAATTAGTGATTGTACAAAATTAAATTAATCTCATATTATATTGAAAAAATGTTTTGTGTTGATCTTACAAATTATACGACTCAATATCGATATTAACTAATTATAGGTTTAATCTTGCGGATCAATTAAACTACAGTAGAAACTCTATAAATTAATACTCATGGGACCATCAAAATTTATTAATTAAAAGAGTTATTAATTAATCGATAAATTAATAATTATTAATTTATATATTATTTAATATTTTATTAATTTATAATGAAATACTCAATTTACAAACATCTTTTAAACTTCCATGATTCCATCTAATTATTTTACAATGCATGTACGTATATCAAATGAAAGACCCAATTTAAAAGAACCCTTCAATCTCCCACTTAAGGAAAACAACACCAGAAATTTTTACAATGATAAGGAAAATTAGAGATGAGATTCAAGGTGAAACTGATTTAAAAAAACAAAACAAAACAAAACACAATTGAGTCATTTTTCACGAAATCTTCATAAATTATTCATGTAATATGTACTATATAAGGAATTATTAATTTATATTTTATATGGGGTCTATAGAAATTATCAAAAATGTATTATCTTATAATTTTAGCGAATTATTAATTTAGCACCCTATCCCCGAGTCAGAACCGGCCAAAAATATTATCTTAGAGAGTTTATTAAATAATCGAATATTAATTTATCGAGTTTCTACTGTATATTAATTTGCTAAAACATGTTCAATTTTAAGATGAAATGTTGAAGTGTTAATGTTATATTTATACTTTCTGATATTATGAAGATAAAAATTAAAATGTAAAAGGCCAATCAAGAATACTTATACTTACTAAATGTCATTTTCACTAAAATATTAAATAAGATAAAAAAAGGGCCTACTTACATTTTATTATAATGTCCACGAGAACTATAGTGAGAAACTAGTCAATATATGATCAAGATTTTTATAAATTAAAGATATTTAATAAATGTTAAGAGGATTGGAGGACATTATGACAGTTTTTCTTTAATAATTTAATGGAAATATAATTATTAAATTAGAACCCCCCCCCCCCCCCAAAACCAAAAAAACAGAAAAAAAAAATTTAATTATTGAGTGAGAAAGTTGTTAGGATAAATTATATAAAACATAACTAAGCACCAAGTCTAAGATTAAAATAATGTTACTAGATGTACTTAGAAATAGAATGACATAAAATAGGTGTCACAACTTGTCTAAGCAAGTAAGCATGCATAATTTTCATAAGACTATGTACAATGGGGGTGTTGAAAGAGGGTGTTTAATATTTTAAATAGTTGAAACCATTGGAATAGGGTGTTTAATGGTGAGGTGGATTAAATTGGTGGAGAAATTTTACATGGTGTTGAAAAGCTTACATGGCATGATCTTATTGGCTAACCATATTGTAGATATTTTTATCACACTCCAATTATTTGATAATAAATAAATTTTTTTATATAAAAAAAATATATCAAAATTCATAATTTTTTCTCCTCTATAAATAGAGACTAGTTTCACTTGATTTGGATACCAAAAAAAATTCGATCATTTTCAATATAATCATATTATTATCCTTTAATAAATAAGATTAATATTTAGATAAATATTTAAATAAATTTTATTTTAAAAAATATCGAAAAAGAAATTATTTCATCGTTATTTTTAATTATAAATGATAATCTTATTATAATCTAATCATAAAATTAAAAGGATAAATAAATAATAAAAGTAGTGGGGTAGGGTGTTGAATATTATTAAACAAAATCATTGTAGAGTGTAAAATTTGAATGGGTGTTTAATTATTATGTGGAAGAGAGATAAGATGATGTGGAGTGTTGGGAATTGAAAAAGAGGGTGTTTAATGTTGTGACCATTGTACATAGTCTAAGTGGACTATCCAATAAACTATTATATTATGTATATATAATATAATATCATAAAAAAAATATAATATATTATATTTAACAATATATTATGTATATATAATATAATATATTATATATAACAATATGTAGGTATTATCATAACAGTGGTGCTATATATTATAGTTTATCATTTTTTTCATTTTATTTAAATATAAATAAAATTGTATGCATAAATGTATTACTATGATTTGTGTAATTTATATTTAATATCATAAAAAAAAAATCCTATCATATGAAATACATGTGAAAAATAACTTATATAATATTTCTCTAATCATGTTTATAGATAGAGTCTTATTGGGTGTTCCTTCAAACTAAAGAATATAAATTATTAGTTATAGACTTGTAGGAAATATTATTTCTTTTTGGCAAGATTAGTTATAAGAAAAGTGATAGTTTAGGTCGACATTCTTTCCAATGTTGCGTACTCATTATTTTATAATAATTTGATTATGGACTACCTACACTGAATACCTTTCTATATCAAATAATATTTAAACTTACGTCTAAAAGTAATAATATATATATTTTTTTTTGTCATTATCCTGTTTTATTCTTCAATTATATAATTTTTTGAATCGGGGTATCAACATGCTCTTCCAGCTCATCTGCCTAATTAAATATTATTATTATTATTATTGTTTTATAAAATGTCTCTAGAATTAATACGTAAAGTTAATTAGTTGTGGGTTTAATTTAATGTATATCGATGGTCGGTTCCTTATTTTTATCCGACAACAGCATTTTAAAAATGATAATTGGTTAAATTAAGAAAACGTCGTTTTTAGGAGCTTTTAGAACTTAATATTTGTCTCGAGACGAGTATAACTCACCTAAACTTATATGATATATGGATATTATTAAAGTCAGACGATTACAATTCTTTATATAACTATATATATAAATTTATTATCTATAAATGATTATGATAGTAATATTCATGAAATTGAAAGGGGACAAAGACAAAAAACAGATGTTGTAGAAGCTTGAAAAGGAAATGCACATGCACATAAACAAAAAAAAAATACACTTTGCATACTAAAATAATTTATAAATAATCTTTGCCCAAAAAGAAAAAATAAAGAAAATGACATAATGGAAGAACTTAAGAGTGAGTTTAACATTAAACCACATAAATCATGTGTATTTCGTTAAACAAAAATCGCGATCTAACTCTATGAGTGATCCTTAAAGAGTTTACAAGACTCAAAGTTTCATTATAAACACGACCCACTTGGGTCCCACCTCATAATCGATTAAATTATTTCAGAATTTCGAGTCTCAGAGAGCTCATAAAAATAAAATATTTAAAAGAACACATAGGATTGAAGTAGAAAGACTATAATAAAGTTAAAAAAAAAACGCATGAAAGACGTTATAATCACCACCCGACGTGGGTCCCACTACATGGGGAAACAACGTGAAATAATGAAATCAATGAAAACTTTTCTACTCTAAGAAATCCGACTCAAGCACAAATTAAGTGCTGAGTTCAACAATTATGATTGTGATTGTCTCAGAATCTCGGGTCCAGATAAGAGGACTCATAAGAATGAAATAAAAAACCACATAATATAGCGAAAGTCGATCGAGAGGCTATAGAGTTATAGGCACGCGGAGACCATCGTAACTAAGTTGTACGTCTAGGCCTTCGGTTTGTTTCAATTTCATTAGATCTTGATTTACTATGTCATGATCCATCAAATGCATCATACCTTTAAACACACATGATGAAAAAAAGCATATAAAAGACTTTAAATGAAATCAACAAATATAGACTAAGTATTTGAAGAATTAAGAAGAAAAACATACCAGTGAAAAGTGTTCTTTTAGGTTGGATTTTTCTAACTTCCTCCAAAGCCTGAGAAAATTTAAAATTATATATATCAGCTAATTAGAGGGCTTTGAGTCTCGATATAATCACGACAAAGTGGGCCCGTTGGAACTTGGTAGTATCATAGAGACCGTTGATCGTTGAACCCCTGTGGAGTTCACTACGCACGGACGGTTGTGATTAAGACGGGATTTGGGGTCCCGTTGAGAATTACTCGCCTTAAAACATATTTGTGTTCGTCGAAATGATAACTCAAATGATCATGGCTTGAAACTAAACATAGGTAACTTACTTTTGGAAGTCCGAAATGAGTTGAAGAAGAACGATCTGGTCTCAGGGCATCCTAATTACGAAAACACGAACAAATTGATTGTCGACCAATATAGCAAAATGATATATATATATATATATAATTATATATATATGTGTGTGTGTGTGTGTATATATATAAGTCTATGAATGTATAGAAAGAGAGACCAGTATGAGGATTTCACAGTTCTTGAGAAGAGGGTAAGTTTCCTCCGGTATTTCACTAGCATCACTACAACCACATAGAAAAATGATTAGCCTCCTTCATGAAGATACTAAAAGTAAATCAAAATCATTACCTAATGTAACAAATATTGCCAAATCGAAAGCCCAAAGAACGATAACCACGACCATGCCACACTGGTAAAGGAGTAAACTGCAACACAATAGTACAAAAAGAATATTTAAAAAAGCAAAATTCAAGCAAGCCCGTCAAAAGTAACTTAAACATAATCAATTATTCACAAGATTAATAGTGAAATTGAATATCCCATAAACCCTAGTGCTGTAAATTTAATTTTACGACAAAAAAAAATTCACCTGAAGATCATTTACTATGAATGGTTCTTCTTGTATAATGTTGAATTGCAAATCTGAAACTGCTGCACCAGGTATAACGCTACTTGTATCTACCAAATAATAATGAGTTTTCTTCATCACCTGAAAATGTACCGATGAATATTGAGATAACTAGAGATGGCTAAGATGGCATAAAATAGTAATTTTTATTTTTGGAAGTATGGAATAAGGACCTCAAAATCACGTATTGCTGTATAAATCGGAATAGAAGGCTGAACATTGTTTGTCCAATCACGTAAATCATCCAAACCTGAAAATATAAATTATATTTTCATATGTAAATGTGTGCTATTTGACGGGGTTTCGATTATTCATGGAAATATGGTAAATAATCATGTTAGAGACCTCCAATTGCATCAGCATGAGAATGAGTAATTATAACCGCATCAAGTGTTCTTATCCTGACAGAAATTTCAAGACGTCACAAGGAGGTAGTCACATGACAATTTGATAATGGTATAAATCAGGATAGTTATGAAATCCAACATGTTTTTGCAGGATAACAAATATTATGTCCATTACATATATATGTGTATATTTATATATATATATATATATAATATATATACATATATTTATTCATGTACGTATATAATACTCATGAGATGATGAGCTTAAGCTAGCTTACCCGTAAGTCGGGAACCATTTTAGAGCACTATGATAGAAAAACCTGCAAAAGTGTAAGCATAATAACTTTGATAAGGTATAAAGACATTCTCAGAGTCATTAAGCATATACCACCGTCAGCGTATCTGAAACATACAGGAGGCTAAAGAATATGTTTAATCATCTAAAATTTATTTACCATTTTTAAGGGTTCTTTGCCAAGTTTAGTATTTATCAGCATAATGCTATAATACAAACAAAAAGTAACATAAGATACCTGAAAGAGTTAATGCAAACTAAAGTATGAGCCAAATAACACCTTCAGATCCCATATATCGAAATGCATATAAGTATAATAATTGATGAAAAAGAGAGAATTTATAACATACTTGCCAGCATCGATAAGAATGTTACATTTTCCAGATGGCCTTGGGAAGCTAACAAGGAGGCTCGTGTTAAGTCTCCTATTCTTGTTTCCCGGTTCTGTAGCCTTGAAGCAAACCTATTCATTACAATAATAAGTTCTTAGTTTACAATCTCATATCTGAAACTATAATCATCAGTTAAAAAAAGCTTACAGGACATGTCTTTTGAGGATTAGTGAGGCAGCTCACACGTGGGATCCCTTCACTAGTTCCCGTTCCTACAAAAATGATCTCAGATTGGTCGAGAGAATCTTGTGATATTCCAGAATCATTTGCAGAATCTGTATAATTCACAAACAAAGTGAATAATTAGACCGTGCACAATAAAGCATTGATGAGAAAATCATACAAAGCTCTCAACCCATGTTCCTAATTAAATAAACAATTAGCAGACAGGGCACTGCTGGGATAACTCAAATTCACAGCATTAACTTTCCCAATCAGATGGATCAATTTAGACTAATCCATCCATAATTTAAGTAGACGAATTAAACAATCAATAGACGACTTAATCAAAAATAGACGGATTGTTTAATCTGTCCAAACTAAACAGGTTATTCAAATGCATTAAAACAGATGGATTCACAAGCTTTTTATTCAAATTATTCAGATGGATCGTTTTTTGTTCAAACTTCAGAATCGGCATTTGATTCCACCGAAGGAGCAGTAGAGCTGAAACTTACCTTCAGTTCTTATGAACTGATCTCAAACAAATCAACTAAAAACCAACTTTACTTTACCTTTTTCAAACAACGAACTAAAAGAGCCCATTTTTATAATCATCAATTTAGCTCGAAATTTCACATAAAACAAAATTTCCACAATTCTAATACAAAATCAATCAAGGAAAAAAGTGCAACAAAAATCAAACATGACCCACAAAACAAAATGACACACAGAAAGCATAGCACTGTCATATTCATAAAATTACATAAAAACTGAGATGTAATGGATATTAAAAGATATTAACTCGAATGAAGGGAAGCTTGAAAAATACTGTTGAATCTAAAGGACACATTTCTAGAAAGAGAAAATGGGTGTATCTTAGCGAGAGAAAACGGGTTGATGGAGCGCGTTAATTTGGTGATCAATGGAGATGGAAGTGGACGTACAATGCCCAAAGCGAAAGGTACGACCATTTTGGGGGTTTCAGAATTTCTTAACACGCAGATTATTGCAGTCTGGAAATGCAGGTTTACTAGGGGACGAGACGAATTTAAATATTTTCAGATTTGGCCCCAAAGTTTTGTTTTTACAAACTAGCCCCTAGAAATACAAAAGAATAATTCTTTTTTTTTTCATTGATTGAGTATTTTTTAAAAAATTAATTAAGTGAATTAGAATTTAATTTGTACAATGCTTCTTATTCTTTATTTTTTATTTATTTATGTGTGATAAGATAATCTTGGTTGGTGTAAATATGCGATAATTATATGAAAAAAATAATATTGTGTAGTTTTTTGGTTATCGACTCATGTCGTTATGATTCAATACTTAATTATATTTCCTTCGTTTTTATAACTATTTGAGAAATCATTAAGTTATAATAAATGATTTCTTGTTCGAAATTGATTGACTTTTTAATTTAAAAATATTATTATGTGCTTTTCTTGTTTATCATTTTTTATACTAATTGCAATTAAAAAATTCCCAAAAAAAAAAATATGAATATCCTCAAAATGATTATACATTAATGATTCAAATTAAATAATTAGTAAAAAAAAATGCAAATCTTTATCTTCAATATAAAATAAAGTTTGATATATATGCAATTCAAGTAGTTCTAAGTATGAAGAAGCTCCAATACTTTCACCATAGTTTTCCTAAACCTACCTAAATCAAGATTTACATCTTGATTATCCAAATATATAGATTTAAAATTATTAAATCCTTTATCAATAACTACCTTAGGGTCAAGTGAATACTTTTGTACCAAAGAGCTTTCATTTAGATCAATCTTGTACTCTATGTACCTCAACTTCATAGATTTTGCACTATTTTCGAAACAATATTTCGCGATTTTGTCCAATTCTAACGGTACGATTTGGACAACGACACCATTTTCCGGTAGGAAAACCATATTGGTAAGGCCAGCTCCGTGCACCCCAACCATCACATCAAAAGAATTCACAAATTTTGCAGTTAACGAAACGTTCCACATAAGTCGTTTTGCCACAACATCAAATCCCAATTTTCGACCCGTCTCAATAATTTCGGCCTCGTTCAACAAATGTCGATTTTGTCGTCTAGAAATGATTAGCATCCGAGGCCGCCTGCTGCCAGCTCTGACATCAACAGGTGATACTTTGTGGTTCTCGAGCGAAAACGTTGTTCTTAGGAATTGTGTGAAATTCCTCATCATTGAATAGTGTAGTTTTTCTTTCTTGAGGCCCACAATCACTTTAGAAAAGCATAATATTTCATCATTACCAATGTCCATGTTGTAAATGTCATATTTGGTGAGTGTTTTTAGTATTACATTATATTTTGAAATCCATGTTGATTGATAGTTAGTTATAAGAAAGACGACTCTGGTGCTAAATTGTTGTGAAGTGAAAAAGAGCGGAATGAGCACGTCGACAAAGGCGTGGAAGTAGTTTCCAGCGTACCCTCCGGCGGAGAAAATGATAGCCGGGGCGTTGAAATTTTTGTCACAATGGGGGATTTTTTTTGACGTCTCGTATTTTATCTTGTATTTTCGAACCTTCGCCATTGCGGCCGGGTGCATTTTTCGAGCATAAGGATTTATGATCCAATTATGAGCCTTGATTTGATCTTTATGGCTTGAAGCAATGAAAATGGTGGATTTGTTGCCATGGATTCTTATGTCACCTTCTATTTCATATACATCTGTCTCTGAATTGCTGAAATTGTACACAATTGGCTTCAATTTATCTGCATTAAAAGCTATGGAAAAAAACAACAAATTAAGAAGTGTTAATTTGTAGGAATGAATGGATCTTATCATCATTAGTTATGTATGTTAAAAAAAATATACGAAATTTTCTATTTCAAAATTTGGTTTTATCTCTTATTCTAAAGTACGGATGAAAGCCAATATAAAACGTACAGGATTTGAAGGTAATAATTGACATTATTAGAATATCATGTATCAAGAATATGAATATAAGTGAAAATCACGTAAGTGTTAAATAGCCTTACAAACGGGTAGAGGGCCGAAAAACGGCTTCAAAACAGTGCAGATAGTGAATGTGGCGATGAAAAATCCAAGAAACGCTCCGTATACCGATTTTTCTGGCTCGTTTGGTTTAGAAAATGTAGTCTCGAATGTCATATTTGTCCCCTATTACATACAAAATTGCAAGTACAAGATTTACATTTAGTGAAATTCAATCAAATAAACAAGAAATCAAGTTGTGAAAAAATCAATTGCAAATTTAATCTATAATTTTAACTTGTGACCATATGAAATACCTATTTTGCTTGGTACTCGTTTGTGTTGTCAACCCTAATCTTGTCCTTTGAAAATCGAAAGTATGGAATGAAAATCGCAAATACATATATATATATATATATATATATATATATATATATATGTCTATATATAAACATAAAGAAAGAGATTTTGAAACGAGCATTAATATCACGATGCTTTGGAGTGTCTCAAATACTACGTTGCGAGATTAAATAGTGCAAATAATGCATCCAAATCTTTTGCAATTATATCCACTTAACGTTAATTGTAGAGATTTCATACTTAAATCATTCGAAGGTAGAAGACCTTGAATGGAATAAAAGTAATTTTCAATTCCATTTTTTTTTGTTATTATGATATTTCTATATCTAGGTGATTTGATCTTTTATGTATTAATTCAAAATTTATCACATGTTTGTTTAACATATATTTATGGAAGTTTAATGCCCTCTATTTTTAAGAAAAAAACTATCTTCATTTGAATTTTGTCTATTAAATGAGGCCAAATGGAGGAAAAATGTGAAAGTCTTTTGCCCCCTCTTATATGTCTTCAATATGATTTTTTTTTTTATAATTAAGGCACTTAATTGAATTACACATTATTTTATTTATACTAGTGCAAAACACGTGTTGTATATGAATATTGATTGTTTTAATAATTTCTGTTATTTTAGTGTTGGGATTATTTGTTGCTATATAGAAATGAGGATGTCATTTTGCTTATAATTTTGGTACATCAACTTAGTTGACGTTATTTTAAGTACTATATTTTTTATTGTTGAAAAATGTATACACTAAGTTGCAAAAACAACAATTTCAGTAAAAATTTCGCTGAAAAATATCATTTGGTAGGAAAATTGGCCTTTAATTTTTGGGAATTAACTCAAAAAGCAAATTTGCTATGTTGATTCAAGCCTTTGCAACTCCAAAATCATGCATCTTTTAGGATTTATTCTCTTGTTATTTCGGAGATATATATATATCATGGCCATTCTTACGTAAGTCCCACACATATAGAACCTATATAATCTTTTTCGAATAAGAACAAATATTTTATGTTGGGCCAAGCTGAATTTTCGATCCAATTATATAATAGGGCTTGGTTGGTGAAAATCATACATCCCACCATGGTTCGTGATTAAAAAAAAAAAAGTGAACCAAAATATATGTAGAAAAATCAAAATGCACGACGTTAACTGATGCTCAGTTTGATTAGAGCTCGATTTTGTCAACCAAATAATTCAAACAATAATTCAAAGAAGCTTGATTCTTCACAACTCTAGTAAAAATATGATGAAAACAAACATGAATAATATACAAACCCATAGCCAATGCCATCAAGTCAATTTTTTTTACATAAAAGAGTAAATAATTTGACTCAACAATCATAGAAAACCAAGCCCACCTCACAAAGGAAGTTATGAAGCAAAGCAAGTGAATAAAATTTGAAATTCAAGGAGAGACAACAGAGAAAATGAAAAATAAACTTAAAAGGAAAAAAGAGAAGAAAAGAAACCGATTTCAGCATCCCATTGATCTTTGTGTGAAGCCTTTACTGCTGCTTACACTCTGGAGGCTGCTCCCCTTGTTGACCTTTTGCGCCACCCATTTTCTGTAAATAATAGGAATTTCATCAAACCGCTCCGTATTGTATATAGAAAATAGTATATGCCACAAAATTATGTTGAAACAAAGTTATACCTTTGGTCCAGAAGGCTGAAAGAGTTTCCAGTTGAATTGCATGCCAGAGAAACAAATGTGAGTATCCCGGAAAAGATTATGTAATAATTAAGAAATTCGAAATTTATTTTTTCTTTGGTTGGTTTTTTCTTTAAAATAATTTCTTTACCTTTTTCTTGCTCTTGACCACATCCTCTTCATCTTCATCCTCGTCATCCTCACCTTCGTCTTCGTCTTCATCTTCATCTTCTTCATCGTCATCCTCATCATCATCCTCATCGTCATCCGCCATGTCAAGATCGTCACCTTCAACAGCCTCCCCAGTAAACCATGAAACAGCATGAGGGATAATTTTATCCCGAATTGTGGAGCTGCAGATATAAAAGTCAGGTACTTACCAAATTAATTTCATAGAACACAGATCATTCAACAATAAGGCACTCTACTAACAAATAAAAATGGATGAAATTCAATTGTGTAAGTATCCCCCGTAGTAAAAATGGATGAAATTCAATCATCAAATTATGTATGAAAACCATGAAACAACAGGAGATATAATCTTATAAAGAATTGTGGAGCTGCAGGAGGTAACAGTCATGTCACAGGATTTGGTTACACATACTAAATTGATTTCATAGAACGCCAATCATTAATCATAAAACGATAAGGGATGTGCTAGTAACAAATAAAAATAACTCCATATGTAGTTATATACATCCCTATAATAAGAGAAATGGAGACTCACCCAATGTCATAGTCTTGTTCCATCAGATTTTGGAGTTCTTCAGCCTGTTGAGCAATATTTACAAAAAAAATTCAGGCAAACTTAATCATGGTTTGACAACATTCTACAGCTTCAGGTTTATGATAATGTCTAAAACACATAACATGACTGAATTTACCTCATCCTCATCAATGTCAGCATCATCATCTGGAACCTCTGGAGGGTTAAAGAAGTTGAAAAAACTTTCACATTTTTCAAGCTTTGTTATTGGTTTTGCATTTTTCGCTCCCTTCTTTGGCTTTTTCTTCAAGACCTTCTGCGTCAGGCATTTGCCTGGATACCACTCAATTTGTGTCCTGAAGGTACCCAATAAGACATGAAAACCATATTTAAATTTTGAAAATAATATGTGAAAAAACAAAAACAAAAAATTGAAGACTTGCAGAAATGTAATAAATCATGAGTTACCCTATCGCCTTCTCTAGTATGGGATCATCTTCATCAATCATATGGTATGTTTTCGTAAGAACAGAATTCTTGAAGAAAGGATTGGTAGCAAAGAAGAACTCAAGCTTAAAACCCTTGGGATTATCTATTTTACACCATTTGATATCCGTGAGATATTTTAGAGCCTCTTCATCACGCTCTGAGATCTAAACAAAGATTTACAAAAAGTCTTCAGTTAAAGGTAAAAGCACTAGAGGAAGTAAGTCTAAGAAGTAGAGTGTATAATATCAACCTCCTCAGACAATATATCATTAGTTTTCATTGCCGTCAGCCAAAAGTCAGGCACACCTTTATCTGAGATTGGATCAAATATTAACCAAGGATATTAATGATGATTAAAACGAGTACACAAAGACTCAGCCCATACGGCGATGAGTATGTTAGTGGTGATTTCGCAGTGAAAAGGGGAAGATGGTCCTGCGTTACCTTCACTCTCTTTGGCCTCTCCCAGCTCCATTGAAGCTTCATTCACTCCTTCAACTTCCACAACACCATTCACAATTTCAAATCGCTGCACTTTGTTTAAAAGGGGAAATCAACAAGAGTTGCAATAATGCTAATATGTCCAACCAATAAAATAACGAGAGATCAGAACATTGTTTCAATAACAAAGTAACAAAACCAACTGGATAGAGGAATGCAAGTTATCTACTCTAAAAAAACGTCCATACTTTCGTATAAAGCGGTTCGTAAAGTTTCTGGTATTTAGCTTCAAGCACTGCTCTCTCCTCAAGGAACTTTGCCTCTAGGTCATCATGTTGGCTCTGGAATTGGAAAACACTGTTAGTTATACCAATTCATGTTCAACAAAAAAATACAAGCCACTTCAGCAATATTTGCATTGCTAACGGAATAAAGTTCATATAGTCGTTCACCCATATCAACAAGAATCTTCATCAACAAAAAACTTCAGCCCAGTGACAATTCATCAGTCACATGAGTTGGCGGGGTAGAATAAACTTATTTCACCAGCAGAAATCATACGTTAGCTAGATATCAGGATGATACAGTTTATGAACATCTACATTCTTCAAAATTTGTTTTTACTACTTTGATCAATCAATTTCAGCTTCAATCAACCAAAACCCCATCAATTATTAGCATATAAAACAAACTCCAACTCCAAGTATACACCGTGATGTCACCGTTCATTTTATTCGTCTAGAAAATGAAGTGGCTAACATAACAAGATGACTTATCCTTCCTCTTGGTTGTTTAACAAAGAATTAAAACGGCAATTTTCCATTAACACCATAACCAACATAGAAAATAAAGCATAAAATATTAGATCATAAATCAGTCATGCCCAAAAAATAAACCACAAAATCATGAACATCCAGATAATTAACAATCAATGTAAGAAAATTCTCAATCAACAACAAAATTTGAATACGATAATAAACCTGAATATCCCTTAGCACCTCCACGCGCTTCCGCACTTTAGGTGGCAGCGTCTCCAAAACATCTGCATGCTGCCCAGCCAAATTCTGCAGCTTATCCTACAAAACCAACCAAATAATGCATAACAAATAAAAATTAACTATAAATATAAAAACAATCAGAAGGTTCAAATTCTGCAGCTTATTCTACAAAATCAACCAAACAAACTTAATAATTCTGACCAGTAAAGAATACTTAGAAATGTAAAACAAACAGAAATTTCAATTTGTCCCTTATGTTAAACAAAAGAAAAGAAACCTTAAGGGCATTAACTAATCCAGCACGATCCTCTGCACTCAAAGCTGCATAAACAAATAAAATTGGAAACAATTCATCGCAAATTGACATATACATACAGTTACACGATAAAATCAAAAAATTAAGAACGGCGATAGTACCGGCGGCAGCGGCGGGAAGAGAAGAATCGAGGTCGGACATATCGAAATTGTCTTTGTTACTCATGACGATTCGCGTGAGAGAGTGTTGATTGAAAAGGCAAATGGAAGTTTTTGATTTGGGGGTTTAGGGTTTTAATTTATAGTACTAATGTACTATGAATGGGGAAACTGAAAGCTGTCAATGACAGGCCTAATGGGCCGGCTATTAGCCTTAAAGGGCCAGTCTCTTAAAATCGGTGGGCCAAACCGACCCGACTGATTTAGACTCGTGGGTCAATTTGGCCCACTTCAATTATTTGATTCTTTTATTTATTATTACTATAAATATATAATTTTATTATTTTATTTCAAAATAAATTATAGCATAATTGAAAAAATATCGAGTGTCATATTTAGGGAAATGTATCATAATTATTTATCATCACATGTAAAATAAAAGGGATTTTAATATATATTTCAATTATTTATCTAATTTTCCAATTTATTTAAAATCTTTGTTTGAATTTTAAAATTCATATTTGAACTTGATTTAAATTAACTAAATATGAGATGTTTTAATGAAGTTCAGCTCAAATATATTGATAATATATATATATGTATTATCATATTTCATATATGAGTCGAGTCTTTTAGAAATATATTAAATAATTCAGGTTTATTTTTTTCAAAAAATCTTTCAATAATAAATAGATCGTGTTCATTCTTTTGTTATTTGATTATCATATCACAAGCCGATAGGCGAAGAAGCATCTTACTCTAGTTAATTTATGAATTTTATAAAATTAAGAATCATGATAAATTTAAATTGTTTTATTAATGATAGAAAGTGAATAAGTATTTAATATTTATCAATCTTGTTATCATTCATAAGACCATTTACAACCAACCAGAAATGGATCATTTTAGCATATTCATTAGGATATTTAGGAATTTAAGGAGAATTTTCAAATACCAAGTTGGAAATTGGATTTGGTTTTAAAAAATTCAAAAACAATTATTAAAATTTCGTAAAAATTATAAATTTTTATTTTTCTTTTTATAAAATTAAATGTTTCGAAATTTATATTTAGGAAATGTATAATTGTCAAATTCCCTAAATAATTAAACAATCAAATTAATAAAAATGAAACTAATTAATTGAAAAGTAGCTCATTGTTATTGGATTAAATATGAAATATTATTAATTCGATTTTAAATGATTGTGATTATGAGTTGTCAAAGGGAGACAACAAATATTATGGTAATAATTATTTGAAATTTCTAAAGTTAGACCAAGTAATTTGTAGTTATTAATTAGAATCTCTAATTCATTTTTAATCAGTATAATTAGTAATATAATGCAAAAAGTAATTAAAAGAACCCATACGATGATCTTTTGACCACGCGCCATTATGGCGGTCCAATGCACATTCCAGTCAAAAGACTTTCTTCATTAGCTGATTCTGGCAGTGGGACCCATTGTTAGAGAATTTAAGTAAATATGATAAGTATAAAAAAATTAATACTTATATGTCTTGTTTATTCAACAATTTATAATATAATTGTAACACTATTTTACAAAAAAATATTGTCTAATGTATAACCGTCACGTTAAGTCATTTTCAATTTGACAAAATTATAGTAACTAATCCAAAATTGCAAATAAATTAAATCACTGGATATTTAGTTTATAATTATTCATTAAGAGTTTATAAGAGCTCGAATAGTTAAATACAACAAAATTCAATATTTAATTCTAGATTGACTGAATTAGTAAATGTTGCTAAAATATGCATAAAAATATAAAGTTGCTCAAATTTGGCTCTCAATTATTTTTATTAGAGTGGGTTAAAAATCAGCTCATATCTTTGTGATTAATTCATCCACTAAACGTAATTCACCCACCCCTAATGACCAACTCAATATTTGTGATTAATAATTCAAAAATTATAAGGAAATAATTATTTAACTTCTAAATTTGTAATGTGAAAATCTTTTACTACAATTTATCATATGTTTTAAATATATTAATCAAACACCCTATTCCATCAAACAAAAATAAAATTAATATTTACTCAGTGCGCACCTAACGGTAGCGGCTGCGGGTTCCCTTGTCATCAAAAAAATAAAAAATAAATAAAAAATAAAATAAAATTAATATCATCAAAGTTTATCTTGTTATACATTCAAACACCAATAGAAATCCTTACCACGTCTTGATACAAATGTGACATTTAACGAGAACACGATTAAATAACAACAAAATACTATATATTAATGTTTTAATATATTTTTATTAAATAAAATTAATTAAGATTTAAGAGCAATTGATCATTGTTAAATGAGTTGAAAAGTGTAGTACTTATGAATAGTATTTTACATCAAACCCACTAATATTGTCTCCAATAGTTTAATGTTTGCACGTCCTTTATTATCGAGTACCATAATAAATACTGTACAATTATTTATACAAAGTCAAAGAAAATAATATATATATATATATATATAATTTCTCTTTTTATAATTTTCCTATGTGATTATGTGAGTTACAAACCAAATAATAACCCATATTTCGATGCCTACATATATTTTCAATTTTCATTTTTTTGTACTATTTTTTTAATTTAAAGTGTTTATAAATATTGGTGTCACTATCATAAACTTACCCTATAATTAATTAATTAATTAAGTATTCAAAAAGTCGGAATGAATGTTATAAAGAAAATAATTATTTGGACAAAATATGTAATATAATTTTTAATCTAATATTATTGATTTGAAAATATAATCAACCATTTAGAGAGTAAAACTTGATATTAAAAAAAATTGAAATGAGTAGTTGAGTATTACAAGGATAATATAGATTTAGCAAAATAACTGAATTATCTAAATTTTATATTATTTGTGACTAAAAATGGTAGATGAATTCAACCCCAACAACTCTCTTCAACGAGTCTGCACCACGCGCCAATGGCGCCTCAATAATCTCTCTATCTCTATAGGTATTCAAAATTCCAATCCACTCCCAATCCCTAATCGACCCCCTTCACATTTCTTCATCTGTTTCTTTCTTCTCATCATCATCATTTGATCATTTCCATTCAGATTCCACTTAATTAGCCTTCCTTTTATCCATTTATAGCTTTCTGTCTGAAAATGACAACTCCTCCTGTAGTGAAAAACTTCTTGCCACCTGGGCTCGTTTCGAATCTCCAGCAAGCCCTCGCAAACCGCAGTCAAAAGAACGGCAATGAGAACGACGGCGTATCGCAAAACGACGACGTGGGCCAGCTCTCTCCTTCTGGGGACGTGCTTGTTGGTGATAATGAGTCTGTTAAGCCCATCATATTGGTTACTAATAGCGATGGGATTGAGTCACCTGGGCTTTCGTATTTGGTCGATGCGCTCGTGGGTCAAGGCCTTTACAATGTCCACGTTGTTGCTCCTCAATCGTAAATTTCTCATTTCATCTTTTAAATGATTTGCTAGTTGTTTTTTGGCTGTAGTGTTTTGCTTATGTGGATTGTTTTTTTTGAGGATTAGCTGTATAGAAGTCATTTCGTATTGTTGTTGCTGTGAATTATGTTTCTGTGGCTGATATGTCGCTGGTGTTTGTGTTTGTTTTGTATGTAGTGTAGGTATGAGGTATCACTGTGTGTGTTATTATTTGGATTTCGTGATTTGAGCATCGGTTTTTGTTATTGATTGGAGTTTGTGATTTGAGCCCTCAGAGATTTTTCTTTTCGGTAAATCTTTTGATGAATTGAGGGATGTTCATATTTGATTAGTGTTTTTGTTCGTCGGGGGCGTTTATAGTGCTAAAGCCTGCAGCCTTCAATTATAATGCTGTTCTTTTTAGTTTCTGCTTTTAGAAAAAGGTGGAACATCATTCAATCTGTTTTCTCTGGTTTTATATCTCAAAAGTCTCATCTATTGTCTATGTGGATGAATTTCTTATCTGTTTAATGGGTTCTGTTCCAGTTCGAGTTTGGTTTTGGAGGTTAGCTGATTGTGTAGTGGTTGTGATTTTGTAGAGACAAATCTACATCAGGGCATTCGGTGTCATTGAAGGAGACGATTGAGGTGGTTTCATCCGAAGTTAATGGTGCAATTGCTTATGAAATTTCTGGTATGACACTTCAATGGTTCTAATTTGATGGAGTGTGGATTATGTTAGTGTTGGTTTAATTAATTTGTTACCATTATAATTGAAGTGAATGTTTCTGCTATATGCAACTTTCAGGAACTCCAGTGGATTGTGTGTCTTTAGCGTTATCGGGTGCACTTTTTTGTTGGTCAAAGCCTCTCTTGGTATGTTTTTCATTCCTTCAACAATTTAGTAATTATGTTTTTGATATTGCTTGGCTCTTAATAGATTTCGTCATTTTCAATCTTTGCTTTGATATTTAGGTAATAAGTGGTATCAACAAGGGTTCAAGCTGTGGCCATCATATGTAAGTTCCTGCGTTTTTCCATCTGATTTATAACTTTCCGAGTGTAATATTTTTGGGTTTTAATTGTTTTATAGAGATATGTAACTTAAGATGAGAATAAATATAGGTTTTATTCGGGTGTTGCCGCTGGAGCTAGGGAAGCATTAGTTAACGGTGTGCCATCCATATCAATATCACTAAACTGGTGTGTTATTTGCCCTTAAAAATACTTCACAGCTTTAATTTACAACTTTTTTACAATACTTTAATAGATAATTTATTACAGGAAGAAGGATGGAAGTAAGGAAGATGACTTCAAGGATGCCGTTACTGTGTGCTTACCAATAATAAACTCAGCCATGAGAGATATAGAGAAGGGCATTTTCCCTAAAGGGTTCTCATTAAACGTAGAAATTCCAACTTCACCTTTGTCAAACAAGGTTTGCTTTTCTTACCTCATTAGTTTTTTTGTCTATTCAATGAATGCATATCCTATGACAACATCTTTGCTAAATTATCAAAGCTTTGTTCCTTGTAATTTATCATATATCATTTCAATTTGTTACTAAATCCCTGCTGTTGATGTATGTGAAAATCGGAATGCCTTTATATTCCCATGCAATATCTCTTAATATGGGAATTATGTATGAAATTTTATACTGTTCTTGAATGAGTTCACAGTAGTAGATTCTAATACTTTCATTCTTGTAACAGCGACGGGAATTTTAGAGCTGTGAATGCACAAGGGAAAAATGACATTAGGCTATCTATTTTTAACTCTTACATCATCGTTTTCACATGAACATCCAGCAATTAATGATAGCCTGTGAATTTTGTGCTGAATGACATCAATATCAATCCAATTAGTTACAAGAATATTTGTTAAGCTTGTAATAATTTCTAACATTCCATATCTTGATATGGCCTTGATTTGGTAAATGCACCGAAGCCCAAAAATCTTGATTAGGATAGCTTTAAGGGTTATGTAATCAATAATCATAACACCGATCGAATACATTTTAATATTTCATTTCTCTGTAAAAATTTTCACAGGGCCTTAAGGTTACCAAGAGAAGCCTTTGGAGATCGACTCTCAGTTGGCACGCCATTTCAGGCGCCAAGAGTCAATCCGCTTCACGTTTCACTGGTGTTCAGCCTGGCTTTGGCATGCAGTTTGCTCAACTCAGCCGTGACGCCTCTGCTGCTGTGTGTAGCCTTTAAATGTTTGATTATTTTTCTTCCTATATATTCGTTTTTGCGGAAAATTACATGCGAACCCTTTAACTTACTGTAATTACCAAAACCCCACTTGCCTTTTTGAAAATTACCAACACCCCATCAAGGGATCTATTAGCAAGGTTTGAAGGGCTAAAAAGTAATTGTAAAAAATACCTTAGCATGAAGTAGGAGATTTTATGTAATTTCCTGAAAGTGGGGGGGGGGGGGTTGGTAATTATAAAATAACTGAGGGGGTTTTGTGTGATTTTCCCTTCATATTGGGTTGTTGATAAAAAAAAAAAAAATTGTGATAATTCATGTGTTCTTTTTCTCCAGGGTGCTGCTCGTCGTTTAACCACACAGAAAAAGAATGTCGAGGTTGTGGAATCAGTTGGTGCTGCAGGGAAATCAGATTTTAAAAGGACAGTGAAGTATTTTCGTGCAGAGGTAAAATTCATTTTTGCTGTTTGCATTATTGAGCAATATTAAGCTTCTTATTCTTGGTTCAATTTTTTCATTCATTTTTCCTATCTTCAAAAAATTAGAACTTGACATCAAAGTGATCCTTCACTGTAAATGAACTTATTTTCTTAACATTAACTGACTAGATTTGAGCAAGAATTATTATATCTCAAACTTGAGACACAAATTAGTGACCTTAACCCCAAGTATCATGTTGAACGTAATGTAGACTTTGAGTTAAAATCCTGAAAATGTATGGGTCGAATGTGTACCACGTTTATTTGTGAGAAACTGATATAATGTGTATTGTATTTCAAATGTTTTGAAAAAATGATTGGAATTAGTAAAATGTGTCGATAGGTTGGTGTGTGGTACGTTGAATGATTGAATTGACTATTTCTATAATGATTATATGAATAAAGAAACAATAAAATATAAAAACTAAAAATCGTTAAGTATGAAAGTGGAAGAAAAACAATGATTGGAGTAAATGATTTTGATTGATAATTATATGAAATAATGGATGCAGTGATTGATAATAGTTATATTGAGGAGTCTGAATGTGGAGTTGAAAACATATGTATTTGGTTGAAAATGTTTTCTAGCATGAATTTTTAGAATATTGTGATGCAGAAACAGAGAATGGGGTTTGAAAACGTAAACAAACAAGGCCAAAGTAATTTACGTCTTTACTTTTCTTTTACTACGTTTTTCATTTTATGATCAACTACGGCAATCTCATTTTCTATGCCTTCTACTCTAAGTCACCAATTTGTTCATCATAAGTTTTCATGTTCTTAGAAACAAAGTGGTGGTTATAAGATGATTATTTCGATAAATTTATGCAGATGCTTGACAAGGAACAAGAAGAAGAGGATGATGATCTCGATTTTAGAGCTCTCGAAAATGGCTTTGTAAGTTACCTTTCATATTTTTTCAGGAAATTGGTATCTTGTACACGTGTGCATAAATACGTATTAGTTACAATTACACGCATACCCCTTCACTTATTGGGTAATCACGAGAGCGCCCTGAGGTTTCGCAAAATTACCAAGATACCCCTTATCATATGCTGAAAACTTGAAATTGTAAATCCTTTTTTACTGACAGAAAAAGATAATTCATTAAACGTCGGGGGTGTTTTTGTATATAGGGTCTCGTACTTCAAGGGGTGTCGACATAATTTACGTTATATATATATATATGTGTACCCCTCAATTTCTTGCAAATGATCAATGATCCTTGCATCTTGAAACAGGTATCGGTTACTCCAATATCTCCCCTGCATTTTGATTCAGAGACGGAGTCTGCAGCTTTAGAATGGATTTCTTCTACACTGTTAACGGGACAGTAAAAATGTTTGTTTCATGTACATTTTGAAGCCGTTTCTATTTATTCATTTTTGCCAATTTTCCCGCTACTTGTCTCGTTGTGTTGTGAATCAAATGCTTCCCCATAGTAACTTCACATGCTTAGCAAATCGCTTAAATTTTCGTTCGTTTTTTGTCGTTGATATAAATTGTTTATAGGTTCGGTTTTGTACCATTTTATTGGGGTTAAGTTTGATGGATTGGCTTGGTTTTTTAACATTATGTAGTTGGAATAGATGAGATTTTGATGTTTGTATACCGTGATTTTAACATATGTTATTGATTTGATGTCGAAATTTTCTACTTTTATCTTATTTATTTTTTCACAACCTAGAACTAGTTAGGATCATAAAGAAATAAATAAACTCATAAGAATAGTTGATAAATTTCCTCGAATATATTAAAAAAATACTACATAGCATATTAAACTCACACGAAAGTTTTCATAATACACATTTCTTGAAAAAAATTCAAAATTTTAACTCAAAATATAAGTAAATATAGCCTTACAATTTCGTCATGCTAATTTTCATAATACACATTTATTAAAAAAAATTCAAAATTTCAACTCAAAAATATAAGATGTGTAAAATCAGAAAATAGAAAATAAAATAAATAATAATAAAATAATCGAATAAAATGGGGTGAAATTAAACTTTCGTCACCACCAGTATCTAATTTAGGGTTTTACAGTCATCAGTCATCACCTCTCCACTGATTACTGATACTTCAAAAATGGCGAACTCCAAAACCTTGATTCGCACCGGATTTTCTCTGATGACCCGATTCCTCCACCCGAACCCGGTTCATGGGCAACAAATGGTCAATACTGCCCCGGCCAAAGTATTCCAGTCTCTGTTCATCCCTCAATCTCACAAAACGTCGCCATTGCATCTGCCGTCTTATCAGAACGATAATGACTCGATAAAGAAGATGTCTTATGAAGGCTTTTCGTACCCTTGTGGCCTTCCTTATCTGCCATTTCTCCTGCCCAACGGTGAACTTTTTAATTTTTGGCTTTTCTGTTTTGGAAATTTGGTATTTCGTAGCAAGTTTAATTGATCATATGTGAATAAATTTACATTTTTGGGTTTGTTAGTAAGGTTGTATAAGTTGAATAGAAAGTGGGGACTGGGTGATTTTTTGCAAAGAAATTAAGAAAATTTGATATTTGATCATTCCATATGAATTGAATTTTAATGATTGCATAAGTCACGATTGCGGGTTGGTCGAAAAGCTTGTTGTTTTGTACCTTATGCGAATCCCTTGGGTTATTGTGTTTTAATGGCCTAAAGCGAATCAAATTTATTTTAATCTTGCGAATGCTTCGGAAATCTTTGTCAACGCCTAATTTCGGATCAGAGAGCATCTTCTGTCTCACATTACATCTATTTTTAGCGTATTTTGTGCCTGCATAGTCGCATGAGAGAGGCTTTGGTACCATCTGCTGGGATCGAATGAATGCTACTTTTGAAGTAATCTTCTATACTATTGAGATTGCCATACCAGTAAATTGATGATAGCGTTGTGTTTTAGATGAGTCTGATGTCTCAATATATACGTGTTACAATCTGAATAATGAAGGTGATTTAACAATAGCATCATACTGATCCACATTGGATTACCTTAGAAGTTGACTGCCTGTATGCTTGTTATGATTGTTATGCATGTGGCAGACCTCTTTGCTTTGGTACAATCTTCAGTTTAAGGCACATCCCCATTTGTTTGCGACCATTAAAGTGGATAGGGGATTTCATTAGTTAGGTAGATGGCTCTGAAAAGGGTTGTTGACATTATTAAACATAAGATAGCACATGTAATTCCACTCTTAAATGTGCATGTATCAAGTATTCTTAACCATTTCATATAGTGTATTTTCCTTACCCTTTTAAGCTTTAGATTTTAATGGACTTGATGATACGTATATCCCTGTGTTTCATGACAATAGTGAATTTTGTATAGTCATACCCATATTCAGTATTTAGGCTGTCTTAGCAAAGTGATGAATATTGAGCTGTTCAAGAAAGTGATTACTATTTAACTGACCTTCTAAGAGAAACAATCAATGTTTTTCTGGATCCATCATTGTGTTAATATGGCTACTTATTGCAGCGTATAGCTACTATTTCTTAAACACCACTTTAAGATACTATGAAAATGTAGAAAAGTTTCAGAACGTGGAGGCTTACAAGTGCATATGATCCCGATTCCTATATTTAACGAAATATGCCTTTTGCTGGGCCAATAGTAACTGGTCACATCTAGAAACATAATTTGATGGCCAGAGACTGCTTGTAAATGATGTGCTTCAATAAGGAGGCTCGCCAAGTGTTACCTTTGGCAGGTTTTTGTGGGTTAACGGACTTTTAGGTGAATATTTTCTTACAAAAGCACCCAAACATAACTGGATTATAAGGTCATAAGCACGAAAATGTTTTGTAGGTTACAAACTGTTGGCCACGCTTAGATAATTCCTGTTAACCGTCAGCGTATAGCCTTCTTCGTTATTACAACTTGCTTCTCTCTGTCTTATTTGTTTTTTCCTTAATTTCCAATGAACTCGGAGACAAAAGTCGTTAGATTTGGCAAATTTTCTTACAAGTTCTTGGTTACTTTACCTCTTATGAAAATGTTAACGATATATTCGAAACATGTTTCCTCACAGGAGACGATGATTCATTAAACGAGCCTATGCTTTTACTTCCAAAGCGTACTTATCAACCTAGCAACATCAGGCGCAAAAGGACACATGGATTTTTTGCTCGGTTCGTTTCTCCCTCTCTCTCTCTCTCTTACACTACACACATGACGCCATAATATCTGCTCGTTTTTGCATTTTTATTTTCGATTTAAATATTAAAATTTTATTTATTCATCTATTTTTGGTGCAAGAGCTTCAACTACGATCACTGATTAATGCCATTAGGAAGTATTTATTGAATGCTATTAAAATATCCCAAAATTCATTAATGATCGACATATTGGTTCCTATTAAACGTTAAACCTATTTATCCTCTTTCCAAAATACTTTTTTTTTCGTAATGCTAAGTTGCTAACTATATATGTTTTTTGTCGTGGACAGAAAAGCGACAAAAGGTGGTCGAAGGGTTATTGCACGACGAATTGCAAAGGGCCGATCCAGAATCACAGCATAATTATATCAGCAATTTTTAGCTATAGAAGTTATCTGTTTTTATCGATTTCGATTTACAACTATGCATTTTATGAAACTTGATTGCTTTCTATAAAGGGATTTCAATTGACATTGTTGCTTATATGCTTTCTTTCCTCTTTTATACAGTATTATTCTTCATGAAATTTGATACATTTAGTGTTGTTTTTATCAACTTTTTGTTCATTTGTTTCTCAATCAAATTGTGTCCAATTTGTTTATCAGGAAATGGCATCCAAATTTGAACCAAATCTTAACAATCTGCATACATGTATGATTATATGAGTTCAGAATTATTGGCTCAACATTGTGCCTATACTCTTTTTTGAATTTAAGATATTTTTTGTCTTAAATAAAAATACTATAAAAAATGCCCAACAAAATGTGAAATGCATAAAGTATTTGTGATTGACACATATGCTAATTTGTCTATTACTCTTTATTTTTGTTGCAATATTGAGCTTGTTCTCTTTTTTTGTTTTTTTTGTTTTTTCTTTTTGCCCCTTAAATCGATTGTCTTAAATGACAATATTATGGGCCATATTTTCATACACGTATGTATTTATTGTTTTTTCTGTATACGTCACGTACATGTGATACATGCATTTATGTTCCACTTACTTAGAGCATCTCCAACCCACGCTATATTAGCGTGGGTGGAGGGAGATTTGGCGCTGGATTGTCTCCAACGCAGCGCCAAATACTGCGTCAAATCTGGCGCAGCTACAGTGCTGCGCCATTTTTGGTGCAACTGCTTTATATTTTTTTTCAATTTTTTTAGGTTTCCCTTTTGGTCCTTATTTTTTTCCATTATTTTCATTTTAGTTTCTTTTATATTTATAAAGTTTAATTTATTTTTAATTTATCCCTTAAAAGTTTAATTAGTTATAATTATACCCTATTCATTATTTTTTATTCAATTATGCATTAAATTTCAGTTTATGATTAGATTATAAATATCTTTTTATTACAACTTATATAAAATATATATTTTATTATTAATTATTTTGAATTTTATTTGTGTGAATTTTATTTTTATTAAAATATATATAAAATAATATTATTTTTATAAATTTTATTAACATAAATATATTTTTTTGGGTGAAAATGCATATTACGTAAAAGTGTTGGGTTTTATTTGTGAAAGATTGTAAAATTATATAAAAGATGAGAGAATATTTCTTTTTGGTGCAGTGAATAGTATTCTGGGATTTACTGTAATTGCGCCAAATAGATGTAATTTTTGCGCCAAATTGGTGCAAAACCACTATTTGGGTTGGAGATGGCCTTACAAACCTCATAGTACGTCACAAAGTCCGGAAAATACTTGTAATTGACGGTGAGTTTCAATGCAACGTGAGAATTATTAATTTGATTAAACACAATTAATTAATCACATAATCACAAATATATATTATCAAACTTGAGAACTACAACAAATTCTACACATAGTTTTGCAATGTTGCAAGTGATTGATTATTTGTTAGGAGTATTTATAAGGCTATATTCCAATAAGGGCTCGTTTGATTACCTTGATAGGATAAATAAACTTATAATACTTTTTACAAGAACATGTATCATAGTGTAATAGTTTATTGTTTCTTTGCACTATAATATCTAAATCTGAATGATATACTAAAAATTTATCAATCATGTGTTCGATTACTTGGATAAACTATAATCATAAACTTCAAACTTTGAAATATACCCTTGTACTTCCACATTATTATAGCTATAAATTAATTAATGTTATAGTTGAATCTTTGCAGAAATAACTTGGTGCAAAATTGATACACAAACATAGACATTTTATTGAAATAACCACAGGAAATACAAACATAGACAGACAAATACAATATGGACATCACAAACCTTAACAAAACACAAAACATGACCACAAATTCACAGACTCAAAACATACATAATTAATTAAGAAAACAACCCACACATTATACTAGATCACACCATGTTTAAGGAACACCAGGATTAATCCGCAGAAAGCACCATTACAACATTAGTAACTCGGGCCGAAAACATCATAATCGGAGGCGAAAAACGAGACATCATCGGAGTAAAGACTTGGCGAAGCAAAAGACATCATGTGTGTATCAATGTTGTCAATGTGAGTAGGATGATCAACTTGCCAAAAATTCTGGCCCATAAAATCTTCTTGCATCATATGATCATCTGCAAATGGCGGCCCGAAATCGACCCATTCGAAATCTTGAGGCCCGATTTCCCCCATAGTAGCATCATCCATAGCTAAGTCTTGATTATAACCCTGAATTTGATTAGGGTTTATGTTGTAATAGAAGTTATCATGCATTGGATTGAAGCTTTCAAAGCCATGCATGAAGAAACCATCATTAGGGTTTTGTTCAGAAAGTGGAGAGTAGTATGGAGAAGGTGGCAATGATGGAAAATCATTGAAGTCGATTTCGGGTACAAAAATGTCTGAAGAGGGGATTTGTGGTTGATTTGGATTGTACATCATCATTTGAGGGTCATATGTGGTCTCAATTGGACCATCAAACCCTAAAATGGTAATAGGTGGTTGAGGTTGAGGTGGTGGTGGTGGTGGTGGAGGAGGGATCACGACCGTGGGATGAACTATTTGAGTATTGGGGGGGTCGATGATGACCGTTGGATTATTGACTCGGCGATTTGGGATGGTTCGATTGTTGTTTTTAAGAATGGAGTTTGCAATTTTTCTTGCAGCTGCAGCTGCAGCAGCAATTTGTTCCTTAGTAGCTACTATCTTATTTTTAATACTAGAATTCCAAAAGTTTTTTACTTCATTGTCTGTTCTTCCGGGTAGGTGTTTCACAATCTCAGCCCACCTGAAAAAAGGAATTTTTTTCAAAAAAAATTAGTTTTTTTTGTTGTATGTTATTTATGGTTGATGGGGTTTATAATTAATTACTGAAAATTTAATTTGATTTAATTTGATGTACCTATTTCCAATTATTTTTTGAAGCTCTATGATGAGGAGTGCTTCATGGGTTTTGAAACCTCCTCTCTTCAGATCAGACCTCAAGTAGTTTATCCATCTCAACCTACAACTCTTGCTACACCTATTCAACCCTGCAATAACATCAATAAAATCACATTCATCACACACACACATATACATATATATACATATATATGTGGGTTTATATATATAAATATATATATGTGTGTGTATGTGGGGTGGTGGGGTGGTGAAAAAAGTTTATATCTTTAAGAGAAAAACATGGAAAAAAGCACATTATACCAGCAAGTGTTGGGACAACAGTCCAAGGACCATGACCATAATTTTTGATGTAGTTTATGAGCTTCCGATCTTCTTCAGGTGACCACAAACCGATCTTCACATCCTCGCTGTTGCAGCAAGTATCATGCCCACTCCTCATTTTAACTTCAAAATAAAGCTATAATCAACTACAGATCTGCAAAAAAAAAAAAATTACAGATAAAATAGATCATAAAAAACCTTAAAAAACTACTTGAAAAATAAACAAAATGTGATAAAGATGGCGTATTTTAGAGACTGAGGAACTCAACTACAATGGAGTTTTGAGCCCTCCTGAGATGAAAAATGTGATGAATCTTTGAGGGGATGAAGGGGGTTTTATAGCAACAATTTTACATGCATGAAAATGACACAAATACAGATGTCATTCATGCAGACTAAAATGAGTCTCGTTTATCGACATGTAATCAATTTTACGTTAAAAAAATATTCGCTACAATGGGCGTTACGTATGTATACTTTAAGGGTTTTTTTTTGTTCGAAAAGCGGGGGTTTTAGATACATTGATGGTATACAGCTTCATCTTTTTTGGCTTGTACTTGAAAAATTTATGAGAGATGGATAAAGATTTGTACATTTGTGATGAATTAGAGATAATTCTTGTGTCATTAATTAGAAAAATTTAATGTTTTGGATGAATGAGAAATATATATTTATTACATTAGAACTACTCCAGCTAATGTAGATTTAATTCGTTTTATCTTTGTTATTTTTTCATTTAGATTCCCAACTTTGAGCCTTGTTTATGGAAAATAATGAAAGAAAACATTACTCATATTTCTGCAACTGACTATTCTTGCTAATTTGTGAAGTTACAATGTAAAAATTCAACCAATAATTTCATAAAAAAGGAGTTCTTTGAGGTTAATCAGTAAAATTTTTATATATATAATATATTGATTAATAGTGCATTCATTATTTCATGCTTAAGACATATCCACAGACACATATAGATTAATGTTCAAGAAATTAATAAGCAATTTATGTATTATTAACTATGGATAAGAGTAATTTCTGCAACAAACAACATCAAATGCACCAAATTGGTTAATTATTATTATTTTTAACACTTATTATTCACCATAATTTCTTGTGCAACCACATAAATTACACAAAAATGTATACAATATAACTTTAAAAAGAAATCATCGATCCTTATGAAATCACATTTGCATACAAAAAAAAGTACAACTTAATCCTCTTCATCACTTGTTGTGAAACAAAAAAAACTAAAAACTCAGAAAAAGGTTCAATTTTACGGAATTTTTGCCAGAAAAGATGACCTAATTCCATTAAAGCCGAAGGGTGTGAGTGTGTATATGTGAGCAAAAACATGTGGACCATTGCTGATATAAAGGACATTTAGCTCACGTCGAAATTGTGGGTTTTTTTTGTCTTGTTTGAATATAATTAAGATTCTTCTGTTTTATCTGACTTTGCGAGGTTTTCTCATTTTTATGGCCTTGCTGAGCTTTTCTTGTTTTTTGTTTTAAGGCTCTCGTTTATTTAAGGTGCTCTTTGAAACTCTTAATGTGAAATGTACAATAATAGAAAATGAAGAGCCTCTAATTCTTTTGATTGATTCATTGCAACATTGATATATAAATATATGTACATATTATCACTTACATTTCTAATTTCTTGGGAAAAAATTATGTGTTAGATGAGAAATTTCATAATGCAATCTAATGTAATGTGATGTAATTCATCATCAACATTATGATATATTAAAAGATTTAATTCAAATTTGCATTATCAAGTATGTGAATGTACATACCAATGGAAAAAATGCTTGTTTGTTATTTATACTATGTTACACACACGCACATATACATATATGAAAAAAAAATCATAGTCTTTTAATTTTTACTTGAACAATAAAAAAATTCTTATATAGAATATGCCGCTACTTTTTTTTAATTAATTTATGTTTTATATCAATTTTAAATTGATTTTGTTTTATTTTAGAGCGAGTGTGTTTGGGGTAGGAGAGGGTAATGGAGATAATAGAATTAATAATGTCATCATGTCAATATATGGATTCTATTTTTTTACATCTTAATGTGATTATGTTAATATATTAATTGAATTTTTTTTTACAAAGATACACAAAAGTACAATAAATCATTTTGCACCTAACAACGAATAAATTCGTGAAGCAAATCTCTGTCAAATTGAAGATTGTGTATGTGTCACAGTGGTAATTAATAATGTATCTATTGACGTATAAAATATCTCATTAAATTTGTCGTTAATGTGTTTGTAACGCCATTATTCCGCTTTGTCGAAATTGGTCGTATGTTGTAACGGTCATGCACACGTCAGATAGCTACGCGAATAATAGTGTGGCAGATATTTTGTTAAATTTTTCATTATTCCAATAATTTTGATATTATCAGTGATTGGTCGAAACTTTGAATACTTATACAATTATGGGAGTGTTAAATCCCTTAAACCCTTCACAAAATTAATTGTCATATATATATATTTATATTCATGATTCCATGTTATCCTTGTTCAATTAAAGACTATTTTATATATACTCATCTCATATTATTTTAGATTTAATTATTCAACTCATAAGATTAACCAAATATATATTAAGCCATATAAGTTAGTTTGCATCCCACCAGTGGTGATTGTAATTATATTTATGTAATTGTCAAATTTCAATCATCATATATTTACAAACTTTATAAGTTTATGTTACTAAAATTTAAACATAATGAACTTTAATTTCATCATATTCACAACTTTTTTTTTTTTGAAAATAATCAAAATTACTTTTCTTTTCCTACATTTCTGTGATGTCATTACCATGTACATATATATATCATGAGAGCTAAATTTAATACATCAACTCATTCATCTCTTTTTAAGAAGTTTCGTGCATAAATTCGATTGTTGTAAGCTATCTTTCGCATCTAGAATATGACACATGAATAATATGTGTGGGATGCGTCTACATTTCTTTTTGAAAGCACGATACATGTCAAGTGAGCGCGATAAATAATGCATCAAATTTTATTTCTTGAAAAAAATTAAGAGATAGGTACAATACGAAATTTAGAAAATGATGAAGTTTATTAATAGTTTGGTATTAAGAATCAATCTTGAAAATATCGTCAATGTAAACTCTAATAGTGTCTAATGCCTGTAAGGGTATCTTTGCATCTATAACTATCTCTATTGTGTATATAACTTTAAAAAAAAAATCATCAAAAAACCAATTTATATACAAAAAAAAGTACAACTTAATCCCCCCAATCACTTTTTGTGAAACAAAAAAAAACTAAAAACTCAGAAAAATGTTCAATTTTTTGAAATTTTTGCCCGAAAAAATGAGCTAATCCCATTAAAATCGAAGGGTGTGTGTGTTTTACAAGCGTATGTATATATGTGTTCGAAAATATGTGGATCATTGCTGGTATAAAGGACATTTAGTTCACGTTGAAACTGTGAATTTTTTTTTCTTGTTTGAATTAAGATTCTTCTGTTTTGTTTGGTTGTGAGGAGCTTAGTAATTTTTATGGCCCTTTTCTTGTTTTTGGTTTTAAGACTCTTATTTATGTAAGGTGCTCTACGAGTTTGAAACTCTTTATGTAAATGTACAAAAAATTGTTGTTGTTTTATAAAATTAAGAGCCTTTAATTCTTTTGATTGATTCAATGCAACATTGATGTATATATACATACACTTACATTTCTAATTTCTTGAAAAAAATTATGAAATAGATGAGAAGTTTGATATATATTGCAATTTAACATAATGCACGACATATTAAAAGATTTAATTCAAATTTGCAATATCAAGTACATGAATGTACATACCAATGAAAAAAAAAAGAATGTTCGTTTGTTATTTATGTTATGTTACATATATATATATATATGAAAAAAAATTATTCTTCTAAAATTTACTTTAATAATAAAAAGGTTGCTTAGAATATGCCACTCTTTATTTTTATTTTATTTTTAAAAGTTAATTTGCTTTTTATTTTATTTTAAGTTGATATTTTATTTTAGAGCGAGTGTGTTTGGGTAGGGAGGGGGTATGGAGATAATAAAAGTATAATGTCATTATGTTAATATATTGATTCTATTCTTTTATATCTTAATGTGATTATATTAATATATCAATTTTAAAAAAAAAATTAAAAGATATAGCAAACGTACAATAAAATATTTTGCATCAGATAAGGAATAAATTCATGAGGCGAATCACCGATAAATTGGAGATTGTGCGTGCGTCACAGTGGAAATTAATAATGCGTCTATTGAAGAATATCAATAAATTTGTCATTATTGTGTTGCATTGTTGCCACACCATTATTCCGCTTTGTCGAAAATTGGTTGTACGTACGTCATAACGGTTGTGCACGCGCCAAATGGCTATGCGGATAACAGTGTGCCAGATATTTTATTAATTTTTTTCATTATTCCATTGTTAGATGATAACTTTGACATTGTCAGGATTGGCTACATGTCGAATACTTATACAATTATCGAGTGTTAAATTCCTACACCTTCACAAAATTATCTTTTTCCATATATATATTCATGACTCCATATTATCCTTATTCAATTAAAGACTACTTTATACATACTCATCTCATACTATTATAGATTTAGTTATTCAATTCATAAGATTAAACAAATATATTTTAAGCCATATAAGTTAGCTTGCACCCCACCATTGGTGATTGTAATTATATTTGTGCAATTGTCCAATTTCAGTCATATTATATATATATATATATGCAAACTTCTATAGGGTTATGTTACTAAAATTTGAAAAAATGACCTTTAATTTCATCATATTCACAATTTTTTTCTTGAAAATAATCAAATTCACTTTTTCCCCCTACATTTCTATGATGTCATTACCTTGTGCACATATATAAGAGCTAATATAATACATCAGCTCATTCATCTCTTTTTGAGAAGTTTCGTGTACAAATTCGATTGTTGTAAGCTATCTTTTGCAAAGATGACACATGAAAGTACATTACGAAATTTAGAAGAGGACGAAGTTCAGTGGCGGAGACAAGGTGGGGCGGGTGGAGGCAGCCGCCCCACCCAATTTTTTTAAAACATATGTATATTTTAAAAAATTTAATATTGTCGCCCCACCCAAAATAAATCGATACACGTCTATCATACTTTGGCATCACCCACTTTCAATTTCTGGCTCCGCCACTGACGAAGTTTGTTAATAATTTGGTAGTAGTATTATTCAACATCAAAAATCTATAAAAAAATCTAACAGTGTCTAATGCCTATAAGGGCATATTTGCATCTTTGATGACTGTGTATATAACCTGCAATAATACATATCATATTCTCATATAAACATGAATAATCTTTACTCAAATTAACCCCAGCAAAGTATCTTATATGATTAATTCAAGTATTAAAAAATGTATTTCTTCAATGACAGTAACTTTGATATGATTCACAAGGATTAGTCCAATGTTATAGAAACAGATAACTGATGCAAACAACCTTAACAAAATCGAACGAAAACCTTAAAAAACCCGAAAAAACTAAGTACCGGGAAATCGATAAGGCAACAAGCAGTTGAACTCATCAATAAAACCCTCCACAAACTACACACAAATCATGTTAAGACCATTCACTGCTTCACTTGTAATAATCTCGACGGTTTGATCCATCTCGATAGCCCATATGGATCGAACGGTTGAGATCGTCTCACAGATCAACCGAATAAAGATCACTATCAGCACTCCTCCTAGCTTTGTATCCCTTACAAAGTGGACTTGGTTTTCTAACAAACGGTAAATCCTCAACCGAATGCCTTTGAATCTGTTGACTGTTAAATGAATAAGTAATAGGTTTCTGCTTAGCCTTGATTGACTTTGTAAGGCTCATGTAATTAGGCTTAATACCATTCTCGGCCCGAGTTTCAGACGTAGTTGTTGATGAGTTTGAGGTTGTTGTCTCATCATAGACAAATTCAGAACACGGGTCTGAAGATGAACGCATAATTTGACAGCTCGTTGGAATCTTTGCTGAGATTCGAGTAGATATGTTATTACGTCTTATTCGCACTGAATCTTGGTCTGATGAACTTGATCCAAACATATATCCTATGTTCTTCGTTGGATTTGGTGTTTTTTCAGACGAGTCGTTTTGGAATTTTTCCATCAACCTCGTTTCCCAAGGCTTAAGCCCTGAGGTGTTGTTATCGACTTTACTAGGTGTACCCGTCTTGTTCGATCTCAAACCCGAGACGGGATTTTTTCTTTCTTGCTGAAAATAAGAAAATAACATTAAACCAAGTCGAAAAATAGAAAAAAAAAATCGAATCTTGATATGTTATATGCCTCTTGAACTAATTACCTGTTGACAAAGGCCATACACAATGGCCCTCTCCCTCTTGATTGCCCCTTCATGCTTCATTTGCAACTTAGATTTAACTTCTTCGATTGTCCCACGACTATCACACCATCCACTCTATACCAAATCGTCAATAAAATTATAATCACAAAAAAAAGCTCTGTATAGACTAGTTGATAAGAATAATCGTACCTCGGTTTGCTTTAGAGGATCGAATTGGCTTTTACTATCCATGTGCCCTGATTGAATAGATTGAGCTCTAATTACTCGAGCTTGAACTCGAACAAGAGCTTGCATGCACCTTAGTGTAACATCAGCTTGTTTTCTAACAAGTCGACCCCGGACTATAGCTTGTAGTCTAACCAATGCTTTCAAAGCCCTTAAAGCTCGTTTCGCCTAGTATCATTAATAAACAAAACAATATATTATTCAAAGAGAGAAAAATGACATAACTTAACATATTATAATTCGGCACTATCATCTAAAAACATATTACTACTTCAACACCTGCATTTCGAATGGTCACATGATCTGAAATGTGGTCTCAAAACCAAAGGGCAATTATTGTAACTATGCAATACGTCAAAACATGTGCATTTGTAGTTATTTTATTACATATGCTTGATTATACGTTTACTAAATCTGAACCACATAGATAGGGGTGCAAGCAAATCGAGTTGAGCTAAACAAGTTAGTGTTGTAGCTCACTTGAATTTTATAGAACTTGAATATCTATGTTTGAGCTACAAAGAGAATGCATTTAATCAAACTCCAGTAATTTAATTATTTTGCACATATATTTTCATTTTGCTACAATTCCACAAGACAAATTTCACTAATATGCATAATGGTGAATTACCAAAAAAGCTCGAAAAATGGTCTGGATTCGAACGGCAGCCCATTCACGACGAACCACCATAAAATCCTTAGGCGAAGCTTTGGCTAAAGCAGCAAAAGCGGCTGCCATTTCGCTGTCAAAAGCATATGAAGATAATTCAGAGCCCTCAGTCTCTTCGCATTTCGCCTTTCTCCATAGCCTCCACTTTCTGCTCTTACCACCCCCCTTTTCCTACACCAAACATATTTGAAAACAGTTTTAATTCACCAAAATGGCGAAACACTTAAATCCAACAAAACAGGTTTAATGTAGAGAACTTTTTACAAAAATATTGAAATGATTTGATCAAATACAGAAAAAAAAGAGAGAAATTCATATGTTTTTTTACCCCAGTGATTTCAAAAGGGAAAAATCCCACTTGAACGTTACAAAACATCATAAAATTCAGAGAAAACTAAAAAGTAAGAACAAGTACATAATTAGCTACTAAAATGTTGGAATAATTGGATCAAATACCTAGATAAGCTCTTTGCACCTATGAAACTAAAATAAAAAGAATCCCAGCTGAATATAACTAAACATCACTAGAAAAATCTACCTTATGCACCAAAAATTAAAGAATAATTACACAAATTAACTACTAAATAGCAATCGTATAGCTTACAGATTCATATACAGCGGGCTTTTTGAGACCGATCATAGATTTAATCCAACCCATTTTGCAGAAACACCTCAGAAACGATCAGCAGAAAACAAAAATCCAGAAATTCTGCAATGTTAAGACAAAATAGAAGAAGGGTTTCTCGGGATTTGATTATAAATTAAATTAATGGTGCGTGAAGCGGAGTGAAATTTAAAAATTTGAAAGAAAAAGAAGAAAGTTTGGAAAGTGTAACGGATACTGATAGGATAGTATTTATTGTCTTTAATTTGAACTTAAAATTTAGACGCCCTATACGATGGCGTTTTCAGAAATTAAAAAGTATACGCCTGTACGATGTCGTTTTGTTAAATTTGAAAAATAAAACGCTAGAAGGAGGGCTTGAACCTCCGACCTTGTGGTTAACAGCCACACGCTCTAACCAACTGAGCTATTCCAGCTTGTTTGTTTTTATTTTTCTGTAGAAGTACATATTTCAAATCTATATATCTCTGTATATATATGCGAAAATTGTTGCACCTTAATTCTGAATATGTATATATATATATTTGGTACATTAGGGATCTATTGAATCAGAAATATTGCAATTTTTTATTACCCAAGCAAATTAATGCTATTTTTTTTATCGAAAAATCAGTATTTATTTCTTGAAAAAAATGACAAAAAAGAAAGAATAAAAATCTAAAGATTGACATATTTTTCAGACTGTGAGTCAATGTACTATATGCATGCATGTTTCAGTGAGTTATCAAATCCACATCAGTATACAGCTCATTAGTCACTGATAGACATTTGAAGCGTCTTCTGTATTAAATCTTGACCCTATTTAATTAATTTTTCACTAATCTTTGCAATAATCATGCTTTAATCCGTCAAATATAGGGACCCCTTTTGGCTAAATACAAAAAAAAGAAATCATTATATAGATTTCAAATTTTGATATTAAATTAGTAGATTTATTTTGCAGTAATTCCAATAAACTATAAGTCAGTCTCTATTGTTTAGAGTTCTGAAAATTATATATTAACGAGATTAATATATATAATCTCGATATATTACAAATCATTTGAGAAGCATTAAATTGAGATATCAGCTTTTTTGTTGTTCTTGAATCTTTGCTTCCCAGGTTTGGTTTTTACAGTACTGTTCATATAAGAGATAGTGTGTGATAATTGGCTATTCATTCTTGCATTATTAATGTTGCCACCTTTTCACCAAGAAAAGTTTTGTAAATTTATATTTTTATTCTATTTTATGTGTTTTTTCAATTATAAAAATATATATTATGGGTTTGTTTTGTAACACAAAAAATGTATTTAATTATCCCAAAATAGCGATAAGTATAGTTAAAATGTTTATATATATTGAAGTCTGTCCAATCATAACAATCGATATGATAAAGATTCGGTTTTTGAAATCGCTTAATCCATTACGATTTAATGACTCGTGATTGTACACAAATTTAATTAGACGATAGCCCTCTAATATTGCCAAATATTCAAATTTCTTGGCTAAAATTTATAAAGTTATATATATATATATATATAAACTAGGAAAAAATGGTTACTTCCCAATACATGAAAGTTGTTACTTTTATTATATAGTTAATTAACTAACTTGTTTCTATATTTCTTAACCAAAAATAAATAAATAATAAATTATATATTACCCTCTAGAAAAATTGGTTTTGCAGCCATTTAATTTGGATTTAATTTCATCCCAATTATGGAAAAAAGAGTCCTATATCTGCAAGTCTAGGCCTCAACCTAGACCTTCTGATAAATATATATATATATATATATTATATTAGTTTTCTTCTTCCAAAAAATCAGTCATTTATGTAGGTAGGGGATTGCTTGTATTCATGAATGAAGTAATTTAAAGATAAAAGGTTGTAATTTCATTCTTTGTCAAACTATGAAAAGTTTCCATCACTTTCTTTTTCTGCTCACTTGTTTGTAAAGCAAACACCTGTACTATATATATATATATACTATCCCTATATCTATATTTTATATCCATATTTATTATTTATTTATAAATTATTATATTTTTTTTTTTGAAAAAAAAACCCTTTTTATATTCTGCAATTATTCATGCATGCATGCCTTCTTGAAGCATTTCAAGTCCTCAAATCTCTCTCTCTCTCTCTCTCTCTCTCTCTCTCTATATATATATATCATAATAGCCATAATCATTTGAGCTTCATTTGTATACACATAATGAGGGCAATAATATTTTGTTTTCTTGTCTTGTTTCTGCATATACTCAGTTTGGTTGGAGCATCAACCAGGAATTTTGCTCTTAATAATCAAATAGGTCTATTTTCATTTTATCTTCATAACATTTTTTATTCACTTTCTAAACTGTCACCTTTCTTCTACAACAAAATGGAAATTTTTACCACTTTTTTCACTCATTTCTTGTAAAATTTTACAAGAATTAATAATTGATCTTTCATCTTCGATATTTCTTTTGTATTATTAGTTGTTAGTATTTAATTTATGTTATTTCTAGTAATGTATAAGTTTTATTTACCAAAAAAAAAATCATGAAATATACATGCATAATAATTTTTCCAAGTGTTTCTCATTTCAACTTGACTAACTATCTTTATATTTGTTTAGGCACATCCCAAAGTTCCAAGTCATTGCGGATTACTCAAGGCTCAAATGAGGTAAATATAAATATCCATATATATATATATATATTAAATATTTATTTTATTATTTATAATGATATTTTATTGTCCTTTATTAAAAACATTTAATTTTCATGAAAAAAGGAAATAGAATCAGAAAAATACAAGAAGATTGGATCAAGCCCACCAAGCTGTGAGCACAAGTGTTATGGGTGCAGCCCATGTGAGCCCATTCAGGTGCCCACTATTACGAGCCATGTTGGGGTCCAGTACACTAATTATGAGCCTGAGGGCTGGAAATGCAAATGTGGGCCCACATTCTATAGCCCATAAAGTTTCCCTATTATTTTTATTTATTTTATTATTATTGTTATAATCTTTTTTTTATTTTTTAATCTTTCTTTGGGGAAAATGTTGTGTAATATATTAATGACTAATGAGATGTATTAGCATTAGTAATTATATTTTTATTATGATGAGTTAATGTTTCACTTATTTAGAGTATGAAATAAAAAGAGAAATAATTACTATGATAAATAATTTTGATCGGTGAATATGTCAATAATATATATGATTGATTATGTAATTATACAGGAAAATGAAAATGTAAAACTAAAAAAAAATGTGAAATATGAAAATTGAATTGAAAAACATAAATTTACTGAATCAAATAATCATTAGGCTTATGAAAAAAAATCGTGCAGCTTTACCTATTATCTAAATAGAAAATGCAAAATAATGGCGCTAAAGGTTAAAAAGAATAAAGCCAATATTAGTGGATAATTTAATACACTAATTCGTTTTTCTTTTATTCTTTGCATGTAATTGGTTTTTGAAAGTTAATCTATGTTTGTTTATGTTTTTGAGTAAAACTTTTAAATTTTTTTTGGGAATTGCGTACTACCGAAATTCATGTGAAAATAATAGATGTTTGTTTATGTTTTTAAAAATAAGTTGAAAGTTGTAAATATGTCAAATCAGTATTGATATGTTGATTGATGATGTGTAGAATGATTGTTATAGTTGTATATATAATGATTATGTGATTAAAAATAATAAAATATAAATAAAAAAATTGTAAAGTATGAGAGAGAAAGAGAAATAATTATTATAATAAATGATTTGATTGTTGAATGTGTGAAATGACGTATATATGATTGATAGGTAGTTATATATGAGATTGGAAAGTTAGAGTTGAGAAAAGGTAAATTTGGATGAGAATTTGGTGTGTTAAGTTTATTTTAAATTTTTTGATTTAAAATCCTAAAAATGGGACTTGAAAACATAAACAAACAAAGCCAAAAAGCTATGTTTGTTTATGTTTTTAAGTTAGAATTTTGAAAATTTCTCGGGAATGACGTACCATTGAAATTCGTGTGAAAATAGTAGATGTTTGTTTATGTTTTTAGAATTATGTTGAAAATTGTAATGTGTCAAATCAATGATGATTGGTTGATGTTTAATGATTGCATTAGTTGTTTTTGTAATGATTATTTAAATAAATATATATGAGTGTGTAAAATAATATATATATTAATTGTAATTGATGGATGTGTAAAATGATTGATGTGTTGATTGATAAGTAGTTTACTAGAGAATGAAAAAGTAGAGTTGAAAAGAGGAAATTGAGATGAAAATTTGGTGTGTTAAGTAAATTTAAGATTTTGTGATTTGAAATCTTGAAATTGAATTTCAAAAACATAAACAAACATAGCCGAAATTATGTCACTTCGATAATAATTATTTATAGTTATTAAATATAATATGACCTAACATTTTGATGTATTCATTACAAAGTACATATAAAAGTTTATTTTTACCATAAATTAGATTATAGTGGCCTTACTTTTGGCCTAGGAATCAAACATACTTTTTTTGGATAATTAATAAACTATTTATATGGATAGAATCCAATAAGTTTGGATTGGATTCTAATCTCATTGGATATATTTTTCAATTTGGATTTTTTTTATAAAAAGATGTTATTTCAAGCCAAATGTTTTTACCTTGTGAATTAAGTATGATTTAAATTTTATAAATTTAATTATGTATTATTAGAGCATAAAAGCTAATTTAAAAATATTATAATTTTTTATATTAATTTCATAAAGAAATTAGTGGTTATTAATTAATTAATTTCATGTGCATGAACTAAATGCACCATATACATAAGGTAATAATTATTGATATTAATAGGAACTAATCCCCAAAGTGACTATTGACAATAATAAATAATTTTACTTTAAAAAGATGCAATTCCAACATAAAAAGTATTTACTTGATGGCTAAATTATTATATTTTTTATAAATAATAATTTATTGAACTTTTAACAATACCATTAAAGTAAAACCATAAGCATACTTGTGTTACTTTTTCATACTACAATAATTGTCATTTAGTTACAATTTTCTATAAAAGAACAAATAGTGAAATCAAAAAATCAAATATGGTATAAAGTATAAACTATAGTTAAAGATTACACATATATATCCTACCGATCCATAAAATCTGTTTTTATCGAGAAAATTGAGGCCACATGTTAAAAATATTGTTTATATATGCATCGAAATTATTTAATATATTAATTTACTTAAAAAATACTGATTACTCATTCAAATAGTATTTGGTGTAGAGAATATATTTAACTTTTCAATCGTTGCTCTATTATTAAAAAACCCAATATAATGGTTATAAATTTGTCAAATTTATTTTAAAAAATCAATTTTTTTTAATAATCTAAAAAAATCAACTTGATATATTACAATTACATTTAGGTAATTAATTTATATTTAGCAAACCAAAATTCATAAGCATTTTTGGGAATTAATTATGGATTTCTTGAGGGGTCTCTCCCCATTAAACAAGAAGGAGAAAAAAAAAAAATGAAGACAGAGAAATCTCACCATTAACGTTTTTTCGTTGTTTATCTATCATCAATTTGCGATCCATCAGCTGAAACCTCACCTGAGGGTGATAAATTTCTAAGGTACAAATGATTATCGTGTTCTATTTTTATGTTTTTGTTTAATTATTTTTTTCGACGTAGGTTTTGTGAAATTTTTATGTTTGTTTGTGCTTTTATTGTTTATGTTGATGTTATGGAGCTGCATGTGATGAATTTGAGCTGGCATTTTGTGTTTGTAATGCAAATTTGCTGTTGTTGTTTTGTTTTTATCATTCTTTTCGTGTATTTTGTAATTTGTTTGGAGATAAGTTAGAGAAATTGATGAGTTATTTTGTATTCTAATTCGCTTTGAAAGTGATTCTTTGTTTTGTTTAATTTTGAATTCAATGTTGCTCAGGCTATTTTTTCTTTAATTGAGCCTTTAATTTGATCTTTTATTTATTTTTTGTTTTTTTTTGGTGGGGGTGTGGATTATGAAGAGGTTTTCTAGATTGACTGTGTTAAATATTTTCGAAATATCAGTTAATTTCATCACATAGAAGAAGGTTTTAATGGTAATTTTGTCGATTGTCACAAGAGAGATGGTAGAAATTACTTCTATATACTTGGATTTTTTCCTACTGCGTAAAGTGTTGAATGTTGATATGAAGAGTTTCTGAGCTTGACTATTTTAAATATCTTAAAAAATCTTATTTAATTATCATTACGTAGAAGAGTCTTGAATGGTAACTTATAGGTTGTCACGATGGAAACAGAGCAATTACTTCTTTATACATGGATTTTTACTAGTATAGTATTGAAATCTTTTTTGTTATTATTGGTTTGCAGATGGCACATTGCTGCAATTTCTTAAATTCGGATTTATCAATTATAGTAACACAAGCAAGCCCTTCACTTGCGTTGTGAAGGCAAGTATTGTGAGTTTATTTATCATAAATCTCTGAGGTAGCATAATAGCATTGAGGTTCAAAATAGTTAAAGATGGGTGGTGGGAGGATAAGGGCTAAGATTCGTCGAAGCTATTTGCATACATTTGGTTGTAATAGACCACGAACATCCGAAGACGAGGTAGCAAATGAAGTTCAAGGACCTGGCTACTCTCGAGTGGTTCATTGCAATCAGCCCGATATTCATGACCACAAACCTCTTAAATATTGCTCAAACTATATTTCCACAACTAAGTACAATATTATTACATTCTTCCCAAAGGCCTTATTTGAACAATTTAGGCGTGTTGCCAACCTGTACTTTCTCCTAACTGCAGCCTTATCACTAACTCCTTTATCACCATTTGGTCCTCTAAGTATGATTGCCCCATTAGCCTTTGTTGTTGGATTGAGTATGGTTAAAGAAGCTCATGAAGACTGGCATAGGTTTCGACAGGACATGGAAGTTAACTCACGAAAAGCTAGAGTACATGAGAAAGATGGTGTGTTTGGTCTTAAACCCTGGTTGAAACTAAGGGTCGGAGATATAGTGAAAGTAGAAAAGGATCAATTCTTCCCCGCTGATTTACTTCTTTTATCTTCCAGTTATGAAGATGGAATTTGTTATGTCGAAACTATGAATTTAGACGGGGAGACAAATTTGAAGGTGAAACGGGCTCACGAGAAAACATTACCTCTCGATGATGACCCGACTTTTAAGGAGTTCAGTGCAGTTTTAAAATGTGAGGATCCCAACCCCAATCTTTACACTTTTGTGGGTAAATTTGAATATGATGGACATGTCTATCCTGTTGATCCTAGTCAGATTCTCCTACGAGATTCCAAGCTTCGAAACACAGCTTATGTATATGGAGTGGTGATATTCACTGGTTTTGATAGCAAAGTAATGCAAAATTCTACAGAGTGTCCTTCAAAAAGGAGCAGAGTCGAGAAACAAATGGACAAAGTAATATATATCCTTTTCAGTATCCTGCTGTTCATCTCATGCCTTAGTTCTATAGGTTTTATTGTAGAGACTAAATATGAATTGCCTAAGTGGTGGTACTTACGGGTCCCAGACAGTAAAGGTCTCTATGATCCTGAAAGACCAATAGAATCGGGATTTTATCATCTGGTCACTGCTCTTATGTTATATGGATATCTGATACCGATATCGCTCTATGTCTCGATTGAGGTTGTTAAAGTACTCCAAGCTTTATTTATAAATCGGGATATTCATATGTATCATGAAGAGAATGGAACTCCTGCTCAGGCACGTACATCTAACTTAAACGAGGAATTAGGACAGGTTGATACAATCCTATCTGATAAAACTGGCACTTTGACATGCAACCAAATGGACTTTCTTAAATGCTCCATTGCCGGTACTGCATACGGCACACGTGCTAGTGACATAGAACTTGCTGCTGAAAAACATATGGCTATGGATTTTGATGGCCAGGGGCAAAATGGTAGACGTAATTCATGGGAGAGAGGCGGGCATGGAACCTTGCAACCAGAAATTCAACTTGAGACTGTTGTTACTTCAGGAGATGATTATGCCCTTAAACCTCCAATAAAGGGGTTTAGCTTTGAGGATTCTCGTCTAATGAATGGGAACTGGTTTAAAGAACCCAATGCGGATGTCGTCTTATTGTTTTTCAGAATACTATCACTTTGCCACACAGCAATTCCTGAGGAAAATCAAGAGACGGGCACTTTTACTTATGAAGCAGAATCACCTGACGAGATTGCTTTTCTTGTTGCTGCTAGAGAATTCGGTTTCGAGTTCAGTAAAAGAACGCATTCAAGTGTCGTCGTCCGTGAGAGATATCCTTCCTTTGAAAATCCTATTGAAAGGTATGACCACAAACCAATGGTCCAATAGTTCTGGTACCTTGCTTGGAATTTTCTTTTTAGTTTATCTTTTAATTCTTGGACGGGGGTTCTTGACATGTCTCTAAAATTCAGGGAGGTCGAAGTTCTGAATTTATTAAATTTCACTAGCAAGAGGAAGAGAATGTCTGTGATTATTAGGGACGAGACTGGTCAGATTCTTCTCCTCTGCAAAGGAGCTGATAGGTGAGTTGCTTTCATATGTATGCTTGGTGACTATTAAGGATAATTATCTTTGTCTTTTGAATGCCTTTGAGCTATATCGATTTGTTCTTTGAATTTAATGCAATCTCTTTGCTTTACAGCATCATCTTTGAAAGGTTATCAAAGAACGGGAGAATGTATGAGCAAGTCACCACAAAGCATTTGAGTGAATATGGGGAGGCTGGATTGCGCACACTAGCACTTGCTTACAAGAAACTCGATGAGGCGGAGTATTCTGCATGGAATGAGGAGTTCACAAAAGCAACAACCTCATTTGGTGCTGATCGGGAAGCAACTCTTGAACAGGTTTCTGATATGATGGAAAGGGACTTGATACTTGTTGGTGCAACTGCTGTGGAGGACAAATTACAGAAAGGAGTATGTCATATATCTTATCAATTAGGGTGAACGTCGAACAAGAAACCTCGAACTTAGCTTGTAAAAAATCGAGCTCAGCTTGTTTGTTACCCTTAACCAATTTTTCAAATCTATTATTTGACACCCCTCTCTTTTTGTATCTTATTTTCTCTTATTACTTCTGTACAGGTGCCTCAGTGCATAGACAAACTGGCTCAAGCTGGTCTAAAGATCTGGGTTCTGACAGGTGATAAGATGGAAACAGCAATTAATATAGGGTCCGTTTCTAGCCTGAAGATTATGGCCTTTCCTATTTTACAAATTATGTAGCCATTTGATGATCAAAGCATCTAAACGTGAACGCTAAACTAAGGTTTTGATCATGGAACAGATATGCTTGTAGTTTGCTACGACAGGGCATGAAGCAAGTATGTATATCAACGAATTTGGACGCGTTAGTCCAAGATTCTAAACAGGTAACTTTTTATAGGAAAGAATGTGGATAACATTTGGCCAAGTTAATTTAATTTATTGTAGCCTTGTTTTTGTTTGTTATCGAGCAGGTTCTAAATGACATCTTAATGCAAATTACAAATGCAATCCAAATGATCAAGTTAGAGAAGGATCCTCATGCTGCATTTGCATTGATCATTGATGGGAAAACTCTAACATATGCTCTGGAGGATGACATGAAGCATCATTTTCTGAATTTAGCAGTTGATTGTGCTTCTGTCATATGTTGTCGAGTCTCACCCAAGCAGAAAGCTCTCGTAAGGCATCTTCATTTATCCACTCAAACAATTTCATATGATGTCCCTTCGGATGTTAATTTCATGGACCTTTTGGAATATTATGTTGGTATATATGATTTTGCACTATCTTTTCCCTTAAACTTATATTTGTTTTTTTGGCAACTAGATAACAAGATTAGTAAAAGAAGGAACGGGGAAAATCACATTAGCAATTGGTGATGGTGCTAATGATGTTGGTATGATTCAAGAAGCGGATATTGGTGTTGGCATTAGTGGATGTGAAGGAATGCAGGTTAGTGACAAATCTGCACCAGTCCTATTAATAAACGAATCTCTGCAATCACTAAAACAGTTTTAATGATGAAACAATAAAGCACAAATTTCTGCAAATTGAATCACGCATAATATTTTCCTTTTCCTCACCAAATCCAAGAACCAAACATAGCCTAAGTTTTCTTGATTTTGGAATTGGATGCAATGAAATATTGTAGGAACCTTGTAGAAATTCACCCCACAGTATTTTAATGACCATGAATGGGAAAGTTGTCCTTCAGTAGAACTTTGTCCTTCAATAAAACTCTCTGATCAAAATTAGCTGTTTGCAGGCTGTGATGGCTAGTGACTTTGCTATCGCACAGTTTCGGTTTCTGGAGAGGCTTCTTGTCGTGCATGGACATTGGTGTTACAAAAGAATTGCTCAGATGGTAATCATTAAGACATGGATGTACTTACTCACCTTCCTGTCCTCTTTGACTAATATTACTACTTAAATGTCATTTGTCTATATTGTGCAGATTTGTTATTTCTTCTACAAGAACATTGCATTTGGCCTTACAATATTCTATTTCGAGGCTTTCGCTGGCTTTTCTGGACAGTCAGTTTATGATGATTGGTACATGCTGCTATTCAATGTTGTACTCACCTCGTTACCCGTCATTTCGCTTGGAGTGTTTGAGCAAGACGTGGATTCTGAAGTATGCTTGCAGGTTTGAATACGGATGGATCCCTTGTAGAATTACATATGGTAGACCTATTTCCCAGCAAAGGCTATGTTTGGTTCGTGGATCTTGGTAAGCAAAAGGAAAGAAAAATAATGATAAAAATGTAAAGCAAAATGTTCTGCGATTTGATGTGAAGAACATATTTTCCTTTTCCTCACCAAAATCCAAGAACCAAGCATAAGCTTAATGTCTAAAACGCATTACTGATAGTAACCTGAAACGGGCCATAACCAGACTGCCCATGAAGGAAATCCCAATTGTTGCACTTGTATTCCTATACAATTGTTTATATAATTTGTTTTAGGCTTATTTATCACTGTGATAAAGGTCCTACAATGCTTATTGACACAAACTACTCAATGATGCAGTTTCCAGCTTTATACCAGCAAGGCCCGAAAAACTTATTCTTCGATTGGTACAGAATATTCGGGTGGATGGCAAACGGTCTATACACGTCCCTCATTATATTCTTCCTAAACATCATCATCTTTTACGACCAAGCTTTCCGTGCTGGAGGCCAGACTGCTGACCTGTCAGCCGTGGGGACCGCCATGATGACATCCATTATTTGGGCCGTCAATTGCCAGATTGCTCTAACAATGAGCCACTTCACATGGATACAGCATATCCTAGTTTGGGGCAGTATAATCACTTGGTATTTGTTTCTTATGGTATATGGTGAGCTTCATTATGCTCTCTCAGTAGATGCATATAGAACACTCTTGGAAACTCTTGCCCCTGCTCCTATTTACTGGTCTGCCACTCTTTTAGTAACGACCGTTTGTAATTTACCATATTTGGCTCACATTTGTTTTCAAAGAGCGTTTAATCCATTGGATCACCATGTTATTCAAGAGATTAAGTGCTATAAGAAAGATATCGAGGATGGGTATATGTGGAAGAGGGAGAGAAAAAAGGCGAGAGAGATTACGAAGATTGGGTTTAGTGTAAGAGTTGACGCGAAAATCAGGCAGTTGAAAGGGAAATTGCAGAAGAAATGTTCGACGATTGGTCACCATTCTGTGGCTTAGATTAACATACTCATGGGTTCATGTTAGTTCTTTTTGCTTCTTTCCTACTCATTCTTGATAGTTTTCGGGTTTTCGGGTTTTTTGTTTTGGGCAGTATTTGATTCATTTTCTTGGTTGCCCAGTATAGTGAGTTTGCACTGAAAGTAATGTATAAAAGGTAAAGCATTGTATGTAAAGTATATGCTAAGGTTAACATCATAGCTTGTGAAAATAGTAGGAATATATTTGACTCTCTCTCTATATATATGTATATATATATGTATGTGTGTATATATATATACACACACGTGTGTGTTGAGTTATTTTTACCATTATATTATTGGAGCCTATGGTGGACTGCGAATTGATCTATCATAGAATCATTTGTCAAATGATTGGATTGATTTCGAGGGGAACTATGTGGACGAGTTTAAAATGGTTTTACTCCTAGTTTTGTTTCATAAACTAAATCCTAATCAATAATATGTTTATTTTTTGGAGATTTTTTAAATTTGGTGGTCAATTAACTTCTAATTATCTTAGCTATATTCTACCTAAATTGGATTTTAAATTTATTTTTTATCTAACTTGGAGGAACATAAAGGTCTTTTCATATGTATATTGCACATAAATAACGTATGGCCCCCTTTTTTCTCTAATAATATAACAAAAATTAGAAGGTAAAAAATAAATTAAATTATTGCACCCCCATCCCCACCCCCCACCCCCCATAGGTGTGCACGAAATACAAAATAATTAAAAGAGAGATCTTTTGCGAATTTATTGATTAGATCGACGAAATAGGAAGAACCGATGAATTATTGTAATTTTTTGGTTTGAAAGTTCAATTTTCATTTCACTCTATCTAGAAATCTGCAATTTTGAGCTTAATTTAGTTTGGTTTAAAGATAAATTAGGGATAAGAATTAGGGTTTTGATCGGATGGAGCCGCGTGTGGGTAATAAGTTTCAATTGGGTCGGAAAATCGGGAGCGGTTCATTTGGAGAGATCTATTTAGGTTTGTTTGATTTCCTTCTTCATATTTTGTTGTTTTTCTATTGGGTAATTGTTATTGATTTGATAATTTGTGTTATGCAGGTACAAATATTCAGACTAATGAGGAGGTTGCCATTAAGCTCGTGAGTTAAACTGGAACTAATTTCTTTGTTTTGAGTTTTTGTAATTATTCGTTTCTTGTTTCTGTTGATTGAGATTATTTTGAAGTTGGATGCATAATTGGCTGATCTTTGTGTTTCTAATGATAAATTGAATAATTACCAAGTGTTTTCGATTGTGAATTAGATATATCTATGAATATGGCTATCAAGTTGTGGTGGTTGCATAATGATTTATGCTTTGAAAGAAAAAATTCCATTTATTAATTTCAGTGAAAAGTTCATTTCAGTGTGTTTCGAGCTTATATAAAGCATGATTATATCCTGCTAATTTGCAGCTGTTTTAGCTCTACTTTCGTTTAGTTGTAGGCTCATTTCTCGGTGGAGGTAATTGATCACAACATGCTTCTGTGCGTGATATTACATTAATATTTTGTGTATTTAGACACTTTTTTTTTTTTTTTTTTCTGTTTCTATAATTGTTAAGCTTGCTTTTATATTTCTTGCGATGATAAGCGTTTAATTTCTTACTCTGCTTAGAATGCAATTCACTTGTATTGTTCTTGTACTCAGGAAGCTACCAAGACAAAACATCCCCAGTTACTCTACGAGTCGAAGTTGTACAAATTACTTCAAGGAGGAAGTACTGATCTTTTCTTTCCTTATCTTTTGTCCCTTTTATTTCTTCATGCTTTTTGTTTTATTGCAATGCTCATTACGATCTCCTCATTTTGGCAGCTGGGATTCCAAATGTTAAATGGTTTGGGGTTGAAGGAGACTATAATGTCCTTGTGATGGATTTATTGGGACCCAGTCTTGAAGATTTGTTTAACTTCTGTAGTAGGAAGCTGTCTTTAAAGACTGTTCTCATGCTTGCTGATCAGATGGTATAATATTATGTTTGCTTGTGTTTGGTTAAGATTATAGACAATTTTATATGAGTATTTACCTCGAAATCTTATGTTCTTTTTTCAGATTAATCGTGTTGAATTTATTCACTCTAAATCTTTCCTGCACCGTGATATTAAGCCTGACAACTTTCTCATGGGTTTGGGAAGACGTGCAAATCAGGTATTTCATTTTTCTTTTTCATTTTGCCATATTCTGAAGTTTGCCCATTTCTTTTATCAACTACTATGCTTTAGTTCAGAATTCCTAACTCCGACGACCTGCAGGTTTATGCCATTGATTTTGGACTCGCCAAGAAATATAGAGACTCCTCGACTCATCAACACATTCCATATAGGTTAGCTTGTCTTCGATATGGACATGTTTGAAAGTTAACATCTCAAGTAATTTATGAGTTTTCTGGAGTTTATTATTGTAGGTTTCTGCATATAGTTGGTTGGTTCATCTCTCTCTCTCTCTCTCTTTTAAGTCATCTTACACTTATTCAACATAATGCAGAGAAAATAAAAACTTGACCGGGACAGCTAGATATGCGAGCATGAATACACACCTCGGGATTGGTATGCATGTGACCTATTTTATATGTTTACCGTTTTAACATTTGAAATAGATAATATTTGTCTTGCACTAATTTCACGTTTGATTTTTCTCTATCTCATTTATGAATGCATAGAACAAAGTCGAAGGGACGACCTAGAATCACTTGGATATGTTTTCATGTACTTCCTAAGAGGAAGGTACAAGCTTCAATCTGCCTTTTCAACTTATCTACTTTGACTTGTTGCGAAATGTTATTCATCTCTACTGTCAATGTAGCCTTCCATGGCAGGGCCTGAAAGCTGGAAACAAGAAACAGAAGTATGAGAAAATTAGCGAGAAAAAAGTTTCAACCTCTATTGAGGTAAATGACATATCATCCCCCTTCTGGATACTTCTATATTTCTCATAACACAAAACTGAATTTAGAGTTCTATGTTTGCAGGTTCTATGTCGTGGCTATCCTTCAGAGTTCGCATCTTACTTCCATTATTGTCGTTCACTTAGATTTGACGATAAACCAGATTATGCTTATTTGAAGAGAATTTTCCGTGACCTTTTCATTCGCGAAGGTTTCTGAACTTTTTCTTGCTATTTCAACACTTTTTTGCTTTCTATATACAAATAACCTCCTACTCTCTATTTATACTTGCTTCTGCATTTGCTATTCCTTGTAGGTTTTCAGTTTGACTATGTTTTTGACTGGACTATTTTGAAATATCAGCAGTCTCATCTAGCTAACCCTCCATCTCGTGCACTTGTAAGTAACTACAAATTGTAGGTTTTTTACCTTAACTCACCCCAAAATAAAATTAAAATAAAATATTAAAATAAAATCAATGAACTTTTAGGGACAGGGAACTGCTGCTGGAACAAGTTCAGGGATGCCAAATGCTAACATTGATAGGCAGTCAGGTGATGCAACTCGAGGCAGAAACATTTTGACTTCTGGAAGCTTTTCTAGACAGAGAGGTGCAGTAGCAAATGACTCTGGCGTGGCTAAAGAAGTAAGACTCACCCCACCAACCCCAAAAGAACATTAATAATATTTCCGTTGCTTCCCCATGAGCTTCAAAAGCACTCTCTTAGTGGTTGTGCATGTTCCCCGACAAAATTTATTCATTAACAAAATTGCTAGTAACTTTTCTCTTTTAAAATAGGAATAATCATATGACCCCCCCCCCTCCCCACCCACACACACCTTGTCTAATTACCACGAGTCATTGAGGTTTTGCAAATTACCAAAACATCATGTCACATAAGTGACAACTCAAAAAAATAGGTTGTAACTTGTAATCTGCTTTTACTGATGGGGTGAAAATTTTGATATGCGGGTGCTTTTTCGTTATTAGGATCTCATGTGGGGGTGTCTATGTCTATGTATTTTACCTTTAAAATAGCATGACATGTAGGAGAACAAATTCTTTTTACCATTGTCTTATAGATGATTAAAATTTATTCAGAGAGAAGGCTCAGGATTGGGGTGGACGTTGGCCAGAAGAGGGTGGAAAAAAGTCTCTTACATGCTTCTTCTTTTTGGCAGTTGCATGATATAAATTTATTTCCTCTTCATATATTCATTTGTATGGTCTTAATGGTTTTTGCAGTTCTCGAGTTCTAACATCATCCGGAAAATTGGATCATCAATGCAGCCTGCTGTATCTAGTCGTGATCGAGAGACTATCGGGAATGATAATGACCCTTCTCAAGCACGTTCAACAGACCCAAGCCCAATAACGCTAGTTAAGAATTCCAGTTTCACGCGAAGAACTTCCCCATTGGTGTCATCAGATCATCAGCGCGCATCTTCTACTTCCAGAAACATCAAGAATTTTGAATCTACACTCAAGGGTATGGGGAATCTCAACTTTGGCAATGATGAAAAGATACATTATTAGCTGTGGGGTATTGTTTTATCGCTCGTTCCATTTGTAAATATCAGAATGCTATAACTATTAATACTCGGGAATCTATTTGTTCAGCCCAGTAGATGAAGCTGGTTAAGAAAGAGTTACAAAAATGCAGCAGAAAAATGAGATCCAATTTGGTATTATGTATACAGTGTAAGAGACTAGGTTTAGTCCTCACTTCATATGATGTCTTTTTCTTCCATTTTGTTGATTTGCCGATACAATGGCCCGTGTTCATGGATATGTATTCTGTCAAGTGCTTAATATTTGTTATCAGTTTTCAGTTAAATACATATTTCATGCTTAGATTATGTGGCTTGAATCTAGTTTCTAGGAAAATGCTCACATTTTTATCTCAATCTTTGTGATTTGTCTTGGGCAAAGAGGATGTTTGTTTAGTCTGTATAACTTTGTTTTAGTTCATGCATTTTGCATTTTAACTTATTATAACTAGAGGATGTCACAATAGAATATATACAGTTTGTAACATATACATGTGAGAAATGTTTCACTCGAGCCCCCATTTTGTTGGGAAATACAATATAGAATACCAATAAAACTAAAGAGAACAAATTGAGACAGAAAATCAGTTTTAAGTGTTAGTTGACTCACAAATCATGCCAACAAAGATGCCTAATTTTGGGATCAAACTCAAGTTATTCCAAACAAGATCCATTTATTTGGGCATATCATACATAAAAGAAGACCCAAAAACTAATAACTCAATTAGAATTAACCAAAATTGGGAGCCAGTATTAAATACGTTACAGAAAAACATACCTACACAGACAAAACTGCATTAGTATATATCCCACCAAACTATATGGGATCATCATCCCCAATTCAATTTGGCAAAAACAGGATCATCTTTGCAAAACGAAAATCGCCAAAAAACAAAAACAAAAAAGGCAAAAAGAGTCATTAAATAGCATTAAGAAACTTCAAAGGCAAACCACCTCAAAGAAGATCAGCAACATTTGAAGGCAATTCTTCGACCACAACATTGTAAAACTTCTGAATATCCTGAAGCATTTTCTCATCATCCTTGGTCAAAAAGTTTATAGCAACACCTTTTCTTCCAAACCTTCCACTTCTTCCAATACGATGCAGATAATTCTCGGGTTGTGTTGGCAAATCATAGTTGATAACCAAAGAGACTTGTTGCACATCAATACCACGAGCCAATAAATCAGTGGTGATGAGTACACGGGACGAGCCAGATCGAAATTCACGCATGATGATATCTCGAGTGTTTTGGTCCATGTCACCGTGAGTGGCCGAGACAGTGTGGTCCCGGCTTCTCATCTTGTCCGTGAGCCAATCGACCTTTCTTCTGGTGTTGACAAAGATGACGCTTTGAGTGATGGCTAGGGTTTCGTAAAGGTCGCATAGGGTTTCCAATTTCCATTCTTCCTTTTCGACGTTGACGTAGAATTGTTTGATACCCTCGAGGGTAAGCTCGTCACGTTTCACCAAAATCCTCACAGGCTTATTCATGAACTTCCTGGTGATTTCAAGGGCTTCAGGTGGCATTGTGGCGGAGAATACCCCGACTTGTACTTTAGCAGGCAGCATTTGGAAGATATCATATATCTATAAGAAGTACCAACATAATTAGTAAAGCATTATGAGAAATAGGACCTTGATTTACAGTGCCAGAGGAGTTATATCCATCAAAAATCCAGCACTAGAGAACCATAATCCTTTATAGACACTACTTTTACAAATATAAATAGTTAATTGGTTTATAGATTTTTAATTTGGAGTTTTCTTACTATTCTATAGATTTAATCAAAATTAAACTATAGTATTTTCTCTATATTTTGATATGAAATGTTAAAAGTTTTTTATAAGATGTATGAAGTGGGAAATGAACCTAGAAAAAAGTTGTTGCCGATGAAATTAAATATAAGAGAAAGCCAGAGTAAACATGAGATATCGGCAAAATTTTAAGTGGTTATGACATACCTAGACTACCAATACCAATACTGAGCATACAAAGTCATTTTTCTAATGTCTTACAGTAAAGTGACAAGAAAAGCATGTACCTGATCTTTAAAACCTCGTGACAGCATTTCATCAGCCTCGTCCAACACAAACATCCTAATGTTATCAGCACGAAGTGATTGTCTTCGTAACATGTCAAACACACGACCTGGTGTGCCAACAACAACATGGACCCCAGCTTGAAGAATTCTCTGGTCCTCACGAACACTGGTTCCACCAACACAAGCGTGAACCTTCACGCCTTGGTAGTCACCGAGCGCTTTCATAACTTTATCAATCTGTTGTGCGAGTTCTCTAGTGGGTGCCAAAACGAGGGCTTGGCACTGAACTTGAGCATAATCGAGCTGCTGCAAGATGCCAGAACAGAAGGTGGCAGTTTTTCCAGTACCAGACTGAGCTTGCTGAATCACATCGAGTCCCTTGGTGAATGGAACGATGCCTCTTTGCTGGATGGCAGAGGGCTTTTCAAAACCTTCAAGTAACAAAAAGGTGAAAATATTATAAACTTGCACTATTACTATAGGAATATTTTGGAAATAAAACCAGGATCATTGGAAAATTACCGTAAGCATAAATGCCTCTAAGGAGGTTCTCTTGAAGACCCATAGCATCAAAACTGTCATAAACCTCATCATAAGAAGTGAAGAACTCTTGTCCATCAACTTGGAGCCTGCACCATAATATTGAACAAGATGAAGCATCTTAACCACTACATTATAAAGTTGCAAGCTATTTGAAGGCACAAGTTTAGGTAAGATTTATCATTCAAAAAGGGAACTTACAACTCATCCATCTTCGAATCATACTGACGTGCATCAAACTGTGATCCTTCGGGTGCCAAACCTGCCATACTGCCAGATTGTTTGTTTTCAGTCAGTCTATATTGCACAGAAAATACAATAAAGAAAAAATAGTTGAGGATTGAATACTTTAATGGATGACTGATAGTGTATTATTTGAGGGGAAACAAATTAAAACAGATAAAAAGAAAAGATGTGCCAGAAGAGCCAAACTTGCAAGCCATTCAATATGGAGCACAAGCATTAAACTCCTGATCCCATGTTTGGGAAGATATATTTCAATAGGCAAGAGGCTACATACAACAAGGAGTAAATCCTCCAAAGCTATTAGCCCCTTAATCCTTTTCCCAAAAATTGATCCTAACAAGCTCTTGTAGTTAACAAGGCTATTCAAGATATTTCAAGAATGAAAAAAGATCAATGACTAGCCAATAATTTTCTCCAAAAAGGTCTTTTTAAAATGTATCAGAAGAGCCAAACTTGCAAGCCATTAAATATGGAGGACAAGCATTAAACTCCTGTTCCCATGTTCGGGGAAGATATTCCAACGGACAAGGTGCTACAATACAACAAGGAATATATCCTCCCTCGTAGCCCCAATTTATCCTCTTCCCCACCTCTCACAAGCACATAAACATTCAAGAGACCACAAACATAATAGAACATACACAGTATCCAGAAAAAAACTAATCTTTATACAAAAAGAAACAATATCACCAAATTTTCACTCAAAAAATAACTCCTTTTAGATCCAGTTCCTTCTAAGCAAACACTGTCTAACATATTGAATCACATCAAAAAAATCTCATACAAAATCACAAGCATAAACACATTACCAAACGCCTAACATCAACACAAGTTATAAAAACACATCTCTTAGTTTCAAGATCCAAAAGCACAAACAAAATCCATAAACACGAAGACACACAACAATATAACAGATCAAATAAGATTAAAATCACAAATCATAACCAGTGTACCATACACAAAATAAACAATTGAAAAACAGATCGAACCTTTGAATTTGGATGGAAAAACGACTTGTTGTAAGATCTTTGATTGTGTTGATGAATCACTCCTCGGATCCTCGCCCCGTGGAGTTGTAGAACAAAGAGAGTTTGTGAGAGAAAAAATCGCTGTTGTGTATGTGTGTGCTGCAAATAAGGGTTCCTTCCCGTATTTATATGAGTTGCGGCTAGGGCAAATTGCAAAATATATATATATATACACCTAAAAGTAAATAGGAAATAATTTAGGAATTTGAGATAAATAATTAAAATTAATTGAAATAGAATATATATGATGGAGATTCATATTAAAGTGATACATATTTATTTATATTTATAAAAATTATTGAACTTAGGTGTATACATTTAAAAATAAATAGGAAAAATAATTAGTTTCCTTAATTTATAATATCTATTTCGTTTTGTTGTTGTTGTTTTTTCCAACAAATGAAACTATAATGTTGGGTCTTGTTTGAATTAAAACAATCTATATGCAATTACATGAAAATAGAATGATGTAATTTTTGATATTTTATCATCCAAAATTAATTGATTAATTTCCATACTTTTAAGTTTCTTATTTCTTGATTTCTTAAATATCTACTTTCTATAAATTAACTAAATATCGGGTTTTATTTGAATCAAAAAAAATTATATGTCACTGCATTTAAATAAAAAAATGAATTGTAAAATGATAAATAACGATATTTGTGAATTACACAAATAAAAGACTTTCTTCTTAGGTGTATATGAACTTTAAACACAAAGGAATTCAAATAAAAGATGTGATTAGTATCAATTGGAGCATATTTTCATGTTTGTGATTTTTCAATTACGCATAAACAAAAAAATAATTCCAATAACGGGTTTAATTGGATATATGACTTGATCATAAAATATTTTTTTGTCTCATTTTAAATTGACAAAATTGTGTAATAAAATTTGCCCGCTTCATATTTACATGTTTATGAATTTTTAATTATACATTAAACAATTAAATAATTTCATAACGGGTTTAATTGGATATATAATTTGATAATAAAATATTTTTCGTCAATCGACAAAATTGTGTAATGAAATTTGACCTTAAGCATTAGCCAAAGGGCCAAGTCTCAACATGTGAACAACTAAGTGAATAAACCATTTGTTTATATGTTAGAAAGTTATGAATTTCTAGATGTTACATGTAATGTAAGTAGATAATTGAAATATAATTTAATATATCCAAAATTGGGCTTGGGCTTGGGCTTGCCCATTAGGTAAGGCATCATTGGGCTTGGCAAAAGATATTATCTAGTTTGATTGGGCTCAGCCCAAGTTGCCTTTGCTTATGGATTTGGGTTAATAAATCGTCGAAGTACTCAAAAAGTTGAAACACGACTCTTACTTATATGACACATAAAGAAGCGCGATTCTTTATAGAGTCTGACCAGCGCCCACCTCTAGCGAAGACAGCAAAATCCCTGTCCTTTTATACTGTTCAAAAGCCACCCAAATTTTGCATTCAATCAACCAAACCAAAACGTACGATTTGATCTTCAATCCGGTGAAGAAATTCGAGATTTCGCCATGACATACGCTGCTCGAATTATCCATCACTCCAAGCAGGTGCGCTCCATTTTTTGATTATCATGATTTATAACCTTTTTTTTTTCCTTTTTTGGCAATAGATGCATGAAATCTTGTACGGATTTTGTGTAGTACCTTGCGTTGTTAGGTTATGGTAACGATTGATTTTGTTTTGGTTTTAATGGAGTTTGATGTGTTTTTTGTGTTTTGTCGCTTTGATTTTGATCTGGGTATGGAATTTTATGTGTTTTTGCTAGAGATTAGAAGATTGGAGCTCAATCTGAAATGATTTGCAATCTGTTTTGGGATCTCACATTGTTTTGCTTGATTTGAGCTTTCTTTTTTGTTTACAAGCAGTGCAGCGTGAATAGGTCGTAAAATGTTGTATATCAGCGAGTTGTTTTAGAGTTTTATAGTTAGCTGGTATTGATCCTGGGAATTGACTTTTGTGAAGTTTATAAAGTAACTTGAGGTTTTCTGAGATAATTGCTTGAGTGGTTTATGCGTGTTTGCTTAGCGGAAATTGATGCAGATGACCTTTGTGGAGAGTATCTCTGTATAAGTGTGCATAATTAGGTCGTAGAATGTTGTGCATTAACGAGTTTTTTTGGATTTTTATGTATTATTCCTTGTATATTGGTTGGTCGCCTGTCGTCTTCTGAAAATTAACGTATATGTTTCTGTACAAATTTATGGTAGGATGAAGGTTTTATCTTAAATTTGATATTAGCGGATCAAATAATGTCGGTGGCATTTCCAGTGATACATATTTATCATTATCAGCCACCTTGGCTAACCATTTATTTTCTGCTATGTGAAAAATAATTAATTAGAAGACTTAGACTACTAATGAATTATTTCAATGTTTATAGGGTATTTTTAAAAGAAAAATGAATGTCCGTCTAGATTATTTGCGAGAGAGAGAAAGGAAAAACTCTCTGCATTTCCTTTTTAATGCCTAGTGCACGATTTTACATTATGTTTCATGACATGACTAATTTTTGCTTACAGGTCAGATCTACCAATAATGTTTTACGAGACCGTGCAATTTTTGCACGCTGGTTTACCAAAGATGTCAGGCCATCGATTGATAAAATAGATGGTAAGTGGCAAGCGATATTTTTGTGTTCTTATTTCGGCAACATTGCGTCCTTAGAGTGAGTTTGGCCCAGTTGTTACATAATTGATTATTGGGGAATTGATTCTGATATAATTGATTACATGAAGTGTTTGCCGATAACTTGTATTTCATTAGGAACAAGAATGATAAGTATATTGGTTATCTTCTTTATGTCTGTAGTTTTCAAACTCCACTAAATACTCAATGACCGTTGAAACTAATTTCTTTTTCTTAGTGCTTTGCTTGTGGCATGAATTTTGGATCCTCTTCCAATCATGTACCACTCGTCATTGATAATGTTATGATTCTATAAGTACTTAAGCAGGTTATGTAGTTGTATGTGAATGCGTTTGCTGCTTCTGTACATATGCTTATATGTGTAGGCATGTATGCTTTTTCAAGACTTGCATATTTAATGCAATATCTATTTTGGACAGATATATCAAGGTCCAGCCCACATGGTATTGGGCCTCAAGACAAGCATGGCAATACAAACTTCTCCACCAGAGGCTGCAATAGTCTCAATCACCGACCAGTGAATGGAACCATGGTGATTAGATCCTTTAAAATGCTTCCTCTCTTATTCCCGTGTGTGCTATGAGTATATATAAAATATTAAGGAAAGTTTGCTAATGTTCTTTGAATAATGTAAAGCAGATAGCTATGGGAATAAACAAGGGAGGCATGTGGGCAGGAAGGACGGTTCATGCCCAATCAATTGGCATGGTCTACAACAGGTTCTCAGTTCTCACAGTTTTTAACCGTATATGTTTCCTGTGTAAAATATATTGATCTCACTGGCCTTTTTAAATTTTCCTGTTTCCAGTCAACAGCAAAACTCGAGTAGAAGTTTCTCAACAGATTCAGGTTAGTTTTATATCGAGATCTCCGTCCCAAGTTGTTTGAAGCTAGTACTTTGAAGAGATCTTTTAAGTTTTTGCCGTGGGAAGATAGAAGTGATTCAGCTTACTGGTTCACCAAATGTTAACTGTAGCTTGTAAAGTTCATCCATTCTAATTGTATAACTTGAAAAGATTCTCAATTCGAAGTTCAACCAGTCTTTCCTTGATGAGAGTTTTTTGCCTTCTTCTGTAGCTATTTATCTGACCCCATATCAATATACCACTAAACATGTTGCTGTTTCAGGTCTTCCACCACATCAAGAAATTGGGATGCCTTCTCTGTCACCTACAATGACGGAGGCACGTGTCTACTGAAGTTCTTCAGTTTATTTCCTTGTTCCATGTCTACAAATACCATACCAAGTGTTTGTTCTTTTCCGTAATGTAGGGTAATATCGCAAGATGGTTGAAGAAAGAAGGGGACAAAGTTTCTCCTGGAGAAGTACTTTGTGAAGTCGAAACTGTACGTCCTTTTGATTGTCCTTGGTCTTCCCTTATCAAATGTAGTACTATGCTGTCTTGCTAGTCTCATTTTATCTTTCATTTACTTGATGTCTTAAGGACAAAGCGACGGTGGAGATGGAATGCATGGAGGAAGGATATCTGGCGAAAATTGTGCGTGAGGATGGAGCTAGTGGAATTCAAGTTGGTGAGGTATTTATTTGACACAGTTTGATATATCCTTCACTTATTTGCTAGGACTTTTTCTTAATGCAAGTAAAATATAGAAGGAGCAAGACTCAGATGCTTGGAGATTGATTTTCCTTTTGGTGTCTCATCTTTGTGAATATGCCTAGATTCTATCCTATTATGGTGTTTGGGTGTGATACCCTATTATATTTAATAATCCACTGTGAGTTACTTGCTATGGTTCACACTCAATATTCTTTCTTTGAAAGATAAATTCTAACCAAAGAATACGGTTTCTTGTTTTTTTCATGATAGTCCATGTGCTACACCAGGAATTGAACCAAATGGATTTGTTGTTTGGAAGTTTCAGTAGTTGAATCAGATTGGTTTGGGGTGAAAACGAAACCAACTAAATTGGAAACTGTTGCTTATCTAGATAAAAAAAGGAAGCCATGTATTCACATACAAAGTTTCAGTTTCGAGTGCAACACAACTTGATTATCAAACCGTAGAATTATTAATTGCTTTTTAGTGATTGATCAAAGTATTATTTAATTGGCTCTAGATAATTGCGATAACTGTTGAAGAAGAGGATGATATTGGGAAATTCAAGGACTTCACTCCGTCAACATCAGATGCTGCTCCTGCACCCGCACCCAAAGCCCCCTCTACTCCAACTCCACCAAAGCAAGAAGCGCCCATAACTTCATCCGAGCCAAAAGTTTCCAAGCCTAGTGCACCATCTTCAGACGGAGATCGAATTTTTGCTAGTCCTCTTGCCAAGAAACTCGCAGAAGATCACAGTGTAAATGACAGAACTTTAAAACTTGACTATGATACCCCTCGGATGATATGATTTTGTTTTCATATTAACATTTGCTGAAGTATCGATATTCCATATAATCCCCTTGAACATTACCAATGCAGGTATCGCTTTCAAACATCAAAGGAACCGGTCCTGATGGACGCATTGTGAAGGCTGATATTGAAGATTATCTTGGTAGTTCTTCATGCAAGTGAAATCTGCTTGTTTGTTAAAGTTTATAGTATTTGAAAATCTAGTTGATTTTCTGTAACATGTTACCTTCTTCGTCCTGTAGCTTCTCGTGGTAAGGAAGTTTCACAAGCTCCAAAGGCTGCTTCAACAACCTCCGCTGCTCTAGATTACACTGACATACCGCATACACAAATTAGAAAGGTAATATTTTGCAATGATATTGCATTCTCCATAATGACAATTGACACGGGTAGTTTTAGGCTTTTAGCTTCACTGTTAGTATCAATTTTGCAATGTACTTTCAAATCACATGCTTCAAATAGATACAGTTGATCATAACTAGTTTTCTGTTGCAATTGACGATGATTTCTTTATACTGGCTAACATGTACTACCATCCATGGCAGGTGACAGCATCGCGGTTGCTGCAATCAAAACAAACAATCCCCCACTATTACCTAACTGTTGATACATGTGTAGACAAGCTTATGGAGTGAGTATTGAGTTTTCTGCACATGAAGATAACCCCTTCATAATTTGTTGTAATTTTCTTGATTTATACCCTTTCTGCAGATTGCGTAGCCAGCTGAACTCATTGCAAGAAGCTTCAGGTGGGAAAAGGATATCCATTAATGATCTTGTGATTAAGGTATGCGAGACTTTGGCTCCAAAACTTTTTTGTTTTCTGTGTATCTAACTTCCTCCGTAAAAAGTTAGATATGCACATACGCACCTTCTTTTGTTCTTTTTTTTTTTTTTTCCGTTGTCTACTTCCTTCCTTTTGTGGGGGATAAATCCTCCTGTTGAGAATACATAATAAATTTTTGTAGGGTGTGTTTGGATTGAAGGATTTGAATTCAATGGATTTCAAATTCATCGACAAATCCATTTAAGTTCGTTTGGATGATTTCATGTTACGATGGATTTCAAATCCCTTGTCATTCATTTTTGAACTATTTTCTCCATAACTACGGTGGATTTCAAATGACTCAGTCCATTTTAGGTGTCATTTCAAATCCTTCCTCCAAATCCCCTCTCCAAAGCCAAATCACTCAATCCAAACACACCCTTAAGGATTTGTTAGCTTGTTTTTTAGTTTCACCACATTTGTGAACCCTGATGAGGGTTGAATTTGTTCCACATTTTTTTGTTATATAGTGTTTTCATAAAATGAGTGCTAGTCAATTAATTCAAGTATCTGACTACAGGCTGCTGCTTTGGCTCTTCGAAAAGTTCCTCAGTGTAATAGTTCATGGACCAACGACTATATTCGCCAGTAAGTGTGCTTAAAAAAGTAGATTGTTTAATTAGCACATGTTACTAAAATGCAAAATTTCTATGGCACAGGTTTCACAACGTGAATATTAATGTTGCTGTGCAAACAGACAACGGATTGTATGTGCCCATAATTAGGGTAAGTCATTGTCTCTGTAAATACTAATCAGATCATCCCACTTTCACCGTGAGACTAATAAGTTGATAACAATATCCATATCACCAACTCTTTATACTAAAATTTGCAGGACGCTGACAAGAAAGGTTTATCAAAAATTTCCGATGAAGTCAAGAATTTAGCCCAAAAGGCTAAAGAAAACAGCTTGAAACCTGAAGACTATGAGGTGAAACAAACAAATCCTGCATCTAATAAACTTTTTAGAAAACATATTAGTCGTTCATTGTATAATTCTTGAAATATTTTCTTTTTGCAGGGCGGTACGTTCACAGTATCGAACTTAGGAGGGCCGTTTGGCATCAAGCAATTTTGTGCCATCATCAACCCACCCCAGTCAGGCATTCTAGCAGTTGGCTCTGGTCAGTTGAACTCTCTCTTTTACTGCAGCTTTTGATATTTGTATTTTATATATTTGTATCCTCACCGTTAAAACCCCTGTGAGCAGCTGAGAAGAGGGTTATACCTGGTGCTGGTCCTGAACAGTACAAATTTGCCTCATTCATGTCTGTCACATTGAGCTGTGACCATCGGGTTATAGATGGTAAGTCGCCCTATTTTGCATGGTCTCATTAATCTATGTTTGGTCCTTCAAATTTTAGAAAAACTCTAAAAATAATATCACCATATTATTTTCTTTTTGGGTATTTTCTCGTTTTATTTTCTTTACCAAAGTCTATGATAGAAACATACCGTAACTGTTTGTGTAGTGATTGGCCAGTTCTAATATCGCTTTTTGATGGTATTTTAGGTGCCATTGGAGCAGAATGGTTGAAGGCATTTAAAGGTTATATCGAGAACCCAGAGTCGATGTTGCTTTAAACTATTTTTGACCTTTTCGCATTTCACCATTTCTTCTGCTTTGATCACTGAGTTACATGAAGCAAAAGATGCAATCATGGATGTTCTTATTTTATTCTACCCAAATTCGAGTTTTCAAGGGTAACATAAATATTTATTTTTTTGAATAATCGAGGCGGGATATTGTAAAACTGAAACTTGCTCATGCAAGACTGTAAGAACTTGAGCAAAATCGAGTTTGCAACCATAACATATTATTTTTTTTTGAATAACCAAGGCAAGATGTTGTCAAACTAAAGCTTGTTCTTGTAAAACTGTAAGAACTTGAGCATGAGATAAATTATTTGCTAAGGTTTCGCTTAAGCTTATCAGTGTCGTAAAAGTCGGATTAACCTTATTTGTGTTGCTAATGGTATACAACAAACCTAAAGTTACAAACTAAAAAAATAATACACTGTTAGGTTTTTCATCTCACCTAATTGTGGTAAAAAATTATTGGCCTTACATGTAATAATAAGTGCTTGTATAAGGGAGGTGTAATCGTACATCAATTCCTCATCAAAACAACAGGGTATAAGTATAACACAAGCATACAACTATAGTACCATAAACCTGTAAATTCACCCATCAACCCTGCTCAAAATCCCAATCCTTAATGTAGCCAACCTAATTTTCACACAGCTAGGGCATGATTAAACTTGTGCCATAATTTTCACAGATGATTATATGACCATAACCTTGATTACTATTGACACATCAAAACATTGTTCCCATTAATTCATCCACTCAACTGTGATCATAGATATTCACGGAATTTCAACCAACATGAAAGAGAGAATCATTCACAAACACGAAGTCGACACGATCATATACCGCCTTTGAATGTCGACAATCAATAATTGGAAAAAGAGAAGTATACAAAACGAACAACAAAACAGATGTAAGAACTAACCATTCGATTGACAATATAGGAATAAGAGGCCACATACATGTACATTTTCTCCAACCATTTCAATTGTTGATCATTCATAGTACCAACTACCAACAAATGAAAAACTATGCAAAATAAATTCTTGAAAGAGAAATTAACTGCCTGGGATATTTGTAAAGGTTTTGATTTATATATTAAGCTTACCATTTTCTAAGAAAACGAGAAAGATTAAGTCACTGGAATTGTACCCCAACTTGCTTGTACAAGGAGAGGTAATTGTACCTCAGTTCCTCAGCAAAACAACAGGCATTACACACAAGAAAGAAATATTGAACATTATATAGCAACCAGTTATCTCAATCAACCCTGTTCAAAATCTAGATTTAATCCATCTGGTACACAACTAAGGCATGACTACCCGTTGCAGCTGATTTTCCTACACTGAACATCATATGCACATAATTTGTAACATCTACATCTACTTAGTTACCATCAAATATTGAAATACCACCCGAATGAATACATATACTCTGCTCTAAATTATCACAAGAGTTAACCAACAATGATGGTCACATTGTTAAAGAGAGTATCATGCACACAGTTGCAAAGGCAACAAAGCTTATGGAATTCTCTCAGGAGCCTAATCATAGATAGAGCTTAAGCGACTAACTTTGATTGTCAACAAGCAATAAATGGATCAAAAAAGTATCCAAAATGAAACCAAAAAACACAAGAGAATAACAAAACCATGCGATTAAATGAATAAGAGGCCACACATACATAGACATTTCTCCAACCATTCAATAGCTAATCACAACAGGAACAATAAACGAAAAATTAACACAAAATAAGTTCTTAGAAGGGAAAAATTAAGTATACCAGCATCAATGTTTTCCACTGGAATTTATTTACGAACCAATGTCTTCTACAAACAACATAAATTAAATTTATGAGATAACTATGTAGAAGTATTTATCTTTGTGACTTACTTAATTCATATTTACTCAATATCTAGAAAAGCATGAACCTTTCATGCCTTCACACTATAACCTCAAAAACATCCAGCACAAAAATAGCTAAATTAATCATCAAAATTGCACCTTTCATAAATCAAGTCACCTCAACAGAAGCATAAAAAATGTAATGAACTCCTCATATCGGAATGTATCGTTTCAACACTTGCTTCCCAGTCACCGCAATCCCCACAACCACACCACCAATAGCCCCAGCCACGGCCGCCGATCTCGGCCCCGCCGCCGCCTTGTACAGCGCCCCGGTACCTAACCCCGCCACCACGCTATTAATCACATCATCGGTATCTCTAAAAGCCACCATACCGCTCTCAAGTCCAGCATACAAAAGCCCTATCACGCCGCACCGATTACCAATCTGTCGACCTGCATGACCAGAACCGTTCAAGATCCGATTAATTTTCAATTTCAGGGTATCGGTAGGCTCAATTGACTTTACTCCTGTGTAGAAGCCTCTGGCGGCGCCGCCAGTAGCGCCGGCGAGGTAACCGATTCCGGTGTAATAGGTCAAATTTTCTCCCCATGATCGGCGCTGCGCGATTGATTCTTCTTCGAATAAGAACTCCGGGGAGGTTGGGAGATTGTATACAGCTTTGGTGGGGAGGTGCAGATCTTGGTAGGGGTTGTAGAGGCGGCCATTGTTTGAGGTGTTTTCGTCGGATTGATTCGGAGCTCGAGGTTGATATGCCATGGCGGAAATTCGGGTTAGGTTAACTGTGAAGAATTTTCTAGGTTTAAGATGTTACTTAAGTTTACTTGCTTTGGGGGCTATTGCTTGATCCTTGCCTTTTTATTTTATTTCAATTTAGCCCCTCTAAATTGGTTTTATATCAATTTGTGATGAATTTTACTATTCTTATATGTCACGAATCCTCTAGAAAGAAATGTATGTTTTCATGAATGCAGACATGAATGGCGTATGTTTGTCGATAGCTCGTGATATAAAATGCTGGCTTAAATCATATTACAATCACGAATATTGTATTTAGTTGTCGTTAAATTTGTAATTTTGAACACGCTTTCAATGGTGAGACTGAATTATTTTGTGAGTGACTTCAAGTACACATTTTGATGAGGGTGGTAAACAAAGCAAAGTTAATGAAACAAAAGGGAATGACAAATTCGATTTCCAATGCTTCAAACCATGTATGAATCAGAATTTTATACAAAAAATTATGACCTGATTAGATACTGCCAAATTAAACAAATTTGCACTACATCACATTTCATTCTATATATAAAATATATAGTCATTGGCTCTTTGAGGACAATTTATGAGTATAGTTGAATAAATCGTCAGTTCGTCATTTTCGAACGCATTTTAAGTATTCCAAAGTGAATGAAATGACTTTAAACAAATATTTCTGAAGTATAACCCAAAATTCCTATCCTTATATCACTAGCGTCTTCGATGCAAAATAATCAAAGTACTATAAACCTTTCTTCAAATCACATCGATATTTTAAAACTCGAGACAATAGTTTATTTTCACATGATAGATTTTACACACTCTCACAAAGTGATTCTAATGGTTATAGTCGCACTTCTAAAACCAGATATCAATTACCGCTTTCTTCAGTGAAAGCTCTATACTAAGAGTCGCCTTTCACAATTGGATCAACAGCCGGCGAAGATAACGGCCATCACAATGCAGCCATCTCTTTTCTCACCGTCAGGCATAGAACTGAGAATTTTTTCCTTCAAACCCACCACTCAATTCAAGCCATTAAGCTGCGAAAAACATGCATTTAACCCAACAAACGAACACTACTTCACCAGAAAGCCGCTAAAGTACTGGGACAAGTTCTACAAGCAACACCAAAATAAGGTTGCTTAATTTTCCTTTTTTAGTTTTTGTTTTCAATGCTTAGCCAATTACAATTATCATCCCTTTAATGTTTAGCTTGTGGTTAGTCAATTATCAGCTTATCTTGAACTCAAGAGTTTGCATTTGGGGAATTTGTTTTGGTTGCAGTTTTTTAAGGATAGGCATTATTTGGAGAAGGATTGGGGCAAATATTTTTCCGATAGTGATGATGGTTCAAATTCTAAAAATGGGAAAGTGCTGCTAGAGGTAAAGAATGCTTTGGTTTTTTGCCCATTTAAAGAAAATATAAAACTTTTTCTATTGTTAGAGTTTCATCTGGAATTTCAAATTTAAAAGCATTTGTTTATAAAGTCATAATGCAAATGCTCGTTAGAAATTGCAAATAGGGCTCTTTTTGTTGCTGTAATCTAGTAACAGATAATGTTGGATTAGTATGTGAATGTGGTTATTGTGAATTGAACTGTTTTTTGATGAATAATAGGTTGGTTGTGGAGCTGGAAATACTATCTTTCCTCTTATTGCTGCATATCCTAAGCTCTATGTTCATGCTTGTGATTTTTCAACCGAGGCGTTAACTCTTGTTAAGGTTTTTCAACTCTATTTCTCCTTTCTTCTACCGTAACATCACCCAAGAAACAAGTTGAACCAGAAATAGAGAATTTCCCTCTTTTTTCTTTTAAGACTGAAGGGGAATGAAAAAATCTGTCCTTCACTGCTTTAGGTGATTAGAACTTAGAAGGGTTCTGCTTCATGTTATCTCATTTTTGTAGTTCAAGTTTGAATTATATACTCAAATCGATGGATCATGGTTGATGTATGTGTGCAGTCACATTCAAATTTCAATGGAGATAGGATGAATTTGTTTGTCTGTGATGTCACAAATGAAGATCTTTGTGACAAAATCGAACCATCTTCTATTGACATTGTTACCTTGGTAAGTAAAATGACGTGGTAAAGAGTAAATGTTATAGCTTATTAACTTTGTGATTTTGTCAAAAGTGTGTTCTTTATGCGTCAACTTGACTTGTTAATCTGTATACAGATTTTCACATTATCTGCAGTTTCTCCAAACAAGATGCCTTTCGTACTAGAAAACCTGAAGAAAGTGCTAAAGGTTGAGTGATTTTCGACAATGGCTTTATTATCCTTCCTATTTTCCATTTGCTTTTTGTTTGTTTATGTAATGCTTATTTGTGAATTTGGTTTCCTGTTGCAGCCAAATGGTTACATTCTAGTCAGAGATTATGCTGTTGGAGATTTTGCTCAAGTAAGTCACTTCTTATTAGTCATGATTCAATATAAAGATTTGGAATTGCCATTCTCATTGAAATTTTAGTGGAAATGTATCAACTTATGATAGTTTTCTCTTATGGTTAATCAAGCTTTAGGTTGAATTTATGGAGAATTAATATTCTCTCATAGAACTAGAAGAAAATTATAAATCAGAAAATACTTCATTAATTTTTAACCATCTATCTGATCATTGAGAGAAATGATTAAAGTGGATATTTTAGCCTGGCAGTGTCTTATTGGTATTCTTATTTAAATTACAAAAACATGTTATAAAAATGACTGACATGCGTACATTATTTCTTCATCAAAGTGTTGAATCTTTAGTTGGATTATTATACAAATAAAAAAAAAATTCAGGTGAAACTGGAGAGTAGAAATCAGATGATCAGCGAAAATTTCTATTTTAGAGGGGATGGCACTGTAAGTATTTGGAAGAGTTTAGAATAATAATTTCATATTTCGAGCTAACTTTTATGACACTAAACTTTGAGGGTCGTTGATTAATTTTCAGTGCTCGTTTTATTTCTCTGAAGATTTCTTATCCACATTGTTTTCGGAAGCTGGCTTTTCCAACGTGGACCTCAATACATATTGCAGACAAATCGAGAATCGTTTTCGAAATTTGACATTTCAAAGGTATAATCAAAATGCATTTTCTGACATTTGTGTATATGTGTTGTCTAATTTGGCTCATATGGTTAGGCGTTGGATACGTGCCATTTTCAACAAAATGTAACTAGAAGATTCACATAAGGTACTATTACATATTTGTTTCATTATTTTTCTGGTAAATGATTGATAAATGATAACCAAATAATCCTTCTTGGCAGGGTGATGTTATACTTGAGATTAATGAATGAAAACAAGCAATCAATTAACGGGCTATAAGACTTTTTACATATGTTATATTAGCCCCTAAAAATTCCTTAAATCGGTATTTTACTGATTAAATGTAGTCTCGGGACAAATAAACCATCTACTTGGTTTATATAAGATAATATATCCATAATATATAGGAAAATGATTTATAGTTTCACCCCTTAAAACTTCTTTTACAGCAATATGTAGTTTTCGAGTCGAAGAAAGTTGCAAAAACACTCGTCATTTTTCGATTTTGATGTCAATTGTCTGTGTTCCTGTCCTTTGTAGAACTCATCCACGAGTCTAATGTTGTAATCGTGCTCGTTTCCTGGTTGAACATGAAAAACACACTTTATCAACTCATTGCTATATCGAAAGAGATTCAGAATCAGAATCAGAATCTTCTATTGCAATAAAAGATTCCCTCTGCATATATTCTTACACTTAACACAAACTTCTGACTAACCTGGCTCGAAGACGAGGTTGCCTGAAAACTCTGATATTGTGAATACATAGAACTAAATCCATCTCCACTTTTAACTTGTGATCCAAGGTCTCTTAGCCTTTCAAGTTCAGGTAATATCACTGTATCAAGATCGGGCCTATCTCTCCTCCTCAGTTCACAGCATTTCAAGCCCAATTTCGCCAACGACAAAGTATCCTCAACGGGCCAATCTTTCACCGTTTTATCAAGAATCTCTTCAAAAGCCCCACTCTCTATAGCACTCTCAACATGATAAGTCAAGCCCATAGGCGGTTTTGCGGTTATAATTTGCAACAACATTACGCCTAACGAATATACATCCGATTTAGTACCCAACATTCCGGTTTGTTGATACTCGGGATCGATGTAACAAAACGTGCCTGCTGCAGCCGTCATATGGTATTGAGTAATGCTATCGGCCGAAGATGGTGGGACCAGCCTAGCTAGGCCCACATCGCTGATTTTGCTCACATAGTTTTTGTCTAAGAGAATGTTGGCGGGTTTTAGGTCTCGGTGCACGAGGGGCTCGGGTTTTGTCCTGTGAAGGAAATTTAAGGCAGTGGCGATTTCTGCGGCTATTCTGAAACGGGCCCCCCATGGTAATGGGTGGGTCCCGTTGTTGCAGAAAAGCCTGTCTTCTAAGCTTCCATTCTCCATGTACTCGTATACGAGGCAACCATACTCGGGACAGGCGCCTAAAAGGATAACCATGTTGGGATGTCTCATCTGGCTCAACACCTCAACCTGTAAAAATGACCATTTGCAATGATATTGGAAAAACAGGTTTGTTTTGTTTTTTACATATTCAGTTAGGGTGTGTTTGGATTGAGTGATTTGGATTTGGGGAGGGGATTTGGAGGAAGGATTTGAAATGACACCTAAAATGGAGTCATTTGAAATCCACCGTAGTTATGGAAAAAATAGCTCAAAGTGAATGTCGAGTGATTTGAAATCCACTATAACTTGGATTACATCCAAACGAACTTCATGGATTTGTTGACGAATTTGAAATCCATAGATTTCAAATCCTTCAATCCAAACACACCCTTAATGGATTTGTTGTTTGTTCAAGAATTTATGCTCAAATGGGGCGTGAACTTCGTGTTGATACTCTGTTATGAATATGCTTATTTCAATACAATGAGATTACCTCTCTTTGGAATTGCTTTTGGCCTTGTGTTATATCCGATTTGAGCACCTTAATGGCGACAGGCGTGTGATCGAGTATAGCTTTATAAACGGGCCCATATCCCCCTTCGCCAATCTTTTCCGAACCCGAGAAATAATTCGTCGCAACCTCAATCTCACTAATCGTATACTTTCTATATCGAATCTCACTGTTTGCTAATGCATCCATAGCCTTCTGTTTCTCGTCCGCCTCTTGTTTGAACCTCATCTCAGCAAGCTCTCTCTTTTCGGACTCTAACTCTGCTATACGTTGCGCCTTGTGAGCTACTTCAATGGCAGCCTTATACTTTTGCTTTTCCCTCTCTAATATGGCCAATGCACTTTCTTGGCCATTTTTAGCCTCTTCTAGCTTAGTTTCGCCCTCCGATTTCCATTGAACAATGTCTCTAACCTGGGATTTTTTGATTTTTTTTAAGGTGGTTTGTAGCATATGATTGCTTCATTAGTATTCACGATCAGGGGTGGCAGTTTGGGTCCATACATATATTTGGACCCAAACTAAACTAAGTTTTCAGTGGGTTGGGTCCTAACATTTTAGCATTTTAGTTCTAACTGGGTTGGCTTTTAATAATATTTGGGTCCAATTGGGTCTGGCACAGTTTGGGTCAAACCTATTCTCCACTGAGTCAATGAGTCAATAATCTACATTTTACATTCTACAACAACCCCTTACACCACTTTGATTCATAATGGGTCCTTATTGGGTCCAACTATAATGCATATTTCTTGACATTGGACTCAATTTGACCCAACCCACTTTAAGCCCAACCCAAATGAACCCGACCCAAACCCAACCCATTCAACCAAATTACCACCCCTATTCGCGATTATCGTTTTGCGATAATTTAGCATATTATGTTTTATCAAGATAATATCTTACATGTTTTAGCTTAATGTATGTACCTGTCCTCTTGCAGTAACAGCTTCTTTACAAGCTCCATTGTACATTTCTGTCATTTGCTTCAGTTCTTGTTTCAGTCTCCTCAATTCATCCTCCATTTCCTGCACCAATGTTGTTAGTTAAACTTAAACTCGATTTTTTCATACAAATTACGATTCATTTTTTTCGTTTTGAACTTACAGCTGCTTGTGAGGTAACAAAGCTACGAGACGAGTCTGAAATGCGGGCCCGGTCTAGACTTTCAAACGAAACATCAGAAACGAAACTTTGAACCCCAGAAATATCGCTCGATCCAGACAAAGAATGAACCGGGCTGTCTTTTGTCTGAACACGAAGATTCAGATTGTTCATCGATTGTTGCAGAGTCGAAATCTGCTGTTTATTGGGCGTGATTGAGTGCACAAATTCACCGTTTTCGATCCCCGAGTTGTGAGGTGAGTTGAAATTGCTTGAGAAATGAACAGATTCATAGCTGGTGTTTGTTGATTCAATCTTGCTACCATCTAAAGATGATATCTCAGAGGTAGCACTTCTCCAACTCCCTTGACTGTGATTTTCAAGAAATTAAGTCATATAAGCTCATAAAAGTTTGAATTAAAACACAAATTATGGGAAATTTTCAAGTCAATTGTTTATAAAATCGTTTGAATTTCGTTTATCTTGTGACTGATTATGCTGAGTTAACTGATTCTGAAATATAAGCTCATAAAAATTTGAATTCAAGCACAAATTATGGGAAATTTTCAAGTCAATTATTCATAAAAACAATTGAATTTCGTTTATCTTGTGAATGATTATGCTGAGTTAACTGATTCTGAAATATAAGCTCATAAAAATTTGAATTCAAACACAAATTATGGGAAATTTTCAAGCCAATTGTTTATAAAATCGATTGAGTTTCGTTTATCTTGTGATTGATTATGTTGAGTTAACTGATTTTGAAATATAAGCTCATAAAAGTTTGAATTCAAACACAAATTATGGGAAATTTTCAAGTCAATTGTTTATAAAAACGATTGAATTTCGTATATCATGTGATTGATTATGTTGAGTTAACTGATCATGAATATAAGCTCATAAAAAGTTTGAAAACACAAATTATGGGAAATTTTCAAGTCAATTATTCATAAAAACGATTGAATTTCGTATATCATGTGATTGATTATGTTGAGTTAACTGATCATGAATATAAGCTCATAAAAGTTTGAATTCAAACACAAATTATGGGAAATTTTCAAGGCAATTTTTCATAAAAATCGATTGAGTTTCGTTTATCATGTGATTGATTATGCTGAGTTAAATGATTCTAAAAAAAATCGGGTGATTTTATGGTGGATTGAAACCATAGAAAACGGCCCATTGTGAGATCGTATTTAAGTAACGAAATATAACGATTTACCCGTGATATTTAGTGGGACGAGAGGTGTCCGGTGTGGCGGGTTCACTACCGGACTTGAGTTTCACTATTTTCGCCTTTGATATAACATATATTGAACAAGAACTAGGTGCATATTTCCCTACGCTAGTTGGTACATCTTCGTTTTTGAACACCCTGTAAAAAATAAACGTGAAAAAAAATTATATTTCGTCAAGTTTATGCTACATTTGAAGAATTATTGAATTGAAATAGACTTTGTTTAACTTGTTTGAATATATATATATATATATGTATATATATATATACCTTGTTAGGACGCTTCGACTTGAAGCACCTAGGACGATTGTGGTAATGGAGTTAACGGTAATATACTCGGTTAGCGCACTTGCAACATCGACATTATGAAGAATCACCTCCGTAGCGCGTATCTTATGTCATTACAATAACAAAAAATCAAAATGCATATATATATACATATGTGTATATATAGATATATACATACGCAATGATATAAATACGAGAAATATGTAAGGAATTTCAAAAAAATTAATTTCTTATATAACCACACTGCATTGTGAATCGACATAAGTTTCACCACTTTTATAATTGTGTTTAGCGATATTTGAAATCCCGAATTTTTTAAAAATGATATCACGATACATACAAATATATATATATATATATATAATGTATATTACCCCTCTTCGAGCACAAAAACTACGATAGGGAATGAATAATTGCTGCATTCCAACTAGAGTAGATTCTCGACCGTCATTAGGAACATCCTCTGCTGCAATAAAACCAAAATAAAATGCTATAATTGAAAAAAAATATGTAAATAGATAATTAATAAACAAATAATAGCATAAATATATGCAAAGGTGACTTGTGTAATTAAAATGTAACTAGCATAAATACTACTATGCAGTGAATTATATATACTAGGAAAGAATGAGGCTTTGTGAGATTATGAGGTTAAGGATAAAAAATCTTAAAAAGACTTAACCCCTAAATTTTAATAAGATTTATTCTTATTTCAGTTGTAAATTAATTGAAAGATTAAATTGTTAAAAATATACAATTGAAGAAAATATGGAAATAGATTATCATAATTAATTGGATGTGTAAAATACTTTTTTTCCTACTATGGAGAATAATATTATACATTGTCATGGATTTTTTTCCCCAAAAATCTTAAAATTATTTCATTGATTTCATCTCTAATTTCATGCGAAAAACCATCCTATTATTAAAAAAAATTGCATTAATTATATAAATGTGGACTAAAATTTTGACCTCTAGCCTAGTTTAAAAACCTTAAATATTCATCAAATGCAACCCAAACGCAGATTTTTAGGTATCATGTTATCTTCATGAAATATAACATAAAATCCAACATATAAAATCTTAAAAAATTCCAAAAATCTATTATCAATCAATTATTTTTTTTTACAAAAAAAAAATGAATTTAATTAAAGATGAACAAGAATACCTACTGCGATCATAATGATGATTCTTAACATGAATGAGGATGATCCGATTATCCTTCGGCTTTAATTTCTCGATGGCCCATTTCACGGCGAATTGGCTGTTCTTGTCTTTGTCTATTGCCACGGCTGTCGAAATTATTCTACCTTCTTCCGATGAATTTGCTTCAGAATTCGACATTTTATTTTATATATATATATGTGTGTATATATATACGTATATGTATGTATATATATACGTAATAAGATTGAAGGTAGTTTTTTGACGTTACAGTGGAGGCTCAGCCATGCATGCATGCATGCATGCAGGAACGTATATGTAACCCTCACCGGAGAAGGGAGTTTATTCTATTAACGATCATTGAGATAATTTTTTAAATTTATTTTTGACTTTATATTTCCCCCCTGGTTTTAGGGGTGGGGTTATTTACTATCCACAAATGAAAATAATATGTTTTTTAGATTAGGTTAAATAGAATATATATATATATATATATATATATATATTAAATTTTGAACTGCTAAAAGAATCTTTATGTCGAAAAGAGAAAAATTTACACGTTATTCGGTTAAGGTTTACTTGTTTTTCGTCTACCCATGAGTTGTTGATAACATTTAGGCTCCGTTTGTTTAACAGGGAATGGAATCTAAAATGGGAATAAGATTTCTGGTAATTTGATTACTAGAAATCTGATTACATTAATAGTGTTTGGTTTCTACGAAAAAATTGGGTAAGGATATATAGATTTTTTCCTTTTTTATGTTTGGTTCAAACACATGTAATAAAGAATGGAATTTAAAATTAAAGTCTTTGACATAAATACCCTTATTTTAAACCATATTTGTATAATCTAGTTATAAATTTTCAACCATAGTAGAATATTTGATATTATATATATACATAAGTGTATATACACATATATATTTAATTTGGTTAAATAATAAAAAATAAATAAGATATCAATTTGGTTCAATTGCATTATCCTCTTTTAGAAAAATGATAATTAAATTGAACATGCTTCTTTTTATATTGTTTGACTTTTAAAAAATTTGATACATATATGAATTTTTCATATACCAATGCATTGATAATTATTTTAAGTCGGAAACATAATATTGTTAATAGATAAAATATTTTAATCATATGTGACCAACAACCATTTCAAAAGTACTATCACAAAAATAACATAACAATTTTTCAATTTTATTTAATAAATAAATATCAAATAAAATAAAATCCGATATATTTTAACAATAAAAATATTCAAATAAATTAAAAATACAAAACTATTTCTTAATAAATAATAACTTAAATGAAATGCATAATAAATAACTATTTTTGTTGATTTTATATTTATTATATTTGATATAGGGGTAGTAAAGTCACTAAAATATTTTATTTATGATTACCTTGAATATGGGAATCACATTACCTCAATAAATAAGGTATTGTGATTCCCTTATTTGAGGGGATAATTCTCACATTTTGGGAATTAGATAGCATTCCATTGTATTGAATAAAAAATACCAAACAAGGTTATTTGATTTTTAGGAATCATATTCCCCATTTTGATTCCATTCCCTTGACAAACAAACGGAGCCTTAGGATAATGCTATATATATCATCGTTTTAATATTAACGAGTTTTTTACTGCTTTTTAATTAAGAAAATATGGATGTAATAAATTCACTAAAACCAAATAATTGCAAGTGAACTCTTATAAGGGAAGTGAAAAATTGATGACATTTATTGGAACAATTTTGAATTAGTACTTAAAAAAGAGATCATAAAAATTTGATTCGATTTGATTTGATTTTAATAATTATTTCACCATATAACGAATAATATATCTTAACTTATGAAAAATGAAAAACCAAATGGGAAGATTTATTGTTGCTATTTACCTATGGAAAAAATGGACTTTTATTATAAATCAAGTCACTCAACATATGTACCCCAAATACTAAAAAGATCCCTTATGCCATCCACCAACATGCTTTCTTGTTTAATTCTTATTGGTGCAACTATAATTCAATTCTTCTATAATTGACTTACCAAAATTCTAAAACTTCAATTATGAAGTATGTATACTTAAACAAGAAACCAATCCCATAAATCTAACATTTCACCCACCTTTACCCCACTCAATATTATGTCCCTTAAAGTAATGAAATTTAAATATATCAAATTTAATAAAGTTAATATTTACAGTAGACAAATTATTTCTATTAAAATTATAAAAAATAATTAAGTACAAATAAATCATACATCAATCATCCAACCAACATCCATTTTCTTTCCTTTTTCTATCTTTTTATCTCTTTCTTTTTCATCTCCCTTTTAATCCTCAATCTTTCTTTTGTTAATATATATATTTCTTTTTCTATTTTAATTTAACCTAATTATCTAGATACATGTTGTCATCATGAATAAAAAAGGTAAATATTTAATACCTTAAATACATATGTAACGGTTAATGTTATTTGTAATAAGTTATAAATATTTATTATTTAATAGTGAGATATACATTCTTATGAATTTTTGACACTTACAATTCTAATTAATACAATTGGAATTGTATTATATTATCTAACAATTCAATCATATATTTTATAGTTTTAAACACTTAATGCGATCAAATATAATTAATTATACACACTTTTATACTTATTTTAAATTACAATAAGATTTAATTCCTATCGAATTATGCACGTAGTCAGTTTGATTTATCCAATTCTAAGCCTATATTTAAAGCAAAATAGAATAAAATATGAGAGAAAATAAAATATGATTTTAAATAAAAAAATAAGAGGATTAAAAGTTACACAAATTGGAATCTTTATGTATTCATTAGCATAGATATGGACATTCATCTTCCCCATTTAAACCCAACAGAGACGTGATAATTAACAGTACATATATCTCATTGATAAGCTTTATCTGTTAAGCTGGGACACGTGGTGTTCTTGAAATCTATCTCATGAAAACTCCATGTATTTGTTTCCGTATTTTTCTCTCTTTACAGAAAGCATTGATTGGAGTTAGATAATTGAATCTACACGTGTCGTATACAGGAGTAGCTCGATTACTTAAAGCTTTACCTCAGAGTTAACTTTCTCTCTCTTCACCTCCCAAGCCCAGAAACAAAGAGGGAAAAAATATCTGCAAAAGGGCATATTATTATTCAGCATAATTTGAGCCCTATTTCCTGTTTATGGTGTTTCAATTGAATTCTTGGTAAGAAATTACTTCGTTTCCTGTCTTTGATCCATATTGAAACTTGTTTTTTGGTGCTTTCCTGTGATAATATTAGTCCCTTATTGTTAAATAAGTAAGAGGACTTTGTGTCTTATCAATAATGAATCTTGGGAGTTGGGATTTTTTTTTTTTTTCGATAATTATGAAAAACCCTTTAAGAGGCTGAGAAGGGTTGCCTTAGATCCATGAAACCCATGTTCCATGTGGCAAAAAGTTACCATCTTTAAGGGTTTTTTCTTGTGAATCTTGAGGGGGTTTGGTTTAATTTTATCCTTTTTCCGAGGTTCTTTTTCAGGAGTTACTTCATGGAGTTAAGGATAAGGATTTCATTGTCTTTTTTGCCAGTTTCCAGGGTTATATAAGGGTTGGTAGTGTGAGTGAGCTTTGGTATTCTTGGGGTTAGTTCATTTCTAGAGGAAAAGAATTAGTCAAATCCTAAATTTTCTGAGAATCAAATGCTACAAGTTTAAGATGGTTAGATCCTGTAGTTTAAGCCAGATCTGATTCCTATTACCTTCTTTATGATACTCCTTTTTGTTCACAAACCTAGTTTCTTGTATTTCTTGAAAGGAAAAAAAAATTGGTTCTTGTGGTGAACATATTTTGACTTGTGTTTACTTCTTCCTCACACAGTCACACTGACTTCTGGGCTTGGGGGTAAAGCTTCTTAGTTGTGAAATTGGTGCACTGTCAATTCCTTCTCAAGCTGAATGCATATATTCAAGAATATTCAAGGTGTACTCAGAGTAGGTACAAATTGCTATAAAGAAGAGTAATGATGGAAGACATATCTCCTGCAGTTTCAGTTACACTTAGCTTAGTTAACCCTATTTGTGAAAATCCCGCTACTTCAAACCTTGTACAAACCTCACGACTCGAACTAGAAACCGAAACATCAAATTCTAGTTGTGATGCTGATGAAAATCTTGATATGTTAAAGACAACGACACATATAACTGAAAATGGCGAGTTAATTCATGAAAGTGAAGAAGATGAAACCCTCTCAACAGGAGAGGACCCTTTAAACGATGAGTTCATACCCATAACTTCAACTTCAGATTTAAGCATCCCTTTGAGTACCACTTCAGATTCCAGCTTTCCTATTGCGGTCGAATTTGAGGGCTCCGAAAACGGTCAAGTACTTGCTAAAGTTATTAGTTTGGAGGAAAGAAGTATAAAACAGAGGTTATCCGACAATATACTAACAGAAGCTTCTAAACCCAATGAAGAATGTTCCGTTGGGCCCACAATAAAGGAATCTGTAGTTTCTGTTCAGTTATCCAGTGAAAAGGGTCCCACAAAAGGCGGGGCTAAGAGCGTCTTTGAGTTGGATTTTCTGCCACTTTGGGGTTCGGTGTCTATATGTGGACATAGGCCGGAAATGGAAGATGCTGTTATGGCTGTCCCTAATTTCGCAAAGATTCCTATTAAGATGTTTGTGGGTGATCATGGAATGGATGGGATAAGTCGGAGTTTGAGCCACTTGACCTCGCACTTCTTCGGGGTTTATGATGGTCATGGTGGGTCCCAGGTGTGTATGGTTTCACTATATGTGTCGACAAGTTATTACTACTAATTTGAATTGTTTTTAAATTATGAACAATATATTATGATATGAGTATATGCAGGTTTACATATACATATTGAGTGATTCCTAAAATCGTAAATCCTGGTATAATCAATCATCTGTCCATATTGGACTTCGATTGCAGGATCTCCAAGAGTGATCTCATATCATAATGATTGTTTACAATATAAACATTGTACTATGCAAATCTTTATATTACAAATTTTTGCTATTTCTTAGTTTCGAAAAGCTTTTGGTGGGTTGTATAAGGCGTTAAACCACTATTATCTGTTATAAACATTGTCTTGCAACAATATAAGTTATGATTAATTATTTCTTCTTTTTAAATCCCAAATTTGATTCATTATTAGCAACGTCCCGTTTTGTAGGTTGCAAATTATTGTCGAGACCGAGTCCATATAGCTCTGGTTGAAGAGTTAAAACATATTAAAGATACTCTAGTGAATGGGAGTACCAAAGACATGAGGCAAGTAGAATGGGAAAATGTCTTCATAAATTGCTTTCAAAAAGTCGATGACGAAATTGGTGGGAAAACGGGCATAGACATACCTATTGCCCCTGAAACCGTTGGATCAACTGCTGTTGTTGCAGTAGTTTCATCATCTCATATCATAGTTGCCAATTGTGGAGATTCACGGGCTGTACTTTGCCGTGGTAAACAAGCAATTGCATTATCGATCGATCATAAAGTAAGCTAATATTTTTCCATATAGTTCTTTTTTTTTATAAAATTGGTTGAATTTGATATACATGTTTGTTTCGTTTTATTAGCCGGATCGAGACGATGAATATGCTAGAATCGAGGCGTCAGGTGGAAAGGTCATACAGTGGAACGGGCACCGTGTTTTTGGTGTTCTTGCTATGTCGAGGTCTATTGGTAGGTATATTCATGCTTTAATGTTCTCGATATGGAGTTTTGTGCGTCATTTTCTAGTTAACGACAAAAGGAATTAAGGGTGTGTTTGGATCGAGTGATTTGGATTTGGGGAGGGGATCTGGAGGAAGGATTTGAAATGACACCTAAAATGGAGTCATTTGAAATCCACCGTAGTTTTGGAGAAAATAGGTCAAAGTGAATGACAATGGATTTGAAATCCATTGTAACATGAATTCATCCAAACGAACTTAAATGGATTTGTCGATGAATTTGAAATTCATAGATTTCAAATCCTTCAATCCAAACAAACGCACCCTAAGGGTAGTTTACATTTTTGCCCTCTACATGCATTTTCATTTGCCTTCACTTTTCCATTGGCTCCATGGGCAGATATGGAACTTTATATTAGCGTGAATAATCTCGAAATAATATCAACACTCAATTCATATTCGTGTTTGCCTAAAATGGACTCCAAAAATTCGAGTTTTCGTGCTTGTACTTTTTAGGTGATAGGTACTTGAAGCCATGGATTATACCCGAACCCGAGGTGATATTTGTGCCTAGAGCTAGAGAAGATGAGTGCCTCGTTCTTGCAAGTGACGGCTTATGGGACGTTCTTACAAATGACGAAGCATGCGAAGTGGCTAGAAAACGGATCCTAATTTGGCATAGAAAAAACGGGTCGAACCCATTACCCGATCGGGGCCAACGGGTCGACCCGGCTGCACAAGCAGCGGCTGAGTACCTATCGAACCTCGCCCTTCAAAAAGGTAGCAAGGATAATATTTCTATTGTTGTAGTGGATTTGAAAGCTCATAGGAAAAGCAAGAGCAAATCTTGATACATTAGAAGCATCTTCTGATTATTGCATAACCAATAGTCCATTACATTTTTCATATGGGCTTTAAGTGTGTGTATTGTGATAGTTATGAGTAATATAGAAGCAAATGGGATATGACTCCCTATGTGTATGAATTTTGGTTTTGAACCATTGCTACTCAATGCTCTATGTAAATTCATAATATCTTGTCCAAGTTGAATCATGATTATTAACTTGGGGGATAATTTCTCGATATAAAATCTCGATTAAATGTCTCAATATTACGCCTTGAGGAGGATTCGAACCTCCACGCTTTTCAGCACAAGATTTTGAGTCTCGCGTGTCTACCATTTTCACCACCAAGGCATTCAGTTATCCAGCAAAAAGGGTCCCACCAAAAACACCGTTAAGAGCGCATCTGAGTTGGATTTTCAGCCTCTTTGGGGTTCGGTGTCTATATGTGGTCTGTGGTCACAGACCAAAAATGGAAAAAAACGGTTATGGTTGTGACGAATTTCACAAGAATTCCTATTAAGATGTTTGTGGGTGATCATGAAATGGGTGGGGATAAGTCGGAGTTTGAGTCACGTTTATGATGGTCATGGTGGATCTCAAGTTTAATTATTTTTTCTTTTTCAAATACCAAATTAAATAAACCTTAGATCCACTATAACCATCATAAACCGCGATGAAGTGCAATGTCAAGTGACTCAAACTCCGATTTATCCCATCAATTCCACGAACACCCACAAACGTCTCAGAAATCCTTGAGAAATTAGGCACAACCACAACTGCATTTTTTCATTTCTGGCCTATGACTACATATAGAGACCAAATCCCAAAAAGGCTGAAAATCCACTCAGATACGCTCTTAACGTTGCTTTTGTTGGATCCATTTTCACTGGACAACTCAATAGAAACCACATATTCATTTATTGCGAGACATTTTTTATTGGGTTTAAATTAGTTTATTGTGAGATAACTAATATTTTATATTTATTTCCTCCAAACTAATACCTTTAGTAAGCAATTGGCCATTTTTAGTGTCCTCAAATTCAACTAACATGTTATTTTCAATTATGCATTTATCTTCTAACATATCAAGATTTTATTTAATTGAGGAAGAGCTAAAGACAAGGCTAAATATGATCATCACAAAGAATAACAATTTTAATTTTTGTTTTTCTTAACTTCAAATTTTTTTATCAAATTTTCAAAATATTATTGATATAGTGTTATATTCATGGACATAATTTGATTTTTTTACATGTTTGAGGCAAACGGATCACGTATATAGTCTTGATCCTGGATGTTATCAGTGGCGGAGCTAGGGGGGGCGGGGGGAGGGCCGCCCCCCCCCCCAAATTTTTAAATTTTAAATGTTTTTTTTTTATATGTGTATTTTTGAAAAAATTTAACATTTCGCCCCCCCACTTTCGATTCCTGGCTCCGCCACTGGTTATAATCTATGCATCGAACTTTCATCTACTAATTTAAATCGCCATACTAATCAATCAATATATCTAGAAACTTAATTTTAAAAAAACTTTCGAAAACATGTTATAATTATATATCAAGATAGCATTATATTAGAAAATTAAGTTTATATTTCTTCCAAGTTGTCACTGTAAAACTCAAAGAAAAAGATGGAATTTGAAAATAAAAAGTTTATATCAAGCTAGAAACCTTGATCAAATAAATTCAAGAAATTCAAGAATAAATAGAGATAGTATGTTAATAATGCTCAAATAAGAATTCGAAAATTTTATAAAGTGTATAAATAGATATAAAATTTCCCAAATATATATAGAGTATATGTACATATGTATATATTTACAAATTCCTAGAACTAAAGCCCAAATAAATAAAAAAAAGGAATATCTAATTAAACTTACAACTCACAAATTAAATTCTTCATGCCGAAACCCATTACACAATCAGTCTGAATATACAGGTTTATCTTCATAATAGGAAATTAATTCGAAACAAGGGAGCACCGGAGCATTCGACGACTAAGATTTCAATCCTAAATGAGCTTATATATATATAGATCTATATGATATATGGATTATATTACATATATATATGTAGATCTATATGGATATATGGATTACATTGCATATATGTATATTTGTAATATAATCCATATATATATATATATATTTAGATCTATATGGATATATGGATTATATTACAAATATATATATATATATATACTAAAAAATTCGAATATAGTAGAAGAGAAGTAGAGGTGACGCCGTCACCGTGACGGCGGATATAGGAGGGACGGCAAAGTGAACGGCAGCTAAGGAAGGATTTGTGAGTAGTTGGTATTAAACTAATTTATTTTGGGTTTTGATGGATTTGGGCTTTTATTTAAGTTTTGGCCTGAATGTGTCTATAAATGGGTCTAAGATTGTATTTGGGTCTGGACCAATTATTATGTTTGGGTCTGGGTCTAGTCCATTCAATGACAACCCTAACTTCACAAATCCACTTTCCTATCATGATTGAATTTGAGGGCACGAAAATACTTGCTAAAGTTATCCGACAATATACTAACCAAAAGCTTTTAAACCCAATAAAAAATACTGGATTTTCAGCCTCTTTGGGGTTCATTGTCTATATGTAGTCATAGGCCATAAATGGAAGAAGCAATTAAGGCCATGCCAAATTTTGCGAAAATTCCTATTAAGATGTTTGTTGGTGATCATGAAATGGGTGCGGATAAGCCGGAGTTTAAGTCACTGGATCGGGTTTATGATGGTCATGGTGGATCTCAGGTTTAATTATTTTTTATTTTTGAATTTCAAATTAATTAAATCTGGGATCCACTATGATCATCACAAAACCTGTCTAGTGACTCAAAATCCGATTTATCCCATACATTCCACAATTATCCACAAATATCTTAATAGAAACTTTGGCAAAATTGGGCACAACCATAACAGCATCTTGCATTTTGACCTACGTCCACATAACAATTTTATTGCTACATAATATCTGGTTTATTACTAGTTTCCGGGCCAAACTGAAGCTTTAGAAGGTCCATTCTATGAAGAAAAGAAAATTGGGCCTGTATGCTCTAGCCCAGATCCTGGCCCAAGTCTATTTTAATTTTTGTTTTTCTTAATTTCAATTTTTTTTTATCAATTTTTCAAAATATTATTGATATAGTGTTATATTCATGGACATAATTTGATTTTTTTTATATGTTTGAGGCAAACGGATCACGTATATAGTCTTGATCCTAGATTATATAATCAATGTGTCAGCACTTTCATCTACTAATTTAAATCGCATGCTAATCGGTTAATATATCTAGAATCTTAATTTAAAATAAAACTTTGGAAAACATGTTATAATTATATATCAAGATAGCATTATATTAGAAAATTAAGTTTATATTTCTTCCAAGTTGTCACGGTAAAACTCAAAGAAAAAGATGGAATATTTGAAAATAAAAAATTATATCAAGCTAGAAACCTTGATCAAATAAATTTCAAGAAATTCAAGAATAATTAGAGATGGTATGTTAAATCCAAGAAAATAAGAAAAAAAAAATACTAGGCATAAGATCACACCACCGGATTCATAGGATCAAACACAAGTTTATTGGATTGAATCCAGATTCTTCGGGTATATAAAATTTCCAACAACAACAAATAGAATGCTAAATCAATAATCATATACATATATTCAAGTTTCGATTATTACATACGTACATACTTGGAGCAAGATTCAAACAATTTAATACAAATTTTTGAAAAGAAAAAAAAAACATGATTTTAGATTGAAATCTTTCATGTTTTGAGGACCAAATAATTGGAAAACAACACACAAGAAACTACGTTTTTGTAACAACTAAACAACCTTCAAAAACATTGATTTTTGTCGATAAAAACACAGAAACGTATTTACACCGGTAAAAAAATGGATCAAGATTCAAACAATTTAATACAAGATTTTTAACAAAAGGTACTTATTGTTACGACTAAACAATTACCAACTTTGGAAGTAAATAAAATAATAAAAACACATAACAAAAAGAAGGTATATGAAGATTACCTTGAGCTATTGCCGACGATTCCAAAGATGTCATTCGACTTTAGATGAAATAATATAGGTATGTGTTGAGGGAGAGATAATGAGAGAGAAATACGAGGGATAGCTTCTTAAATAGATGAATGAATGGGAATGGGGAAGTTTGGAAGAATTAGAATTCTAACTAACTATAAATTAAAAATTATCCAAAGATTTTTGATAAAATCAAATCCCATTTAAATAAATCTTTGAAAGATACGTATTAATTTTGGATAAAATCAAATCCCATTTAAATAAATCAGATTTTATTTTATTAAAAATTAAAAATTACTTATTAATCTTTTTTATGTATGTTAAGCCTAAAAGCGTGTTTTACTTATTAAGGGCTTAGAGTTGCTGTTTGTTAGTTATAACCGTGGCATCTGATATGTGTGTATATGTAGTCTTTGATCATTATGTAAACATAACTCATATTTTTCTTCTATCTTCAATAATGATCAGATATATTTTCTCTTTTATCTCTTTTCTCAACATGGTATCGAGAGCTTGGTTGAAGTGACGTACTGTTACTCCGATCTGATCGTTTCGCCATTCATCTGCCGCAGATCGTCATTCTTTTGCGTTGTGGTTCAAGTTAGGAAACTCTTGCTGCAACAACATCTATCAAGAATCACTTCTTGATTTTGCAAAATCTGCGGTTCAGATCTCAATTTGCGTCCCGATTACCATATCTAGAGTTTGTGAATTCTTTGTTCATTGTTCTGTTTCGATTGATCACTCTTTTTCTCAATATGTCAAAAACTGGTTCGGAGAACTATGGTGTATGGTGCAAAGCCATGAAACTTGCACTCAATTGCAAGAGTAAAATTGGATTTATCACTGGAAAATGCAAGAAACCTTCGCAAGATTCTGCAGACATTGAGCAGTGGGAAAAATGTGATGCACTTGTACTCTCATGGATCTTGAAATGTGTTAGCAAGGATATATACAATGGTTTAGTGTATTCTGAAAATGCTGCCAATGCCTGGAAGGATCTCGAGGAGCAGTTCAGTAAAACGAATAGATCAAGAATTTTTGCACTTTTTAAGGATATAAACTCTCATGTTCAAGGCTCCAGTACTATCACAGCTTACTACTCAAAACTAAGACAAATGTGGGAGGAATATGACTCTCTTGTCAATCCTCCAACATGTGACTGTAAAGCATCGAAGGAAATTTTCAGCTATGCTCAAGAGCATAAATTGATGCAGTTCTTGACAGGCCTACATGAGTCCTTTGGACATCTCAGATCTCAAATCCTCATGATGGATCCACCACCCACACATAAACAAGCATATTCCATGCTTTGTAATGAGGAATCTCAAAGAGGCATCCATTCTTCATCCACCGCAGACAATCCCATCTCTTTTTACTCCAATGTTCCCAAGAATGGCAATGTTGATATTATCTGCGAGCATTGCAACATACCTGGTCATACTAAGGACTCCTGTTACAAGTTGATAGGGTATCCACCCCGCGGTAGAGGTCGAGGCGGCAGAGGTAGAGGTGGTCGAACCAATAGAGGTGGTAGAGGTTTTTCCTCGAATAATGCTGTCTGTAACAACTCTAATACTTCTGAAGAGCAAGGAACTGCTATCATTGGTGGAATCTCCCAAAATAACACAAACATCACTGCTGGAGCACCAAACAACACTAATGCTACACCTGGCCTTTCACCACAACAATACCAACAACTTCTGAATATTCTTCAAAATCCTGGGATGCCATCTAATGCTAATCAGGGCCCACCATCATCAAACACTGTGACAGGTATTGTTAATGCCTGCTCAGGTATCTCTAAAACTCCTGCCTCCATATCATCTGCCATAGAACAAAGTACATGGATCATAGACACAGGTGCTAACTATCACATGTACTGTAGCATTGATTTTTTTAGCTCTATGAATGATATGGTTAATCAATGTTCTGTCAACTTACCCAATGGAGATTTAACTACTGTGACACACATTGGAGCTGTACATGTGGGAAATAACATAACCTTGAAAGATACCTTATATGTTCCACATTTTAAATTCAATCTCATTTCAGTGTCCAAGTTCATTAAGGACAATAACTGCACTGCCATTTTTTACCCTCAATTTTGTATTTTTCAGGATCTAAAGAGTGGAGAGATAAGGGTGATTGGTAAAGCCCACAATGGTCTCTACACTCTCCAGCACTTACCTGTTCTCTCAAGTTTAAATTCCAAATGTACTCTTACTGAAAGTTCCTTTCATAAACATTCTACTGATAATAAGGAGTACAATGCTTGTATGAACATTGCTGAAGTTTTACATTGTAATAAAGATTGTTCAATAGTCTCTATGCCTAGCTGTTTTGCTTCTTTTGATTCTCATATTTGGCATTTAAGAATGGGCCATATGTCTCACTCTAGGCTAAAGATGCTACCTCACATAGGTGATTCTCTCATTGATAATACTACACACTGTTCCATTTGTCCAATGGCAAAACAATCCAGAACCCCTTTTCCTGTTAGATCACAGTTCACTTCACAAATTTTTGAACTTGTTCACCTTGATATCTGGGGTCCCTACAAGCAGCCTACTCATTCTGGACATAGGTATTTCCTTACCATTGTAGATGACTTTTCAAGGGCTACTTGGGCTTTCTTGATGATTCACAAAACTGATGTGCTTCCTCTCATACAACAGTTTTTCACCTATGTGCAAACTCAGTTTAATACCACCATCAAAACCATTAGAACTGACAGGGCTTTAGATTTTTTTAAGGCTTCTTGTACTCATTTTTTTGTTTCTCAAGGGGTGATACACCAAAGTTCTGTGCCATATACCCCCCAACAAAATGGCATTGTTGAAAGAAAGCATAGACACATCCTTGATGTGGCTATGGCTCTTATGTTCCAATCTCACATACCTATCAAATTTTGGGGAGAATGTATTCAAACTAGCATTTATCTTATTAACAGAACTCCCACTCATTTGTTACAAGGAAAAACACCTTTTGAGATTTTGCATAACAAACCTCCTGCTCTTTTGCACCTTAGAGTGTTTGGGTGTCTTTGCTATGCAAAGGTTCTTCCCACCATTGATAAGTTTTCACCTAGAGCTAAGGCATGTGTTTTTATGGGCTATGCTCCTAATCAAAAGGCTTATAAACTTTTAGATATTGCAAATGAATCCTTTTTTACTTCTAGAGATGTTGTGTTCCATGAACACATTTTTCCATTTGCTAATGTGAATGCTCCACCTATGGATGATGTTCTTATTGATGACACTCCTTCATATGTTCATGAATTTGTTACTCCTTATTCTCCCTCACCATCTCTTGTGTCTGAAGATACTCAGGTTGAGCCTCCATTACTGGATGCTCACTCTCCTGCAGTCAGGAGATCCACCAGGATCACATCTAATCCTATTTGGTCTAAAGATTTTGTTTGTCCAACCTTGAGATCATCACCTTCTGCTGACAGTAATTCTTCTGTCCTTTATCCTTTATCTTCTCAACTGCAATATGATCACCTTAATCCCACACACCAGGCTTTTCTTTGCTCTCTCCATACATATATTGAACCAGCCACTTTCAATGAGGCTTGTAAGGATCCTCACTGGAGACTTGCAATGAATGAGGAACTTAAAGCCTTGGCTCTCAACCACACTTGGGATATTGTTGATTTACCACCTAACAAGCAGGCCATAGGCTGCAAATGGGTGTTTAAAGTGAAACTTAAGTCAGATGGAACCTTGGACAGATACAAGGCAAGACTTGTAGCCAAAGGTTATACTCAAAAGGCTGGCTTAGACTACCATGAGACCTTTAGTCCTGTTGTCAAGATAGTGACTGTCAGAACAGTCTTGGCTTTATCTGCTATTCATGATTGGCCCTTGTTTCAACTTGATGTTACCAATGCTTTTTTACAGGGGGAGCTCCATGAAGAAGTTTACATGCAGCTTTCAGAGGGACTTGGCAATCAGGGGGAGTTTTCTCTTATTCATCCCTCTATGCTTAATAATAAAGTTTGTAGATTGCACAAGTCATTATATGGTTTAAAACAAGCCTCTAGGCAATGGAATGCAAAATTTTCTTCATCCTTAATTGCTATAGGTTATGTTCAGTCAAAGCATGATTACTCCCTTTTTGTCAAGCATGTTGGAACAAAAATGGTTATACTACTAGTTTATGTTGATGACATAATTATTACAGGGAATGATCCAAATATGATAGCAGATTTGAAAATACATCTTAACAGCATGTTTCACATTAAAGATCTTGGTTCTTTAAAGTATTTCTTAGGCATTGAACTAATGAGGAATAAAGATGGAATACATTTATGTCAAAGGAAATACATTTTGGATCTGTTAAAAGAGACAGGATTAACTGGATGCAAGCCAGCTTCCACACCTCTTGAGCCTAACATCAAACTTACCAGTGTTGATTATGATGAGGGAACTAAGTGTAATATTGATGATCCTATATTAAGCAATGAGAGTGAGTATCAGAGACTTATAGGAAAACTTATATACTTAGGAATGACAAGGCCTGACATAGCTTTTTCTGTCCATTTACTATCTCAGTTCATGCATAGGCCAAAGAGGTCTCATTGGCAGGCTGCCTTGAGAGTTTTAAGATATCTGAAGGGCACTATTGGCCTTGGCCTTTTTATGTCATCTAAGAGCTCACTTAAATTGAATGCTTATTGTGATGCAGACTGGGCTGCATGTGTCATGACAAGAAGATCGGTTACTGGTTTCTGTGTGATGCTGGGAGATTCTATTATTGCCTGGAAAACCAAGAAGCAAAAGACAGTGTCAAGATCTTCATGTGAGGCTGAATATAGGTCTGCAGCAGTGGCAGCTTGTGAAGTTATATGGATCATTGGACTTCTCAAAGATATGGGAGTTAATGTCACTGATTCGGTCAAGCTGTGTAGTGACAGTAAATCAGCAATAAACTTAGCAACAAATCCGGTCTTTCATGAGCGGACAAAACATATTGAGGTAGATTGTCATATGATTAGAGACCTTGTGCAAGATGGAGTAATTTGTTTGGAATATGTGAAGAGTGAACAACAGCCAGCAGACTTACTTACGAAAGGAATTGGAGCTGAACAGCATGAAAGGCTAGTATGCAAGTTTGGTCTGATAAATGTCTTTAAGGATGACCAATCTTGAGGGGGAGTGTTAAGCCTAAAAGCGTGTTTTACTTATTAAGGGCTTAGAGTTGCTGTTTGTTAGTTATAACCGTGGCATCTGATATGTGTGTATATATGCAGTCTTTGATCATTATGTAAACATAACTCATATTTTTCTTCTATCTTCAATAATGATCAGATATATTTTCTCTTTTATCTCTTTTCTCAACAATGTAAATGATTAAAACAATAGGAGGAGGAAAATAAGGAAAAAAATACATCATATCACAATCACACCACCGGATCATAGTACTTATAGATTTATATAAGTAATATAATAAAAGTGGTATATCGAATTTTCGAACATACTTGTAAGATAAAGAAACTATGGATCAAATTCCAAATAGCAAAATGTGAATTGATGATCAAAATCAGATTTTCTTCATTCCATTAAACAGCTCTTATTGTGATCTTGCAAAGCCCTTATGATCATCGAAATTTTTCAAGAACCCGTATTCCAGAGACGATCATATCCGTCCAAACTTGGCTGGCTGCTCGATCGATCCAACGGACGAGCTTCATTCATCAGAAGGCGTGCTTCGTGAGCTGCCAAAACGTTGACTCACCTGCCTGGCATAGTTGACCACTGCTTTAGCCCAGTTTTTTATTTCGTTTTTGAACTTATTTGAATCCAAATGCTTTAGGGACTTAACATTGGGATCGATCGATATCTCCATAAACAAGAAACACCTGTCGATACGCCTTTTTTTCGTGCCATTATAGGTATTGCTGTTTTTGCTGTTTTCTAAAGCATAATCTTCTTTGAAAGAAACAGATTTGGCTGTTGAGATGTTTTCCATTCGATAGACGGTTTAATTTTTTCGTTAACGATGTTTCGTTTATGTATTTATAGGGGGCTTTAGGACAAGAATGTAGTTGGTTAAATCAAAGAGTTGCATTGACTGTGGGGATTTTTCAAACAGATTATTCAAATACTTGCACCCTGTTGAACAAGTTGATTAGTGCCTAACAAACCCTCTAATTTTGACATTATTAACTAATAATCATATTTCACTTCATGTTGGATTAATATATATTTATATATACATGTGGTATGATAAGAGTTTAGGAGCAACATAGAGGTCAACTTTTTCATGGTCTTACAAAACCAATATATGAAGAATCTTCAGACAGCTGCATTGCCTTGTTTACCAAGTACAACCCAATTTCAACCTCATTTCTGAACTTCAAAGAACATTCAAATTAAGTTTCTAGGTTACAATCTTTGACAAATATGTAAATGCAACGATAGCTAATGCACAAATAATTTCTCAAATAGACGTCAAGACGAGATTCACCAATGTTAAACAAAATTTGATTAATAGCTCGGTTGGAGTCAATACCCACGAGAAAAGGAAAATATAAAAAGAAAATAGAAATAATTGATGTCTATTGATCCAAACATGAGACATACCAAAACAATTTCAAGTAACAAGAAAGATTCGAAAAACTGAAACTGCAAAACCGTTGGTACTCTAAAAAAACACATGTAGATGCACTGAAAAATAGCATTTCGAATGAATACCAAGAACCTAAACAGCCTGCCTGTTCTTCTTCTTGGCACCAGACTTGGCCACCTTGAGGCTTCTGTTCACAACACTTAGTCTTGCAAGGGCTGCCTTCTTCAGATCAGGCCTGTAGTGGTTATCTGCAACCTGCACTCAGAAAGGCGAGGTTATTATGAATACAACAAAAAATACCATCATAAAAACTGGAAATGAAACAAACAATCAGTACCACAGTAAAGATCCAATGATATAATAAACTGGTATTACTAGGGGTGGCAGATGGGCGGGTTGGGTTTGGGTCGGTTTCAACGGTTTCGTTCTAAAATGAGTTGGGTTCTTAAATGGTTTTTAAGAAGGAACCAACTCAACCCAAAAGGGAACCAAGCCCAACCCGACTCAATACCTTATATTTTGTTCTTTAATTTTACAGTATTGACAAGCGATTTGGGCCTAAGTTGAAATTAGTTGGACCCAACTTGGAACCAAATAAAATTTTCTTAGAAACCAATTCAACCCAAATTGGGTTGGAACCGTTGGAACCGTGGTTCCGGATCCATTTTGCCACCCCTACGTATTACTATACCATTGCAAATATACCAATGGCAGGAAAAACAATAAAAAGTTCCAGACACATGTATCATGAACAAAAGCTGGAGTACTAAACAAATTGAATAGCTTAAACTTGAAGTATCCAGCAACAGCACTTCAGAAATGAACTGGAAAGGACTTCTATTATCATTGAAGTAGTGAACTGAGTCTCAAAATTACAATATAAGGAAATTGGGTAGCTGCTAATCATAAACACGAGAGCAACAAAGTATACCTGGTTTGAAACAGCCTTGGCCATGCGGCTGAACTCTTTCTTCATCAGAGACTTGTTAAGCAAAGTCGAGGGCTTGTTCTGCTTCTTGGTCTTTGTTGTAGCAAGAAGTACAGATCCATCCTTGCCAGGTTGAATTGTCACTGTTTTCTTGTTTGCCAATCCTATTGAACAATAGTCCCAGAGAAAAATAGATTTAGGTCGATTTTGGGGGATAAAATTATCTCTGTATGAGTTGCCTTGTACAACACACGACGGAGAGAAAAATCATTTTACAATGTCATATAAACATATTCAAAACATTGGATGAGTCACAGTGCAGTCAGATCAACTGATCAATGTCCACTTGAATAACAAATTAAATCAGATTGTTGTGGCAAAAAAATAACAATACCCCAATTCCTTTTTATTAAATGCAACCTTGGTCAAAGTGAGGAACTGAGGACTGGGATAAAACTACTGAGACAGGCTTCAAAATCTAATGACAAAGTGACAATGCTAAAGTTAATAGTTTTATTTCAACAGTTGTATGCAACCAAGGAAATAATACCTAGATCACAACATAAAATGATTCCATTTCCCAAGTTTCTGCACTACAAATTCATTCCCCAAAAATTTCTAAGCAAAAAAAAAAAAATCCAGCTGCACAAACTACAATCTACCACCCCAACCAAACACAATCAACAAGTACTCCCAAACTTAAATCCTAAACAAACAAACAAAAATTAAACTTTTCAATGTAAAGATCTATTCTGAACGAATCATGTAACTGTAAAACCAGGAAATTAAACAAATTAAAAACAAAAATACAAAAACCAACCAGAGTGCTTGAACGAGTGCAAGTTGTAGAGATTGTTAGGCTCCTTGCTGAACGTAACGCCCGCAGTTCCATTACCAAACTCCTTCACCAGAAAAGAATTGTTCTTCTTCACGATCTCCCATATCAGCTGCCCAGGAACTGTTGCCATTTCAAAACCTAATTCACGTCCAAACAAACAATTAACACAACGATTTTATATACAGTAACAGATTATGTGTCTGCAAATTCATATAACATGGATTATTGTGGCGCGAGAATTACCTTCGTCGAAGAGAAAGAATGGGGATTCTAGGGTTTTGCTGCGGGGGACGGCTTGGAGTGATGATTGAGCTGTGGAATATATGAGTGGGGGATTTTAAAACCCTAGGGAGGATCAATGACGAAAATACCCCTTGCTCATGGTAATTTTATAAAAAAATTATACTTTTAGCCCCGTAACTTTGAACGAGTTCAATTTTAGTGACATTCGTAATAAATTTATCAATGTTTAGTCCCTTAATTTTTAATATATCTCACATTTAGTATCATCTTTCCACAATCTAATTCTCAACACCATTAGTCAACACTTGTGGATTATTTTCCATATTATGATATTTTTATTTATCCAATATCACATGACTCTTAGACACAAAATTTTCTCAAAAATTCTGATCAAAATAGTAATTAAGGGAGATGAACTTTAGGGTATGTTTGGTTTTGTTTTGGTTGGGTATTTTGGTGAGAATTGTTGGTGAGAAATTTTTGGGGACACGTGCATTTTTGGTGAGATAGTATTTGGTTTAATTGGAAAATTGATTTTTGATTGGGTTTTTTGGTGAGATAGTGTTTGGTTTTGTTTTGAGAGGGAACACAAGTTACTGTAGCAGTCAAATCATGACAGTTTTTGTCTGTTAGTAATTAAATAATGATTGAAAGTTATATTATAATATTAAGATGATAATAATTATAATATATATGAATATATATTTGCTTATATTATAATTTAAAATAAATAAATAAATTATTAAATATTTACATAAATAAATTAAGTTAAAATATATTATTAAATATAAATAAGTTAAGTCAAAATAAAGGCACAATTATTTAATAAGAACAAACTTAAATAAAAGAAATATCAAATAAATATAATGAGCATATGTGTTGCTCATTGTACAATTTCATAAAAATGAATACGACACTAACGAGTTCCACGTGGTCAATTCCGTGATCAAGCATTATATTACTAGATTCACATGTATTTGATGATCTATTATCACATTACTTATAGTACAATCGTTCCCCAAATTATTGTTGAAATTAATATTATTAATACTATTTAAGGCAATGAAGGATCCATTGTAAGAGCTTTGGCCAAATAAATCTGAATGATGCACAAAATTTTCATGGGTGATCTTATTACGTATGTGTCATGTTTTGATTGGATTATTATATTATTACATATGTTTTCATTTGATTGTCATAATTGTCATTTGATTGAACTAATTATTGGTTAATTGTTTGTTATTTGATACTCATGCCAAATATAATATAATGAACCACTTCAAACCAAAAGAAACAAAAAAAAAATATAGACTTTTTATTATAAGTTTTCTGATTTACTTATACATATAAATTCCATAACCATATATAAGATTATTAACCATAATTCCATATTAATGTTTTATATAAAAAAGAACGTATCAAATTAAATTAAATGTGGAAGTGGTGTTAGAGAGAAAGCTATTTGAGTAGCTTTTGACATAAACTAAAAGAGAGAAGAATTGAATGTTGAAAATGACACTAAATTTAGTGTAGTTTTGTGGTCTATTATTATTAATATAATTATTTTGAGTATTTGGAATATAATTTAAGAGTACCGGAAAGTGACGTTTTATTTTTATAAATTAATTTATATTTTATGGGGTATTTTAAGGACAATAAAATGTAATTATAAAAAATAATAATTAAATGTTGGTGTGGTATAATTAAAAATGAATTTTTTTTGAAAAAAATGTCACTAAATCTAGATTAGGTGAGGTAATATAACTAATATTAAATATGGCTGGATTAATATTGAAATCAAGTACAAATAATTAATATATAGATCCATTTTGTTTTTACCTAAAACTCCCTATCTATTCCATATCTGAGCCCCGATGAAGAATTGACTAGTGAGTCCTGACATGGTGCAGTGGGTTGGAAAATGGATTTCCAAAATTTGGACCAAATATTTGGGTATATTTTTGTCCAAATTAAACAAAACCAAACTCAATTTGGCCAAAATTTTGGGCCAAAATGAGCCCAAAATAAATCCAAACATTATAGATTTTGAAAGATATTTTGAAAAATATATAACTGAATGTGATAAACTCATAATTATATAACCATTTACGAAAAAAAAAAGTATAAATTTGTTAATTGTAACCCTTTTTTATTATTGAATGAAAAGCTTCTAAATAGGGGTGAAAATAAGTCGAGTCGAGCCAGACGCATAGGTGTTCAAGCTTGTTTGAATTACAATCGAACTTTAAAATTTGTGTTAGAATTTGATTTGATTGTTAATCGAGCCAAGCTCAAACGAGCTTTAATCAAACCGATCACGATTCGAGCTCGAATAGTTTGAATATTTTGTAAATATTTTTGTTATTTTTTGCTAATCGAGCCGATCTCGAGTCGAACTTTAAAATTTATCGAACAGAAAAAGTTGTTTATGCTTAATTTAATAAAATCTCGAACCGAGCTTTTAGTGATCGAGCTCGAATCGAATACCGAGCTAAATTTTCACCTCATACCACCCAATTATCGAGAAATATCAAAAGCCAAGAACAAGCACAAAACCAAGAAAATATGAAGCCTGAAACTAGTTTTACATCATATATACAGAGGCCAAAAACAGCCTAAAATCTGAAGATAAACTCAACAAACATCTCTATACTTTTCCTATCACTGAAATGTCACAACATTTATCATACAAAGGACACATTTCTACCATCACTGCTAGTAAAAAAACTAACAATAAGTTCATAACAACAATTTTCTCGACTCGGGTTTTCCTAATTTCCAATCAAAATTTCCACAAGTTAATATACGATTTTCGATCCACAACAAAACTCGACTTTCATAAACCGCTCGTTTTCAGCCTCTATTCAAAGCTGCATTGATCCTGCTAAAAACTATGTTTAAAGGCACACATGCTATAGAATGGCCCTTTAGCTTCTCTACAACTAGCTTTCGATCCTCTTGTCGATTGTGAGAGCCCGTTAACGAAGACAATTTCCTAATCTTTTTCGACAAAACCCCGTTTCGTTTCGTTTTTGGAGACTTTTTAAGTAACGGGAAATGCTGACCTGGCGGCCTTCCACATTGCTTTTTTCGTTCATAAGCCTCGAACTCAGAGCTGCTGCTATAACACTCGAGTATATCGTCACAAAACCCGTCGTTCAAAACCTCGATCGCAACGGGATGGCCTATAACGGGCTTTCCGTTTAACTTACTCATGAGGGATATGTACGGGACCCGCTGGGCCCGCTGGCCCGTTTGGACCTCCACGTTGACCTCGTGCAGGCTCGAGGGGTTGATGTGGTGCCTGAGAGAAAAGTCAGCCGCGTCGTATTTGGGGTTGACCGTGAAACGGGATTGACGGTAGGGGAGCAGCCTATGGGACGGCGCCACGTCAGCGATGTGGGGCGGCGCCACGTCAACAATGTGGGGCCCACCAAAAGCACGGGTCCTCGATCTAGAATTGCGTTTCCCTTTTAGCTGCCACTCGGAGGCGCCTTTCTCGAGCCTTGAGCCGATGTGATGAACGTCAACGGTGCCTGAGCTGGTGGACCCCGTTTCGTTGTGCTCTTCGATTCCTAATGATGTGGTCTCGACATGGCTGCTTTGACTGGATAATGCAGTCTTCTGTGGTTGACCAGAGACAACATTTGACAACCCTGCGTAAGAATCGAAACGAGACTTCTCGGTCATAAGTTTTTCTACAATTATCAGTCTAGGGGTGGCAATTTGGTTGAATGGGTTGGGTTTGGGTTGGGTCCATTCGGGTTGGGCTGAAAGTGGGTTGGGTCCAATTAGGTCCAATGTCAAAAAATATGCATTATAGTTGGACCCAACAAAGACCCAAAGTGGACCCAATAAGGAATAAGGACATATTATGCATCAAAGTGGTGTAAGGGGTTATTGTAGAGTGTAAAATGTAGATTATTGACTCAAAAAGGAGAATAGCTTGGACCCAATTTAGACCCGAATTGAGCCCAATTTAAGACCCAATTGGAACCAAATATTATTAAAAGCCAACCCAGTTGGAACTAAAATGCTAAAATGTTAGGACTCAACCCATTGAAAACTTAGTTTGGTTTGGGTCCAAATATATGTATGAACCCAAATTGGCACCCCTAAAATGAGATACAAGTAGCACAAGACTAAGACGATGCTAAGTAATACAAATTTGTGCTCGAAAACAATAACTGAATCTCAGAAGAAGTTGTAAAAGAGTCCAAAAAGGCTAACATCGAGTTTGCTTGCAAAACCTTCTAAAAAAGTTGGTTCCTTTTCGTACCTTTAGACATGCTTCTATTATTCGCTTACATTTCAACCTTTTCAGTCGAAAAGCATAAGCACAATAAATCGAAACCAAACAACGAAAAACAATTTTAAACACCATTAAGAAATACGTATAACTTTAGGAAATCACGAGCTAATACGTATAGCAACAAGTGTATACGTCATACCTGCAGAGTGCTTTCCTTCAGCAACAAGAGGCACATCAAATAACTTTTCAGAACATTCACTGTCAGGACTTTTCGACACAAGTGAAGCATCATTACCGTTCTTAAACGCGTTCAACGATATTGCATTCTCGCACGTACTGTCTGAATTGTTGTTGATCACAAGTGAGATGTTTTTCTTCGATTCGTTAGATTCCATTTTAGTACTACACTCCAAAACCTTAGTCAAAGTTCGACGTCGGCTTTTCTTTTTCAAAAACTCACGAACATGAGGATTTTGGGATCGTTTTCTCTTTAATGACGATTCTACCCCCACGCCCAAATCCCCGAGCCCCTTCATACGCTTTACCCCTTCGGTCCCATCATCCTCTGAGTCGTTTGGAGTTTTCCATCGCTTAGGTTTGTCCTTTACTGCATGATTTGGTTCCTCGAACGAAACACCAGATTGGGACAACTCGGGGGCAGAATCTGAGTCATCATCATCAGAATTCGTCGAATTTTCATGAAAATCTTTACTTTCTCGGGTTTTTTGGGACGAAGAAGGTGAATCTTCATTCGGGTTTTGATCCATTTCTGGTGTATTTGCTTTAGTGGTGAAGTCTTGGTTATCGATCCCGAGACGAGCATTTTCGAGCTCGAGTGCATGAATAATGGCATCTTCTCGACGAGCGTATTTGACTGCTTTCTTAGAAAGACTAGATGCAGTGGCCTTAGCTTTCTCAATGCAAGCATCGTAATCACCACAGCGAAAAGCTTTCACTCGTTTTGATTTCTCCAGATTATACCAGTCACTGAAAGAGAATTGTAAGTAATCGTTATCAAAATGCTGTCAATACGAAAAAGCTGTCGACTATAGAAAAGTATACCGATTTTAATAGTTTGTTTGGTAATTTTGTTTCAGAGAATTTTGAAAATATCATGTAATCAAGATTAATATCAACCATAGAAAATTATGCCATAAATGCTCACGGGTATACAACTAAGCTTACAAAGAATGCCTCGACTTGCCTAATATACGCACAACACTTACCTTCTTCATCATTACAATATATTGGCTCATTAATGGTCATTTGTCTGCTCTTTGTTCCATAGTCCCGAAAAATTGCATTAATGTTGGGCGTAATTGTAATACGACAAAAGAGCAAAGATTGTGAACCATTTCATGTTGACACAAAATCAAAACTAGAACACGACAAAGAGTAAAACAAGTTCTTGCCACGAAAATGGATCACGAGACTAATAAATGAAGATTTAAACTTTAACAAGGACAATGATCGAGAAAGAACAATAAACTATGGGATAATGGGACCTACTTTTAGACGACAAATGGCAATTAACCGAAACAGAAACCCGACAAAAAAAAGCCGTTTAGAATCTAACCCTTCACTCCACAAGAACATCCAATCCAAACATATAACAAAACTATGTAAATTTATACAACAAAGAAACAAGTTATTGACATCTAAATGGTGTAAAAAATCAATCAAGGAAATAAACAAAATGACTAAATATAGATACTTACACACTTGCATCCTCTCTACCAAGGAGCTTAACAGGGGTCCCTGATCTTGGTGTAGGCACACAACCTTCCGGAAGCTCATCCACGCCAAGAATCCGACCCGGCCACCACGACCCGTTTCTTCGACGGACCCAAACCAACCCGCCTACAGATGGGTCAATGCCATTGTTGGGGTCCTCTCCAGAACTCCCCATTTTACACAAAACTTAAATTTTAAACCAAACAGGGAGAAAAAGAAATTAAAATTTTATTTACCCAAAAATATAATTTTTCAAGCCAGCATTTCTGGGAACACACACAAAGACCCCAAGTAAAAAATCAAACCCTCCTGCAAAGGCGCCGACATTTCTTTTTATCTATAAAAACAGGGAGAAAACAGAGCAAGAAATCAGAAGAACACAGAGAACATAACAACAAGAAGCTGAAAAAGCTGGATATACAACAGAGGTAAAAATCAGAGATAAAACCCAAATTAAAAACGGAAAAACAAAACCAGTTGGAGGGGCTAATCAGGAACAGACACAGATATATAGATCTGGTGAAATCATTTCTATTAAAAAACTTATTTTTCAATTTTCCCCTTATTTTATGGGAAATTAAAACCCGTTAATTGTAAACCTTTCACACGTTTTCTTGCATTCCAAAACAAATTCAAGCTGCCATCTTTTTCTTGGTTACCTTGCTTCAAGCGGGTTTGAATTTAGCAACAAACCATTAGCCGTTGGTTTCTGGAAACAGAGAGGGGTTTATCTGTGTGCGTGTGTGTGAAGTGGGTGATGGTACATGCAGCAGTGAGAGTTGTACTGTTCAGAAAAAAAATGGGATCGAAGGTGATTTGATTACCTTTTAGTATCTTTTTGGCAAGACACAGTAGAAGAAGCCCTCATATAAGGAGAGAGAAACAGAGCATGTGTGAGAGAGAGAGAAGAAAGAAAGAGAAATTTTGTTGAAAATAAATTTATGAACTGCAATTTTATATGAAATATTATTATAAAATTATTTTGGGAAAATTGCATTATTAGTTCATGCAATTGTGCTTTTTGTATTTTTGAACCTATTATTTACAAACTTGCAAAACTTAATTAGGTAGAATGTAATTTTTGTCTAAAGTCTTAACTATTAAAAAATGAACGAAAAATGTTAGTTTAGTCGTGTTAACGACATATAATATATTGTGTGCATGAAATTTCATCGTATTGTTAAGTGATGATATCATGATTCACAAGAATAATTCCAGTGTACCTGTCAAATTTTATTACAATATTAATATCGTGTCATAATTGCGAATATTCTACGCCTTTACTTATTAAGTTGCTTAAAAAAATTAAAATATTTGAAATAAAATTTTAAAACATGTAAAATTTTGTTAAAAAATCTAAATTGCATAAAGATCTAAAGTAATGTTTAGATTTTTTTTCTATGTTGTTTTATTGAATTAAACTATATTATTTCGAATTTTGTAATTTTAACTTTCTAATCATTTTTCAACAAAATATCTCAAGTAATTAATGCCGAATAAAATAAATTATCGCAGTTAATTCACTGAGATTATTTGGTATAATTTTAGTCCATATTTGATTGATTTCAATCTTAGACTAAATTTAAATAATTAATAGTAAAAGATTTTTTTGTATAAAATCATATATCTATATCATATCAATTTCGATTTCTAATTTTTCTATATAAAAAAAATTGACGATCCAACCACTATAGAACCAACTTTGCAATTTTATATATATATGGACTAAAATTATAATATTCACTATCTTATAGGACTGATATTGCAATTTCTCTAATTATTTCTCTAAACCTGTCCCATGCTGATGCATACTCGTGGGTCCTACTTTTTACCCCCAAAAGCCCCGATAATATTTAAAACAAGAATCTTTCATAATCCAACGGCTGTATTATTTTCAGAGATGTTTAATCTAACGGTGTATAAGATCATTGCATTTGACTTTCTGTGTGCTCGTTTGCATCAGATTAAAACCTTCCAGTTGGGTGTTATCACTCTGCTCCTTAGGTTTTTGTGTTAGAATCTTCTAAAGCAAGAGAGAAGAAAATTCATCGGCCGGAACCTTAAATCAAGCAATCATGACTGGTAATTTCATGAAATTTCAAATCTTTTTGGCTGTTTTGTTGTAATGATTGAATGTTTAGGGTTCATGCTACTCATAATTATTGCGCTATTCATATTTTTCTCGAATTTATTGAGTATAATATAGTTTTGATTCTTCACAGTTGATATGTTATGGGTTGAACTAACTATAATGTAATTAGGAGCTTATTTGGGGTTTATTTGAGATTTATTTGTTCAGCAAATTTGGGGAAATTGTGGTGGAAAGGTTAGATGGTAGTTGTGCTATTAATAGTGATTAATAGTTTTTGACTATAGTGGATAGGACAAGAAATTTTTAAACAGATTGATATGAATCTGATAAATGATCCTTTAAATGGACTTTTTTGTTGATTGTGGTGACGTCTTGAATTCGAAATCAATCCCGGTTATGGATGTCAACTTTCTGGTCGATTAAAGATTGTTCGAATTACAATCAAGCTTTGAAATTTGCGTGTGAGTTTATTTGATTGTTAAACGAGCTTTAGTCGAGCCGAACATGAGTCGAGCTACAAATTTATCAAACACAAAAAAAAAAAAAATTAACTTGATTTGATATGTTAGTGAACCGTGTTCAAACGAGCTTGGAGCAATCAAGCTCGAATATTGAATAGTTTGGTTTGTCTTTTAGTGTTGAAACTTGAAACTAAGAAGAAGAATTTATGTGAAGAGTAGTAGAGTACATTTGGGTTGAAACTGAGAACATATTTATGTCCAGAAAATGTTTCTTAATAGTCAGATATGAAAGAATAAAAATATCCCATAATCATGGGATATACTAACTAAACAGGAAACTAATTACTATCAGCCTCATTCTAGTATATAAAATATCCTAAAATACATAAAAATCCTAAGAAATCTCATTGCCATAAATTATGTTTTCCTACAGGATGATTTTAAAATGTAGTTTTATTTAATTTTTAATCTTTTGTAGCGTGTCTTGTCCTGTACTTGGAATACAGGGAAAGCAATCAATGTATTGATTTTAGTTTCAAATACTTAATTGGATGAATGTAATTACGAAGTTAATGCGTTGGACATATTTAGCTTTCTTTATAAGATTTTCGGTTTAGCTTTCTTTATACTTATCGTGATTTTCTTCGATGTTTTAAACAGACTACAAGGCGGAGCAGGACATGGAAATTGAGGCCTTGGAGGCCATTCTTATGGATGAATTTAAAGGTTTGCTTATTCAGTGTAATGTGTACTTCAATGTACCTAAGCCTTATCATTAATCAATTCAAGTTATTCATTATACCAGAAATACATTCTAGCGAAAGTGGCCTAAATACTTCGAATCGCTGCTTCCAGATAACCATTTGCCCTCAGGTAATCATATTATCCGGTATATCTTGGGAGCATAAAAATATGTATATCTCTAATATCATATAGCCCACTGAATTTTTCATTCTAATTTGTTCCCAACAGGATGAAGATGCAGATGAATCAGATTATTCTTCAGGTTTCATATTTTCTCGCTAAAAGTTCTCTAAGCTGATGTATATTTTCTACTAGAACTAATAATCTCTGTCAATTTTGTTTTGTTGCAGTTCGGTTGGCTTTGATATTCTCGCACACGGAAAATTATCCTGATGAACCTCCAATTCTCAATTTGAAAAGGTTACTATCTTTTGGCATATTCGTTTGAACTTCACTTGTGATACATAGGATTTTATTCAGTTTCTTATTTCTATCACCAGTAAATATCTTGCATTTCTTGTTGTATTATACAAAAAATGTTGAGTTGAATGAAATTTAATTAATTGTCATTATTATCTGGAAAATTAACGTAGGCTGAAAATGCCTACATCGCTCCACTGTGTTAAAGCATGCGATCTCTTTGAAATTCAAAGCTTATTTATACTCCATTTTTTTTAAAGATTCATATGTTCGTGCACTCACGACCTGAATGACAAAGCCTTCTAAATCAATAATATGAACATAATTTGCAGAACTCAATGCATATTTGCGGTGAATTCTGTTTTTGAATCCCTCGACGTTTTATTCTCAGTTTGAAAGGAATTCAATCGTCAGATCTTAAAGATCTGAAAGAAAAGCTCGATCAAGAAGTAAGGCCTTTAAATCCTCTTGCACTCGAATTGTATATCATATACTATTTCCTTTTTCTTATAAACGATTTTTTCTTATTAATACATCTAAGATGGCTTTATGAAGCTTATGTTGAAAGTTTTTCTGTTTGACTAAACCAATTATCACACATTTGGTATATGCAAGTCAAGCTAATTAAATGCTCACATGTCTTAGGCTGCTGAAAATCTCGGTATGGCCATGGTCTATACATTGGTTACATCAGCTAAGGAATGGCTTTCTGAAAGATTTGCTCAGGATGATGGAAGTGATGATGCTGATGAAGACGGGCCTGCAAAAGATGATGTATTCTCATCTTCTTTCTTTATATATGTGTCTTTCGATAGACCTCGCCTTTTATAATTTATATAATCTCAATCTTTATTTATAAAAACAAATCGAGATGGTGAGTAAACTTTGATTATTTTTCCTAATCTATTTTCAGATTATTATACCACATGGTGAACCGGTAACTCTTCATACATTTTTGGCGTGGCGTGATAGATTTGAAGCAGAATTAGCACTTGAAAGAGCCAAGTAAGTTTCACCAGTGATATTAGCTAGATTGCAGCTAAATTCAGACTTAACTGCAAAATTCCTGTTTTGATTATAAGATGTTCTTTCATTCTCTCAAAGTGGAAGATAATGTTATGAGAACGTAAAAAAAGTCTAACTTGCTAATGGAAAAAAAAACCATGATCAATTTTCTTTTTTCCAATCCTTCTTGACCTTTATAATGGAATTTCATGTTCATCATTTTAGGCTAATGCCCGATTCAGCACTTGCTGCGCCAAAGGAGAAAAAACTTGCAGGCAGACAGTGGTTTACCTCGGTTTGTCATTCTTTGAACTCTTTTGTTCACAATAACTCTCATATTTACATTAATGCGTTGACTTCTTTTTTACTTATTCAATATGTTTGAACACAATCTCTGAGCGCATGTTATATGTGTCCATGTGACGTTATTCATTCTTTGCGTGTTTTCATGTATTGCATTTTAGACAATATTTGTGAATGATTTTCTAATTTGTTGAAGTTAAGTCCAAACATGGATCAAGAATTTTAATTTTGCTGAACCCTTGTGGAAATTCGACCTTGAGAATTAAGGCTGAATGTGTTTTCGAGGATGGTGAAATTGTAATACACTATTAGTGAAAGAGAGTAATAGTGATTTCTCAAACCTAGCGGTGTTTATCGTAATAAAGATCTCATACAGGGATGTATATATATAATTTACTCATTTATCAATTGATTTTTAGTGTCTGTTAATTAAGATAAGCACTATAGAAATATTAACTAGATTGGGTCTAATTCTTTTCCAATGCAGAGAGATTTAGTGCCAGCAGCTGAAGTTTCAGAGGAAGAAGTGGAAGATATCAACTTCGATGATGATGATGATGAAGAAGACTTCGAAGGTGATCTTACTTTAGCTTTTTTCCTTTATTCTTGACTCGGTTATTCTTCTTAGGTTTTCGACTCCAAATCCTGGGATTAGGGGTGACAATTTGGGTCCATACATATATATGGATCCAAACCAAACTAAGTTTTCAATGGGCTGAGTCCTAGTATTTTAACATTTTAGTTCCAATTGAGTTGACTTTTAATAATATTTGGGTCTATTTGGGTCTTAAATTGGGCCCAATCGGATCCAATTCGGGTCTAAATTGGGTCCAACCTATTCTCCACTTTGAGTCAATTATCTACATTTTACACTCTACAACCACCCCTTACACCACCGTGATTCATAATGGGTCCTTATTGGGTCCACTTTGGGTTCTTGTTGAATCCAACTATAATGCATATTTTTTGACATTGGACCCAAATGAACCCAACCCACTTTAAGTCCAATCCAAATGAACCCGACCCAAACCCAAGCCATTCAACCCAATTGCCACCCCTACGTGGGACGATCACAACCATCCATAACCTGAATCCCATATGGGGTTGTATCATATATTGATGGTTGAGATTGTACCGATTCCTAATAACTCCTCGCCTCTTGTCTAAAATGAGTAACAATACCTTCATATGTTGGTGCAGTTGACGAAGATGATATGCTCGAGCACTATTTGGCTGAAAATTGAGATTTATGTACCATTATTCAAGAGGCGCCAATTACTTAACCGAAGGTGAAATGGAAAAGGAAGTGAACTAGTTTTCACATTCGATGATATATAGTGGACTTAGATATATATACTACAAGATCGTGTTCGTATTAAGTCACAAGGTCAAGTGGTATGTGATCGGAGTAGGACTTTCTCGTGTTGTAACAATGGTGTTTTGTGAGATTATATTTTGACCACAGGATGATTCGATTTTGTAGCACTATTCAAGAAACTGTTTTGATTTTCAATCTTTAGTGTCAAAATTAGTTGGGAAAATGCTGAAGAATTTTGTACGCAGATTTTGACAGGCAAGCATCTGATGCACTTGGTTTACTATAAAATCGATAATATAATGTTCTTTTGACATTCGATAATCGTCTGATGAAGAAAGATGATATGATGAAATTAATTTAATAATTTAGTTGTGTTTTTTTCTATGTATTAAATCACGGTACGTTTAAACAAATTTTATCGATCAAATGGGTAAAAATTCTAGTGATTGTATCTTATTGTGTATGCAAAAAATCTATTTGTAAATCCTCAAAATATCTGGAGCAAAAAGTCTAGCTTGAAGATAAGCAAAATAGAATATATTTTTTTATAGACTCCTCTGAGGTAGGTGTCAATATTTGTACTTTCTCACGAGATGCTTGCTTGGGGCAACCCCCAGTAGAATTGGTAAGGGCATTTGAACTTGTGGCTTAGGTCACAGGTTCGAATACTGATGAGGGAATGCCTATTTGCCTTCTCTACTGTGAGCCTGTCAGCTATGGGCTGGTTTACCTCTCTTGTGTGGTTTGCAGGCTATTACACAAGAGCGGGGTTTACCCAGTGCGCACCTCACGGTAGCGGCTGCGGGTTTCCCTCGTCGTAAAAAAAAATAAAAAAATTCCAAGATACTTTCATAATTACAAAATAAAAAAAAAAAATTTCCAAGATACTTTCATAATTACAAAATTAGAATAAGTATGCAATGATAATTAAAAATTGTGATAGTGACAGTAGGGATTATTCCTATTATATTAATTAACTTATTCGATTACACAATTAATTTATTTCTCTATTATTGATACTATACTATATAATATTCATCACTATAGACTATAGATACCCTCATTAAACACATTGTTTATAATGCTTCATATTCAGTCACATCAATATATATAATATATATATATATATATATATATATATTCAGTCATCAACTGTTTCACGTCTCTCACTGCTACATACTAAAAATACACACTTTTTTTTTTATCTCTACTAATCACAGAATTTTGATCATACTGAAACCTTCAAAACCCTTTTGCAGCAGCTCAAAAGAAACTAAGCCCATGAATTATTCAAAAGGGTTTTTCTTGATTTTCACTCTATTATCGTTTTCATGCAAGCTCATTTTCTCAGATTTGATTTTGAGCCCAAATCAGCTTTCTGAAATACCCACAAATTTCCTCAACTTTGCCAAGAAAGCTGAGATCTTTGATTGGATGGTGGGGATTAGGAGAAAGATTCATGAGAATCCTGAACTGGGTTATGAAGAATTTGAGACCAGTAAACTTATTAGAAATGAATTGGATAAAATGGGGATTGCGTATAAGTACCCTGTTGCAGTTACTGGTGTTCTTGGCTTTATTGGTTCAGGGAAACCTCCCTTTGTTGCATTAAGGGCAGATATGGATGCCCTTTCTATACAGGTTTGATTGAAGTTTTAATTTTTGTAAAATGAAGCTCTTTTGAACTGATAGATTGTTCATTTTAATTGGGTTGAATGGCTAAAGATCTGATATTGATTCTCATTTTGTTCAAAATTATTGTTAGGTGAAGTGTCTAATCTATTTTTCAAGGAAATTTGAGGGTTTTGTAGGGAATATATGTTGTAACATGAGATATGTTTTAGGATGTGCCAAAAATGAAACTTTGATGAAAAGTCTATGAAAAATGACATTTTGGAGTATTTAATTGTGAACCGGCGAATGAATTTGAGGTCTTGAGCTAGAGATGTATTTATTTAGTTTTTGGACTTTCCCTTTATGCTATCCATTTATTATGTAGACTATGATGTCACATTTGGACCTTTGACTTTGAGGACAAGCAAATGATGATAAATTTATCATCCTTATTCGCTTCCCTTGTTGAAACCCGAGAACCAAACATATCCTAATGTTGAGTTATGGAGCCTGAAAGACTGTAAATAGGCCCAAAAGTATTTTGATGGGCTTATGTCATTCTCCTATTAGGGTTAGGTATATTGTATTATAAATAACCCTAATATCATTGTAACCCTTAGAGTCCGAAGACTCTCATTGGAATCACAATGTAATCTCATATAGTGAAAATCCTGGCTTGGCAGCGCCCCCAGATGTAGTCAAATTGTTTTGACGAACTGGGTTAACAATTCGTGTGTTCTTTTATCGTTTTTCTTTCGTGCGTTTATTCTCAATTGCGATCATATTCCTAACAACTGGTATCAGAGCTCAGGTTGAGTGGGAGAGGATATGATGGGTGAAGGAAAAATGGTGATTGGAAAGTTTGATGGGACTGATTTTGGGTTCTGGAAGATGCAAATCGAAGATTACCTGTATGGTAAAGATTTGTATGAGCCCCTTGGTGATAAGCCGTCGGATATGAAAGACGAAGAGTGGAAGGTGCTTGACAGGAAGGCGATGAGTGTGATTCGATTTTGATGACGAGGTTAGAGCCCTAATTATGTTGTCTTCTCTACCAGAAAGTTGGAGTGAAACGGTACCGTCTTCAGCAGGGAAAGAGAGGTTCCCGGAAAGTTGGAGTGGAACGGTTACCGTCTTCAGCAGGAAAAGAGAGGTTCCCGGAAAGTTGGAGTGGAACGGTTACCGTCTTCAGGGAAAGAGAGATTTCCGGAAAGTTGGAGTGGAACGGTTACCGTCTTCAGCAGGGAAAGAGAGGTTCCCGGAAAGTTGGAGTGGAACGGTCACCGTCTTCAGCAGGGAAAGAGAGGTTCCCGGAAAGTTGGAGTGGAACGGTTACCGTCTTCAGGGAAAGAGATGTTGAAATCTGATGAAGTAAGATATTTGATTATGAGTGAAGAAATTCGCAGGAGAGAATCGAATATAGCTTCGGGATCAGTTCTGAATACAGAAATTAGAGGCAGATCGGAATCAAAGAAATTGAAGCTATGAATAGCTTCAATTGGCCTCGGAACTTGAGGTGAGAGGTTTGGCGCTGCCGGGATCATGTTGTGGGCTACTGAATGAGAAGATCGAGAGACGGCTACATTGTTTGTTGAGTTCAGTCTCCAAGTGGGAGATTGTTGAGTTATGGAGCCTGAAAGACTGTAAATAGGCCCAAAAGTATTTTGATGGGCTTATGTCATTCTCCTATTAGGGTTAGGTATATTGTATTATAAATAACCCTAATATCATTGTAACCCTCAGAGTCCGAAGACTCTCATTGGAATCACAATGTAATCTCATATAGTGAAAATCCTGGCTTGGCAGCGCCCCCAGATGTAGTCAAATTGTTTTGACGAACTGGGTTAACAATTCGTGTGTTCTTTTATCGTTTTTCTTTCGTGCGTTTATTCTCAATTGCGATCATATTCCTAACACCTAATTGTCGAGTGTTGTCAGTGAAATGGATGAAATTGTGAACTTGAGGTTTGAACAAGAAATATGTTACTATTATGTGTTTATTTTGGTAAAAGTTTAAGTGTCTTAATTTTTTGCATAGGAAATGGTGGAATGGGAGCACAAAAGTAAGAATCCTGGAAAGATGCATGCTTGTGGACATGATGCACATGTTGCAATGCTTCTTGGTGCTGCAAAGATTCTTCAAGAGCATCGTGAATTGTTGAAGGTCAGTTTATTGACAATCTTTTGATTTGGTATTTTATTGATTTTTTGCGGTTTATTTCGTTATCTATTGGTCCTCTTGAATGATTTCTGAGATCATAAGGTGTATTTCTTCTTAACTCGTTGGAAACTAAACGTGTTTTACTTCAGTTTATTGTCTTACACTTTCCTATTAATTGACTTTGACGAATTTAATACATTAACACTTTCTAAATCGAAGGAAGGTGAAAAAAATGGTGGGTTTTTAGCATTTTCCGTATACTAACTTCATCAAGCTGTTCTATAGAATCAAAATGGCTAGTTTATATATTATTCGGAGATGTTTAACATTAAGTTGTGTTTGGATCGAGTGATTTGGATTTGGGGAGGGGATTTGGAGGAAGGATTTGAAATGACACCTAAAATGGATTCATTTGAAATCTAGTTATGGAGAAAATAGGTCAAAATGAATGACAAGGGATTTGAAATCCATCGTAACATGAATTCATCCAAACGAACTTAAATGGATTTGTCGATGAATTTGAAATCCATAGGTTTCAAATCCTTCATTCCAAACACACCCTTAGAGAATGAAACCAGGCGAGAAATGGCTAGTTTATATGGTCCGTGTAACACTCATGGAATAGCTTACCATAGAAACATTGAATGTTGAGTAGATTTTTTCAACTTTACACCTATATAACGTTAAAATCTCGAAATCAAATGTTTTTTTTTTCCTATTTTCTTATATTTTTCTCGAAATTTTGGGTTATTTTAGGGAACAGTTGTTCTTGTTTTTCAACCAGCAGAGGAAGGAGGTGGAGGGGCGAAGAAGATGATCGAAGCTGGTGCATTAGAGAACGTTGAAGCCATTTTCGGTCTTCATTCGAGTACACTCTCGCCATTGGGTGAAGTTACATCGAGGGCTGGTCCTATGTTGGCTGGAAGTGGTTTTTTCGAGGCTGTAATAAGTGGAAAAGGTGGCCATGCAGCCATTCCTCAGCACTCGATCGACCCTATATTAGCTGCTTCGAACGTAATTGTCAGCTTACAACATCTTGTCTCTCGAGAAGCTGATCCTCTTGATTCTCAAGTATAACTTCTCTCGATTTTCCTTTTCCATTATGATTTGTTGAATTTTATAGTCGTCTTTAACGAAAACGGGATTTATTCAAAGTTAAAACATAGAATAAAAGACTGCTATTATCAACTATGTTTACATGAACAGGTACTTACAGTGGCTAAATTCCAAGGAGGTGGAGCGTTTAACGTTATTCCAGATTCAGTTACCATTGGTGGCACTTTTCGAGCCTTTTCAAAGGAGAGTTTACAGCAACTTAAGCAGCGAATTGAAGAGGTAACATGTTACAATAGTTTGTGTTGTTATATGATTTCTTCGTCTTTGCCATCTTCACTAAAATTCTGCGTTTTTTCAGAAATTTTGCTGTTAGTATCTATCATATCTATGATTCACCAGAGTGTATTTTATAAGTTATTTAGACGCCCCTGTGACCCTAAATACGAAAAACATATTAAAATTGCACCCTACATCAGTATAAACACATACAGTTTTACCTCCTGTTTTTCGGGTGTCTTGGCAATTTGCAAAACCTCGGTCTCGTTGTAAATATCCAATAAATGAAGGGTTGTGCCAATTCTCCATCACCCCCCCCCTTTTTTTTACGAAGAAGCTACGGCTATGTTTGTTTATGTTTTTGCGATGAAATTTTGAAATTTTATCGGGAATGCGTATTATGGAAATTCGTGTGAGAATGATAGGTGTTTATTTATGTTTTTAAAGATGGGTTGAAAGTTGTAAAATATGTCAAATCAATAGTGATAGGTTGATGGATGATGTATAGTTAGTTGTGTATATAATGATTATGTGAATAAAAAATAAAGAAATATAGATAAAAAATTGTAAAGTATGAAAGATAAAGTGAAATAATGATTGATTTGATTGGTAAATGTGTGAAAGGTTGTATATATGATTGATAGTTAGTTATATAGGAGATTGGAAAGTGGAGTTGAAAAAAATGAGAATTCGGTCTGTTAAATTTATTTTGAATTTTGTGATTTAAAAAGTTGAAATTGGAATTTGAAAACATAAACAAACAAGGCCTAATTATACTCATCCACAGGTTATTACAGCACAAGCTGCTGTACAACGATGCAATGCAACCGTTATATTCGAATCAAAAGACCGTCTTTTTTTCCCTCCAACAGTAAACAACAAGGACCTCCATAAACTCTTTGAAAAAGTTGCAGGCAATATGCTTGGCCTTGATGGAGTTAAAGAAATGCAACCATTAATGGGATCTGAAGATTTTTCGTTTTTTCAAGAAAAAATTCCCGGTTACTTCTTTTTTGTCGGTATGAAAGACGAAACACTCGAAAAGCCTGTAATGGCTCATTCGCCCTATTTCAAGATCAACGAAAACGGGCTACCTTTTGGTGCTGCACTTCACGCTTCAATGGTTGTACGGTACTTGTTTGAACGCCAGTCTGAAAATCCCGTTTCTGATGAATATCATCATGATGAATTGTGAGGCGTTTTTAAATTATTATTTTCTTTTCGATTTTTGTGAAAAAAATTTGGTGCAAATGTGTAAATGCCCGTTTGAAATAATGGCAAAGCCGATAACAGGGTGTTGGATTCGGGTTTTGAAGTTTTAGTTGTAAAGTTACATTCTTTGCCTGTATGAAGCAAATGACTTAGCCTGTTGTAAGAATCTATGTTGATGAATGTTTGATATGTTGTGTTTAGATTCTTGCATAATGAAATGGGAAAATTGCAAAAACGACTCATGTGTTAATCCGAAAATGCAAAAAAATCTATGTGTTAATGAAATAGGCTGAATGACACCTTGTGTTATTCAAAAGTCTGCAAATAATACTAATTCTGTTAGAAATTAACACGATTATTGTTCAATATTAATATGAAGTTTTAGGTTAAAACTCATTATTAATATAAAGGGTATAATGGGCATTATAGGTTAAAAATTAACAGTGTTAGGAATCTTTGACGGAATAAGCACGCGAGTATTATTTACAGACTTTTGAATAAGATAAGGTGTTTTTCAACCTATTTCATTAACACATGTTTTTTTTTTTTTTTTGTTGCATTTTTCAGTAACACATGAGTTTTTTTTTTGCATTTTCGGATTAACACATGGGCCTTTTTTGCATCTTTCCCTAATGAAATTGTATTCAATATTTAATCTCAGTTAGTATCCAACTTGAGGTATATAAGTCTTAGAATGTCTCTAAATTTGTGTTCTTGGGACAATCACAGTTGCCTCATATGTTCTGAAAATCTCATTTACTACAACATGGTATCAGTACACAGAGGATCAAACACTGCTAAAAATGCTCTGCTATATATTTATCTATATATATATATATATATATATTGCATTTTATGCCTAAATCAAAACCCGAAAAATTTGAACGAGTGTTGTAATAAATGATCCAAAGCGCTCGGAGCAAACTTCCTCGCGAACACGAAACAGAGCGAAGTAGGCTGATCGTTGTACAAACATTTATCGACATCGAAGATCCTATTGAAAAACTCCTCGTCTATATCGCCTTTCCCGAACGTGGCCGGGTGGGCCCCGCCCCTCGACCAGTCGACCCACGTGAGGCTCCTATTCGCCAGCAAACGGGGCGACCCGATACTGAGCATGGTCGGGAAATAGTGCTCGTCCACATAACACGCGGGCTTACAAAACTGCTCGAATTTCGGGTAATAAACAATATCCGAAACGATATCCACCGCTAATTTTCGATTAATCTCGAACCATTGAGACCCTTTTCGCCAGTCTGAGATATTGACCAAAGGCGACATATTCTCGTTGTAACGGCCCCTACCAAATGGGCCGGGCTCGTCAAACGAGCCCATAAAACTGTATCGAGATCTTGATATGTACCTGTCGAAAAACATAAAACCCCGTAAATGGTAGGATTACAAGAGAATCTACTGATATCATAACTTAGCTTAACCTACCCTACAATTACAAACAAGGAAATAAAATATTCTTAAACTATAAATAATATATTACTATATATCTTAATAAGCGACATAATATGGAAAGATACTAATCTAAAATATGAAATATATTTTCCAACAGTACCTATACACGATGCTGAAGTTTTGAATAGGAATGCATGCTTCTGATAGTAGGACAAACCATTCGTTTGAGATGTCAAATAAGGCGTTAGCGAGTAGTCGCCTTTCAGCATCACACATACTCATTTCTCCCCACTCAGCAACCTTCAGAAACAAGAACAATGGGATGAATAAATAGCGCGATTTTATGAGAACAAACGTATATTCGAGCATATCAGCAGAAAAATTTCATGCATAGCCTTCAAACTAGTAAAGTTGAACGATTTTTCGTCCTAATAGCCTCAAATATGTCGAAATTTCGATCAAAAAAAGCGTCTTTATTAGGAACGGTAGAGTTATTTTCAGATCGATGTATCAAAAAAACAATAAATCTCCAGCATCATATGTACAATGAGACGAATAAATAGAATGATTTTATGAGAACAAATGTATATTCGAGCATATCAGCAGAAAAGTTTCATGCATAGCCCTCAAACTAGTAAAGTTGAACAATTTTTCGTCCTAATAGCCTCAAATATGTACAAATTTCGATTAAAAAAAGAGTCTTTATTGGAACGGTAGAGTTATTTTTAGATCGACGTATCAAAAAAACAATAAATCTCCAGCATCATATGTACAACACAGTTTACAATAAGAAAATCAAACATGAGAAACATACACAAACATTGGATTTGCCATAGATAATCATAAAACAAATCTCGAGTAAAAATGAACTCAATACCTGGCTCGGGATTTGCCTCTCGTAAAACACCGACGAAGGAGGAAAATCGGGCTTATATGACGGCATAGAATGAATGTAGATAGAATAAAGATTCTCATTCCCCTTAAAAAACTTATCCCAAAGAGGTGAAAAAGGCAAAGGCCCTCTAGTCAAGAACATGAATGCAATTTTCGGCGTTCTTGTGAAAGGGTATTGCTTAATCTTAGGCTCAAACGAGGCCCGCCAAAATAGCTCAGTGTCGTTCATATTGTGCAAAAGGGTTGAAGGAGGTTGAATCCATTTGTCTAAGTTATCGAGTTTTTCGACACATGGTTGGAATTTAGACTGAATAATTGGAGCTACATTTTGAATCTTAAGGTATCGGGTCGTATATACACTGAGAAATGAAAATAATATAGCTATTCCCAATAGAAGCAAGAAGAATTGAAGTAGTTTTAGTGGTGAAGGCCTGTTTGGTTGGTTTATGGTTCTAATATGAGGCTCTTTGGCTTCCTCTAATGAACCAAAACTCCCCACTCTTGATTGCATTTTCTGTTAGCAATCAGTCTCTTTCTTGCAAAATCAATCCTAAATCAGATACATCAAGAGCAAAAGTGAAAAAAATAATCATATTTTCTGAAATCCAAATGCAATTATTTAATATATCAACAAGATATGTGATTAAAAAAACTCTTCTTTAGTGTTTCAAGTCCAGAAAGATGCAATACTGGTGAAAAATAAGCCTAAGTTAATTCCCTACTAAAAAGGCAACCAATCTCTTCTTTGCAAAATCAATCCTATAATTCAAATAAATCAAGAAGAAATTGGCAAAAGCCATACTTGGTGAAATCCAATAGCTATTTGTTATTTCACATATCAACAAAACATGTGATTATTGAAAAAAGATTTAATTTTGGTGAAAAATCGCACATGGGTTTCAATGAAATCAATAAAAAAAGATTTTTAAAACTTGAAAACAGATTACGAACAAAGATCATGAAACTTTTGAAACTAGCTGATATTTAAACAGCTTACCAGATGAGAAAACTCCAGAAATGAAACTGATATCCAAAACCCAATACTGCAAATCTGATAAAACAGAGCACAAACCAGATTTTTTGGAGCTAATTTTCTCAGCAAAAATGGAAAAAACACATGTCATGAGTGAGGAGAAAAAAACACCAAAACAAAAAAGCAATTTGATTTTGAGCTACACAACAACAGAGAGAAGGGCTGGAGATGTTTTTATTCTGTCATCATAACTGTGGCGTTATAAATGTGCATCAAATGAATGGTCAAGGAATCAAATTTATGGTTCATCAAAGAGATCAAAAACGTTTTGAATTGAAGAATGAAACTGAAAAATCAGAAAAAAAATGTTGGATTTCTGTTAAAAATGATTTTTAACAAAAACATGAAACTGAATCATTGATGAGAGATGGGAGTGATGATTTAATGTCCGAGAGTTTGGGAGAGAATTAAATGAGTATTTGGTGTGTTTTTGTGGAAGAACATTGGAGATGGTAAAGATGTTTCGTGTGTTGTGTTTTGTGTTACAAATTTGAAATTTTGGTACAAAGATTCCATTTTTAAATTTTAATTTCTTTGTGTTTACCTAAGTACATGTTTGTCCCTTTTGGGCCATTTTGTAGTGCCCAAGACATTAGGCCCATTATTTTTTTAATATTGTAATAAGGATAGCAATAATACAATTGAGCTTAATGATAATGTCAAATTGTTAAAGATTGTAGCAATTGATCTTAATGATAATGTTAAAGTGTTAAAAATTGTTAATATTAGGTGCATAAATTGCGTCAAGTCGGTTCATGAGCTTGTTATATTATAATTCGGTTTAAATTTGAGATATTATGAACTCGAGTTTCTTTACGAGCTGAATTCGAGCTTAAATATACTTGTTTATAAATTTATGAGTCGGCTCACGAGTTTATTATCATATTATTTTTAATTATTATATATGATTGTAATTACTTGAATTTATGAAATTAATACTTATATTTTTATTTAAAACACATTTTAATGATACTTGAGTACTATTTTAGATTTTGTGTATCATGCAAAACATATGATAGTATTTTAGTTTATATGGTGTGACTAGTGATATGTGTTTGTACAAATGGATTTAATTAAATTATGTATGATATATAATATATATTTCAACAATATAAGCTAAATAATATATATTAGTTTGTGAGGACCTAAATTCGACACAAATGATATATATGATATTTTAGGGACCTAAATGTCACATGTGATACTTATAGGGGGTGTAAAACGTAATTTCCCAAAAATATAAAAAATGAAAAAATAATTCCCATGTTAAAGTCTGCGGTTTCAGAAGACACAATTATAGCATGTCTCTGTTGTGATTCTGATTCTGAACATCAAAACCCACAAATGTCCTATGAAAAACACAAGTCCTTCATGCCCAGAAAATAGAAAGGCGAAAGAAAGAAGTGATTAAGGGTAAGTAATATCAACTGGGTATTATTATTATACGTTTAGTTTACTTTGAAAATGAGCTAAATTTCATAATATGTGTATCATCTTTGCAGGTGGGATGTTGATTTTGTTATGATATGGAGACAGCTCACACTACTTACATCCCTCTGCCCTGTGATTCAGGTGTTTTTCTTTTGTAAAATATGGTTTATGTTAGATTGAAGCTTGTTAATGTATGTGATTTTTGTATCAAGGGTTTGAGATTTTACCATTGTTCAGAGTGGGGTGTTTGTCTATCAGTTTTTTTCTTTGGTTGTTTTGGTTTCTGTTTGTGGGGATGAATTTTGCTTTATGGGTTTTGGTTGCTATTGTTTATTTATCTCTCTAATGCTAAGATTATTTGATTCTTGAGGTTAGAGTTTTTGTTTTTATTCGGTTTTTACATTGTGGAGATCACATTATTTCTTTAGTTTCGGTTCATGTGACGATTTATACTTCATTTCTAACAAAGGCTTCAGTATGTGTACCATGTCGAAACAGCTTCTTTAGGATTTATAGTCCCTTTTCTACTATAATATTATCAACTCTTTTCTACTACAATATTTATCAAGAGCATGTTACCTTTTAGTGGTTAAATGCATTGCTATCTTGTTTTTCTTTCTAACATTATTGTCCAATGTACTTAACAAATGAAATTATATGGATTTCGGTGCATTTAAGAAGGGCACATTATATTAGGCTTGCTTGGAAGTTCTACTATCTTTGTAATTCATGGTAGTTGCTCATCAAGAGAGCCTCACGACTACACATCTTTGTATTTGCACTTTGCAGCCCATGTAATAGTAGATATTGCTGTAATTAAGAGTTACTAGAATAGGTTAATTACAAGGGTTTCCATCCTAGAACACAATTCTTTGTCTAGTATTGCCCGCCTTTTCAAAATCATTTAAACTGCCAGAAATTCAATATAGATCGTTGATGACAAAGTTTCGAAATATCTTTACAGGATGGAGGACAGATCGTGCAGCACATTTATCTCTAGTTCCGGTTCATATAGTCATTCATGAATCTCAACTTCCCAATGCATTTCTACATCCATCACCTAAAAGTCGTATGATTATTGGATTTGATTGTGAGGGTGTTGGACTCTCTCGTAATGGAATGCTTTGCCTCATGCAGGTTTTTGCTATTGATGTTGTGAAATTTCTTGATCATTTCATTATGGTGACATTGTTTAATAATAGTATCCTTTTTCTACTGGCAGATTGCTTTTCCAGATGCCATATATTTGATAGATGTTCTTCAGGGCGGAAAGAATTTAATGAATGCTTGTAAACCTGCTCTAGAGTCTGCTTACATTACCAAAGTTATTCACGACTGCAAAAGGGATAGTGAGGTCGTAAAAGTTGATAAATATTAAATAATTTTCTTATATAGAAATTGTTTTTCACTTCTTGAATCTTGCGTTTTTTGCAGGCATTGTATTTTCAGTTTGGTATTAAGTTGCACAATGTTGTGGACACTCAGGTGAGACTCGAGATCATATACTTATTTTGCATGTAAGTTCTAAAGTTTGTGTGATATGCTATATTATTCGATTTAATCCAGATAGCATACTATCTTATGGAGGAACAATATGGCCGGAAAAGATCACCAGACAACTACATATCATTTGTTGGTCTGCTTGCTGATCCTCGTTATTGTGGTACATTGTCAATCACATCATTTTCTTTTTCAATGTTCTTATATGTCATTGTTTCTCGGTTTTAGGTGCTTACTTGTGTTCTAATTTAAGAATTTACAAAATCTCCCGTGTTTAAATGATAGTGATTACAAAGGTTTAGCTGCTAATTTTCGTCTTGATTTTCGCTTAATCCTTTTTTTTAGGTATTTCATATGTGGAGAAGAAAGAAGTGCACTGTCTTCTAAAAGAGGTTGCGTTTTTTGGTGTTTCTTAGATATAATTTATGCTTAAATTTAAACCTCTGAGCCTATAACTATATGACTCGGGTCCTTTACTAACTTAGCAAAAGAATATTCATCAAAAGCTTCAAGAATGAAAACAAAAATACGGAGTACTACTAACTTACAGTTTAGTAAAACGAAAGACAAGAATCTTAACTTATATATATATATGTATGTATTAATATGACCTTGAAGTTCCTTAGTTATTTCCAATTTGTTTCATGTTTTTCAATATTTAAAGTTTGCACACTTCTGTAATTTGCTAAAATGGCAAGTAAGCATGTTTTTGAATATTGGATTTTTCCCAAAATTGGTAACGGTCTTTTCTATATTCCGTGCATCCCATTTTCCATTTTAGGCTAATTTTAATATGTTGTGTATTCAATTTATTTGTTAAAATAAAGCAAATCAATAACGATATACATCTTAAATCCGATATACAGGATCCAAAATTTTGGACATACCGACCAATGTCTGAACTGATGGTTCGTGCAGCTGCAGATGATGTCCGTTTCCTTTCTTACATTTACCACAAAATCATGGAAAATCTGAGCGATCGTTCCTTGTGGAAATTAGCTATCCGTGGGGCCCTCTATTGTCGATGTTTTTGCATAGATGATAATGAATATGCAAACTGGCCAACTGTTCCTTCTATTCCAGGTGATCTTTAGAGCTGAACATTGGTTATATAAGTAGTGTTTGTGAATTATAATTTTAAGTTCTTATCGACTAATGACTAAAAATAAGTCATTCAGAGTATTTTTACATCTGATTTATGTTTCTATTTTTCTTTTAACATAAGTGATAATTATCTATAATCACTAAGTCTGTGAAGGAGTGACAAACTGATTATGGCCCTTTTGTTGGAGATATATATCACTTTTATTCATTTTCTTGTGAACATTTATCTGCAACTTTTTCCCCTTATCACCTTTTGATATTTTCCTATTTTTAATTATTTCATCATGTCTTCGAAAATCTTATAATCTCATCAGAGTTTTCAATGTATAGAAAGACTGATTTATTTTCAGCAATTTCATGAAGGTTGTTTTGAACGAGAGGCTAATAATATATGATTTTCTATGCATTTAACCCGATAATCACAATTCATTTTTCTTTAATCACAATATGTGTTTTATTCAATCAGACAACATGAACATGGAAGGGAACATTGTGGAAGAGGAGGTTCTGTCAGTGATCAATGTTCCGCCTGGAAAAATGGGATGTATTATTGGGAGAAAAGGATCTTCGATCGTATCGATCAAAGAAGCCTGCAAGTATTTTTCTCCCTTTTACATATATACCTCCCCTTGATTTAGCGAGAAATTATTGCAATTAATTTACTTTGATGGATTTAATACATCAATACTTTCTAAATCAATACGTTAAAAAAAATGTGGTTTATAGCATGCTTTCATATCCGTAATTGTCTACTCTCTCACGGCTTGAAATCAAATTTAATCTTGCAGTGCTGATATAATAATTGGAGGAAAAGAAGGGCCACAAGATCAGGTTGGTTATAACAAAATCTGAAGATAATCACATGTACCCCACACCCTCACTTATTGAATAATTATCATGAATCCCTTGAAGCTTTAGAAATGATTTAAGACACCCCTGTTAGATTCTTACAAATCGAAGAAAAATGGTGAAATTGGAAACTATTTTTACTGATAGGTGGTGAGATTGTAATACGCTTTAACTAAAAGTGAAAATTATGAGAATTTCTCAAATCTTTAAGGGTGTGTTTGGATCGAGTGATTTGGATTTGAGGGAAGGATTTCAAATAACTCTAAAATGGAGTAATTTGAAATTCACCATAGTTGTGGAGAAAATGGCTAAAAATGAATGCCAAGAGACTTTAAATCCATCGTAACATGAATTCATCCAGACAAACTTAAATGGATTTGTCGACGAATTTGAAATCCATAGTTTTCAAATCCTTCAATCCAAACACACCATAAATGTTTTTCACTATCAGGGGTCTCATGCAGGGGACAATATACGTAACTTTTACCCGACAATTTAAAATGCAGCTCTTTTTTTTTTGTGATATTATGCCATTGGGCTTAACACTTTTCATGATCATGAGAAAATGTCCTTTTGAGGTTGCTAATACGAATGAGTTTCAATCTTAAATCCAGGTTTTCGTCATAGGACCTCTGAAGCAAGTAAGGAAAGCGGAAGCCATGTTAAGAGGGAAAATCGAGGGAGCACTTAAAGATCAACGATCCCAAGTGCATTTCTTTACTTCTTGAAGAAATTATCTACTTGCATTTTGTTTCCGGAATGTAAAAAAAAAAAAAAAAAGTTTGGTGCTTGAGGAAATTTATCTATAACTATGGCTTATCTCTTAGCAAACATAAATGCCTCTCGTTGATCTATGATATGCCGATTGTTATTGTGTTTTGATCTTAGTCCTTGTTCATAGTTTTATTAGTACGCACTGGAACTTTGAATTGTCGTATAATCACAACTATTCATATGATGAGATTCATGTGGGGTCACGGGGATTGACTAGTAGGGCCCATGATATGGAGCGAATTTAGGAAGATTTGGAAGATTCGGAAAGATTTGATTATTTAGGATTTATTATTCTGATTGCATATTTTATTCCTAGTTGATAGGATATTTGTTATTTCCTTTCCTAAGTTAGTGGTTATTTTATTTTGGTAATTAGGGTTTGCCCTATTATAAATAGGGTGGCTAGGGTTTATGTTTTGAGTATTCAATTTGGAATCAAAGAATCGAGCTTAGGCTTTGGGCAAACTTCGGTTTGTGGGCAAGAATTTATTCTTGTAGGACTTTCGAGTAATCGAAAGTATTTTATATTTATTTTCAGTTTGTTGAATTTTGTTTCTATCAATTTGGTCCGACCTGCCGGATCCGTGTTACCACCATGACTCGTTCCAACGAATCTCGATTCACGGCGCTAGAAGAAAAACAGGAGGAATTTGGCACTACTCTCTCTGATGTGACGACGCGCCTGGCTGCCGTCGAACTAACAATGCAACAGCAGTTTGCCGATTTAATGGCAGCGATCAATTCCATCCGTCCGGCCCCGCAACCGGCAGCACCCGCACCCACAATTGCGGAATCTGAAACGGCAGCCAGAAATCCCCCAGTGGCTCCGCATTCGCGTGACAGCACCATCTGCAGCCCAGTCCAAACCCCGCCACGGGGTAATCACCACGCCCCACTCCCAATCTTCGATCGCACCGACCCGCTCGGGTGGCTCGCTCGAGCAGCCCAACACTTCGACATTCATGAAATCCGCGAAGAACAAAAGCTACACCTAGCAATGGTTGCTATGGAGGGATCCGCGCTCCATTGGTTCAGATGGCTACGTCATGAACAACCCCACTTATCTTGGTGGGAATTCTCAGAGGCTCTAATCCTACGTTACGACGAACGTCATGAGGGAAACGCGCATGAAAGGCTTGCGGCTATCTGCCAAACAGATTCCGTCAATGCTTATTTTGATGAATTCATCCAAATAGCAAACCAGACCCCGGATCTATCCGCACCTCAGCAATTGGGATACTTTCTACACGGGCTGGAACCCACCATTCGCTCTAGTGTTCGTATTTGGGATCCTCCAGATTTAGCCACAACCCTGAAACTTGCGAGACGAATCGAAGTTGCCCTCCAACGACATCAAATGGGCACTACCAGTAATCAGCCTGAGCACATGCAAAGGTTCCTAAAGTTCAGCCTTGGGGACAAGGCTGTTTTTAAGGGCGGTGGAATTGATATGGAGCGAATTTAGGAAGATTTGGAAGATTCGGAAAGATTTGATTATTTAGGATTTATTATTCTGATTGCATATTTTATTCCTAGTTGATAGGATATTTGTTATTTCCTTTCCTAAGTTAGTGGTTATTTTATTTTGGTAATTAGGGTTTGCCCTATTATAAATAGGGTGGCTAGGGTTTATGTTTTGAGTATTCAATTTGGAATCAAAGAATCGAGCTTAGGCTTTGGGCAAACTTCGGTTTGTGGACAAGAATTTATTCTTGTAGGACTTTCGAGTAATCGAAAGTATTTTATATTTATTTTCAGTTTGTTGAATTTTGTTTCTATCAGCCCACCCCCTCAATTATTCATACTTCGATTTTTTTAGTATGCGGTATAACTTATTGGCTTTGAAGAAAACTTCACAAGTCTCAAGTGTTATTATTCCAAATATATATATATATATATGTATATTATATTTCTTTCGACACAATCTTGTCCCCCTCGGCTAAATTCTTGGTCCCGTCCATGGTTCGACATCTCCATGCATATATAATTGTAGCATGTGGTCCACTTAGTGTCCTTTGTTTGATGCGGATTAATGTCAAGTATAGTTACATGGACACACCATTTGTGAAACTATAATTATCAAAAACTTTGAGAGTTTTGAGAATTTACCATAAATTCTCTAATAAAAATATGTTACAATTTCATCATCGATTACAATTTCCTTTATTGACATATAAGCATATTACGATTTCACCCCTGACATGGATGTGCTGGTAATTTGTGAAACATATAGTTACACAATGGCCTTATGTTTAAGAGATTATAATGTACTTTTAAGTTGCAATTCACATATAGTGCTCGATATTTGGTGATTCTTGAGGTGTATGATCTAAATTATTGCCCACGTATATATATATACTTCATATGTTGCTCTCGTGCATATATTCATAAGATCGAACGTATAAATTCAACTCTCGAGAGTCATAAAGTATATCACCCCATATAAAGGGTCGATATCATAGCTTTGAAAGCATGTAGCTGTGGGTTTTGTGAAGTGGACTGATAGTAGTTTCTAGAAAATGTCGAGAAAATGACGGGTTTTTCGGGTAGGAACAGGTGGACCCCACAACCGGCCTTTTGGCCGGTTCAGAGTATATAGGCCGTTGGATTAATGAATGTGACATGAAGTAGAGAGAATGCATGAATTTGCACATTGAATTTTGCTTTCATATATCTCTCTACTGCCAACCTTATTCTCTTGTTGATGCTGAAATTTGGTGTTAAATGCTTTTATGTATCATAATTTTATGCCCACATTTGCAGGGTTCTTGTAGAATTGTTAGTGATTTTTTTTGTAGGTTATTGTGTTGTCTTACTATAGTCTTGTCCTTTTAATTTATGAGAGCTTCAATTCGGATATTGAACTGGAAAATTGATTGGGTCACAGGCTAAATTGATTTAATTGTCCGGTCTGATCAAATTAGTGATGTCATAATAATGCAAGAAATAATAATTATATATAAATAAAAGTTTTCATATATTTTAAAACTACTTTTCCACTCTATCTTTATATATATTTATGCCAATAATATAAATACTATTACATCTATATCTATATATATGTTAATATTAATTATTAAAGTTAAGAGCCAATGCTGAGTTTTAGGAATTTTTGGCACTTAAAAAATGTTATTTAGCACTCAATTTATATAATTTTAAAACTCAATCGATTTTCTTATCCTAGGATTGGGTCGAACGGATCCAACGACTAAATCATCTGTCCCTCTGTTTTATGTTCATTTGAACCGATTTAAGAATTGATTTTACCAATTCATTCGATCAGATTGAGTTGAGTTTCAAAATATTATTGTTATTATGTAAATTTCAAAATATTATTATTTGAATGGATACCTCAAACAAATTAACTACCTAATAATTGCTCAACCGTTTGATCGGCTTATGCAATTGTTTAAGTTATATACGAAATCTTATTAATGGTTATTTGCAACTTACAATTAGTCGTACGATCTTGGAAGTGTGAATCAAATCCAATGGTCCATGTTTCTTGATTCGCACGTGGGCAAAACCTATCTGATTGAATACTAGCCAATCAGAGAAAGCCACGTATGAATATAACATCGAGTTCACGTGTGGATATGGGCCCCACATAGATCAGCCGAGCTGATGTTCTGTTCTGGCTCCAATGGAAGCCGACAAGAAAGGCATTAAAACTGAAGCATTTATTATTGGGATTTTGACGTTCAGAATCCAAGGGGGGCTGCACCAATGGACCACTGGGCCGGGTTTAATTTTAAGCCCAATAATATATTTTTTTTTTATTTTTTTTTATTTTTGTCGAGAGAATTCAAAATGGTATCTTCTATTTTGCATATATTGTTCATTCAATGCATTCATTATATATAATTTTTTAATACAGAACATTCGTAACGAACAGAATTAAATTATCGTTACATCTAAACCAAGATTATATTGGTTTCTTCATGTTATTTCTGCATATGTTGTTCATTCAGTACATTCATTATATACATTGCTTTCGAATACATAATATTCGTAATGAGCGAAATCGGATTATTAGTACCCTTAAACCAAGATCGTGTTGGTTCTTCCATGTTATTTCTACATATACCGTTTATTCAGTACATTTATTATACATCGCTTCTGAATACAGAATATTCATAATAAACATAATTTGAATATCGGTACACCTAAACCAAGATCATGTTGATTTTTCCATGTTATTCCTACTAAATAATGGAGAAGATTATAGTATCAATTTCATGTTTGAAATTGAACCAAGTTGGCTTTTTTAGGTAGTTAGATTAGATAGACCACCGCAATTGTGCAATTCTTTTTTTTGAAGGGAAACTAATGATAGCTAGCAAATTGATATCATATGCCACACTGTCAAATCTCCAAATATAAATTTTATTCTCCAATTCACACACACCTCTTTTTCCGATTTTCTCGAAAAATTTTATGAGGAATCGGTTTGGGTCATTTTATTAATTATTGTCAAATTTATATATATATATATATATATATATATATATATATATATATATATAGCACTATGCTCTAGTCCACAACACTATCTTTTAAAATTTCAACTCTTATAAGGTATCTCTAGATTCGACTATTTAAAATTAATTCATTGAAATACAATCAAACACGATTAAGGGACCTCTCATAAATAAATCTTTTACTATTTCTTCGTATATTCAGTTACACTGTTCAAAATCTCTTACTTAATCGATTCCAATTTCAAATACCAAATCTTTTTACTTAATAATTGATACTCATATAATTTCAATTATCATACTCAAATTATTAATGGGTTAATCAACTATATCTTCAAATGTGATTTTAAATTATAAAATTTGCTATATCTTAAAGTGGGCCCACTTCAAATGTCAAATGGCTATATCTTTAACCTAATATCAAGATATTGCAGCTACACAAAAGAAAATTGCTAGTGAATATATGATATGTTAAAAAGGGTGAGAAAACAGCAAAAATGCTATGGGAACCCATTCAATGAGCTGTCCTTATGGGGTGCATGTGGGGGATACCCCCTCCCCCACCCACCCCACCGGACCCCACCCAGAAAGAGGTATATTTCGGGTTACATATGACACATCGGGTTTAATGTAATAATAATAGAGTATTATTATTATATTAGAATCGTTGAAAATGTGTCGTTTTTTGTATAATCCAACCTTTTATATCATTACTTTTGATTTTAAAATATTATATATACGGACTTTTGGATTTACACGTGTGATCGAGTAATTTTATGAGCTGAATCGTTGAATTTTTTGGATAAGCCTATATTTAGCCTCCGATTGGCGAAATATATATCCACTGACCTGTTGAACTCGATGTAACATAGAATCGCATTTTTGTATGTACTATGGAAATTGTTTTATTACAAAGAGAAAGATGTAACAAAATCTGAAACTGAAAGAATAATGGAGTTGAGATGTGTCAAGAGACAAAATCCTAGGAGCCAAGTTGCAAGGACTCTGCCCAAATATTCTTTTAAATTCCAAATCACTTCCCACTACTACTATGATGTTTCATTTTACAAAATCCTAAGGAAACTATATACATTTTCTTCAACTTGTTTGGTTTTATAACATAATATATATATATATATATATATATATATATATATATATATATAATATGTATAACCATTAATACTTGCATGTAATTATTGTGAAATATAAACTTATTAACGATAAGTATGACACACACAATAATACAGGGGCGAAAACAAAAAAAAGGACACAACTTGATACATTCACATATAAAAAAGATGGTACAATATATACTTGTAAGAGTTTGAAACTCGAGAGTCCGTGTGTCATCATCACTCTGTATGTGTGGGGTCCACATGATGAACGACTTGGCAGGTCATTCTGTAATAGCCTGTTTTCAATGGAGTCTGCATAGTTTTCACCATTGGATGACCTAATATGAGTATTTTACCAAAATATCCCAATCTAATGGTGAAAAATAGGCGGAAGAATTTATCCGAATTGCCAATTCGAATTCTAGGTAAATTATCTAAAGAAATAGGAAAAATAAAATGTCATGTATAGACTAATCCTTCACACCTATCCACTTCAAAATTATTCACCATCAAAAGTACAATGTGGAAAAGCAAGAACTGAAAAGTTAAAAGTTAAAAAGTTAGAACAATTTACTAAAAATGATAGTTATGATTAAACTATGATTAGTGGAAATCTTTAATTAGCAAAAAATACTTACTTATTTAATCTTATATTGACTGCAATTTTCTGAATCTTTACAGAGCGCATGGCAAAACCTCAGCAGCCAAAAGGATGTCAGAGCTTTTCTCCACTCCATAAATTTAATTATATTTTCAAGAAAATGTCTATTTAATTAATCACATAATTATTTAAAGATTAAAATATATAAATTAATCTCTAGAGAATGCTTAATTGTCAAATTAATTTAATTTAATTCAAAGTTGCAATCTAATTAATCTCAAGAGAATGCTCGGTTTGATTCTTTGATACATGATTCGGTAATTTTTACTAATCAAGCCAAACTCAATTTAAGTTTCAAAACTTATCGATTAAAAAATTTTGTTCAAGTTTGGTTCAGTAACTTAACAAATCGGGCTTGAACAAACTTTTAGCGATCAAACTCAGTTCGATTTAGTTCATTTATATATATTGGCTTTGGCAAAATTTTGACAAACATTTCCTTTATCAATGAAACTTAAGTAATCAATATATTCTTAAATTTCCAGTATTACAATTTACATAAATTGATTTATCAAGTCCTTGACCTACAAAATTCACTTATTATATCATACAGACCCCACCAAAATCACCAAAAAAACCCTTATCTTTTTTTTAAAAAATAAAAAATAAATTTATATCCTGTCCAAACTGTCAAGTAATAAAATAGAAATATAACCAATAAATTATTTTTTCATTCAAATCAAATCCTTGTTTTTTGAACCCTTTTCATATTTTCTATATATAATCATGTATCCCCACCATTATCCCACAACTATTTAATTTTGCTCCTCAAATAGTAATTTAAGGTATACATACATATATGTCAAAGAAAGAATCTTTAATTTTGATTTTATATATACTTATCTCTAATTTAAGATTCCTTTGCCAATTTCTTTTAATCAATTTAATCCCTCTTTTTTTTTTTTTTGCCTTTTTTTTTTCAATATTTGCAAGCTATTTAAGCAGTTACATGAATTTCTGCTTTTTATCTTGATTTTTGAGATTTGGACAAAATTTTATCAGCTGAAACTGACGTTAGCAAAATTGCCTGTTTTTATTGATCATCAGTTTCTTCTTATATGAGTTAAAGCTAGTGGTTGGAGCTGCTACTGGTATACATTTTTTCATCACAAATTCATATTTAATCCTCCAAAAATCTCTGCAAAAATTACAAGGTATTCTTAATTTTCTTGAATTTTTTTGCCTTTTTATATTTAAATTATACATATATATATATATATATGAATCTTATAATTTTATGACAAATTTCAGGGTTTTAAGGGATTTTCTTGCTATAATGGATGGTCTAGATTGGAGCAACCATTTTCATGACCTTGAAGAAAATAGCATCCATTTTGAGATTATTTCAAAAGATAATTTGATTAATAATCCAGTTCAAGAAATTCATAAATCTGATTTATATCCCAATTTTTTTCCTCAATGGGATTCAAGATCAGGCTCCATTGATGCAGCTGGAATGTTGCATTCTTCTTTTGAAGATCAAAATCACAGCCAAAATGGCCCAATTCTTGATTCCGGGCCCACGGGCTTGTCGACAAAGGCCCGAATGTCGATAAACACGGGCCCTCTCGAATCCCTCGATTGCTTGCTTTCAGTATCCAATAGCCAGACGGATACCGAGGATGATGGGATTTCGATGATTTTCTCCGAATGCAAAAGCTTATGGAATTTCGCCGGTGGCAATAATAATACTGGTGTATCAATTGTGTCGCTGTCTGATAATTCAAAACGAGGCAAGGATAATGAAACGGCTTCACAATCTTTGCCGAATGAAATACTGATCAATCAATCGAGATTTTCAAGAGTCGATAATCATCATGGGCCTAGTGGCTCTAATCCCACCACGAGGCGAGGAGTAGATAATCACGGGCCTAATCCACTGGGTAAGGATAACGAGACCGTCTCACAAACTTTGCCAATTAAACATGCAAGATCTTCAGGGGTCGATAATCACGGGCCTAATCCACTAGGTAAGGATTCCGGGACCGTTTCACAAACTTCACCAAAAGAACATGCACCACTAATCAATCAATCGAGATCTTCAGTAGTCTGCAATCACGAGCCTAACATGACCAAACGAAAACAACCCGAAAGTCGACCCGACAATCAACCCGAACAACAACAAAAACCCAAAAAGCCCATGTCAAAAAATCACCCAATTTCATCATCAAACATCAATTTCCAACAACCGAGCTCGTCTGCATCGTCAGCAGACGAGCCAGACCCAGAGGCGATTGCTCAAATGAAAGAAATGATATACCGGGCCGCCGCTTTTCGACCCGTGAATTTTGGACCCGAACCCGTGAAAAAACCGAAGCGAAAAAATGTGAAAATATCAAACGACCCGCAGACAGTGGCAGCCAGACAAAGGAGAGAGAGGATTAGCGAGAGAATTAGGGTTTTGCAAGGATTGGTCCCAGGAGGTAATAAAATGGACACAGCATCAATGCTTGATGAAGCTGCAAATTACCTCAAATTTCTAAGATCACAAGTGAAAGCACTTGAAGCGTTGGGTCAGAGATTTGATCGGACGGTGGAGAATCATCCTGGTAATTATGGTAATTATATTGGGTTTTCACCATTTGTTAATTATTCATTTGCCATGCAGCAGCCAGTGTTCTCAATCCAGAGTCACAATCCAGCCAACCAAACTAAAGGTTAATTAATATATATTTTAAAAGGATTAAATGAAAAAAAAAATGGATTTCGTGATTAATTAGGGATGAACTATGAAGTATAATTTTTGACATAAATTGTTCTAACTTTGACTTTTGTAATGATCATATTCATAATCATCATCATTATAATTAGATCATGATGTTTTAATTATATATAGCTTCGAAAATTGCAATTTTTTTAAATTTTTTGCCAAAAGTTAAAGATCCGTTATTATGTAGTCATCATTTGCTTCTCTCTTTAATTATGAGTTTAATTATGACCACCATAATTATTTTAGCTTTAGTTGTGTAATTTTTTAAGAAATATGATATATACCCATCACTAACTTTTCACTATTTCTTGATTATTTTGAAAGTATAGATGTAATAAATTTATTAAAATTAATTAATGAAAAACACTATATTACCCATTGAATATTCTTGGCTAAAATTGAGAATTATATAATTACAAATTTATTTATCTAATAATTCACTATACTTGACAAAAGTTGATTTTGTGCACACTTAATTTCACAAAAAGTAGATAGTAATAATAGCGCATATGATTAATTTGATCAAGAAAGTTTGATTAATTATTTAATTAATGAAGTCCATTTTAAGTCAAACTTTTCTTAGAGATCTTAATTAATTAATTATTAATGAAAGAGCTCTTAATATTAGTGCATTATTTAGTGAGTGGTCCTCTTGTCTCCTTAATTCAATCCAATTAATTAGGCGTGGCCCTTGAAATTCACCCTTCAAACCTTATTGCTAAGCACATGTTTTATTCTTCTTTTTTGGCTTTTTTATGATGTTTTTATGTGGACTTATCACTGCCCAATTTGCACGTGCATATGTCTTGTGTTAGAAATCATTTATGCACAAATATGTGGTAATAAAATCGCTAAACTTTCCGATGAATCGATTGTAATGGAATCAGTTCATTGTTTATTCATAAGAAATTCGATCTGTTTAAAATCATTTGTAATAAGATTATATAATGGAATTTCAATTTTAAGGCATATTGTAATTGTTAATGTGACGTGATTTATATAAAATTTATTGTGTATAGATGATTGTCGTGATACGAGAACTTCAGGGTCATAAGAATGATCACTCGAAATTGATAAAAGAAAGTAAATGGATAAAAAATTGTGATTTATGAACAATTAAGTGCAAATCACAATTTATATCTAGTTAACGTAATACTTGATATGAAATACAAGATGAAATAAAATTTTGAAAATAGATTATTTAAAATATAAAATTTAATTATTCACTTTAATCTATAATAAGTTTGAACTTTGAATAAAATAAATAATTAAAAAATCATTTGAAAAGCCCAAAGCCTCACAGAGAGCTTTCACCATATATACAAATCCCAACCATCTGGGGCCTTTTGGATCATCCAAAATAATGGGCTAAAGTTCTTTACACTATAGCCCATTAAATCATATATTGGGCTGTAGTTATTGATATTTCACCAAATCATTTAGAAAATCTGTTCAAGCTCGACTCAATTAGTAAAAATTTGAAATTATGTAACTCAAGCTCGACTTATGTTCCACTCGATTTGAGCTTGTTTCGAACTCGACTCAACTGTTAATCAAACCAAACTTAAATACAAACTTGAAAACTCACTAATAATTCAAACAAACTCGAATAAGGCCTTGTTTGGATTAACTCGATTTCTTACAACAACAAATGGACAATAGCTTGAAACATCAATATAATTAAGCCTATATGGTATCTCCTTTAGATCGAATTTAGCCACGCTCAATCAATCACACGACAAGTGTTATAAGACTAATCGATCTTATAGAACATTAGACCTACCAAATAGCTAGTTTCATCCACTCAAATGATTAAATTAAGCTTCAACTAAACTCGATCTGGGCTAGAATTTCGTTCACAGAACTATAAATAAAACAAATTTCGGTAAGAGTGACGCTATATATCACCTGCTAACCTTAAGCTGCAAAATCACACTACATATCCTAAATAAGCAAATGAAAAAACATCTTATAGTATCTTTCTGTAATTCCAAAAAATCGAAAAATTGAAGTACATATACAGTGTGTTTGAGGGGTTGGTTGGTTTATCTTCAATACCATCTCATATACTAATTAATATTAGATCATTTTGTGGCCTATTTGAAGCATAAACATCAACAAAAGACATCATTTTTCTGTATTTCCTTCTTTGTTTTCTATTCTAACACTCAGAACAACAAATTTGAGCCAACCCCATATAAAAACTTGCTCTACAAATCTGACCATTTTCACCGTATTTGTATTCTCACTCAATTTTCCATGCATAAAGAAAAAGACAGAATTGTGAAGCTTTTGAATAACTTTTTGTCGAATAATACCTGCTTGGGGCACTACAATCACTTAAATCATCGCTTCGTGCATCTTCTTCTTCTTCTTCTTCTTCTTCTTCTTCTTCATCCTCTTCCTTTTCGCTATCAGCCTCGGCCGATCCAGGCTTGAATATGAACAGCCCGTGGTTTGATCCCGGGGCGCAAAACAGCCAAGCGTGCACGTCCCAGAAAACTTGTACTGGCTGCTTATTCACTTGTACAGTCTGATTTCCCCTGAATTTCCACTGCAAATTCCTGATGTGTATCAACACAATCCCATCAATGCTGATCCACATCTCAGGGTCTCGTGGGCCCGACGTCGAGCTCTCGACCACAATATCGTGCTCACGTTTCCTTTGATCGAATTTAGCCCTCGTGGAGAAAGATTTTTTCCCAAAGACATGTTCTTTTTTGTAAAACATCACAGCTTCAACCAAAGCAGGCCTGGATTTTGTTCTTTTGTAGGCTTTTTTCTTGTAGTCACCTAACAATAACACAACTTCTTCTTCAGAAACTAATGCAACGTAAAAATCCGTGCATGGCTCTGGGCTACCTGAAAATTTTGCTGATCTTAAATCCCAATAGGCTTCCAATTGATTCCCATCAACTTGAAACGTTTTGTACCCTTTTTTGGCCCAAAAATGCCAAGGTTTAAGGTCGATTTTGCACGTGTTTAACTGATCATGATCCATGCTTTCGACAGATATGCTTAGAGAGTGGTTCATGAGATTTTTGCTCCATAGTATAGTCACATTACGCCAAAATCCCGCTATATGTGTCTGATAAACGCATGTAACAGTACTTTGTGCGGTTTTTTGAGTAACGGGGTCGGTTGTTATTCGTTGAGCCAGGGGCGGGTCAGAAGAGGTTAACGAATTGGTTCGCGATGAAACACGATAAGCCATTCGATATAATTTTCTTATTTTCTAATGAAAAAGCGAAAACCTTGATAGATTTTCAATGTAAAGAGACGATTGTGATGAAGAAAAACAGGGGATTTGATGTCTTTTTGAATGCAATTGGAGAATCAGAATTGACAAGGCTAGTAAAGGATGCCAATATAAAGTGTTCTTCATTGGGGACTTTCATCAAACATGTACCGATCATCTTACCTTTTCTTCAACATGGAGAAATTTTGATCTGTTGGGATCCACAAAAATGGTTGATTTTTCATGCAAAAGATTGTTCAAAGAACAAAAATGGCATGACAGTGGAAAAATCTGGATATCCAACAGGTTTGATTTCTATATCGGAAAAAAAAAAAAACAAATTATGGGATTTTTTGCTGAAAATATTAGAATTTTTTGGGGGGAAAAACAATCAATGAAAGTTGAGAAATCAGGTTTAATCAATCTGTGGAGCAAAAAAATAGTTAAATTTGAAGGAAGAGGCTCCCCTGAAAGGAAGGATCCAAAATAGTTCAAGTCTTTGAGAAAATTCAAGCAATTTTTTGGACCTTAAATTTTGAAAAAATAAAATTTTGAAATAATTAGATAAATAAATATATATATATATATATAATATGTATATAATTTGTACATTTCGGAATAAGAAAAAAAAAAGTCTTTTTTTATTTATTTTTTAAATCAGACTAAGATGGGGTCTTCAAATGTCATAATCAAACAAATTGAAAAAGTAGTATATAAATGTATAAAAATAGGAATATATTACATAGTTGTTTGCAATACCAAAGACCCTAAATTTATCGTGTTATAAGTTATAACCCATTTGAAATATATTATTCCACAAATTTGAGGAATTTTGGTTGACTTAAAATAACGTCACTAATAGTCTTTAAAATATTTACTTTGAATAGTCTCAAATATTACATAGTTTTATTATATATATTAACTAAATAATAAGAATTAATATAAGGTAGTTATTATTATTATTTATTTTGAAATTGTTATTAACATAGATTAATTTGATATCCTTCTATTAATTAGTTAGCTAATAGTAACTAATTAAGGTAAAATTCAACAGCAACTGGTATTTTTCTGAACCTTTTTTCAGATTTTTTTTTTTGTTTAGGATTATGAAATTATATTTTTCAGGAAATATATTCACGAAAAATATTATTTCGTACCTTGTATTAATGCTCGTTACGTGAGAAGGGATTGACTCATCGTTTCTTTGTTTTTGTTTTTTTTTTGTTCTTCAGTATTTTCATGAAAAATTAAGATGGTGAAATTTGCATAAGCTCGAGGACAAAGATTGAGACAAACTTTTATTCTATCGATTGTTTGTAATATTTAATGTAGCAAAAAATGGTTGATTTTATATGAAAAAATGTGGCTTTCTTTTGTTATAAAAGTATTATGCCTTTGAAATGAAAAATAAAATAGAAATAAAATAAATATTCATCATTTTGAGTTTAGTTTAATAATTTTTGAAAATAAATTTAATGAACCGAACTTATATAGTAAAAATATATGTAAATATATATATTTATATCATATTGCATTTGGATCACTAAATTTTATCAAATAAAATCTACTTATTATTGAAAATAGAACGATATATAAAATTCCAACCCAAAAGCATGAGACAAAAAAACAAATACCAACAAATGTTTTGGCTCGTTTGTAATTAGGTAAACACAAACTCATAGTACGTGGAAGCGTAAATTCAAAACTTATACAATAATTTAATAGAAAAAGAAGAACAAACAAAGAAATTTCCTTCCAATTGATTTAGTCAAGAAATTAATTAAATTTATTTAATAGTTATATAGCACAACCTCGTATTCAGGCCTACACGAGCCTAAATCCTCAACCTCGTATGAGACTATACGACCCTAGTATGAATATTATGGCTTATTTACCTAAAGGTCCCTAATCTAATTGTGATTATTTGCATTACACTACCTAACCCGCGTGTTTATATCGGGTCAGACCTGGTGTAGCCCTAGCCCGGGTAATCTGGTACGTCCATTCTAGGGACACGTGCAAGACATCCCGCTGATTCCGCAATCGTCCGTACATTGGGTACTGTGCCTATAAATAGTGCCATTTAATATTAAGAGTAGGACTTTTGGGGACTGACTGAACAGTACCTCGAGAGTTCATAGTACGATCTGACAGTACGTTCCCACTATTTTATAAACCGAGTTAAGAACCTCGTATGGGACCTTAATTACAACATTGAACTACGTTTAGACTTGATCCTAACAGAAAGGTACGTAGGTAGCTCAGTACTACTGGGTGCAGTCTATATCCGTCTTACGACCCTCATTGGTCTTATTCGAGCCTCGGCTTGATTTGGCCCGTAAGCATTTTACGAGTTATATCAGGTAATCTGGTACGTCCATTCTAGGGACACGTGCAAGACATCCCGCTGATTCCGCAATCGTCCGTACATTGGGTACTGTGCCTATAAATAGTGCCATTTAATATTAAGAGGAGGACTTTTGGGGACTGACTGAACAGTACCTCGAGAGTTCATAGTACGATCTGACAGTACGTTCCCACTGTTCTATAAACCGAGTTAAGAACCTCGTATGAGACCTTAATTACAACATTGAACTACGTTTAGACTTGATCCTAACAGAAAGGTACGTAGGTAGCTCAGTACTACTGGGTGCAGTCTATATCCGTCTTACGACCCTCATTGGTCTTATTCGAGCCTCGGCTTGATTTGGCCCGTAAGCATTTTACGAGTTATATCAGGTGGCGCCGTCTGTGGGAAACTACTTAAAGATCGTTGAAATCATGAACTTCGTTTCAACTCTGATCGGGCGAGCTCAAGATTGGTTCACGAGCCAATATAGAGGTTCTATCACCTCATACCCCCAACTGATTCGAAAATTCGAGAATCGCTTTGCCAGTAACAAAAGAGCAAAGAGATCAATATCAATGATAATGGGTCTAAAGCGAAACTCGGTAAAAACCCTACGAACTATTCGCGCAGAGATAGAAGGGATGAATACTCCGAAGATGCTAAAAAGTTCCCAAAAAACGAACTAAAAAGCACCGAGAGTAACTACTCCGAAGATGCTAAAAAGTTCCCAAAAAACGAACTAAAAAGCACCGAGAGTAACTACTCCGAAGATGCTAAAAAAGTTCTCAAAAAACGAACTAAAAAGCACCGAGAGTAACTACTCCGAAGATGCTAAAAAGTTCCCAAAAAACGAACTAAAAAGCACCGAGAGTAACTACTCCGAAGATGCTAAAAAGTTCCCAAAAAACGAACTAAAAAGCACCGAGAGTAACTACTCCGAAGATGCTAAAAAGTTTCCAAAAAACGAACTAAAAAGCACCGAAAGTAACTACCATAGATGCTAAAAAGTTCACAAAAAACGAATTAAAAAGCACCGAGAGTAACTACCCTAGAATCTAGATGCTAAAAAATTCACAAAAAACGAACTGCGGAAAGACATGGACGAGGACAAAAATGATCATCAGGATCATAAGTCCCACAAACCTCGCCGTGAACGATTCTCGAAATACGAGCACTATACGCCCCTAAATTCAATTAGGAGGTAGACCTTGTTGGCAATTCAACAATTCCGACATTCAGAAAAAATTGTTCGACCTAGACCATTACGACATGTATCGCGAAAAGGCTTGGAGCATTACTGCGAATCTCATCGAGAACGAGGACATGATCAACTGGTGTAAGAAGCTAAAGATTAGTCAACACTTCACCTGGGGGGGACGCCCTCAACTGCCTCACGGAAGTAGTTAATCGTATTCTTTTACAATATTTGAAGACTCGTGTTAACACGCGAGCGAGGAAAATGATTCAGATGAGTTACCTGGGATTTTGTGGGCTTACCGCTTGACATCTAGATCATCTACGGGAGAAACACCTTATTGCCTCGTATACGGATCTGAAGCAGTGATACCCGCCGAAATAGAAGTCATGACGGAGAGTGTAAGTTCGTACGACCCTAGTTCTAACACGGAGCAGAGACAATTCGAATTAGAAACTATCGAGGAGGTACGAAGTCGGGCATATGCTAATATTCTGAGGCACAAGAACACGATGATTCGCGCATACAACAAAGGAGTCAATCTTCGAACCTTCCAAGTTGGGGATTTGGTAATGAAAAAGGTCGAAGTATCAAGAACCGTAAAAAAAACTCGAACCTAACTGGGAAGGTCCATTTTAAATTGTCAAAGTCACGAAGCAAATGACTTACAGATTACAAGACATGGAGGGAAAAGAATTACCCCGACCATGGAATGTAAATAATCTATGACGTTTCTATGCATGAAATATTACAAATGATTATGGTTTTGATTTTGGCTCGATGAATGTTTTGTTTATGTTGACATCAATACCGCGATAGAATAACGCATACTCACTCGAATACATAACTAACTCGTACACAAGTGATAGCGATACATACCACAACATCAGAATATACTTGCGAAATAATTGTCAAAATTACAATTCACCATAGTTCGCAATGCAAAACATATTACAATAAACAATTTTCAACAAATTTTCACGTTCTCATTCTCCGCCTCAGGCTCAGTATCAGGCTCGGGTATCGATGCGACAGGCTCGGGCACACTTGAAGAAGGGGCTGAGGCAGATGCCGATCCAGGTGCAAGTCCTGCGGAGGAAAGCCCCATCTCAGAAACTGGGGTCCTCGAAAGTGGAGGAGGATAGACCCTTTCTTCAGCTGGAGCCTCATTTGAAGTATCCTCACCACGATCCACAGTCGAGTCTAGAGCAATCATGAACGGACCACTGTCACTATTCTGAGTAGCTTCTTGCCTTTCACGAGTCACAGCTTCGACCACAGGCTCAAACTCAGGAAATTCTTTGAAGGGTAATACCTCGCCAGGGTTACGTTGGTCGTACAGTTTCGTCGTATTCATGGGATGTGGCATATTCCTCTACCTCGAACTCAGGAATCAGTTTACCATCTCTACCTCGTATCCAGGCCTACACGAGCCCAAATCCTCAATCTCGTATGAGACTATACGACCCTAGTATGAATATTATGGCTTATTTACCTAAAGGTCCCTAATCTAATTGTGTTTATTTGCATTACACTACCTAACCCGCGTGTTTATATCGGGTCAGACCTGGTGTAGCCCTAGCCCGGGTAATCTGGTACGTCCATTCTAGGGACACGTGCAAGACATCCCGCTGATTCCGCAATCGTCCGTACATTGGGTACTGTGCCTATAAATAGTGCCATTTAATATTAAGAGGAGGACTTTTGGGGACTGACTGAACAGTACATCGAGAGTTCATAGTACGATCTGACAGTACGTTTCCACTATTCTATAAACCGAGTTAAGAACCTCGTATGAGACCTTAATTACAACATTGAACTACGTTTGGACTTGATCCTAACAGAAAGGTACGTAGGTAACTCAGTACTACTGGGTGCAGTCTATATCCGTCTTACGACCCTCATTGGTCTTATTCGAGCATCGGCTTGATTTGGCCCGTAAGCATTTTACGAGTTATATCAAATAGTTTCTCTACCTTATCTTCACAATATTATAGAGTAATATTATTGAACTCTACGAAAAAATGTTCAATAAAAAATTCAACGATACTTTTACTATATTACAAAAATAATTTACACGAAATACTCCATATCGTGTTTAATAGTCTTTTGAGATTTCATTTCCGAGACAATTATGCAATACATAAATGATTATAATTATTTTAAGACTCAAAATATCAGACCATCTAAAAAATTATTCCGATTTCATAATTTAAATTATCCTTTTAGTAGAAAGAAAAAAACACAAGCAAACACCTTTTAGTCAAATACAAGCAAACACAAGCAAACACCTTTTAGTCAAATACAAGCAAACACAAGCAAACACCTTTTAGTCAAATATAAACCTGCATATTATGTTCAAAAGTCTATATATACATATTTGTTGAACTTATCAAACTCCCTTAGTCAAACTAATAAAATTCAAATTTCTTTAGTTTAAGAAAAAAATAATCACAAGTAGACTTTAATTCACCTATAAATATAGGGTTAATTAAACATTTTATTTCATGTATACAAAAAAAATGGCAACAAACACTATGAAGAGCCTCACAATAACATTTATTATCATCATGTTTGTATTTTCTCCTTCAATAAATCCATGTGGCGCAGCCCGATTCGCTTATCAAGGTAAATTATTCAAGAAAATTAACACAAATAGTAAATTATACTTGTTATATAATTTGTATATATTATAGTATCATATAATTTGTATACATATATATATTTTTAATACAGTGGTTGATCATAACTCATAAGATAATCTTATTGTATTTGTTGTATAAATATTCGAACTTGTTGTATAAATATTCGAACGTGATAAAACCCGACTCAAACTATTAGATTTAAGCAAATTTATGGCATTAAAATGTAATTTTTGTTTCTATAATTTGTATTTTTTAAATTTGTTAATTTATATTTTTTTAATTGATTATTGCAGAAACTGAAGTACTTAAGCCAGCAAAACCTTGTGGCCCTTGCTCTTGCTGCAAACCTAATAATCCTCCATGCTGCATATGTGCATGCCCTTATCTACCATGAAATGAAGCTTAATAGTGTGATTAAAATATGAATTTTAATTTTTTTTGTGATTTCTTTGTATTTTATAATATTTGATAATGAATAAACATAGTTTGCCATTTTTGTATGTTTTTTTTAACCGCGGTAAATCTAATATTAGTAAAATAATGCGTCAAACGACCCTAAGAAACTACAATAAAAACAAAAAATCAGAAATAATCGAACAAATGATAAATTATTGATTCGACAAGATGATAAATATAGACGAAAATATGGGTAATTAACACAAAAATATATGTGTTTTAATGTATACTATATATATTAACGAGTAAGGGAAACGATTCTATTGATATAGATATGTATTAAAGTTAGAGACGATCCTCTAATTAATTTGACATCCCGAAAAAGATAAATATATGCTCTTTTCTAATCAATAAAAATCTAAGGCCATGTGAAATCCTTAGATACTATTGGAACCTAATGAAGCTAAATAATAACATAAGTAATTAACACTAAGATAAATTAAAATTTGTTTATATATCTATTAGGTAGGATATTTGAGTTTTATCGCATTAATATAAGGTAGATGTTTTTATATTTTCAAAAAATTCATTTTTTTTTTTCAATTTTCATAACTTTTTTTTATGTCTTTTTATGCATGATTATATTATAAATTATAGTCTTACTAAATAAGTAAGCTAGAAAAAAAAAACATTGATTAAAATGAAATTTAAAGAAACAAGATATAATATTGTTGAGAGAGGCTAAATTTCGGGTTAAGCTGTACCTACGAAATCTATATAAAATTTATTTAAATTCATTTTTTGAAATATATAGAAATTACGCTATGTTTATTTAAGATTTTTTAGTTGAAATTTTGAAAAAAAAAATTGAGAACTGCATACAATGTTAATTCGTGTGAAATGATATGTGTTTATTCACGATTTTAAAAATGAGTTAAAAAATATAAAATGTGTCAAATCAATAGTGGAGGCTGATTATGGTGATACAGTGAATAATTGTGTTAGTTATTATTATATAATTATTAGGTGAATAAATAAAATATAAAATAACCTTATCAAAATATGAAGCGTTAATATCAATTCTATTTTTTTTAATTTATAATTTAAAGAAAAAAGGTCGAGTCAATAGTAGAACACTTAATTTGAAAGAAATATCACTAGAGATATGGTATTTATATTATAAAGAAATTGGCAATTAATGCAAGCATAGTAATTCAACATGGTAGAACCAAGAATTCAACGTTCAAACAAATACTGCATATTCATATCATATGTCTTCAATATCTTCTAATGCCTATAAATATGCCTTCAAACAAGTAATAAAATTGCAATAATTCTAAATTTTAAAGTATTTTTATCTTTCAATTTGCCATGGCAAAGAACACTTTGAGCTCTATTATGGTGGCTTTCTTCCTTTTCGCCCTCGTTTTATCGCCAATTTTACAAACAAGTGAAGCCGCTCGATTCACCACCATTCAAGGTAATATCATCGTCACGTTTTTTGTGACCGTCTTGAAAAAATTACATTTTTCGTCTCGTATATAGGATTAATGATTCAATTTTGTATGGCACGTTTTTGATATCATGACACTTCTTTATATATTTCATTTTAATCCTTTTGAGTTACACAATCTGTATAAAATAAATGATACTTGGTGGTTTTTGAGAGTTTAATTGTTCGAGTAATATTCATTATATAATAAATTATATGTGGCGGGTCTACCATCATATACCCATATGTATATATGATTACATTTATTAATAAATTATATGATGAATATTATTCACAAATTAAATCTTCGAGAGCCACCATATATCAGTGACACTTCTTAACAAAATTATTTATCACTATCCACATCATCAACTCGTGAATTGTCACCAATACTCTTAACCATTGATTTTTCTTTCTAATTCTTTTTCCTTTTTTTCATTTTCATGATTTTTTTTGTCACCACACATACACAATTAAATGAGTACTAAAGTCAAAATAGATATTATAGCAAGTTAGTGTAATTAAAGGGTAAGTGATACGTAAATTTGTTTTTAAGTATTTGGAATACATTGCATAGTTTAGGGGTCATTATGTAATTTTTGTCATTTTACAAGTACTCAAAACGATAATATTTATATGCAGCCAGCCAAATAAATAATTATGATTGTGCTGAATTTTACTCTTTAACTTCTTAATTATATAATTATTAATATTTTATTTTCCATTTTTTTGCAGAGGGACTTACAACACGACCCATATGTCCGGCTTGTGTGTGTTGTGAGCCCCCACCACATGGCTCGTGTTGTCGTTGTTGTGCTTCGTCTTCGCCCCCTGTCATCGAGTCTGAGAATGGCGCTCCATGAATCATGATACGTGCTCTCTAGCTACCTAACTACCTTTGAAATAAATGTCTCATTTTGAATAAATTGTCAAAATAAATACAAATTTCATTAATATGTAATAATGAAAATTGTGTAATAATCACCTATATGCATATGTACTATCTTGTTGGCTTAATAATAGTATTTTTCTTTCATCTTAATGAATGCATTATAATTCAGACCACCCTATGTACTTTTAACCATAGATGAGATACTAAAGAGAAAATTTTAAAGGAAAAATGGTCATTATATATATATACATACAAAAAGTCATAAACACTTTTAATAAGGTTTTCTCTTTACAATATCTAATCTTTTTCTATAATATAATCTCCACATTTTGCCAAAATATACTTATGCAGACTTATCAATGTAAATCACTCAACTACATAAAAGACCCTCAAATAGCTACAAATCTCAACTATTTTCTAAACAATTTATGTTCGACAAAAAAAAAATATGTCAAAAAAACCGACGACTTAATGATTTCACACGAGACTTAATGAATTCTAGACGACCCTCGAACGAATATCTACTTACAATGTCATCAACAAAAGCACCTTTTCCCATAAACGGGCGATTTTTCATATGATGTCTGAATATCATGATGATCAGTGTTTTTACCTTGTAATAAATCATCAACTTGGCGAAAAATTCACTTTTGCTTGAATGAATGTTTCGTTAGTTGAAAATCTGTTAAGGGCCGATTCATCAGGTTCGCCAGAATCTGTAATATATGATGTCTGAGAAATAGACAACTGGTAAGAATCGATATCGCTAATATTGACCGTTTTGCCCCTCAAGCCTTCGTTCTTTGCGTATTCAAGTATGAGCTGTTTGGCTTTTTCCCCTGATCTATTGCTTAAAGACTTATTCAGGTCTCTGGCAATGGTTTTACCAGGGGCAGGATGGTAATTTCGCAGTTCGTAACGTAGACAAGCGTTTATCCAACGGAGATAAACTAGCTCTTCGGGTTCTGAGCATCGATCAACTTGGAGTTGCTCGATTTTCGTCTTTAAATCTTCGTTTTGTTGTCTTAGACGTTGACTCTCTTGTTTGAGTTCTCGTATCTAATATAGAAAATAAATCCCGTAAATTTACAATAAAATACTTTTAATCCATTGATAAAATAACATCGTGCTCGGGATTTCAAATGCATAAATACAAAATATCCCGATATTTGAAATGACAACTTTATCTATCAAATAAAAAGCATAATACAATTTCGACTCTATTGGTGAAAACAAATCCACTTAAATTGTCTGCATAATCTTATGGAGCGTTTGGATTGAAGGATTTGAAAACTATGGATTTCAAATTCATTGACAAATCCATTTTAAGTATATTTGGATGAATTCATGTTAGAGTAATGCTATATACCACCGTTTTCATGTCACCAATTTTTCACCTCCCTTTGATTCAGAAAGTATGAATGTATTAAATTCAATTGAATTAATTAAATCCGAATAATTATTTACTAATAATAGAAAGAGTGAAAAATCGGTGGTATGAAAACGGTGGTATATATCATTACTCTTCATGTTATTATGGATTTCAAATCCCTTGTCATTCGTTTTGAATTATTTTCTCCACAACTAATGTTGGATTTCAAATTACGAGTAATTTGAAATCCTTTCTCCACATCCCTTCCACAAATCCAAATCACTCGATCCAAACACACCCTTAAGTTACGTGAATTTGATCATTTTCAGCTATTAATCAAATCAATTCGATGGATTTCAAACCCGATTAATCCTTTTATCCAAACGAAACGTAAAAAAAGGAAGAAATTTTACCTCTTCATTCTGCAAAGTCGAAAAATACTCCAACTTTCGAGCCAACTCAGAGTTTTCTATCTTCAACCCATTATTCATCTTCTTCATCTCATCCAATTCATTCATTTTCGCACATTCATCGATTTCAACGGTCTTGATCTCCTCGTCCCGCCATTTCATTATTCTTTCTTGAAGCGATAAAATCTCGACCCTATAATGTTCATCATCAGATTGAAGCTTATTCTCAAGCCAATTTATCTTCGATTTTGCAGCTTCTAATTCGAACACAACTTGTTCATAATCAGCCATTTGTGCATCAAACAGTCTTCTATCAGACTGTAAAGACTCAATCTTTACAGTATAGAGTCTTATTCGGTTTTGAAGCTCGATAATGGTAGATTGTTGATCTTTAAGGCCTTGATAATCGAGCAAATGAATTTTCATCGTATTTTCGTGTTCTTTGAGGATTTTAACGTTATTTTTCAGGATTTCGATCTCTTTGTTGTGTTCTTCATGTTCGATGTATCTGTTAGGCGCTAAAGATTGTTCGTTTTTTGAATTGGATTTACTGCTTGAAAAGATCTGTTCAAGTGAAAAAATTAGTATCTAATTCAATATGGGAAAAAAGGGCTCTGATTTTTGTGAACTACAAGGATCAAAAACATGATATTACATGAAGATTTATATCTATTTTCTTGGAACATATTAGAAAAATATCAAAAATAAAAATCAAACATACAAAAGGCAAGATTTGACACCAATTTCAAATCCAAAATGGCATCAAATTCAATCACTCTGCATAATAATTCTCTCGAAACGAATTAAGAAAAGTAAACAATTCTTCGTTTTTCTCATAGTACAAAATCCAATCGAATTCAATCACCTTAGTTCGAATTAACTTTCGAATTTCGATCAAAACATATGGAATATAAGCATAAATAAGCAAAAACTATACATAAACATGAAATTCTTAGAAAGAATTTAATCATTAAACATAATTCTCCATTAAAAAATTACCTGCAAACCTCTACCATTCTCACTGTTCTTCCATCTTGAAGCAGCTTGACTGCCAATAACTGAACATCATACCATACAAATCAAAATAAAATAAAATATAACTAAGAAAAAAGCTATAAATTTCCATTTTCCAAACAATAATTAACAATCTTTAATAAAAAAAAATACAAAAAATTGGTAAAATCTAACCTGGAGAAGAATATGAAGGTTTTGGTTTACTGCGCTTAATTCTTTTACTTCTGAAAATAGAATAAATAACTCCACCAACAGAAATGGCCAAAACCACCCCAAATTTCAAAATCTCAGGTCCTATAGGAATGTCCCTTTTCTCTTTTTCCTCCATTTTCAAACAAAATAAACTCAAAATTCAATCTTTTAATCATTTACAGAAAATACAAACAAATAAAAATAAAATCATTTTCTATATGATCAAAACTGTGTTTTCATCTTCTTCTTCATCATCATCCATCTGCAAACACAAAATCACAAAAACCCAGTTGAGAAAAAGCAAAAAGACTCAATCTTTTAACACCCTTTTGACAAATTAAATAAACCCATAAAAAATTGAACTTACAGATGGAGCAAGAATTTTGCTTCAGCATCAAAAGAATATGAATTTGCTAAAAAGAGATTAAGAGAAATATAATTTGATTTGAATTCGTTGTTCTGAATGAGATTAAGAATTTTCTTTGTGTTTAATTAACTATTTTGATCTTTAGGTGGCTTTGACATGCAGACCATTTCTAAGGCTTTTAATTTGGTTTATTTACAAGAGATGATATTGATACGTATCAATTTAAATTGTTAAATATCTCCTATATTTAAAATTTAAGTAAAATAATTTTTATATTTACAAAATTTTGTACTTTGTTAAAAAAACTCAAATTAATTATTGATAGAGTTGGGTTTCACGCCAAATTTAATATAATACGAAATTTATTTTATTTATTTTCTTAATAAAGAAAGTAATTAGTAATTTCTTGTTTTGTAATGAATCCTTTTTAATTTAAGCTGAGTTTGGTCCCTGAGAAAAGGCAATGGCCACTCAGATGTTTGTTTATAGTTTATGTCACGTTTATTCTAAATATTTTTTATTGGGGAATTATTGACTTTTATATTTTTCAATTTTGAAAGGTATAAACTTTTGAAATAATTAAACATAATTGAATTTCGACTAGGTATTATGCAGAAATTATACAATTTGTGTTTCATAAAAAAATTCAAGTGGCTAAAATAATTTTTCCACTTTATTCTTAATTTTTTATTGGACAAAGTGCACTTCACCCCCTCAAAAAATTTGCATTTTGCACTTTCCCTCCTAAAAACACAAAAAAGAGACATTGCCCCCTAAAAATTTGATATATGCATCACTTTACCCCAATTACTATTTTCTGGCCAAATTGTGATCGGAAATCATTTCAAATGATTTTTCGTCAAGAGCATTACCATCTTTACTATTTTTTTGTGATTCTCTCACATGCATGAATTTGAGCCAAAATCATAGTACCTCTCTAACATATCATCGTAGAGCTGCAAAATTTTCACAATGATATCATCTTGCATATAAAGAATGGTAGAAAAAGCTTATCAGAATAGGAATCACATCAAATGCATGATGAGATCATGAGTATTTTGCAACCCTAAGATGATATATTAGAGAAGCACAGCGATTTTGGGCCCAAACCCGGATATGTGATAGAATCACGGATAAATGGTAAAGACGATAATGTTCTTGACGAAAAAAATCATTTCAATAATTTTCGATTAAATTTAGCCGGAAAATAGTAATTGCGGCAAAGTAATGCATATATCAAATTTTTAGGAGGCAATGTCTCTTTTTTGTGTTTTTAGGGGGAAAGTGGAAAATACAATTTTTTGAGGGGTGAAGTGTACTTTGCCTTTTTTATTTCATTAGTAAAAAAAAAAAAACTTTTTCCCGACAAAAGCCCCAACATTTTCGAATTTCCCGGGAATTCAGCGAAGCAAAAACCCCTCCATAAACCCTAATCCCCTAATTGAAACCCTAATTGGATATGCAAGCAGCAGATATGCGTGCATTTCGATCCCTCCATCTTTGCAAAACCCTCCAAAATATCTCATCTCCAATAACCCACACCACAATCACCTGCAGCAAATCCCGTAATGACCCTAATTTCCCCCGGAGATTCCAGTCCACTACCGGACCCACCTGGTCCACTCGACAAACCCCTGATGTTCAAACTGTTTACGACCCTGTCACTGGCCGTGTTGTCACCAATCGAGACAATAATGGCAGCAAAGAACCACAACCCAGTGTTGAAACTGGTGAAAATCAACCGAGCAGTGTAGATGTGGGGAACAGAAGATATGGAGATGTCATAGGTAGCAGTAGTGTTAGGAAGAAGGGGAAGAGTAGGAGTGTTCATGTTTGTGAGAGTTGTGGGTACTCTGATGGGCAGTGGTGGGGCACGTGCAAGCAGTGTGGGGATGTTGGTACCATGAAGCGGTTTACGACCGAGAGTGGTGACCGGAAAGTGAGTGGGATCAATGTGTCGGAGAATATTGCTAGAGCATGGTTGCCTAAGGAGGTGGGTGCTCCGGTGCCGATCAAGTTGACTGATGTTTACAGTCGGATCGATGAGTCGAATTGGCGAATACAGTTGTAAGTCCAAAAAAAAGAGATTAGTATTGATTTCTGTTTAGTAGTGTTTCATTGTACTACTTTACCTTCAAAATGAGAGATCCTAGTTCGGGTTACTAGTGGGTTGGATGTATATAGTTACTGTATGCTTTGCTTTTGAGTAGGCAGGATGTTTAATTTTGATTGATTCATGTAGTCATAGTTGTTATCTTTACAGATTCAATTAGTGGTCATTGGTTGGCACAGTGTTATTATATGCTTTGTTTTGAATGAGCTGTGTCATAAAATCTTCATTGTTGTTATAGTGTGGGCAGGATGTATGATTTTGTTGATTCATGATATTCATAGTTTTGTTTATTGTTTAATTTAGTTTGTATGGTATTTTAGTTTTTTCTGTACTATTGACATATAGACCTGGAATATTTGGAGCTGAAGTGGAGAGGGTTCTTGGTGGCGGTTTAGTTCCAGGTATTCCTTCTTCTTTTCCGCATAAGGCATTTTTTGTATTATGTTTGATTAGGCAACTATATATAAATACTTTATTACTGTACATACTAAGAGCTCAGCTGTTTTTCTTGGATATTCTTAGTGGCCAGTGCATTTACGGTTTAAATAGCTGAGCATCTAAGTCACAGCTTACCAACTAAGTCTTCCAGGAATTCTTCAACTAATTACTCTAAAAAGTACAATGGAAAATACTAGAAAAAATAAGCCCAAAATTAATTGTGTTTAGCCTTTATTTATTTCATCAAAAGATTGTCACTCTATTGCAACAGACAGAGATGGCTCATTTGCCACATAACCTGTACTAATTATGCAGAAACTAATTTAGATTGGTTAAGCTAGAAGCCTAGATTGGACCCCTCAATAGAGTGGTGGAGTACTTTAAAATCTAGTACCAGAATGCAAATTGATGGTATGGCACTTGGATAACCCATCCTTACTTCAAACTGATCTTTCACATCTACCTTAAATATTCTATTGCTTTAATTTTCTGTGTCTTCCGAATTCTTCTAAAATCATATTTTTTTGGTTTCATTTCGATTTCACACTGGTTATTTTTGGTACAGGTTCTCTAGTATTAGTGGGTGGAGATCCCGGTGTTGGTAAAAGCACACTGTTGTTGCAGGTATTTGTTTTGTTCATTGGGGGCAATGATATTCATTTATATAAACTTCCTCTCAATATTTAATAATATTTTTACTAAGATTCTTATATCTGTGGTTTATCTACTATATATGTAACATCACATTACTTTCTGAATTGAAGATTGCTGCGTTAATATCAGAAGGGAATTCTGCGGATGTCCCAGCTCGAGTTATATATGTATCTGGAGAAGAGGTATGTATTCTCAGTGTGCAGTCTACTTATGCTTGAAAAATGTAATTTCTTTGTTTGTAGAGCGTGGATTTTTCACTGCTGTGGAAATATTCTTCTCAAGCTATTTTATCATTCTTGTTTTATCCCTGGTGTTGTCTATTTCTGAGCCACCTACTTATATGATAAGACTACTATCAGGTTGTAAAATATACCTACTTTTGATTGCAGAGTGTTGAGCAAATTGCAAATAGATCTAATCGTCTGAGTATTGATACAGACGGACTTTTTCTATACTCAAGTACAGATATTGAGGTAAATTTTCTAGGCATGCTCGTATACCTTCTCCGAACATCATAAAGGTTATTATGATATATCATATCAAACAGTTGTTTTTGTTAGTAGCAATTGATGTATTAACATGAGAAGCTGCAAACAAGGGTGTTTCGGATTTTATATCCCACTGGTTTCACTATTTTTTATTATACATTTATTCTTCAATTTGCTACCTCTCTTGACAGGAAATTCTAGAACAAGCTAAACTTCTTTCCCCAAGGGCTCTTGTCATCGACTCGATACAGACAGTCTATTTAAATGGAGTGACTGGAAGTGCTGGAGGTGACGTGCAGGTTTTGAAACTGTCCCAGTATATTTAGCTGATTCAGTTTAACAAATTTCTATTTCTCTTATATGATGCACTTGAAGGAAAAATATCGGTAGAATTGTATTAAATGATCATTACAATAATTAGACTGGCGTATGTAGGCCTTTTCATCTTCATATTCTAAACTCTTATGCCCAAAAGAGTTTGATATTGGTTAATTTCTACAGAATGTTTAAGCTACGCATACCTTGCCGTAATATCATATTACATTTTGTAATGCTAAGTTGACATGTGACAGGTGAAAGAATGCACTTCAGCCTTACTACGGTTTGCTAAGAGGACTAACATCCCTATTCTTTTGGTATGTTCAAGCTTCGGAAATGGGTTTTAAATCATGTTGCATTGAATGTTTTATGTTCATTATGTCAGAAATAACCGTAATTTAGTTCATGTATTTTCACTGCAGATTGGACATGTGACCAAAACTGGAGACATAGCTGGACCTCGTGTATTGGAGCACATAGTGGATGTTGTTTTATATATGGAAGTTGGTACCTAATTCCATCTTCTTTCTCGAGCAATTTCTGTTTTCAGTTACTGCAATTGAATTAGACTATTTATTTCTATCATGTTAGCTCTTGACACTCCATATGGCCACAAAACTATGTTTCTTTTCATTTTATTTTTCTGTATTTTTGTGTGTGCGCTGGGATGTATATCTGCTCTATTTTTTTCAATGTACATCATACTAAACACATTCGTGATGGATGTTTGCAGGGGGAGAAATGTTCAGCACATCGATTGCTTCGATCGGTGAAGAATCGATTTGGCTCCACAGATGAGGTAGTTCATGTTTTCATTCGTTAGTATTAATTTTTTAAGGCCCAACTTTTAATTTCTGAGTTATAGTTCTTTATATAAGAATGCCATATCAATTGCAGCCTTTTCTAATAGAACTTTTCTTATACTGGATTTCCCATAGAACGTGTGGTTTTAAGAAGGGCATGAGTTTTGGCTTAAACTCTTAAATGGTATATTCTGATGGGTGATTTATACAACCAGCCAAGCTAGTCAAGTGTACACTATATAGTCAGATGTAAAAGCATGATATCCTGTGGTTTTAAATCTTACAAGAAACATATTTCTCCTTATGGTTTTTATTGGCCTTCACGACTCACAAGTCATCAAAATGCAAGTATATACTCTTGACAAAAGGAATGGTATGTTTCTGTCAGCTTGGAGTTTTCAAAATGTCACAGTCAGGATTACAAGGCGTTTCAAATCCCAGCGAGATGTTCTTAGGTGAACAGCATTCGGATTCCGATTACTTAGCTGGATTAGCTGTTGCTGTGATTATGGATGGATCTCGAGCATTTCTTATTGAAATTCAGGTACTACTTTTAACCGTCCTTGGGTTTAGTTTGTTTACGAAGTTACCGAGTTTAGTAAACACGTCTACTTCCTTTACTAAATACACCCTTTTATGCATGACAAATATTAGGGGTAGCAATTTGGGTCCATACATATATTTGGACCCAAACCAAGCTAAGTTTTCAATTGATTGGGTCCTAACATTTTAACATTTTAGTTCCAACTGGGTTAGCTTTTAATAATATTTGGGTCCAATTGGGTTTTAAATTAGGCCCAATTTGGATCTAAATTGAGTCCAACCTATTCTCCACTTTGAGTCAATAATCTACATTTTACACTCTACAACAACTCCTTACACCACTTTGATTCATAATGGGTCCTTATTGGGTCCATTTTGGGTCCACTTTGGGCCCAACTATAATGCATATTTTTTGACACTGGACCCAATTGGACCCAACCCACTTTAAGCCCAACCCAAATGGACCCGACCCAAACCCAACCCATTCAACCTAATTGCCACCCCTAACAAATATGATTACCTTACATTGAATAATATAGAAATATAGAATAGTTTGATGAATTTCTTTTGCTCTCTTTATTTTTTATTGTTATTGTTTGTCTGTAGGCATTATGCGTAGCTGGCTCATCAGTTGGGAGGCATGTAAATGGTGTTCAAAATAGCAGGGCGGATATGATTATTTCAGTGAGCGGTTTTTGTGATTTGGGTTATTTCTCATTTTTGGGGTTAAATTTATCTTCTTAATTCACTCGGTGCTTGTTAGGTTTTGCAGTATTGCTTTTATTTTCAGAAACCAAATGTTTTGACTTTTGAAATATCCAGAGTCTATCATTATTGATTGCTCTGTTTCTCAGTCATCATTTTTGATTAAATTTTTTAATAACTGGCAATGAAATTTCATTGATGCAGCTGAGCAGTATGTTAATGTTCTCATCCTACATGTTCTTTATGCAGGTTATTATAAAGCAAGCTGGTCTTAAGCTACAAGAGAATGTAATAATCTGTACACTTATTCTCGATTTGAGTATTTTATATGCGTTTGTATGTAGAGAAGTTATTGTTGATATCTTGCATTTTAATTATCCTTAAATTTGTTACTCCGTTAACTACAATTAGAGACTAAATACCCCTTCAAAACCTGCAAAAGCAAAGAGAAGTTTTTGTACGTAATAGTGGCATTCTTGGTATACCACTGTTGTTTAATACAACGATTGTAGGTAATATCGAAATGATCGCAACAAAGCTTCTAATGATAATACCAGTTAATTATCGCTGGTTTTTGGCTTACTTGTTCTTCACCCTCTTGTGTTTAATTCATTTAATTCTTGTCCTATCACATGAATCCCTGATTTAATATCTGAAAAAAAAATCCATCATATTTTCTAATTTAGATGTGTTTTATCTTTAGGGCATTTTTCTTAATGTCGTGAGTGGGGTTAACCTGACCGAAACAGCTGGTGATCTAGCGATAGCAGCCGCAATTTGCAGCAGGCAAGGGCTCTTATAACAATTTACTTCGAACCTTATTTAAGGATCATAATTGCTGTTTATTACCAAAATAAGCAATGAAATATTGCCTTATCTCTGTACTTTCTCAGTAACGATACATTATTTCTCGTTTATACTTCAACTGTTAATAGTTGTTGCCATTTATAGTTATGTATTTTACAACGAGATACAATCTTGGTTAATCTTCTATAGTCTTGTAGTTATTGATGAATCCCAAAATGGAAGGCTTTTTCGCAGAAAGTCATATGTTTTGTTTAATTACATTGTGAAAAAAGAAAATGATCATATACAATGTTCTATTTTAACTAACTAAATCTATTATTGTGTTATATTCAGCTTCTTGGAATTCCCGATACCCAATGGCATAGCATTCATTGCAGAAGTCGGTCTGGGTGGCGAACTTCGTGTGGTACGTGAAAATTTCATCATCATATTTCGTCTATCTCATATTATTCATCCCATTATCATAATACACACAAAGGTGCTGTATTTTCTCTTTCTTCTCAGTTTTCTTGTGGATGGGAATGTGATATTTTGTGCAATTATACATAATTTTTCGGTGGTCGTAATATCGTTTAAGCTAAAAGACGCAAACTGTATGGTTTTGTGATGATGGGTTGTGGGGTTCTCGAGAGATCCAATCCGGGTTTTTTCAGATTTTCAATCTTGGTTTATAATGTCGAAATTGGCATATTTTTATCAGTAAAACATTAAAAAAAAAACACGAATTAGATCGAATTATAGGGTCATATTTGCAAAATCGTAACATTTGCTCGATTTTTACGCCTTTTTCTGATAGGTATCTCAATTGGACAAAAGGGTAAACACATTAGCAAAGCTGGGATATAAGAAGTGCATAATCCCCAAGGCTGGAGAAAAGTGTTTTCCAGAGCTAAAGCCACAAGGTATGGAGATTGTGGGATGTGAAAATTTGAAAGATATGATTAACACTGTTTTTAGAAGCAACTGAGAATGATCTTAATGTGATATATACTGTATAATTTGTGTTCATTAGTAGTGAAGGTGATTTTGAAGAAATTTTCGTCTTTGAAATGTTCGCGCCTTCAGAATGTACTGTATATTCGATAAGTAAACGAGTTTTGGGACCGATTTAGATGCCTTTTACGAAAGGGTTTTAGAAATTTTATTTTATATTTATTTTTTTATAAAATTATGAGATACTTGTCATATATATATTTATTTTTTATTTGCTATTTAAGAACTTTATAGGGAGATAAATTACTATTTGCTCTCCAATATCTATATTTTGGACTTGATTTCAAAACGATTTTGATTATATCGAAAAATCTAGTTGTATATTTTAATGTAATTAGTATACGTACTTTATTAAATAATTGTTGCATGGGACGTGGGCTAATTTATTATAATTTATAAACTCCTTGTGATTATCACACTAAATGACAACAATATCTAATCAAATCATGTATTTGACCAAAATATATAGGTGTCTCTCTATTAATCAAAATAAATTAGCTTAAAATAATTAAGCTCTGATTAACTTTGTCGTGTACTCGATTAATCATGCCACTATTAACCTTTTCGACAACTCGTGAATCTCGTCTTCATGCAGATATTGAGTCATTATCATTGATTTTATTGTTTATTTTTTTATTATATATATATATTATTAACCACCTAATTGGAACGAAAATGTTATATTAAAACGTTTAAATATTATCAATTATTTACACAAAAATTAATTATTATATTAGAAAACTATTGCCATTCTCTACTATTTAAAAACCACCAATCAAGCATCAAAGTTTCACACCAAAACTCACATTTTCTTCCATTTTAAAAAAAATAAAATGAAGATTTTATTTTTTCTTGTTTTCATGACAATTTTACTCTCAACTTGTCATGCAAATTCCTCAGGGCAATTCAACCCAATCCACCTCCTCCGCCCTCGCTCCGGCGGCGTACGCCTTGCCGGCATCGACTGCCTGAGCTGGCGGCTGGCGGTGGAGGCGTACAACCTCCGGGACTGGCGGCTGGTTCCGGCGTCGTGTGAGAACTACGTCGGAAACTACATGCTCGGACAGCAGTACAAAAACGACTGCAAAGTGGTGGCGGAGGCCGCCGTGGAGTTTGCCGAGAGCCGCAAAGTCGCCGGAGATGGGAAGGATGCTTGGGTGTTTGATATTGATGAAACGACGCTGTCTAATCTTCCTTATTATGCTCGCTCTGATGTTCAATTTGGGTAATTATTTCATTAATATATCTTTCTTTCTTTTTTGTTAATATTTAGAAAAATTATAAGTAGTTAAGAAATATATTAAGTTATATTTGATATGGGAGTTTGAAATATTCTTATATAAACTAGCTAATATTTCAACAACACAATTAAACTCATAAATTATAAATAATGGAGACAAATCTTTCTATTACATAATATCATCACATCATTATGAAATTAATAATTATTTATTTAAAATAAATTATAAATAATAATTCAAACAAATAGATTCTTGTTAATTTCACAATGACGTGACACTATTGTGCGATAGAGGATCTAGTCCGATTTTTATATACTATTGATTTACACATCCCTAGTTTGGATAAGAAATCATTTAAGAATAAATTATAACTAATAATTCAAGTAACTAGACACCTGTAATTGTCATAATAATACAACACAATTTTTGCACACCACTGTCGAATTTGAAGATTTGCTCCGCTTTTATATACAGTTGATTTTTCACATTCTGTATTTGTAGCCAAATAATCACTTGTAATTAATTTATTTTAATAAATTTATTATATTTATTATTCATATTTTTTAAATTAAAAGTCAGTAAAAAATCGATGATATTAAAACGATAATTTATAATCATATATTTGTGGCGATTTATATGTATAGGGCAATACCATACAATGACACGGCGTTCAATGATTGGGTGGCGGAAGGGACGGCACCGGCTATTCCGGCCATCCGGCATCTCTACAACAAGGTTTCATCTCTAGGGTTTAAGACTATCTTCTTAAGTGGTACAATTGAGAGATTAAGAGACATTAGAATTACCAATTTAAACAAAGTTGGTTACAAAAATTGGGATAAACTCATCCTCAGGTATATAACTCTCACTCGTTATTTTTTCAATCTCATATAATATTTATAAACTTGCAAAATTAATTAGTGTACAACTATACATATTGTATTCTCAAATCTCGATAAAAAATGAATGAGAACCGTTAGTTTGGTTACATATATTTTGGGCTGAAAATTGAAACAAGCTGCTTGATACTCGACTCGAACTTGATTGCTAAAAGTTCAGTTCAGACCAGGTTGGATAATTTATCAAGCCAAGCTTAAACAGTTTTTTGTATTTGATAAATTTTGAACTCGATTAAAGCTCGTTTGAGCTCGACTTGTAACAATCAAACCAAGCTCAAACACAATTTTCAAAGCTCGATTGTAATTCAAACAAGCTCGAACATTTGTGTGTTCAGCTCGACTCGACTCATTTACATCCCTATATATATTATACTCTTACATATATTATATGTGATTAGTAATAAAATTAACAATACGTATAATATACGATCGAAATTATCTCGAATTTATAACAAAAATTGCAGGGGAGAAGAAGATAGAGGACTTTCAGGAGTGGAGTACAAATCAAAAAGAAGAACACAACTTGTAAAAGAAGGTTATAGAATCATTGGAAATGTTGGAGATCAATGGAGTGATTTAATTGGTGAAAATGTTGGCAATAGAACTTTCAAAGTGCCTGATCCTATGTACTATATTGGCTAGTTAATTATGAAATTAATTTGAAGATTTTCATCTATTTTAATAAATTTGTGATTATATAATAAAATATGTCCAATTTATTTTTGGTTTAGAAAATTGTATGGGGTGGGGTATAAGTTATTTCTCTAGTGACCTCTGACAAATAAGTTTCACCAAAACATTATTTTATCTTACAAAAAATAATCATTTAAACACAAATATAATATTTTCAGGGAAAATGTCATTTTCAATTTTTAATACCTTAATATAATAACATAACCTTAAAATATTTTCTCATGAAAATATAACACGACGATGGAGCTACTGAAAATCTCGTAGCATTTTTCTTAATGAGTGATTTTATATAGGTAAACTATTTTTTGTCAATTCATATCATGAGAGCAAGAACATATGTTTTTGTAGAATTGATAAGTATTAATTTTAAAAATATATTATAATAATAATTTTGATAATTGAACACTTATAAATCTTACAATTATTACTATATATTATTATGGGATCGAAAATTCGTTCCACAATTTTATAATATCTTTATTGATTTCACATATGTAACCATCATATATATACGAGATCTATGAGAACCAAGCATATATTGGACCATATCTCTATGTCGGAATCAACATCGCCTTAGATTACCAATTCTATAAAATTAATTTTTAAAAGATTTATGATAATATTATATATATTGGATTTAATTGGCAATGATTAACAATTGAATAGTTACATTTATGTTTTACCAATATAATCTTTTGGTAAATTACCACGAGCCCCTCGAGATTCTGCAAATTATAAAACAACCCGATAGATCTCAACAACTCGAAAATATGTACTATAATTGTAATAAATTTATATTGATGAGGATTTTATGAAATTTTTAACACTTAAAAGTCTTAAATTGTTTTTCTTAATTGGGATCTCATATAATACTCGTATTTAGAGATACAAGTTTTCGAAGTATTTTGTTGGGCTGAAGTGGCCCATTTAGTTTGAATTATGAAGTTTAAAGGGCCAAAGCCTATTAAAGAGAGCCGAACATGAGCAAGCCTGTTGGGCTAGAGTTCGGCCCAAGATCAATTTTTAAGATAACAGTTTCGTCTTTATGTCTTTATTAAAATAGTAATTGAATTTAAAAGTTACGAAACTAAATAAAATCAAATTACATTGATGTACGATTCTTAAAAGAACGAACGATCCAACCAAGAATGCCAAAAATGATTGAAAGTAAATTTCGATAAGTTTTTCGACTCAAGTCATTTGCAGCTCGATCTTATCATATATAGATGCTCAGTGGACAATTATATAACAGATCAAGTCCAATAGATGAGTCATTTTTCGGTGGTTGTAATATTGTTTAAGCTAAAAGGCGCAAACTTTATGGTTTTGTGATGATGGGTTGTGGGGTTGTCGAGAGATCCAATCCGGGTTTTTTTTTTCAATCTCGGTTTATAATGTCGAATTTGGCATTATTTGTATATGTAAAACATTTAAAAAAACACGAAGTATATCAAACTATAGGGTCATATTTTGCAGAATCGTAATATTTGCTCGATTTTTATGCCGTTTTTGATAAGTAAACGAGTTTTGGGATGATTTAGATGCCTTTTACGAAAGGGTTTGAGAAATTATCCTAATTTTTGCTTAGGGAAATTATATTATATATATGCTTCCATAACATGCTAGTAATTATATGGTATCTTTTCATAACATGTTAGTAATTAATACATAACTAAATATATATATATATATATAATATTTATATATAATTATTATTTATGCCTCATATAAATTAATTATTACTTTCGTACTTGATGGCACGCTCAATATATATTTTATATCACACAATGATGTAGTACAGTCATATTTTATATTATTGTGGGATTGACAAATCATACATACATATTTTTGTCTAATATATCGATTTGATATACGATAGATCTTCAAAATTTTATTTTATATATATTTTTTTATAAAATTATGAGATATTGTTATATATACATCTATTTGCGTAAATTGCTTTTTTCATTGAGGTTTTTTTGCTATTTACGAACTTTAGAAGGTGGTAAATTGCTATTTGCTTGGAATAAATCCAACGTTTATATTTTGGACTTGATTAGTTGATTACAAAAAGATTTTGATTATATCGAAAAATCTAGTTGTATATTTTAATGTAATTAGTATACGTACTCTATTAAATAATTGTTGCATCATGCATGGGACGTGGGCTAATTTATTAAGCCATATTCATTAATTATTATAAAGTGAATCTATTGTTTATACATTTATTGAGTCAATATCATTGATTTATTGTTTATTTTTATTATATATTTTATCAACCACCTAATTGGAACGAAAATATTATATTAAAACGTTTTCAATATTATCAATTATTTAAACGAAAACTAATTATTATATTAGAAAACTATTGCGATTGCTCTATTATTTAAACAACCCAATCAAGCATCAAACTTTCACACCAAAAATCCCATTTTCAAAAAAATGAAGATTTTATTTTTTATTGTTTTCATAACAATTTTGCTATCAACCTGTCATGCAAATTCCTCAGGGCAATTCAACCCAATCCACCTCCTCCGCCCTCGCTCCGGCGGAGCCGTACGCCTCGCCGGCATCGACTGTCTGAGCTGGCGGCTGGCGGTGGAGGCGTACAACCTCCGGGACTGGCGGCTGGTTCCGGCGTCTTGTGAGAACTACGTCGGAAACTACATGCTCGGAGAGCAGTACAGAAACGACTGCAAAGTGGTGGCGGACGCCGCCGTGGAGTTTGCCGAGAGCCGCAAAGCCGCCGGAGATGGGAAGGATGTTTGGGTGTTTGATATTGATGAAACGACGCTGTCTAATATTCCTTATTATGCTCGCACTGATGTTCAATTTGGGTAATTATTTCACTAATATATATATATATATATATATATATATATTTTTTAATATTTAGAAATACTATTTGTTAGTATTTTTTTAGTTTGTTTAATATTACCAAGTCGGTAGAAATATATTAAATCACTTGATATGGGAGTTTGAAATATTGTTGTATAATTAGCTTTATATTTAAGTGACCCAATCAAACTCATAAATTATAAATAATAATGGAGTCGGATCTTCTATTACACAATGGGTGTTACATCACATTGATAAATAAGTGTCCATTTAAAAAATATAAATAATAATTCAAATAAATGAATTCTCGTCAATTTCACAATGGCGTGATATTATTGTGTGACATATATCTGGTCCGATTTTTATGTACTATCAATTTTCACACCCCTAGTTTGGATAAGAAATTATTTTAAGAATAAACTATAACTAATAATTCAAGTAAATAGACACTTGTAAAATTGTCACAATAATATGAAACAATTATGGTACACTACTGTCGAATTGAAGATTCGCTCATCTTTTATATACCACTGATTTTGTTAACAAAATCACTTTATTAATTTATTTTAATGTATTTATTATATCCATTATTCATACTTTCTAAATCAAGATTAAGTGAAAAATCGATGATGTTAAAATGATAATTTATAATCATATATTTGTGGCGATGTATATGTATAAGGCAATAGCATACAATAACACGGCGTTCAATGAGTGGGTGGCGGAAGGGACGGCACCGCCAATTCCGGCGATCCGGCGGCTCTACGAGACTAAGAGACATTAGAATTACCAATTTAAACAAAGCTGGTTACGAGAAGTGGTACGAACTCATTCTCAGGTATATAACTCTCGCTCATTATTTTTTCAATCTCCTATACATATTGTATTCTCAAATCTCAAATTATAAAAAATGAATAAGAATCGTTAGTTTGGTTACATAAATTCTGGGCTGAAAATTGAACTAAGCTACTCGATACTCGACTCGAGCTTGATCGCTAAAAATTCAGTTCGAGCCCAGTTCGATAACTTATCAAGCCAGGCTTAAACAGTTTTTTGCATTTGATAAATTTTGAACCTCGAATCGATTAGTTAAAAATAATAAAGGCATATACAAAATAATCAAACTATTCGAGTTCGACTCGATCAAATCAAGCTCAAACACAATTTTCAAAGATCGATTGTAATCAAACAAGCTCGAACATTTGTCTGTTCAGCTCGACTCGACTCGACTCATTTACACCCATGTATATATTATACGTGCTTGATTAAACTCATTTATATTTTTATATGTGATCAGTAATAAAATTAACAGCGCGCGTATATTATACGATCGAAATTATCTCGAATTGCAGGGGAGAAGAAGATAGTAAACTTTCAGCAGTGGATTACAAATCCAAGAGAAGAACACAACTTGTAAAAGAAGGTTATAGAATCATTGGAAATGTTGGAGATCAATGGAGTGATTTAATTGGTGAAAATGTTGGCATTAGAACCTTCAAAGTGCCTGATCCTATGTACTACATTGGCTAGTTAATTATGATTTAATTTGAAATTTTCATGGCATTGTAATAAATTGAAAGTTTGAAACTTTCATGGATTTTAATAAATTATGTCCAATTTATGGCGATTATAATAAAATTTGAGATTTGTGATCATGACATTTTATATGCAATAAATCTGTGGTTTAAAATATTCGCAAAAAGGTAGATGATTAACCCAATACTCATGTAGTTTATAATATAATCTTAAAATATTGTCTCAAGAAAATACAACACAATGATGGAGCTACTTAAAATCTCATAGCATTTTTCTTAATGAATGATGAGTGCTTTTATATAGGTAAATTATTTTTCGCCGTTTCATATCATGAGATCAAATATTTTTATGGACTTGATAAGTGTCAATTTTATATGTAATAAATCTGTAGTTTAAAATATTCGCAATTAGGTAGATGATTAACCAAATACTCATGTAGTTTATAATATAATCTTAAAATATTGTCTCAACACTACAAGAAAATAGGGTATCAGAGACGGACAAATCCGTCTCTGATACCCAATTTTTCCGTCTCTAAATGGTTTTAGCGACGGAATCGTCCGTCGCTAAGATCGGTCGCTAAAAGGCTTGACGCAAATTAGAGACGGGCCAAAATCCGTCGCTAAATTTAGTGACCGATCATATCTGTCTCTAGTGTGATGCTATTTTTCAAACATAATCCGTCTCTAATCCGATAATATTTAGTGACGGATTTAGAGACCGAATTAATATTTAGTGACGGATTTAGAGATCGAATTTACTTCCGTCTCTATAGTCGTCTCTAAATCCGTCACAAAATTAAAATTTAGTGACCGATTTTTTCCGTCTCAAATTTTGTATCTCAAATTAATATTTAGTGACGGAGTTAGAGACCGAATTTACTTCCGTCTCTACATCAGTCTCTAATCCGTTACAAAATTAAAATTTAGTGACCGATTTCTTCCGTCTCTAATTTTGTATTTTAAATTAATGTTTAGTGACGGATTTAGAGATCGAATTTACTTCCGTCTCTACATCCGTCTTTAAATCCGTCACTAAAACCGATTTCTTCCGTCTCTAATTTTGTATCTTAAATTAATATTTAGTGACGAATTTAGAGACCGAATTTATTTTCGTCTCTGCATCCGTCTCTAACTCCGTCTCTAAATCCGTCACAAATGTAAAATTTAGTGACCGAGTTTTCCGTCTCTAATTTTGTATCTTAAATTAATGTTTAGTGACGGATTTAGAGACCGAATTTATGTCCGTCTCTAAATCCATCTCTAATGTCTTATTTATTTTAGATAAAGCGACGGGATATTAAAGCCGTCGCTAATCCATCGCCAAATAGAGACGGAGTGAATATCCGTCACAAAATTCGTCTCAAATACCCCATTATTAGAGACGGATTTACGTCCGTCTCTAAAATTCCGTCTCTGATACCCTATTTTCTTGTAGTGTGCAAGAAAATACAACACAATGATGGAGCTACTTAAAATCTCATAGCATTTTTCTTAATGAATAATGAGTGATTTTACATAGGTAAATTATTTTTTGCAGTTTCATATCATGAGAGCAAATGTTTTTATGGACTTGATAAGTGTCAATTTTAAAAAAATATCATAATAATTGTTAAAATAAGCATGGAAGAACAAAGTCTAAAAAGAAAGAAAGTGTATGAGAGAGTTTTCTTCTTATTAGAGAGAAAAAATGTTACAATGAATAATGAACTCAAAACCCTAGAGTTCAACTTTTATATTCTAAACTCTTTTCTAATTGCAACTTTAGTCCTTGAACAATATCTAAACTACGAATATGCCGTCGAGAATATTATTATGGGCCGAGCCCTATAACTTAAAATGGGCTCTCTTTATTCCAAAGAATCTTTAATTCCGGACTGAGGCTTGGTCTTTGGGCCTTCTTCATTGATATAGCCCATAAGGCCTTTATTATCTTTAACACCCTCCCACAAGCTGAAAGTTGGGGAAAAAATATCTATCATTCCCAACTGCTCGACCAATTCTTTATGTTTAGTGCGTCCTAACACATTGTAGATCGAAATATAGTCATATTTTGCAAAATCGTATTATTTGCTCGACTTTTACGCCGTTTTTGATAAGTAAGCGAGTTTTGGGATTGTTTTGGATTCTTTTTAAGAAGGGTTTGAGAAATTATCGTAATTTTTGCATTCAGAAAAATTGTATTACATATACTTCCATAATATGCTAGTAATTATATGGTATCTTTTCATAACATGCTAGTAATTAATACATAACTAAAGATATATATATATATATATATATATAATTTTTATTTATTCATCATACAAAATAAATAATTACTTTCCCACTTGATAATAGTTCAAATAAAAATTCAAAAACGCAAAAGAAAAGGCAAGCTTCTATCTATCCCACAATATTGTATTATAATACATCAGTTTGCTTAATATATTGACTTGATATACGATAATTCTTTAAAATTTTATTTTATATTTATTTTTTTATAAAATTATGAGATATTTGTCATACACACATCTATTTGTGTAAATTGCTTTTTTCGTTCCATTTACTAACTTTACAGGGTGGTAAATTGCTATTATTCACACTAAATATAACAATATCTAACTTTGTAGTTTACTCGGCAACTCGTGAATCTCATGTTTTTTGTAATTGTCAAGTCATTATCATTGATTTATTGTTTATTTTTATTATATATTAATTTTATTAACCACCTGGAACGAAAATGGTATGAATGTTTTAATATTATCAATTATTTAAACAAAAATTAATTATTATATTGCAATTTTTTACTATTTAAACAGCACCAATCAAGCATCAAAACTCACATTTTCTTCCATTTTCAAAAAAAAAATGAAGATTTTATTTTTTCTTGTTTTCATAACAATTTTACTATCAACTTGTCATGCAAACTCCTTTGGGCAACTCAACCCAATCCACCTCCTCCGCCCTCGCTCCGGCGGCTTACGCCTCGCCGGCGTCGACTGCCTGAGCTGGCGGCTGGCGGTGGAGACGTACAACCTCCGGGACTGGCGGCTGGTTCCGGCGTCGTGTGAGAACTACGTCGGAAACTACATGCTCGGCGAGCAGTACAAAAACGACTGCAAGGTGGTGGCGGACGCCGCCGTGGAGTTCGCCGAGAGCCGCGGAGTCGCCGGAGATGGGAAGGATGTTTGGGTGTTTGATATTGATGAAACGACGCTGTCTAATATGCCTTATTATGCTCGCTCTGATGTTCAATTTGGGTAATTATTTCATTAATTAAGATATCTTTTTTTGGTAATATTTAGAAAAACTATATATTAGATTTTTTTTGTTTGTTTAAAGATTACCAAGTAGGTAGAAATATATTAAATCACTTGATATGGGAGTTTGAAATATTGTTGTATAATTAGCTTTACGTTTAAGTGACCCAACCAAACTCATAAATTATAAATAATAATGGAGTCGGATTTTCTATTACACAATGGGTTTTAGATAATAAATGTCCATTTAAAAATTATAAATAATAATTCAAATAAATGGATTCTTGTCAATTTCACAATGACGTGATGCAACACCATTGTGCGATAGATGATCTAGTCCGATTTTTATATACTATCGATATGCACACCCCTAGTTTGGATAAGAAATCATTTAAGAATAAACTATAACTAATAATTCAAGTAAATAAACACTTGTAATTGTTACAATAATATGACACAATTATGGTATTACTGTCGAATTGAAGATTCGCTCTTCTTTTATATACCACTGATTTTGTTTAAAAAAATCACTTTATTAATTTATTTTAATATATTTATTGTATCCATTATTCATACTTTCTAAATCAAGATTCAGTGAAAAATCGATGATGTTAAAATGATAATTTATAATCATATATTTGTGGCGATGTATATGTATAGGGCAATACCGTACAATAACACGGCGTTCAATGAGTGGGTGGCGGAAGGGACGGCACCGCCAATTCCGGCGATCCGACGGCTCTACGAGAAGGTTTTATCTCTAGGGTTTAAGACTATCTTCTTAAGTGGTACAAATGAGAGATTCAGAGACATTAGAATTACCAATTTACACAAAGTTGGTTACGAAAATTGGGACGAACTCATTCTCAGGTATATAACTCTCGCTCATTAATTTTTCAATCTCCTGTACATATTGTATTCTCAAATCTCAAATGATAAAAAATGAATAAGAATCGTTAGTTTGGTTACATAAATTCTCGGATGAAAATTGAACCAAGCTACTCGATACTCGACTCGAGCTTGATCGCTAAAAATTCAGTTCGAGCCCAGTTCGATAACTTATCAAGCCAGCTTAAACAGTTTTTTGTATTTGATAAATTTAGTAAAAAAATAACAAATGCATATACAAAATAATCAAACTACTCGAGTTCGACTCGATCAAATCAAGCTCAAACACAGTTTTCAAAGATCGATTGTAATTCAAACAAACTCGAACATTTGTCTGTTCAGCTCGACTCGACTCGACTCATTTACACCCATGTATATATTATACGTGCTTGATTAAACTCATTTATATTTTTATATGTGATCAGTAATAAAATTAACAGCGCGCGTATATTATACGATCGAAATTATCTCGAATTGCAGGGGAGAAGAAGATAGTAAACTTTCAGCAGTGGATTACAAATCCAAGAGAAGAACACAACTTGTAAAAGAAGGTTATAGAATCATTGGAAATGTTGGAGATCAATGGAGTGATTTAATTGGTGAAAATGTTGGCATTAGAACCTTCAAAGTGCCTGATCCTATGTACTACATTGGCTAGTTAATTATGATTTAATTTGAAATTTTCATTGATTGTAATAAATTTGGAAATTTCATGTATTTTAATAAATAAATTATGTCCTTTGTCTTGTATAATAAATACGTGGTCCAATTATAAATAATACAAATAAATGGTCCCAAACGTGGAAAATGTGTAAAATTATGTTCAACCAGATATTATCATATACCAAGAAATTAGTGATTTTATCTATCTGGATTGTACGTAAAGGGATAATTGATCGATTATTTTATTATTTTAAAAAAATGGTTTTTTCAAAGTTCTATTATTTATAATTCTAATTTTAATTTTTAATTTTTGAGACGCTTTAAAAAAAATAAAACAATATTAAGAAATAAAATCATATACAATATTTTGATATTTGACATTAGGAACTAAAATTCTTATTACAACAACTTATTCATTAATTCTTAAAAGCCAAGGAAATACATTCTAAATGTATTGACGCTTATCAATTCCACAATAATATAACATAGTTATGGAATAGAAGATTCGTCTTGTGCTTTTTTAAAAAAAAATAAAGTTTTTGGTTTAAAAATTGTTTTGGGGTTATTATTAATTTCCCTACATGTAAAATTCAACAAAACATTATTTTATCTTACAAATAATTTAAACACAAAATTATATTATTTTTAGTGGAAATGTCATTTTCAATTTCTAATACCTTACTATAATAACATAACATTAAGATATTGTCTCGAGAAAATATAAGACAATAATGGAACCACTGAAAATCTCATATCACTTTTCTTAATTATTAATAAATAATGCTATATACGTAAATTATTTTCATTAGAACTGATATTTTGTGAATTCGATAAGTGTCAATTTCAAGAATATAATACTAATAATTATTTTAATAATTAAATACCTATCATATCATTCTTACAATCAATGTGGTATATTATTATTGGATCAAAAATTCGGGAAAATTCTAAGGTGGTCCGGGACCAAGAATCCCGGACCCCTTAGAACCACAAATTTTCCATGTTTGGTGGGGTGGTTTTCATTTGTGGGGTGGGAAAAACCACCCCCCACCTTACAAATGTGTGTTGTAAATAGGGGTGTTCACGAGTCGAGCTCGAGCCGAGCTTTCCAAAAAATTCGAGCTCGAGCTCGAGCTCGAGCCAAAATTTTCGAGCTCGAGCTCGAGCCAGACTCGAGCCGAGTCGAGCCGAGCTCGAGCTCGAGCTCGAGCTCAAATAGTTAATTTTTTTTATAAAATAATTTTTTTTTATAAAAAAAATATTTTTTTTATAATTTTTTTTTATAAAAATATTTAATTAATTTTATATTTATTTACATATTATTACATATATAGTTATAATTAAAGTCAAAAATATTATTATTTATAAATATATTATTATAATATATCATTTTATATAAAAATTAATAATAAATATTTAATTTTTTATATATATTAATAAAAAAATATTTTTTTATTTTTTACTATTCAGGCTCGCGAGCCGGCTCGCGAGCTGACGAACATACATGTTTAGGCTCGAGCTCGGCTCGATAGAAAGCTCGGCTCGATAGGCTCGAGCTCGAGCTCGAAAAAATTCGAGTTCGAGTCGAGCTATTTTCGAGTCGGCTCGCCGAACTCGCGAGCCGGCTCGACTCGTGAACACCCCTAGTTGTAAAGGTCCGGGACCAACAGTCCCGAACCTTGAAAGAATCACCCAAAAATTCCTTCAATAATTTTAAAAAATAATTATCATTTTCAAAATATGTGTTACATCATATGTACGAAATCAATGGGGTCCAATCATAAATTGGACCATGTCTCATTGTCGGAAATCAACATCACCTTAGATTTCCAAATCTATAAAATTAACTTTTTTGAATGTTTATGATAAAATTATATGGTAAAAATTATATTCAATAAATACAGATAATATGATATTCATAATTTATGTTTATTATAATAAAAATATATTTTATCATATCAAGTGGTAGTGAAAAATAAACGTTGGTATATAGATTTCTCACATTATATATACTGAATTTAATTGAGAATGATTAATAATTGAATAGTGGGACATTTAAATTTATGTTTCTCGAATATAATCTTGGATAATTACCGAGCCCACACTAGATTCTGCAAATTATAAAACAACCTGACGGATCTCGACAACTCGAAAAGCTTGGACTATAATTGTAAATTGTAATATACTTTTATTGACGGAATGTTATGAAATTTCTTAAACCTTGGGTAGTTTTTCTTAATCGGGGCCCCATATATAACTCGTATCGAAGTATTTTGTTGGGCTGAATTGGCCCATTTAGTTTGAATTATGAAGTTTAAAGGGCCGAACCCTATCAAAGAGAGCTAAGCATGAGCAGGCCTGTTGGGCTAGAAGTCGGCCCAAGACCAATTTATATGATAACAGTTTCTTCTTTATGCCTTATTATGAATGAATCTAGTGAATATTGTTTAAAGAATTCAAATATTATACATAATTATATAATAAATTAGGTCCAGTGGAGCGAATATATTATAGCCCATTGCAAGACTCTATTAAACCTGATACGTTATAGGAGTTATATGATCACAAGATAATTCTATAACAAATCGCATTCAATGAAGTTAATCTGTTATAGTCCACTGCACACGACAACAATGTGCGATAACTTATAACAAGTCGATTCTATAAAACCCTGCATGTTATACGAGTAATAGCTCTATCTTGTTATATATTATATAGATAATCACGACATAATTCTATAAAAAGGAGTCAATTTGTTGTAATCATTGTATACGACAACAACGTGCAATGGCTTATAACAAATCGACCATATTAAACCCGACTTGTTATAGTAGTTACAGCTCGATCTTGTTATATAAAGATGGCCATGAGACAGTTCTATAACAAATCGAATTCAACGAAGACAATCTGTTTTTAGCGCATTGCATACGATAACGATGTGTAATGGTTTATAATAAGTCGACTCTAAAACCCGATTTTTTTATAGGAGTTACGTCTCAATCTTGTTATATACACATGATATTAGACAATTCAATAACAAATCGAGTTCAATAAAGTCAATCTATTGTAATCCAGTGCATACAACAACGTGCAATAGCTTATAACAAGTCGACTCTATTAAACCCGACTTATTATAAGAGTAACCGTTTGATCTCATCATATATAAATGATAACGGGATAATTTTATAATAGATCAGGTTCACTGATTAATTTGTTGAGTCCATTGCGTCAACAAAAGTACAATTACGCTTATAACAGATCGATTATATCAAACCCGATCAGTTATAGAATTTTATAAAACGCAACAAAATAAAAGAAGTAGGGCCCACATTCCCCGAACGTGAACGCTACTCATTGAATCTGATCACGTCAAAATCGGGCGCACTATTAATCATCACCACCCGTCCCCACTTTCTAAACATTTCCTTTTTTTTGCCATTATTTATATTTTCCATTTTCATTCTCTAACATTCACACAATTTTGCAATTTCGATTTCGATTTTCGATCGAATTCTAGAGAAATTATCACCATGTCGTGGCAGAGTTACGTCGACGATCACTTGATGTGCGATGTGGACGGCGTTCATCTCAACGCCGCCGCTATCATTGGCCAGGACGGCAGCGTTTGGGCTCAGAGCGCATCTTTCCCTCAGGTACTCTTCTATCGCCATCACATTCTTTTCAGGATTGTATTTGTGAGATCCGATTTGCTGTTGTGATGATTTTTGTGAGGTGACGATGAGATGTGATTAATGTGAATGTTTGTGTACGAGTATGCATGATCAATATTCATCACGTTTGTAGTATGATACTGTAGTGTGCATTTTAGTGATTTGGATTTTTATGTTATTATGTTTATAAGTTTATTTAGACGTTTACAGGATTTAGGATCAGTTTATGGCAATGTTTATACTTTATATAGTCAATTTGATGAGATGATATTGCTAGTTATTTTATCAAGCATTGTTCCAAATGTTTTGATCATTACGATTGGTTAGATGGATCAGAATTGCATATTGGTCTTGTTGGATTTGACACGAATAACGTATGGATGGTGAAATGGAATATCTAATCCTTTATCTGAATCACGTTTATGTGGTTATATCTCATTAATTTTATATTCATTTGCTGAATTTACCATCCGTTGTTATATGGTTGTGGAATGTTCTGTTATCGTGTAAATAGCATTTGGACAGATTTACGAATTCTACTTAATATAGCTGGTACACTTGTGACTCGTGATACATGTGAAACTTTTTGCGCGTAATTTGTGCTTTGATCAATCTTTAATGGATTTGTACATTTTTGGATGCAGTTCAAACCTGAGGAGATTTCTAACATTGTGAAGGATTTCGATGAGCCTGGATTCCTTGCTCCTACTGGACTATTCCTTGCAGGTGCCAAGTATATGGTGATTCAAGGGGAGCCTGGTGCTGTAATCCGTGGAAAGAAGGTATTGTCTCTACTCCATCTCTATTTCTGGATAGCATTAATCTGACATACAATGCATTTGTTGCAAAGTTACGATAATCAGATTCAGAGTTTTTATACTGTGTCTTACTTACTATTTGCTTTTCTAAATCATCTCGATCATGGTTATCCATACATTGTTCTCTAAAGCATAAAATCCATACATTTTCTGATCCTGTTTATCCATCAGAGCTTTGCATAAATTATTTACTGTAACTCATTTGGCTACTGGAGATTGGTTCATTTAATGATTCATATGTTCTTCCCTTGCTCGTGTGTGAAAATGTGAAACAACTTTAAGTGCATGTTTGCTGGCCTTGTAGACCCGCCTCCACCGAATTTAGTGCATTTCTTTTTCGTTATCAGAAATAATTAACATTAAAAGGGTACTTTTGCTTCCATTATTTCTTTAACGTGGGCCGATTATGATAAAAACCTCCATGCTGATTAGCTGGACCAGTACTATATTGTTTCAATTCTATCTCAAATTTTAACAAAACCAGCTGGATTGCTAAATTTATCATTTCAATGGAATTGGCCAATTGGGTGTTAAGTACATACATTCAGGATCTTTCTCAGTTATTATGGATATATTTCTGATTAAAAACTGCAGGGGTCCGGTGGTATAACTGTAAAGAAAACCGGGCAAGCTCTTATTTTCGGTATCTATGAGGAACCAATGACTCCAGGGCAGTGTAACATGGTTGTTGAGAAGATGGGAGACTACCTTATCGATCAGGGCCTGTAGAAGGTCCGTTGTCCTTGAGTTTGTTTGTATTAACACTCAAAGTGATTGATTTCCCTGTGTTTTTTCGTGTTTGCATATCAAGTTTGCATGCCAATTTAGCAAAGATGGTTTTGCAGTAACAATAACTGTGACGATCGAGATTTTTTAGCGTGTTTTTCTTTCGATTTCAGTTTCTTTTGTATCAGATTGTGTATTTCTTGTTGTTGATGCTGATTTTGCATCAAGCTGAACTTATATGGCTGAATTTCTCATTGCTTCTGTACTTTTCTCCTGAGTTTTCATTATTTGTTGGCTCTTTTATACAACTTAGTTTTAAGAGTGATACTACATACGACCGGTTATAGTTTATATTTTCTTTTTTCACTTTTTCTAAATATGGTAAAAATTGCATTCAATAAATGTATTTAACATCATATCCGTAATTTATAAAAAAGATATTCTATCATATCAAGTGCGCATGAAAAATCGGTGAAAAATGGTGGTATATATTATTTATTTAATAATAAGGTATTAGATTAGATTTCAATTTAAAAGGAAATTGTATTAATCAAATCTTTTCAAAATGGATTGGACCTATTCGGCCCAACATCCTTAATGGGCCGGCCCATTAAAGCACACAAGCCAGCGCCAGCCTGTTAAAAACCTACTATAAAACCCTAATCTCTTCTATGAGCCGTCAGCTGAACCTGTTATAAATAACTCATAAACCATCTTCTTTCTACCATTCATTAGAATTTTCTATAGCCCTTCGTATGTGTTTTTGTTATTAATAATTTTTTTCTATTTTTTATTTGATCGATCCATATATATATATATATATATATAAGCAGAGATATGTGTGTATCGACGTAGTGCGATAAATGCACTCTGATCGAAAGAATTCTCTGCAATATCAATTGAGAAGATGGGCAGTTGTTTTTCAAATTATTTTTCATTGAAAATATCAACAATCATCTTCCCTATATTCCTTATTTTTCAATCTTTTTGTGTTTTTTGTGATTTTAGAAATTGTTTCTTTTTTTTTGTTGGATCTGTTTCATTAATTGGGGCTTCGAGATATTCTGATTGGAATTTTCGACTTCAATTCATTAAAATTGATTTATAAATACAATTAAAATCACTTAAAAAATGGAAGTATATGACAATACCAGTGGTCTAATTTTCAAACCTGTCAAATACACTTAATTTTAATTTTAATTAAAAAATGTATATACTGTTTAACAATTCTTTTAGACTACCTCCAATAGCAAGTTTTTGAAAAACTACCACATCATCAAATTCATACTCCACATCATCAAATATCTTCAAAAACTATTACACTCTCCAATAGCTAGTTTTTCAGAAAATAATTCAATTTTCTCTTTCCTCCACATCATCAAATATCTTCAAAAACTATCACACTCTCCAATAGCCAGTTTTTCAGAAAATAATTCAATTTTCTCTTTCCTCCACATCATCAAATATCTTCAAAAACTATCACACTCTCCAATAGCTAGTTTTTCAGAAAATAATTCAATTTTCTCTTTCCTCCACATCATCAACATATACCCCACTTTATTCATTCACTCTCCTTTCAATTTTACAAATGTTTATAAAATTAAATTGTTCATACATAAATGAAAATATTTTTATAATAAGTTTAGTTATAATTAATTTAAATTAGTTTAAATAAAAAGAAAAAAATGTTTTATTAAAAAAAGGTAAAAGAATTTACATAAATTATTTAAATACATTATGTAATAATAAAATAGAACAACACATGATTGATTAAACATAAAATTAGGTGGGAAATTAAAATTTTGGTTAGGATCCATTATTAATTAGGCTAAAAGTTACGAAAAAGTGTTTAAGAAATGAGATAGAAAAAATATTTATTAGAATATGGAAGAAAAGATAAGAGATTTTTTTTTGTGGTGAAGTGTATCAATATTGGTGTTTATTTATAGATATTGAAAAGTTAGGAATTTTGGTAAAAAATAAAAATAATAATAATTTTATTAAACCTAAAATTGTAATTTTAAAATATGAAATTAATTATTTTCAATGTCCAATAGAAATGCGCCATGTGTCACTTGGAGGTAGAAAAGGAGGAAGTGAAAAAAAAAATTTCTTGGGCAAAAATTACCTCAAAAACTACCTATTGGAAGTTTTTTGGTAGTTTTTTGCCCAAAAACTATCTCAATTACTACCTATTGGAGGTTTGGAAGTTTTTTGGTAGTTTTTTGCCCAAAAACTATCTCAATTACTACCTATTGGAGATTTAGAAGTTTTTTGGTAGTTTTTTGCCCAAAAATTATCCCAATTACTACCTATTGGAGATTTGGAAGTTTTTTGGTAGTTTTTTGCTCAAAAACTATCCCAATTACTACCTATTGGAGGTAGTCTTAGGATTCGGGTTGATAATTTTTTTTAAAGATAATTGTATTAATCTATCGTACAAGATTTTAAATATTTTGATCCTGCTCCGTATAAACATAGAAAGTAATAATTGTATACGTAAAAACACAGAAAATTCTTTGAAAATAGAATATTTATGTGACAGCTGATTTTATCTCAGAAATTTATATGATATTATCAACATCAAATCGTTGAACAAAACTAGTCAATTGGTGTCAATTATTATTTTTGGAAGTTCTAAAAAAATATGACCAAAACTCAATGTATCCTTCCACGGAAGCAAATTTTATCACTTTATTTCTTGTTTGATGAGATATTTTTTCATAATTTTTAATTAAAAAATGTAATGGATAATGGACATATGGGCTTACGTGTTATGTTGACAAACAAAAAATATTCATATGATTATTGCTAAAGTCGGTGAGACAATATGTGGTCAATCCATGCTGTTTGTAATCCACATATTGTCCCAAACCCAAATTTCCCTTTTTAACAATTTTTACAAAATATTTATGTTATATATTATATAGTATATTCAATTATAAGTTTCTTGTTTTGTTGATTTTATTATGATAGATCAATCATAAAATAAATATTGTAATTTATGCGTGATTTATGATTAGTTATACTTTTTAATTGTAATATGTCTTTATATAATTAATTAATTCAATAATTTGAATTCGATTGAATTAGATCTAAATTAAAATTCTCGATTCTATTTGATGAGTCCCTGCTTTGTATAAGTACAATATTAATTTATCATGATCTTGAATTGTCTAGTAAGTCATCGGCCCATGATCCAAATGAAGCATTATTAATACCCATTATTCAATAATTGGTGTGATTATTATCTGATTTACACTCTAAAATTAAAAGAAACACTTAACGATTATGAGTCTTCTAAAATCGAATAGTATACAAAATGAAAATACAAAAAAATTTGATCCTATTAAATTAGGTATATATACTGCTTAAAATGACCAAACGTAATCCATAAAATAAAATATTATCAAAATTATGATGGACCATATTAATATTCATTCACGTAATATACATTTAATTCTGTATCAATATTATATTTATCATTTGAGATGGTGACAAGGATATGGATGGCTTCTAATACTAATAGAACTTATCTTGTTCAAAGTAGGCCAATCCTAAAGTCAATAATTCATTTCAAACCATAGGAAAAGAAAATGTGGAATCTAAAGATAAGGCTAAAAGTAAGGCAATTAATTAAATACTACCAAATTTGGTGTCCCTTTAAATTGCAACATAATCTCACCAAAAATCCATCAAACCTTGTTGACTAATCAACACGTGTCTCATTGTCCACGTGTCATCCTCTCCCCCATGAAAGCATGGAATTTCCATGCCCCCATTTGTGATTAAAGTACTAACTCATTGTTTCCTAGCCTAATCCCACTCAATTTTATCTTATTTTGCATGCCCCATTATTATATCACTATATATATCCACATATACATACATATACATATATATGTATATATATCACTGCAAAAGAGAATTCATTGGGACATAGAATTGTTGAACCCTTTACACTTTATATCTCTATTGATCATATTTTCTAATTTCCATTCATTTCCTGTCATTCATTGTTTCCAAAAAATGGCACATCAAGATTCATGGTTCAAATATGAAGATCATATGAAAAATAATGATCAAAAAAGCACATCATCATCATCATCAATTGGAGAAGAATCAATGGTTTCTAATGGATCATCATCACCTGATACAATAGATGATGCATCATCATCATCATCTTCATCCTCCAACTCAAATGGATCATTATATGATTTATCAGAAATCATGGCACAATTGCCCATCAAGTAAGTATTATTTGATTGTCCCATCATATTTTTTATTGAATTTTGGAATCAAAACTAATGAAAAAGCCTATTATTTCATGTTTACAGAAGAGGGCTTTCAAAATATTATCAAGGTAAATCAGAGTCATTTACATCACTAATTTCAAAGGTGATAAGCATAGAAGATATGGCAAAGAAAGCAAGAAAGAATATGAAGGCTTCAAAGAGCTATGGAAATGGCTTACATAGCTACAAGAATTACACTCTTCCTAAAGCCATAATATCAAAGAAACCAATAACAAGAAGGGCTTCTTGTTTTTCTTCTTCATATCCAAGTAAAAGAGGGAGTTCTATGAGTAGCAGCAAATCACCACTACCTCCTCTACACAACAACTTGGAATGCTAAAAGATATATATATATATATATACATATGTATATACATATAGATATATAGAGAGAGATTGTAAAAAGAAAACAAATTTTGTGGTGATTTATTTCTTCAAACATTCAACTTTTCAGCCCCACTTTGTATAATAAGAGTAGATGTGATCATATATAGATAAAATATAAAGTCTTTTAGAGAAGTTTCATAATTTCATGTGCTTGTATCAATCACAATGAGCAATTATCAAACTTTTAGCCCTATATATATATATATGTATATATCACAAGGAAAGATGGAAGGCAGAAATGAACAGCCATGCTTCAAGCAAATATAGGAAATCTAATCAATTCCATTTCACATAATCAAAGAATTAATTCATAAGGAAAACAAATCACCTAGTGAGTTATGTTAATTCAATAACCTCATCTCCTACTAATGGACTGGTTTCAAAAACAACTGAGAATGCTGTTTCAGAAACAAAACTTACTAGACTGATCAGATGATTCAGATCATCAGCATTCATGGAGACATAACAGCTGCACGGTTTCGAATTCGTGTGGATCGCCTAACCGGAGTTACCTCAATCCCGGGTTCTCCATTTCGTCCTCCCTATCAAATTTATAGATATAGTGTTCATAATTCCAAGCAAATAAACACAATGTTCATAATTTCACAAGTATAAAATATAAAACATGAGGAGAAATTTGAAAAGATTACCTCTTTCTTCATGATCTTCTTTTCAGTAGTGGTGAAGCTTCCATATGAAGGTGAAATAGTAGTCGAATACTCGAGTTTGGATATCTTAATCGGAGTTGAATCTGATTGAGCTTGTTTCTTATCACCTATTCTAAGGCTACTCATTTGTCCAACAACAATTTCACCAATCAGCTCGACTGTCGGGGCGCCTAACCCGCGATTGAACTCTTCAGGCTTTGTAGAAAATTCGATTTTCTTTTCAGGACGGTCTTCGGGCCTGGCAGAAAATTCTATTTTCTTCTCCGTTGGAAACTTATGGGGCTTTAGCACAGGCCGAGTTTCGTTCAAAAACGTACTTCTCATTTTATTTGAACGATATATGAAAGCAAGTGATGCTAAAATTATGGATACTATAGAAACTCCTATAGCAGCTGAGGTATTGTTGTTCCATTCAATTTTCTTGATTTCACCAATAATATTGTTTCCTAGTTCTTGAACTTCATGGCCATGATCAGTTACATGTTCATGGGATTCAATAATTTCTTCACTTTCATCAGCCATTTTCTCGATTTCACCATTGATATCGTTTCCTATTTCTTGAACTTCATGGACATAACCAGCTACCTTTTCATGTGATTCATTAATTTCTTCACTTTCATCGGCCTTTTCGGGTGTCAATTCCTCCAATGACTCTGTTTCATACTCAATTTCACCGCCCCCAACAATCTCCGACTCAATGTTATCTATATTATCCTCGTTTAAATCATCATGAGAAGCATCTATTTCCTTTTCCAAACAAAAACCACCTCTTTCATCAGTTTTTTCGACTAACAATTCCTCAAAGCTCGGGCCTTTATATACTGCATCATCAGCATTTTTAATTTCATCCAAATTCTCCTTATAATCTTCGACCATTTCTGCCTCAGCGTTCTCTTCAATTTCCCCATTTTCGTCCTCTTCAATCTCCTCAACCTCATCGTAAATATCTCCCCCTTCCACCTTAAAGAAACCAGACTCACGCACTTTCATCGTTATAACTTCAAATGTTTGTTTCTTAAGCAAAAGATAACCATCTTTGAGATTCGATAAGGCTTGATGAGTAGGTGACGGTGTTGGAGAGTTCATAGAACAAATATACGAGGTTGACAATAAACAAGCAATCAATGTAAGAATAACTTTTAACACTCCTCTTAAACACCATCCTCTCTCCTCCTCAACATCATCACAATCATCTATGATATCTTCATCATATTCTTGCTTTATAATTTCTTTTAATTCTTCCACCGATGACTCTTTATCATCATCAACTTCATGTGAATCAGAAGAGCTATCTAACTCTATTTCCTCTCGTTCTATCCTATTAAGAATCTCGAGCCGCTTGTTAGGATTAAAACGCAAATACTTAGGCCTCGGGGAGAGATAATTTGTCAAAGGATCATAAGCCTTCACAGATGAATCATCCAAAAACTTGCTATTCCCTTCATCATCAGACTCGTGGGGAAGACTATACGATGAAACGACCCTAGATGAAGATCGATCAGAGTGACTAATACCTGAATTTGTACGATCCCTTTTTGTGTCAACTTTAGAATTTTTTATGTTTTCATCATCAGAAATGCTAGAATTTTCATTCCTCTCAGCTAGAATAATTTTCTTTCTTGGAGCTGCAGCCTTAGAGGATGCAGATATGGTAGGTGACATGAAATGCTTGACAACTACTTTCTTGTGGCTATGAAAATTTGAATTTGAATTCACTTGTTCTTGATTTGAATCGTTCTCATTATTCTCTCCTAAACCTAACAAAAATAAAAATCCCCAATTTTAGAAATACACAATCTTACAAACCCTAATTAAAGGAAAATTAAGTTACCACTAACATATAATTAATTTCCAGCATAAATAAAAGAAATACCATAGAATTAAAAGAGATAATTCAAGAAATCAATTAGATTCAAGACTTAGAGAGGTTCGTACCAGTAATTGAGCGTCTAGGGCTTGCAGTAGATTTTGATGGCGAAAATCCCTTCTCAAAACCCTCCATTTGTTTCCTTCTTGGAGATTCTAAAAATTCAGAATAATTAGAAAACAAAAAAAATTGAAATTCTATTACTTCTGGGTTTTTCAGAAATCTCAATTTTTTTTTTTTTTTGTTATGAGTGAGAAAAAGAGAGGAAATGTAATCAGATAAATTTGACCGTTGAGAGTTTGGATTTTGAATTCACTGATTACTTGACCGTTGGAGCTGTCAGCCTATCACGTGCCAATGGTATATTTGACGACAAAATACACAATAAAATAATAATTGTTTTAATTAAAAAAAAACTTTACCTTGTAAGTTGTAACTTGAGGCAGGTTATGGGCCTTGGCTTTTTGAATTGGGCTTTTTATTTCATAAATCTTTGTGCTCTTTGTTTGATGGGCTGTGCTATAAGAATATTTTGATGGGCTTTTGGTATAATAAGGTGGGTGAAATTTTATAATAGGGACTTATGGGATAAATTATTAGGCTATTGATTAATATCTATTTTGACAAAATATTAAACCCTTTTTTCGAAATTCAAAGTTTTTCAAACAAATTAGAATTAAAAAATATTGTTTAATGTTGAAGAAATCACCTTAGATTTTTATATGTATATTGTATTTTAATGCTGCAATTTTAATGTTTTTTCTCTATCAAATTAAACTTCCCACTCATATCCTGAAGCGATCATGACCACCCTTGCTATCGAGTGAGAAAAATTATAGTTTTAGTACACTAATTTGGCTTGCACGTTTTTTTTTCTTTGATACACTCATATGGGAACAATTTGATTACAAAAGTTGCGAAAAAAAAATTCTATTTACACCAGAAAAAATCATGTAAATGGTAACATGGCAACATGACCTTCAATTGGAAGATTTTGACTTCAATTTTAATTTAAATCACATATATACATATATATATATATATATAACAACACACTTATTCCCGTAAAAATTTTAAAATTTATTATATTTTGTATCCATATTATATTATATTGTGTATGTATTCATCTATCATAGCTCATTATTGTAGCTATGACTATATTGTACACACTATCACACTTAAACATATATTATATTGTTTAAATAGTTTATATATATCGTTCATGTTTGCGCCCATGCATGAACAAAGTAATTGATGGTTGTAATATTTTGAAGATCATGATTACAACAAGACCAGACAAGGAAAACCCATAATTAAGACCTTACTGGCATTATGATGAAAGCATGGGGGCAATTTCGACAACCAAGATTTTTGTCCAAGACATAGCAACCTTATCAACTTGGTGCAAGAGAAATCAAAGCCCATTGGGAAGATTTATATCAGCCCCGTTTTGCTAGTTCTGATGTCTCTATCATCACATATTTATATCGGAATAAGTGATTTTTATCACATACTGTCTATAGCAAAATCGGATCTTCTATTCGACAATAGTGTATCATAATAATATCACATTATCGTGAGATTAACAAGTGTTTGTTTATTTCATTATCTTGAGATAGACGAGTTTATTTCGCTAAATATCACCCACTATAATACAAATGAACAATAATGAAGGCATCAAAAATCGATTTGTCATAAAAATTTGGGAAAATTACAAAAAACTCCCTTAAAAATGTCGAAATTCCAAAAAATACCAAAAAATGACCATAATTACAAATACTTCCCCTATTTTATATTTTACCTCCCCTAATGGGCGCTGCTCGTATTTTACGAGATATTAGCAAAAGACATAATAATGCAGTCAAAGAAGCACAAAAACAACCTCATAATTATGTGTTTTTACCCAAAGTACAATGAAATAAGAAAAAGAAGTCTTTTAAGTGATGATGAAAGAAGGCTACAAGTTTCAAGAGATCCCCCAAACATATCCATCAAATCAAACCCTAATCATTACATTATTTATATAAAATATATTAAATTCATTTTCCACCAATAGCCATTCAGTATTTCTCAAACTTTTGATCCCATTTTGACACGTGTCATATATGTCCTTGACTGAAAATTGGGAAAAGTAAAAAGTTATTTAAAAAGTCTTAATAAATTTTGGGGTGGAAAAGAGAGGAAAGATGAAAAGAGGGTGGTTTTTGAACTTTTTATCCAAATAGAATCTATTTTTTTCTTAGCAAAGAAAAGGTAAATGGATTATGCTATTGATCGGAGCAAGAATTAAGAAAAAAATGTAATGTGATGAAGATTTAAGTTCGATTAAATGGATGTTTATTTTTATTTTTATTTTTAAAATAAGAAATTTTATTTTACTAGAGTATTTATGATATTGATAATGTGCATGGACGAGATTTTATAAAAAAAAATGTAACGCTTACTTTTTTTAAAATAATTTTTTTCGTGAGAAATTGATATGAATATGAACTAATTTTAATTTTATAAGAAATTATTTACAATTTTAAGTTAAATGCATCGATTAAGTTATTATAAATATCTTGGGTCTTATTTCGTTCTATACGTCGTTCTGAATTAAACTATGTAATTCTTTTCATTCATTTGATAATATATTGGCGGAGAAATATGTTTTAATAAAAAAATCTGAGAAAAAAAATTGAATAGTGGATATGGGGATTCGAATTATTGTCTTTAACCTCAAAGTTCACAAACTTTTCCCAATTGTGTTATACTTTATTTTAAAATACAAATAATAAATACATCTTTATAATATAATAATATAATAAAATTAAAATTAAAATAATTGAAGTGGCCCAAATCAACCCATGGGCTGAAATTGGCCTGACAAATCTGGCCCACAAGTGTTAAGGGGCCGGCTCCTTGAGGTTCCTTAAGCCTAATAGTCAGGCCCGTTTAGAGCCTGATTGACAACTTTATATACACGATATATATACGACATATTCGCAATGAGTAAATAATTTTTACCATATACTTACCAATAATAAGATAGGTTAATTTAATGTGATGAAATTACATGGGACTTTCAATATTCATACTAGTCTTGGACTCTATAAATTTGAGGCATTTCAAAATAATAGGCAAGTCTTTTTTCTTTAGGCGTTATTTTTATGCGTTGTATCTTGAGAAAATTATAATTATTTATATAATTGAATCGGAATTAAACTTTGCTAAGACTTTATGATTGGTATTATCTTAAAACTTGAAATATAATAATCATTTAATGATTCATCTTAGATGGTGTTTGGCTAAGCTTAATTAAAACATCTTATAAGTTCTTACAACTTATAAGATGTTTTAAGAGCTTATAAAATGTTTGGTCTTATTTAAAAAATAAGCTCTTAAGTGTTTGGATAAAATAAGTCTATTGGACTTATAAGATGTTTTCAAATGTTATAAGAGAAAATTTGTGCAATAATAAAAATAAAAAAAATAGGAGAAAGATATTATTAGAAAGGAGAAAATTAACTAAGATTATTATGTCTTTTAAGAATATAAACAACATCAAAAATCTAAGATTTTGAAATAAGTTGTGTTTGGCTAACTTATTTCTTATTTGCTTATAAGACCCAAACATGAGATGTTTGGGTCTTATAAGATCTTATTAAAAAAAATTATTCAAACACTTTTATAGAGCTTATAAGCTTAGCCAAACACCCTCTTAATGTAGAATATTTTATAACAAACGACTATCGATAATTAATTAATGCATTCAATTATATATGAAGTCTAGATTCATTGACTTTAGCACTTAAGAAGGTCACAATGTTGATGATATTTATAATCAGACTACAACGATTCAAATTTGATTTTGAAACGCTTGTGTAACGACATACAATGGCATGAAAGTTTCATTTTTGAATATTTCATATTAGCCTTTTGAAACGCTTACCATGTGACATGCAACGGCACGAAAGTTTTAAATTTGAATATTTCAGATTAGTTTTTTGAAATGTTGAGCGTCTGACATACAACGGCAAGAAAGTTTAAATTTGAATATGTTAAATTAGCCTTTTAAAATATTGAGCGTCTGACATACAACGGCATGAAAGTTTAAATTGGAATATGTTAAGTTAGCTTTATGAAATGAAACGCTTACCATGTGACATACAACGGCATGAAAGTTTGATTTTGAATATTTTAAATTAGTTTTTTGAAACACTTACTCCGTGACATATAACGGTCAAGTGTATTCTTGAAAAAAGAAGTCATTAAAGACGATTATTGTAATCAAATTTGGGGAATCCAAACTCATATTTTAAAATATTTATGTCAAGAGATACATAATAATAAAATCTTGAATCATCTAAAATGGCTTTTTAAAACACTTATTGGACGACACACAACAAGGAAAATTACTATCTAAAAGAGGTCATATCAAATATGAGCGCTGAGCTAGAAATCAACTTTCACCAATCCAACGTTGTTTTTGAAAATTTAATTTACAACATGAGGGTCACAAAGTTGTACTTGATACATAAACGAATTGTTAAAAGAAAAGGAGTATCAAAGTTGCCCATGATTCAGACTCATTTTCTCGAAACACTTAGCATGTGACATGGAACAATTATACCGAAAATACTTTCCATGGGACATTAACATGTATTATATTTAAGAGTTTTCTAATCAATAACGTAAATAACTCAAGAATCATCTCGAACTGTTTAAAAATACGACGAATTCATATAAGAAAAGCTTTCATTTCATCAATTAGACTTGATCAACATATTTCTTTCAAGGAATTTACACAAAGCACTCTCTTCTACTCTATAAGTTGTCAAAATAAGCATTGGAAAAGAAATGCATAGACAATTTTTATTTAGTTCTATCTTCTCTATGGACAAAGCCCTTATGTATGCAACAAATTTGAACCCTTAACTAAATCAACTCTCTTGAAATTCAAAAATTTCTTGAACTTGAGAACATGGCCTATGCATTCTAACACCACTAAAGCTAGTTCTTGATGCCATTAAATCATTCAACGAAAGCCGTTTCTTTGGACCCGATTCAGGCCTCTGTTTTGGGGCACTGTAAGACCTCAGCTTCGCCCTGAACGACTGTGTGTTCGCCATATAGCTAGGACCGTTCGAGTATGGCCTCAAGTAGCTATCTCCACACAAGCTTTTAGTCGGTGTAACGGGCACATGGGCCCGGCCTGGACAAGCAAACCTAGGTGTAGTCTGAGCAGTCGCGCACTTATAATCTTCTGCAACAAACCCCCAATCGAAATCTTGATTGTGGCGACAATCAGGGATCGACAAACGAGCCGGGATTAGACACGGGGATGATTCAACACGATAGTATTGATCATCACTGTACTCAGACATGGATGTGTTCATTCTCCGAGACCTTGATCTGGGCCCACATGTATCACGCTCCTCAGTACTCGGGCTTTTGTCAAATGCATTATTCGGGTGGTCATAAGACCCTGATAGCCTCTTGCTATGGAATTCAACACTCCGATTCTCATCATACCTCTCCTGCAAATTCATCAAAAAAAAACTACGATTACTAAAACTCACACAAATCCATATTTGAATAATTACAATAAACATGAATCCAATCTTACAATTGATTTTCTTGCTCTCATTTTGGGCCGGTCCCTATGATCATTAGTGATAGAACGTCGAGCCCGTTGTGACCGCGCGGCCGCTTGGGCCCGAAAAAGAGCATGCATGCTATAAAGAGTAGCAGTTGCACGTTTTCGTACTAGATAGCCTCTAACAAGGGCCTGCAATTTCACCACCCCTTTTAAAGCTCTTAGAGCTTTTCGGGCCTGCCATTAGTACCAAAAATTCAGATAAGTTATGAAAAATAATATCCTTCTCTAATTTTTTCGAAAAAATTCCAATTCGAGAAATTCTTAAAAACAAAAAGGTAATTAATTATCAAAGAAGATTATAATTTAAGAAATGAAATAATTGGACAAAGAAATCATATGAAAATTAAAAAAATATTATTTGGTGGTTTTTTCAAAATGTTTGATTTGTAATTTGCTGATATTTAAAGCAAACATAATTTTTTTTCCCAAAACAATCATTATTATAACTGTCTAATTATTCAAATTCCACATAATAAAATAGATGAACTTTCAATTATGGCATGTGAATATAAAAAACCAGAAAAATGACTGAAAAACAATAACATAAAATGAAAATTAAATTAAACCAAATCATATATAATCAAAAACATTAAAAAAAATATACAAAAAAACTACACTCACCAAATAACCTCTAAAAACAGTTTGAATCTTCACAGCAGCCAACATCTCTCTTTTACCACCAAACAAAGCTCCTCTTCCACAGCTGGTTAGCCTAACCACCGCCACCGCCGCCTGCGCAGCCGCAACCGCCGCCTCGGCCGCAGCAGCAGTGGCCGCCGCCACCGCAATCGCATGCTTATTCTGCTCCTTTTCGTTATCAGCAATACAATATCTCGGCCTAGCCAACTCATTAGACGCCGGAAAATTCTCCAATCCGCCGGAATCTTTCGCCGGTTTCGCAATGCTCCGTCTCTTTTTCGAATCGCAGCAATTCGAATTGTTTTCAATGTTTTCTCTATCTTTCTTCATCCCGAGTAGACCCCTCAACCATCTCGTAGCTTTCCCCATTTCTGTTAAAAACCCTAGATTCGAGAATTAGAAGATGAAACGACGACGTTACGATGTGAAGTGTTTATTACGTATTATGAGAACAGATCAGAAGTGATGAAGAGAGGGTGAAACAGAGCATAACATACATCTTTAAATAGTGAAGTGATAATAAATAATTAATTTTCTGTTTTATTTATTTATTTAATTAATTTTTTTTTTTTTTTTTTGTTTGGTTGTAATTTCTGACACAACCTCGTGAAGAAATGTATTACAAGACAAAAAGGCTATCACAGAAAGAAACGTATATAAAAATGGTTTATAATTTTATATTATATTAAGCATAAAAAGTTTGAAACTTTCACTAACCTAACAAACAAGAAATTAAGGACAAATTATTTATATAATTAAATTTGAATTAAAAGGGGTTACAATAATGACTTCCACCAATTAGAAGATTCAAATTTCTCACAAAAAGCACAATCATTTCTCTCCAAGGTAAAATGTTTTTTTTGGATGATATAGTTGAAATTTTTTGTCCCTAAATTTATAGTTTGAAATGGATAAATTTTATTTTATGTAATTGTCTATAAATCACACAAATGAGTTCAATCAGATTAAATTGTTTACATTTGACCAGTCACAAATAAGTCTAAACAAACATTTCTTGTTCAAAAATATTTTTTTTGGATGATAGAAAGTTCTATCGTTAAAATTATAGTATGAAATGGGTAAATTTTACTTTTGTGTAATAGTTTTTAAATCTCACAAATGAGTTCAATCAGATTAGATTGCTCACATTTGACCAGTCACAAATAAAGCTAAATAAACATTCCTTTAAGAGAATCGAACTCGTGATCAAGGTTTAGAGTTTAGCGTCACAACATTAGCGACCAATCTACTGGAGTTGAGTGAGGTAAAATTTATTGGACTAAAAATTAATTTAATTACTCGATATTTGAGTTCAGGTTGTTACAATTTCTTAAAAATTACTCTAAAGACGTACATTTTTTCAAAATTCAAAAAAGAACTCAAAAATGTGGAGCAGTGTGTACTAAAATTGAGAAAATATATAATACTAACACCTCTTTTAGAAATTTTAGTTAAAAGTATTTTTCAATTTTTTCTCGTATCTTTAATGTCAAAATACTAATTATGGATCGTTTTATCGTATGACTAGTTAAGTTAAAAATGCGTAATATTGGGAAAAATTGCACATTTCATCCCGTAATTTAGCCTAAATTCAATTTTGTTCATTAATTATCGATTTCTCACGTGTAATCCCATAATTTTAAAAAGGAAAGAAAAAAAGAAAAAAATATATTCAAATTTATTATCCAACCCGACAACATATTCAAGTCGGGTCCATAAATCACTGGACCAAGGCCCATTTTATGATAGACCAGCCTCTTACTTGTGGGCCAAAATTTTCTTAGTTCTTTATATTGGGATTATAATTGGGCCTAGTTACTATGAGTGCATTGGCCCAGTTCCTTTCTTTTGGGCCTTTTTATTCATTGGATCTTTACTTTATTTTGATAAATAAAATTAAATGTAATTAATTAATCTTTTCTCATGTCAAGAAATAATTCAACACTATTCATGGTCAAGTCAATTATTGTATGAGTATTTGTATTGGGAGAAATTTGAATGTTTAACCACATATAAAGAGATTATTGACATATATTATTAGATTATATTATTTAATATTATTTAAAGGAATATTTTTATCTAAATAAAGTATGTTTGGGTACTTAAGTTAATTATGAATCCCTAATTATATACTCATCATGTCTACTTGGTTCCTTAGTCTTCACTCTTCATAGATGAGACTCTATTATTCTTTACTCCAATATAATAAAATATTACATTTTCTAATAATTAAAGTAGGAGATATTGTATTAAATTGTGATTATCTAATGCCCTACTTGGCCTATATGGTTCCCATTTCATAATAATTATGTTATTCACCAAATATAAAGAGCAATTTTACTAACAAATTGACATGTTCGAAAATTTAGGGCCTGGTTGGATGATTGTTTTTAAAGTGCGTTTTTGTTTTTGCAAAACAAAAATATGAAAAAGGCGTTTGGTTGGCTTGTTCTCACTTTCTGTTTTTGAAAAACAAAACTCCAAAATCTGCTATTTTGCAAAACAGGTTTTACCTGTTTTTAAGTTTTACAGAACACTTTTACACTCCAAACTAAAAAAACACACATCACTTAAACCCTCATTGAAAAAATATATTCTTTTTCTCTCCTAATTTCACTCATTCTCGCATCAAAACACTCCCCTTTACAAAGTTTCCCGATTTTTATGTTTTTTCAGAATAGTCAACCAAACAGGATTTCAACATTATTTATACTGCAAAATTGTTTTGATAAAACTGTTCTTCAAAACTATTTTGCAAAACTTTAAAAACAAAAACAATCCAAACAGACCCTTATATTTCATTATAATAAACATGCGCGGGTAAAAAATAGATAACCGATTCGATTTTGACTATATATGTTAAATGACTATATATAAATATTGAGTGAACTTTTTTCGATTTTGAATCGAGTACCGAATATATTATTTTTCACATAATAAGTATTAAAAAATTTATTTGTTTTATTTTTGAATTAGAACTCTAATTTCCTAATTATCTACCTAGTGTCCTAGTGTTTTCCTTTTTACCCTCGGTCTAGAATCCTAGTTGTAAAAGGAAAAGGAAATACAAAATATAAACGCGTATATATATACATAAATATAAATAAATATCTTTGGCACTTCAAAATCTGATTTTCCAATCATAATAAAAATCTCCTAAATCCATTCCCCTTTCCTAACTCACCCAAAATTCCTTTTCCGTTTCTGATTACAGAATTCTAGGGTTTTATTCATCAGATCTATGAATTCAATCGCTCAGTTTTGCTTTTTAAATCATATAATTCGTCCGAATTTCGGGTCTTATTCTTCGATTTTGGTTTGAATCTTGTTGCGAGCAGCATCCGGCGGTCTGTGATCTGAGTTTTCTTTGAGATTCTGAGGCGGAATTTTGAGGTTTCGTTGATTTTAGCAAAACCAGGTTAGGTTTTATTCGAGGTGATAGGGTTTAGTTTGGGGATTTTTGGTGGATTTCGTTTTTGATAGGATTTGGTTAGGGTTAGGGTTAGGGTTTTGGGATCGGTTTTTGAGTTTAGATTAAAGATATGGTTGGATCGGACGGTTCGAATGTATTGCCCTCTCTTTCGCCTCCGGCACCGGAGCAAAAGCAGCCGCCGAAGGAGTGGGGAGTTACCAAGCCTTTGTCGCACACGGGGCCAAACCATGCGGATATTCAGAAAAATAGGGAGCTGGAGAAGGTTTTTTATTTATTTAGTATTTAACTGTTCTATTGATGAAAATTGAGATTACTGATTGTTTTTATGGAGTTCTCATGAGATGCGGCTTTGTTATTGTTGTGTTGTAGTTTTTGGTCGAGGCGGGACTGTATGAGAGTGCAGAAGAAGCTGCCAAGAGGGAAGTTGTTCTTGGTAGACTTAAACAGGTATTTTAACCGAACAAGTTTCTTATTCTTTGTTGTGTTATTGGATTTGTGTTATTACTAGGTTGACTCTGTAAAATAAGCAATTTGTTTTTTTTAAAGGAGAGCGTAGATCATGTGCAAATTGTAGTCAGTTTGTGTAATTGAAAAAAAACTATATTGTGTAATTTAGAAGAAATGTACATCTTTTGGACATTAGGACTTGATGTGACCTTGTTGAAAATTCAGCATGTTAATGAATTGGCACAGCTTCATGTAAAGAGTTCAATAGTTTGTTTTGGTTAACTCACGTTCTTATGTTACTGAAGTATTGTTTTTTGCATATTTGGGTACATTTATCATGGTTCCCTTCAGCCTAGTGTTAATCTGTCTTGCCAATTCCTGTTTTTCTGTTCTTTTGTTATAGATTGTCAAAGACTGGGTGAAAGAGCTTACTCGGTTGAAGGGATACACTGATCAAATGGTGGAAGATGCTAATGCTGTTATTTTTACCTTCGGTTCTTATAGACTTGGAGTAAGGATCTCTGTTGCTTGACTATATTATCCTTTTTTATTACATTTGCAAATTATGTTTTATTCAGTTTTAACTTGAAGCTTGACAATCTAATGCCTTATTAGAATTTGTCTACAAGAAAAGTGGTTGAGTTATTGTAATTTTGCTGTCAAATCAGTAGGAAAGCTGCCTTCTATTTGCAATATTTGTATGTGATGGTTCATCTATGATAGGTAGTTCATTGGTTTGAAAGATGTGATTTGTTGATTTTTTCTGGAATCAGTGAACAGTCCTGGACTGTTAGCCTTGCTGTTTGGTTGTTGCATTGACTGAATGCGGATTATGCTATATGTTATTGTTACTTGTTTCTGCGTAATTCTTTGTTTCTTTTATTTTTTGCTATGCTTTTTTTATTGCTCCTGTATGCTTGTGTTTACTGTAGATTAGCTTTAGGCAAAAATCTTGTAGTTTATCACAATGCTAACTTCACTTTTGTTTCTATGAAGGTACATGGTCCGGGAGCCGATATTGATACTTTGTGTGTGGGCCCATCCTATGTTAGTCGGGAGGTACTCTGTGGCTTAAAGCGTTTTATTTCTGATATGGTTTGTGTAGCTAAAATATGCAATAATTGGAATATTACCTTTTCAGGAAGACTTCTTTTACGTACTCCACAATATATTAGCGGAGATGGAGGAAGTTACTGAACTCCAACCAATACCTGATGCTCACGTCCCTGTTATGAAATTCAAGTTTGATGGGATATCAATTGATCTTCTATATGCAAGTATTTCTCTCCTGGTTGTTCCAGATGTGAGTTATCCATTTTCTTGATGTATTATAGTTGGTACAATTTAAGGCTTCTTGCATATAGATCTAGTCGAATAATGGCTGCATGCCTTCTGAAGTTATCACTCCCAGATGTGTTTATTACAGCCATAACACTTAATTCTGTTTTGTGTACTATTATTGAAGTTGTTTATTATGCTCTGACAGGATTTAGACATCTCAAATATATCTGTATTGCGCGAAATAGACGAACCAACTGTACGTAGTCTTAATGGTTGCCGAGTAGCCGATCAAATTCTCAAGCTTGTTCCAAATGTGGAGGTACATATCTTCTCATGAATATGTGTTTAATATGAGTTCTACATTACTCTTATGTACTTGGCTCTTATATCTTATTATCCTTCAGAACTTCCGGACGACACTGAGATGTCTAAAGTTCTGGGCTAAGAGGCGTGGTGTTTATTCAAATGTAAGTTGGTTTAATTTTGGCATTGCTAATTGTTTCCATATGTGGGAAATCTAATACCTAGCTATTGTTGGGCAATGTGTTGGTATCCAGGTTACAGGCTTTCTTGGTGGTGTGAACTGGGCTCTTCTTGTAGCTCGGTTGTGTCAGTTTTATCCCAAAGCAAATCCGAGTATGCTGGTTTCTCGTTTTTTCAGAGTCTATACTCTGTGGCGTTGGCCAAATCCTGTGATGCTCTGTGAAATAAAGGATGATGAACTTGGGTTTTCTATATGGGATCCACGTAAAAATCCTTGGGACAGACATCATCTTATGCCAATTATTACACCTGCCTACCCTTGCATGAATTCTAGCTACAATGTGTCAGCAAGTACTCTCCGGGTTATGGCGGAACAATTCCAATTTGGTAAAAAGATTTGCGAGGTAGATGGCGTTCAACCTGTTTGCTATGTGCAGTATAACAGCTGTATATTAATATTTTTGCTTGTAAATCCTTTGAGTTTGATTTTCGTTTACAGGATATCGAGCTGAATAAATCACAGTGGAGTGCTTTGTTTGAACCATATTTTTTCTTCGAAAGCTATAAAAATTACCTGCAAGTTGATATTATCGCTGCTGATCTTGATGACTTGCGTGCTTGGAGAGGTTGGGTGGAATCCCGGCTGAGGCAGCTTACTCTGATGGTAATATCTCTCTTTGAGGTTCCGGTAAAATTGCAGGCATTATTTGTCCATAGAGTAGAGCTTGTTGCATTTTTAAGACTCGTTTTCAAACTTGCAAAATTGGTCCGGCAGGATACATTTTTTTTTTGCATTTTTAGTCTCAATCATTAAAAAATGATGTGAACTGTTAGTTTAGTCACGTGCATTGCACATGATCAGCAATAAGCTTGATTATGTGCTATAACACGCGTAAAACTTTGAACAATTTTGAATGGATGGGACTTAAGGGACTCGTATTGCAATTTTGCCTTGAGATTCCTTTACTATTGATCTAGTGTTGTCTAACATAACTTTTATTTGAACCTCTGTACTCTGCAGTAACAAGATAACTATTGGCAATACTCTCTTTCTATTAATGGTTATATTGAAAACGTGCAGATCGAGCGTGACACTTCTGGAAAATTACAGTGTCACCCTTATCCACATGATTATGTGGATTCCTCAAAGCAGTGTGCTCATTGTGCCTTTTTCATGGGCTTACAAAGGAAACAAGGAGAGGCTATCCAAGAAGGTCAACAATTCGATATCCGCCTGACCGTTGACGAGTTTAGACACCAAATAAACTCATATATGTACTGGAAGCCTGGAATGGAAATATATGTTTCTCACGTCCGTAGAAAGCAAATTCCCTCGTATGTATTTCCAGAGGGTTATAAGAGAAATCGACATGCGAGGCTGGTTAGTCAGCAACAGGTTGATAATTCTGCTGAAAGAGTCCTGAAAAGGAAAAAGGAATGTGATGAGGCAGAGGGGAAGATGGAAAGTCCGGAGAAAAAACAAACTATTAGCCCTCAGAGGCAAGTTTCGTGCTCGCCTGAGCTTATATGTTCTGGAAGTGCGCGTGCTTTGACAGAGAGTTCGTCTGTGGTGTCTGAAATAAATCAAGAAGTGGTCCATACGATTTCAAGGGAAGGATCTAATTCGAGTGATATCCAGCTTCTTGATCGGGACAAAGAAATTGATACAGATTTGGTTAAGTCAAACCAGGGTATGCGCGCTGAAGAAAATTCTGATGCTGGTTGCATCTTGAGTTCTGGTGATGCTCGTGTTGTTAGTAGCGGTGATGTTAGCTCAGAGATCAATGATGTAGGACCTTCAATTGATAATTCACGACAGCCAGTTTTGGATAATGTATCTGAGAATGGTGCTTCTACTTTGGACCATGAATTACGGGAGGAGTTAGAGGTTTCGGATTTCAGTTCTCTTTCCCCCTAACTTTTGATATGCATCCATCCTACTGTATTGTTATATATGTTTGGGAAAATTATCATTAGTCTCACACGATAGCTTACCTTGCAAATTAAGTCAAATGTTTACGAACTTGCAAAATTAATCCGGGATTATATGATATGTTTTGAATTTCTAGTCCTTACGTTAAAAATGGATGGAAATCGTTAGTCTGGTCAATGTCCTTACATTCCATGCACGAAATTCCTTCCATTTTTTGATGGATCAGACCAGAATTCCAAAAATGCATCTTAAGAAACTAATTATGCAAGTTCGTAAACATTTTTTTGTAATTTTTTTACCATTGTTCGTTATTTCCACACGCATTAATCTTTTTATTGGTTGCTTTTTTGTCATGGTGAAGCCTAATGCTGCTGCACTTGCGATGGTTCTCAAATCCGGAGATGGAGTTGGTTCAGAACCTGTTCGGAGTAACAACGTGATGAGGCATGTTTACCTAAATTTAGAAACTGCTTCTACTTTATGAATATTTTTTATATATCATTTTCATCTTTATGCTGCTTTTCTCTTTGGTTCTTTTGATTGTTATGCAGTAGGATGAGCCTTACATCAACTGCCTAAACTTGAAGACGATTAATCGCTTGCAAATGACTGAAAGCCAGCGGGTCCGGTAAGTATTGTGTTCATTGCTGGCTTTCATATCGTTTATTTTGTTTCCAGGCAAAGTCGAATTTTGAGAGTGAAAACCGAAAATTAAACAGCAAAAATCTTTTGAAAATCCCTTGTTATCTAAGATGCTTCATTGGCCTGTGCAAGAGACTAGTGATGCTAATGCTGTTAATCATGATAAAATCTCCTTTCATGGGCAATTGAAGTCGATTTCTCGTCTGTATATTTATGGTGGATTTGGTTAGGGTGTCGAGTGTTTGGTTTTTCTGGTTAATGAGAGGGGTGTTTTATCTCAACTTCTTGTACCCTACGGCAGACGAAAAGTATGTAAATCTACTAACATTTGACCTTTGACTTGACTTTGTGTTCATTGTTATTGTTACTTTGTTTCGTTTTATTGTTGTTTGTTTGTACCATGGTTCTAATTTTCTTTTCATTGAAACTTTTGAAAAGTTTATGAAATAGTTTCTAAATTACAATATTTTCATTGTTTCCATTGAAACTTTCAATGTTTTCATAGTTTCTACGAAACATTGAAAGCTTCGTACATTTTTTTCGGATAGAGTATAATAGTGAACAAAATTAAAAAAACATAAAAAAAAAAAGAGAAGAAAAAGTTATAAATATAACAATATACTAATTAATCCAAAAAGAATAAAACAAGTTCCTTAATTATTAATCAAAGAAATTATGACAATTTTGTTTATATTTAAATACGTACATAAGAAAACGCAAAAAGTTATTATATATTTTTTTATACAAGATAATATTGATTATTAAATGATCATTTTAACAAGAAAATAATATATATGGTCGATTATAACATTATATGATCAATCTTTTCTTTTAAGGTTTTAAATATATATCGTAAGTGGTAACACTTTTACAATTTCGTATTTTACAGGTTATGTTGCAACTTTGTCAACCATATGATATATGATGGCTGAATTTGAATTCAATATTATCACTTAATTTGGTATTGAAATTTTATCAAGTGTACATGTATAAATTTTGACACAATATTAAGTTTTTAAAAATAAATGAAGATAGTATTTGTTGTTACTTTTATTCACAATGTCTCGGTTTTCTTTCTTGTATTTTGAAGGTTTTTCTCCTACTTTTTCGAAACCTTGATAACAACTCGAAACATAGGTTTAAAATGAAACTAAATGGAAGAAAAAGAAAAAATAGTGTGCTTATGTTCTTTTGACAATTTTGAGGTTCTTGTGAAGTGCAATGGAAGTTTAATGTTAATATTTCCATGCGTTTACACTTGATATGAACCACATCAAAAGATCGAAAAGGACTATAACTACAAACAAAGTTGAGGAGCTATATAAACATATTTAAAGACAAAATGGACCATATCATAATACCCAAAATTGTGGTTGTAAGTTGTAACACTACATTCTCATACAAGAAACCAACTATGTTACAATTAACAATCAATTTTTTTTTATATATTAAATCGATTTTAATACAGTCAATTAAGTTTTCATCGGATGCAGTGGTTTGGTCGATTCTAATGCAGTCGATCTAGTCTTTACCGCTGGATAAATGGTGGATGTGGGTGTTTTGGTAAAATACTCTATATTGGATCATTTGATGGTGAAAATTAATCGATTTCTTTGAAACTGACCTAATATAAATGACTCGTATCAATTAGAAACACAAAATTGATACTTGGAGTAACTATGAATTGTTTTATCTTTGTCTAACCATATTCGTAATTAGTTAACATGATATTTATTGAACATTATCCGAAAGTAAGACGTATGAGTATGACAAATATATACTTTTTTTTTAATCTATTTATTACAATCATAAAACATCTATCATATATTAAAATAATCAACACATACTCACCAAACATAATGTCTAAACTCATAAATAAATTTATAGAATTTTGAGAAACGCATTACTTTGGAGTAAATTAAAGCTCTATGATTTGACCTCACCCATTAACATAATTTTCCTCAAAAAATCTTTTTCAAATAATAATTAATTCATAGTCTTTCTCAAAATCTATTAATTAATGTCTTCAATATTTTTTATTAATTATTAGTGGATAAAAAAGATAAACAATAAAAGATTCTTATCCACCATTGAAGTAAAAGAAGAAATAAAAGATGCAATTGGAGCAAAAATTCCATAAATAGTGACTAAAAAGCTTTAATCTTCAAAACAATTTTATTTAATAAAATACAAATCACACAAAGATTTCAGTTTCAAGATCTATTTTTTTCCATCCAAATTTTCAGCTCAGTCAAAATTCACCACAATTCCCCATCCCATCGCTCCTCTCAATTCAATCCTTTTTTATTCTCTCAATCCTGATCCAGTTATCCACCTTTTTATCCGCATTTTCGTCCCCAAAAATTGTTCGAACCCTTACAATAATTAAAGATTCGATTTTTTTCTGAATCGGCAAAATGAAGGAGGGTATGGGAAAGGTGGCTGTGGCTGCGGCGGTGATCGGAGCTGCGGCGGTGGTCGGAGTGACGGCGCTGGTGGTGCGACAAAGGATGAAGAATTCTAGTAGATGGGCTAGGGTTATGGCGATTGTGAAAGAATTTGAGGAGAAGTGTGGAACACATGAGGTGAAATTGAAGCAGGTTGCCGATGCTATGACTGTGGAGATGCATGCTGGATTGGCATCTGAGGGGGGTAGTAAGCTTAAGATGCTTATTAGCTATGTTGATAATCTCCCCACTGGGTAATATTTATTTATTTTAATATGTTTTTGATCTTATGTTTTTCTTATTATTTTGTTGTGCATGAGTTATGTTTGTTTGATTGTGATTGGGAAGAGTGGCTGTTGTTATGAGACAATTTGATCTTCTGATTTTATTTATTATTTTTTGGTTACTAAGTCTAATGAAAAGTTCAATGAGTAAAGATTGTTGTTAATCTATGAAAAATTTGGTATTAAGGTGAACTCTTCTATGTAATAGTGATATTGACAGTAGTATATTCTTTGTGGGAGATTAGAGATTAATTAGCAGCTTGATTTGATTATTAGAAACGTGTTATGCCATAAAGAGTGATTGGAAATAAAAAAAAAGGGCTATCTTGAACTAACTCAATGAAAGACCAAGAAAGAGAATAGTAGACTGTGAAGCAGTCAGCCCATCTAATATCCTTCCTATTAATTGTTGATATTCAAATACAAGATATATCCTTTACTTCAACATGTTCATTAACCAGAAGACTATCAACGAGTCGACAGATTTCATATAACTTTCATATTCAAATACGACATATATCCTTTCATTTAACTTTCATTTTCAATTTCCGTTCTTTCATTGTCTGGGATGAGAAAAAAAAAGTCCCTTCGGCATATTCATAGCCTATGAAAACTTGTTTTACCGTTTATTTACTTATTTTGGTGTGCAAACTGTACGATTTCTTCCTATATAAGCTGTTTTTAAACAATTTCTACTTCCCAGTGATGAGGAAGGAGTCTTCTATGCACTAGATCTCGGTGGAACAAACTTTCGTGTGTTACGAGTCCAATTGGGAGGCAAAACAGGTGGTATTGTTCATCAAGAATTCGCAGAGGCATCAATTCCCCCGGCATTAATGTGTGGGAGTTCAGATGTAATCAATTATTTTCTTGAGAATTTCGGATCTTTTTTTTTTTTTTTTTTTATTACATCAAATGAGATCACAAAACGATCAAAATTTTCAATGATTTCAGGATCTTTTTGATTATATAGCGGAAAAACTTGCAGCGTTTGTTGATGAAGAAGAACAAATGTTTCATCAACCACCTAATAAGCAGAGGGAATTGGGTTTCACTTTCTCATTCCCTGTCATGCAAACTTCAATAAATAGTGGAACTATCATTCGGTGGACCAAAGGCTTCTCAATTGATGACGCCGTAATTCCTTTCTCTTTATCTCATTTCACTTATTTTGCTTTCATTAGCTAATTAATTTAGAATTATCTTGCCAATTTTATATTGCAGCAGTTTCAATGAAACTAGCAATTATACATGCTATGTTTGTTTATGCTTTTGAGTAAAATTTACAAAAAAAAATTCAGGGAGTTGATGTGACATTGGTTGTGTTTGTTTATGTTTTTAGAAAATGGTTGTAAGTAGTAAAATGTGTCCAAATTCAATTTGATTTACTGATTTATGATATGTAAAATGAGTGAGTTTTTTGGTAATGATTATGTGAGAAAGTGAAAAAAGAATAGTTGGAGTAGGTATTACGGATGAAAGGTAAAAATGATTTTAAAAAGGTGTTTTTAGTTGAGCATTTTTTGTAATAGTAAATTTCTAAAAATTGTGATCCACAAAACAGAGAATGGTTTTCAAAAACGTAAAATTACATAATCATAAGTTATCTTCGAATTGCATATGCAATGTGGAATTTATTTTGAATAGTCTTCTCCTAATGACTTATGCTAAAAAGGGCCTCTTTCTAATCCTTTTACAAATCCATAATATTGATTTCTAACATGATTTTTTGGTTTCTCAAAACGAAGTTTAGTCTCGCCAAAATCCCATTTTCACATTCATGATAAATCTTTTAATGGTTTTAGGTTGGCCAAGATGTGGTTTCTGAATTGACAAGAGCCTTGAAACGAAAGGGTGTCGAAATGAGAGTTGCAGCGCTGGTGAGTTCAAATAATATCTATTTTTTAAAAATTTCATGCCACTAATCTGCCGAAATACGTATTATTTAATCCCCTAATTTTACAATTTGACGCGTGTGATGAATATGCTAGGTGAATGATACAATTGGCACATTAGCTGGAGGAAGATATACCAACAACGACGTTGCTGTTGCAGTGATATTGGGCACGGGAACTAATGCTGCATATATCGAACGAGCCCAAGCAATTCCAAAGTGGCACGGCCCTTTGCCCCAATCTGGAGAAATGGTAAAAAGCAAGTTTTTTTTATGTTTAAGAGATAATCACATGCACACCCTTCACTTATCAGGTAATTACCACGAGCCCACTGAGGTGTCTGTAAATTACGAAATGCCCCACGTGAGATTTGGCAACTCGAGAAACAGGGGTGAAATTGTAATATGTTTATGTTAGACATGGGATATTTGCTTTTAACTTTCTTGTACATAAGTTCATATAGTGATCAAAATGCTAACACTTTGGTTGAAAAAGTCAATATGATTATTGAGGATCGAATTTTGATAATTTCAGGTTATAAATATGGAGTGGGGAAACTTCAGGTCGTCTCATCTTCCGCTGACAGAATATGACCATGCACTGGATGCTGAAAGTTTAAATCCTAGTGAACAGGTCGAAATATCACGAGATATATGCCTTTTCGTTTTTGTTTTAGAGTTATATTAAATTATTGTTTCTTTATTGTTCATATATTCTTTCAGATATTTGAGAAGTTAACTTCTGGCATGTACTTGGGCGAGATTTTACGCAGAGTTTTAGTTAAGTTGGCTGAAGAAGCTTTCTTTTTCGGTGACGAGGTTCCCGCCAAACTTAAAATTCCATTCATATTAAGGTACGTTTCGTTGAATTTTTTTTTTTTTTTTGTGGCAAATAAGTCGATTGAGCTTAATATTATAATGAATATGGTAGCTCTTTGAGTTGCCTTAGGGTATGTTTGGATCGAAGGATTTGAAATTTATGGATTTCAAATTCGTCAACAAATCCATAAAGTTCGTTTGGATGTATCCAAGTTATAATGGGTTTCAAATCACTCGATATTCACTTTGAGCTATTGTCTCCGTAACTACGGTGGATTTCAAATGACTTCCATTTTAGGTGTCATTTCAAATCCTTCCTCCAAATCACTCAATCCAAACACACCCTTAATGCTTTTAGGCCTAAAAACTTGAATGTGTGGAATATTTATATCCTTTTCGTATTAATAACAATGTATATCGTCTTGGGCCAATTTCTTAATTTTCATTATTAATCATTACTCAATATAATGACCATAATAACTTGAAGAATTGTCGAGCCGACAAGAACTTACCTTATATGTAGATGTACTCGTATTTGTGATCCCAAAACTCGTTTTTCATATACATTCCTATGAATTTGATGCTCGATTTAACTTTAAAAACGAACCATGCAGGACACCAGACATGTCAGCCATGCACCACGACTCGTCCCCTGATCTCAGAGTCGTTGGCACCAAGCTCAAGGATATATACGAGGTAACAAAAAAAAATCACATTTCCTCGCTAATCATAACGACCCGTGTAGCGGGACCCACATTAGACCCGCCATTTTTTTTAAATAATCTTTTTACGTCTCGATGAAAATTATATATATATATATATGTTGACTTGAAGTATTTTTTGTCTTTCGCGTACCTTAGATTTCTAACACTTCGCTAAAAACGAGGAGGGTAGTTGTTGAGCTCTGCAACATCATCTCCTCGCGTGGGGCCCGCCTCGCTGCGGCCGGGATCTTGGGCGTCTTGAAGAAGATGGGACGGGATACCCCTCGCGAGGGTGGTGGAAAGACGGTGGTTGCTATGGACGGCGGATTATACGAGCACTACACCGAGTATCGAGAGTGCTTGGAGAAGACGTTGAGTGAATTGCTTGGTGAGGAAAATGCACCGAGTATTGTGATTGAGCACTCAAATGACGGCTCGGGAATTGGCGCCGCTCTACTTGCCGCCTCACACTCGTTGTATCTCGACGAGAAATTGTCGTGAGAATAAAATATCGAGGAAAATTCTCTATTGCACCCAGTGCGTCATAATATCCAGCAGTGTGTAAAACATGTTACATCAGCATATTATGTATCGTGTATTTTATTGCTGATGTGATATGATTGACACTGTTATGTGATCCAGATATGGTGCATAGAAGAATTTTCTTGGATATGATGCCATTTGATGGTTCATTTTCCTATTGGACTAGAATAATGATGGTAATAATAAGTTGAAGAATTGTAGTGGATTTTAGTTGTGAATTACAATTGTTTTTGGGAAGTTGTAAGGATATGATGCCCTTTATTTGCCAAAGAAGTGAGTGGCAATTAGAAGTGGCTTTAAACTTTTATGCCAATTGAGTAGTTTTTTTACAAGTGGCTATATTCATGTCAAAACTTTATTTTGAGACATTTACATAACACCCCCTCAAGTCTGGTGAAATTACAACGAAACCCTTACTCGGGTTGATCTAGAATATAAAATTTGAAATGCTCGAGACGATATTAAAGTTCAAACATCTAAGCATACTAATGTAGCATGCACAAATTAATGAAGTTATTTTGAAATTTAAGTCCAATGTAACCATAACGAAACGAACATTTCAAATCAAGATTGAACAATCGATTACCTACAAAAAATCTCACAAAATATTACTACTAATTTGCATCATTCAAACACAATAAAATAAGTGCAATTAAATATGCAACTTAAGTTTCTATTTTCTACAACAATCCAAGTTCATAAACACATCAAGATTCACTAAAAAAACTCCCCAACAAAACCAAGAAGTTCAAGCAAACTTACATGAAAACAAAAACCCTTTTCAATTAGTCTTAAAATACCATAATTTATGACCCCAAAAGTCGAAAATAAACAAAATCGAAGCCCTTTACTTAAGAACACAAAGTGAGCTTCCCCTGTTTATTTCCACCTGCAAAAGAACATAATCGAATGTTAAATATAAATATTTGAAGTATTGAAAAAAAAAATAGAAAAAAAATTCAGTCGAAAACTCACGAGTCAGAGAAGGTAGCTCCGAGCTTTTCAAAACACGCAGCCTCTTAACCGTTGAGACGAACATGCTTCAAAAAAAATTCAAAAAAATAAATTAAATTTTGAGTAGTTGAAATTTACATATTGAAGTTCACTTTATAATTAAATGAAATCAAGATTGGTTTTTTAAGATACTAATGGATGATTCTTTGGCAAAAGACTAGACACTGAAATATATCAATTTCATAATCAATAGAATATGATATAAAGATTAAATCAACAAATCTAAAACTTATAATAATCTAAACAAGATTGGATATAATAAATATAAAAATGGAATAAATGTAAAAAAAAATAAAAAATTAGATCTATGAAGATAAGATGCTTACTGCCAAGGGACATCCCCAACAAGCATCCTATCACCTTCATTATCTTCATAAACAAGAGTATATTCTCCACTTCCATCCAATAAACCTCCTATCTTTTTTCCTCCTTCATTTTTGCCTTTAATTCCACCATCACTTTGAGCTACAAACATGTAAAAAAAAAAATTAATTTTTTTATTAAAAATTGGAATTATATAATAATTGTAATAAATTTGTAAAATATGCTTGAATTTTGCATAGATAACCTGCAAGAAGGCCTTTGAAGAGATCATCAACGGCGTATGATAGCTTTTCGTAACTATCATAAGCTTTGAGATCAACTTTTCGTCCAATGGGAATACCATCCATGTTGATTTTCACGAAAAGAGTTTTCGAAGAATTTTCTTCGGGTTTTTGGATTTGCGACTCTGTGGATGGTTTCGAAGAACCTCCACTTGCGAGATTTTTTCGAAAAGATCGAATTGGAGGCCATCCCACTACAGCAGGGGCAGTCCTATTGATTAAAAGAATTTAAGGGGAACCAAAATCCCAAAAAAATGAAGGAAAAAAAAAGTTTAGTTTCTGGAAAAAGATCGAATTTTTATTCGTTTTATGTCTAATAAAAGTAAAACTAGAAGAAAATACATCATAAAATGTCATTTAGAAATGATCTTGCATGTTTTTGTGATGATCAACTAATAAATCCCTAATTTAAGGCCCTGTTTGTTGTTCTTGACTATGGTTTTCTGAAAACTACACCTATAACCTGTTAATGACTAAAAATTCATTTTTTTCTCAACTTCATTACATTATTCCTTTATATATATGTACAGATTCCAAATATGAAAAGCTACAGAAAATTACAGGGAAAATGAATATAAAGATCTAGGATATATTGCCAAGATTAGCTAAACAGTCTATATAATTATCAGCTATGATTAAAGTTAATACTAATTATCAGTCAAGATAAACAACACAATTTTGGGAAAAACAGGAAAAAGCTGATCTTTATCATAAAAGCGTATATGAACATCCAAAACAGATAAAGAAAACACATAAGCAAATCCACTCTACACAACAGACAAATAAAGAAATAAAACCCCAAATAAAAGGACCACAAACAAAAAAATGTTGGGTAAAACAGTGAATATCCTCTGTCAAAAAAAGTGAAAAAATTTCAACCTTTTGTGGGCTGTATTTGCAGGAGCTGGTGAAAATGTCTTCTTTTCTGCAACATCCCTGTTTCTACAGGGCTGTGATAATTCCTCCATCACAAGCCATGGTGATTTCAAGACATGGTTTTGAAGACAAGGGTTGTTTTGAAAACCACCAAAAGAGAGATTAGAATCATGGGTTTTTGCTCTAATGGTGGTATTATGATGATCTACAAAACCACCTGGTGGACCAAGGCTTAGTTCAATCTTCTTCTCTTCTGTTGTTATTGCTTCTTGTTTTGCAATAGCCCTTTTTTGCTCCTTTGGGATCAAATCTAGAAGCTTTGGACACCCTTCTTGTTCTTTTCTTACATAACCCTCCATTTTTTTTTTTCAAAGTAGTTTGGTTTTGATGTATGTAAGAAGCTTTTCTTCAAATTTTAAGCTCAGAAATGAGTGCAAAATAAGTGAAAAATGTACCTAAACAAGTTGCAAAGAAGTAACTTTAAAGTGTAGAAACAAAGATTTGCTTTTGAAGTAGTTAACCAAAGCTCAAACTCATCAAAGCCCACATTCTTAAAAACAAGGCAAAAGCAAAATCTTTTCTTGTCACAAAGACTAAAACTTGAACAAATAGACTTCAAAAACACAAAGAAAGCTCTTATAGACTGAAAAGAGGGAAATGTAGTGGGCTCTCTCTCTCTCTCTCTCTCTATATATATATATATATTATATGTATATATATACTGATGTACTGTTTAATTATCCTTTAAAAAGAGAGAGAAAAATAGGCAAAAAGTAGAAATAAAAAACAGGGGAGATTCTATTTCTATTCAATTCATCCCACCTAAAACAGGGAACAATAGATTAGAACAAAATGCACGCAACAAAACACACAACGTCCCAAAAATATGTTTTGTTTTTCGGTTTAATAAGCAAAGCGTGCAAATCTCTCTCTCTCTCTCTCTCTCTCTCTCTCTCTCTCTCTCTCTCTCTCGTGAAGTAAATTAATAATTAAAAAAAGTTGAAACAAATTTAAAATAAAAATAGTGACGTAAAGTCTATATAGGGTTCAGAATTTAGCTCACTGCCCCAGAAACATCCTCCTTTACTAATCTTAGAGCTAACCCATTAAAGTCAAAATCAATAATCTATTCATAAATGAGTGATTTAATCATGAATTAGCGTAATTACTTGTAAAGTCGAGATCTTTAGCACTTAAAACTCCACTATGACCCCTTAAACACAAGACCCTTAATCAGGATTCGTGGCACTTTATGTTACCATATATATACATATATATATTATACATATATATAGAGAGAGAAATAGAATTGATATGTTGAATAATATGAAACCCCGTAAATTATATTATTGATAAAAGAAGGGTATAAATAGAGTTACAATAGAATCTAATGAAATCGTAATCTACTTATAAACATGGAAATAAGATAAAACTAAATAACTACAAGATTATAAAAGATACGATATGATACGATATAATCTAAACTAATCTAAATATTTTCTAACACTTCCCCGCAGTTGAAACGTGGGATCTTGAACGTTGAAACTGGATCCAAATCCAAAAAGATAAAAGCCGGCGATAACCTTGAAAGGCGGCGGTAATGACACTAACTCCATATTTCCAAGAGTGAGCGGTTTTAACATTAAAAAAATAAATAATGATTCTAAGTCCTCGTATGATGAGGACAGACTGCGATAAGAGCTCAAACTCCTTACTTTCAGGGCTAGCGCTCGTAACATACAAAAAAAAAAAAACTACAAACCGGTGGCACCTGCTAGATGGTGCGGCAACAATAACTCAAACTCCTTATTTGTCAAGGGTGAGCAATGATAACATAAAAAATAAAACTAAACTAAAATAAGGTGCGTCGAACAGGGTCGGCGACTTAAAAATAGCTGAAGCAAAACACAAGATAATGTATATTAGAAAGGAAAAAAAAAGATAGGTGCGTCGACTGACTTAAAAATAGCTGAAGCAAAACACAAGATAATGTATATTAGAAAGAAAAAAAAAGATAGGTGCGTCGGACGGGGTCGACGACTTGATGGCGGCAACGGAAGCGAAAGATCGAGAGACCAAGGCTAGAAACCATGGCTCTGATACCATGTTGAATAATATGAAACCCCGTGAATTATATTATTGATAAAAGAAGGGTATAAATAGAGTTACAATAGAATCTAATGAAATCGTAATCTACCTATAAACATGGAAATAAGATAAAACTAAATAACTACAAGATTATAAAAGATACGATATGATACGATATAATCTAAACTAATCTAAATATTATCTAACATAATATGCATGATCCATAATAGCTGGGGAGGGGCAGTGCAATATAAACTTATAACATGGACAATTTTGAATCTTAAGATTCGATTATATTATTTATTAATTAATACAATAATAAATAATATATTAAAAATGAAATTCACGAGCTTTTTTTTTTTAGTGTAATGGGCTTCCACACCTTTAACTACAATAAATCGATTTTATTAAATTCGATCGGTTGTAAAATTGCTTGTAATAGTAGATATAAGACGTGGATGCGACGTTGGTAAGGGTCAATAGTCAAACACAAAGATCATTTGATCCAACGGCTGTTGTTTAAAGTTGAATACTTTTCTTGACTTTCCCTAAGTTGACAACTTTTTCATGCATGCTAAAACACGAGTGGGTTATTTATTGCCATTTGTTTCACGAACATGGTTTATGAATTGCAATATAATTATTGAATATTCTAAAAATAGATAAATTATTATATAATAATTATTACAATATATTGAGTTTAATAATTGTATTTTAGTCCAATTATTAGGTTTATTGTTCCCTAAAGTCAAGCAAGCAACTTGACTTGTACCCCAAAACAAAACCATGCCCAATATTACAAGATTTTGTTAATTTATATTGCTTAATGAATTTAATTATCTCCATGAAATTATAATATTTTGTGATTGGATTAAGACAAAGTCAATTGAATTTTTTGGTAAGAAAACCAATAAATATTAACCCACGTGTGGGGGGTGTCAATTTAAATCAAAGATTTTCTAGAAATTTTTTTGATGACTGAAAATGATGTTATTTTTGTAGCTCAAATAAGTATACATTAATTGTTGAGGGCTTTTCTCATAAACTATGGTTGGCTTGCAAGTATAACAAATCACTAAATAATAACATTTTTTAGAAATTGATATTGGGAATTAGTAAATTTAGAATTTTATATTTTTTTAGTTTCGAAAAATGACTTCAAAATCAGAGTTTAATCATATCAAAATATAACTCATATTTTTTATAATTAAGAAAAAATTTAACATATTTTCATATTCTGTGAATAAAACTCATGTCGATTTAATCTAAATTCTAAGCTAAAGTATCCATGAATCTTAGATAAGCTAATATGATTGTATTCCTTAAATAATTATTAAATTAACTATCCTTAACTAATAATTAACTTTCTATTTTAATTAAGAAATAAAAAAGATTATTATATATAAACTAGCCATAATTAGTTAGCATACTCATCATTTGTTTACATTTCATTATATATCTTCACAAGAAAAAGAAAATGCAAAATAAAAAATAAAAAGATGTAATAATCAAGGGCAGGATGATGACGTAAGCAAACACTTGGCAGCATGTGAGCCGCGTTTGGACTTTTGAGGTCGGCTGCTGCAAAGCCTTTAGATACTTTGAGACGCCACCTGTGGGACCGCTGCACTTCTCGCCACGTGTCAATCTGGATCTTTTACAATGGGTCCCACAGAAAAGAATCTCACGCGCCACCACCCAACACAACCTACGGTACAAATTAGGGTGGAGCTCTGGTGTGATTCTTTCAAGGTCCGGGACTGTTGGTCCCGGGCCCTAATAACCACACATTTGTGGGGTGGGGGGTGGTTTTTCCCACCCCACCAAACATGGAAAATTTGTGGTTCTAAAGGGTCCGGAACTGTTGGTCCTGAACCAACTTAGAATTTTTCTGGAGCTCTGATCGAGTCGAACTGTAATAACACAAAAAATGAAGGATTAGCCTATTCGAATATTGGAGTTGGATGTTGACACTATTATTGATACACCGAAATATGATATTTTGAAATTCTATAACATCATAAATCCATAAAATGGTCAATAACGAAATATCAATAAATATATCATTTCAATGCATATTGAGCTCTCTCTAATCTCAATTCTTAAATCTCGTAATCTAGTCTAGTATCCAATGCTTACTGAACTACTGACTCGAAGTATGAACCAAATTTTCAAATCAGAGCTAAATTGTCTCGTATAATCCATACGACCTTAAAAGTCTTCACTTTGTACGACCTTAAAGTCTTTGTATCATATGACCCTAAACCAGTCAAAATCAAAATCTTCTGACTATGTTAAACTTGAATACTAAAAAAGGTATGTAAACAACTTGATCTAGTGTTCAAATGCAGTACTCATGTTCCATCACCATCTTCATGTATCATTCGAAGCAGATCGATCCCTAAAATTGACCTATATCAATTATATTATTGTAACACAATTCTAACTTATAATACAAATTTACATAAAAGATTCATATTTTAATGTACAATATATACAACAACTCCCTTGTTTAAAAGGATACTAGCGTGTACCCCGTGCTATGCACGGATTATAATTTAAAATATCTCTTTTGAAAATCCATAATTATCATATTTATATCCATTAACTCAATACAAAAAATCATTCAATAGAACAATGAAGAAATAGATCAAATTTTAGTAATGTTAAAAAATCATAATATTATGACACCTTATTGTTCATGAGAAATATAAAATAGTGTCACTTAATAGTAAAAAAATCCTTGTGCCAAATAAACAACAAATTATTTATTTAACCCAACAATACTTTTCAACAAATTTGTTTGGTGGAAGAAGTTGAGAACATTCTTTAAGAAAATAAATAAATAAACAATTTGTTGTCAAAAAGAGTACCACAAAACAATAGAGCTCATTCCTTGTAATTTTTTTTTTCAATTTATTTTTCTTTAAAGACTATTATAATCCTACTATTATTATGAAGAATATTAAAGTGGTTTACTAAACTAAAATTAAAATGTAATTTGTTTTCGATTTGTGGGGTGAAACTTTGGAAGGCCATAACTTTGCGTAGAGTAGGCCGTTTTGGATAAACTTTGTTTTGATTTCATATAACTTTTCGAGATCTACGCAACCATACCTTATAGTAGATTTTCGCATTAACAGGGAAGATGGACGACGTCCCCAAAGCCCTGGCCATGAGATTGTGTTTATTGTGGGGTGAAACTTTGGAAGGCCATAACTTTCCGTAGAGTAGTCCGTTTTGGATGAACCTTTTTTTGATTTCGTATAACTTTTCGAGATTTACGCAACCATACCTTATAGAAGATCTTCACATTAACAGGAAAGATTGACGACGTCCCCGAAGCCCTGGCCATGAGATTGTGTTTTTTGTGGGGTGAAACTTTGGAAGGCCATAACTTTGCGTAGAGTAGTCCGTTTTGGATGAACTTTGTTTTGATTTCGTATAACTTTTCGAGATCTACGCAACCATACCTTATAGTAGATCTTCGCAATAACATGAAAGATGGACGACGTCCCCGAAGCCCTGGCCATTAGATTGTATTTTTTGTGGGGTGAAATTTTGGAAGGCCATCACTTTGCGTAAAGTAGTCCGTTTTGGATGAACCTTTTTTTGATTTCGTATAACTTTTCGAGATCTACGCAACAATACCTTATATTAGATCTTCGCATTAACAGGGAAGATGGACGACGTCCCCGAAGCTCTGGCCATGAGAATGTATTTTTTGTGGGGTGAAACTTTGGAAGGCCATAACTTTGCGTAGAGTAGTCCGTTTTGGATAAACTTTGTTTTGATTTCTTATAACTTTTCGAGATCTACGCAACCATACCTTATAGTAGATCTTCGCATTAAGAAGGAAGATGGACGACGTCCCCCAAGCCCCGGCCATGAGATTGTGTTTTTTGTGGGGTGAAACTTTGGAAGGCCATAACTTTGCGTAGAGTAGTCCGTTTTGGATGAACTTTTTTTGATTTCGTATAACTTTTCGAAATCTACGCAACCATACCTTAAAGTATATCTTACCATTAACAGGGAAGATGGACGACGTCCCGAAGCCCTGGCCATGAGATTGTGTTTTTTGTGGGGTGAAACTTTGGAAGGCCATAACTTTGCGTAGATTAGTTCGTTTTGGATGAACTTTTTTTTTGATTTCGTATAACTTTTTCAGATCTACGCAACCATACCTTGTAGTAGATCTTGGCATTAACAGGGAAGATGGACGACGTCCCCGAAGCCCATGCCATGAGATTGTATTTTTTGTGGAGTGAAACTTTGGAAGGCCATAACTTTGCGTAGAGTAGTCCGTTTTGGATGAACTTTCTTTTGATTTCGTATAACTTTTCGAGATCTACGCAACCATAAGATGGACGACGTCCCCGAAGCCTTGGCCATGAGATTGTGTTTTTTGTGGGGTGAAACTTTGGAAGGCCATAACTTTGCGTAGAGTAGTCCGTTTTGAATTAACTTTTTTATGATTTCGTATAACTATTCGAGATCTACGCAAAGATTGTGCTTTTTGTGGGGTGAAACTTTGGAAGGCCATAACTTTGCGTAGAGTAGTCCGTTTTGGATGAACTTTGTTTTGATTTCGTATAACTTTTCGAGATCTACGCAACCATACCTTATAATGGATCTTGATATTAACAGGGAAGATGGACGACGTCCCCGAAGCCCTGGCCATGAGATTGTGTTTTTTGTGGGGTGAAACTTTTGAAGGCCATATGCTTTTCTAAATAAATTCTCCAAATATATATTTTTAAATTTTTTAATATAAAAATTTAATTTTAAGCGATTTTTAGGTGATATATTTGAATTTTAATCGAACAATTTTTTTCTTTAACTTTAATGTAGAAGATGAAACAAATTTATAAAAAAGATTTGGTGAAATCCATAACTTCGTAGATAAAAAAACATTAAATATGACCAATCACATCAATATATTTAATGACTAATTATGTAAAGTCATGGATATCTATCTATCAAAGTAAATATATTAAGGGACTAAATATATAATAATAATAATAATAAACAAATGTCACTTATAAATAGAATATGATTATACTCAATTGTAATATGTTTCATTTATCATACAAAAGTTAGGCTTGTAAATCAAATATTATGAGCTAAGAATGAAGTGACTCAAACTCATTGAGTTGGAATACAATAAGTTTAAGGCCAACTTACAAATTCTCTTATTCTAACTCTACTCAAGCTTATTGTAACTTACAAATTCTCTTATTCTCAGACTTTTACAAACTTCAAGCTTATTTCGGCTGACTCATTAGTCTTTATCAAATAAAAAAGTCCTCAATATAATCATAATAGTTATTATTCATTTCCATTGAAGAAAACTGAATGTCATAATAAATTATAAACATAAGAAAATATGTAGAGATATATAAAAATATTTTTTTACATAAATATTGACTATTTGAATTCCACACAACTAATTAAACCAATATATTATAAAAAAGAATATTAATGGGAAAAATTATTAAAAAAATTTACTAATTACACTTAATATCCGCTGAAACCAAATAAAGATAAATAAATAAATAAATAAAACATAGTAGTCTGCTTCCACATTTGCCAGCTTTGTGTCCATGGAAGTCATTTGATTTATGTCTGCCATAGATTAACACTAATAGAAAATTAAAATAAAAAACAAATAAAAAAATGAATAAAAAATTGAGAGTAATAACATAAAAATAAGAAAGAAATCAAAACTTTATGATCTTGTAAATGTGATGTTAGACTATGAACATGCACAATTATGATATTACAATGAAATGCCAATTTAAAGAGAATTGAGAAAAGTAGCCATTTAATTTTTAAAAGAATTAATTGCTCATTTTATAAGCTTAAATTGTGGACATTAAAAATTACAACTATAGTCAATTACTCATTTAATTAACATCAATTGATGGACGTCAATATTTATAATAATAGTGAATTACTCATTTAAAAAATCAATTACTCATTTCGTCATTCCAAAAGAGTCAATTACTCATTCAATTAGCATCAATTATGGAAGCTTATTGTTTGCCCTATTTGTCTGTAAAATCTTTTCTTTACTATTTTTAGAAGTCAAGATGTAAGGAACAAATAAATACGATTATCTCAAATATTGTTCAAATACTATTAACTATAACTTTTTATTGTGGAATTTCATTTCTTAATTAATACAATAAGTCTATTTACATCTAACAAATCTTAAAAAATTAAACTTTAGTCAACATATTATAATCTCATTTAATTGTAGGCTTACTAACAGGAACTTATCATAAAACTTGTTATAACCACTATCAATCATGAATGCAAAATACATTATCCAAATATTGTGTTATTTACCAAATAAGTGTTTTTATATTCCTAATTAATATGTTTAAATCCAAACTTTCAAATTACAAACTCAATCAAATCAATTAATAAAAATTTTCTCAACACTAAAAAAAATTAAAATTACTGAAAAAAAAAGATAGAGAGCAAAGTGGGTCCCACACCGCTTTGCTATAATATATATAATGATAATGATATTAGTTCTCAATTATTTTAATAAATAAAAAATAACATTAATAAGTAATGTAGTGAAATTTAGTACGTGAAGCCTATCTATACAGGTTCACATATAGACTTGAGGCGCTAAATTTTCATAATTTTGGAATATTAAAATATAAATTCAACCAGAAGATAATTTCTATAATACTAAAACGATAAATCAATTAAGTTGTTTTTTATTTATAACTTGTAAAAAATGACAAATTATTTCCAATAACAAAAATTATAATTATATTATTAAATTAATTTTTTTTTCTAGTTCTCATAAAGAAACTAAATTTAAATTCAAAATTTAATCTAATAAGAAAAGGAAGAAGGGAATAGAAAATAGAAATCAGAGATTTGCCTTCAACCTTCAAAATTCAATATTGAACGCTTTTATTAATTTGCTACATTCATAATCTAAAGTTTTCCCCAATTTTATTAAATATATATATATTAAAAAAAGATTATTAGTACACTCCTTTGCACATATATATTAAAAACAATTGTTAATATACAATAAATTTAACAACAAAAATAATACTATAAACAGAAAAATAGTACACAAAGGTATTTACTACAAAAAATAAAAATTAATGGAGTGAAATGATTACCTCAAGCATATATGTATAAGTATTCCATTGCTCCATTCATAACCACTCATCGACAAATAAAATATGGACTAAAAATTTCAATCGACTAAGAAATTCTCATAATGTCATTAATGTTTAAGACTAAATTAAATGAAGAAAATCGAACAAAATTGAAAGCATAAAATTCAAAACTATTGAAAGATGAAAAATAAAGAACTAATAAAATAAATTACCTCACATCAAATCAAATTCACTTTTGTAGATGAAAAAATTAGTGAACATGGAGAAACGTAAAATTGATTTGTGAAGCAGAAAAAGTATGGCCTAAATTATAAGTTTGTAGATTAAATGAAAATAATTTATAGATGTATCAGTTTCCTTATTAACTGCATAATTCCATCAATTGTGGAATGAATTAATACGTAAATTTAGCTAATGTAAATTAAATATTCCTCCTAATTAAGAATTTCGATTTGGTAGTCAATTTTAAAAATAAAGTTTAAAATTTAAATTTAAGCCTAATGTGAACGTACTTAATTTAGACCATTCTTTATTTAGATATGCTAAGAATTATACATGGTAATAAATTTTGGTCTTTCCATTTGCATTAATGATCACAAATCACAATCAAAACATTGTAACTCTTCCTATTTTGGTTGCAAGTGAATGTAATAGGAAAGTAATTTAATTTGATTATCTAATTTAAGAATAGTAATCAATCTAAAAAATTTAACCAACCAATAAGAATTTTTCATTTTATTAAAAAAATTCAAAATTCTAGAAAATTAGGATTAAGGAAAAACTGTGCTATAATATAGTAGATATCTATGTTGGTAGAGTTTACATTGCCATTTTTCTCTACAAATTGGTAGTAGATATGTGGACTTCATATAAAATATTATATACATATATAACTTTATTTCGAGACTTCATAAACTTCAAATAAAAACTTTGGGGTGCAAGTAGTTCCTATTGAGACAATCTATTAATAGTACATAGGCTTACTCAAAAAACATTTAAGAGTACTTAGAAAATGTTTTTTTGGTAGTTGTCCATTAAAAAGGATATAAAAGAATAAAAGTCAAGCTTTCCTAAGAAGCGAGTTATTTGAATATACAATATATGTATATATATATAAATATCTCCGTATAGATATATTAATATACAATAAATTGTTCTAACTAAATCAGACATATTAATTCATTTTAGTTTTTACCCAATTATTTACTTTTTAAAAGCAAAATAGTGTTCATTGACAACAATGACAAGACAACGTGATTTATATAACAATTATTGTTTTTATATTTATTTTTTATTTTACTGGCACGTGCTGCCCACGCACTTTATCAATCGGCGACATTAGGCATCTTTTGTCTCAAATCAGAATCACATCCACTAATGCATAATCCCAAATGGTAATCAGAATGCCTTAGCCAATCCTCACCGTTGAAAAGAAATCCTACGGCTTTGGATTGATGAAAATTGTGGGTGGGTGGGGGAGGGGAGGCAACTCGTGGTATGGATGTCAAATCTAAAAAGCAATTTGAGAAGTGGCGAAATTAGGTTGATATTTAGCGACACTCGATAATCTTCGTGATTGAATTTTGAAATGATCACACTATTTTTTCATGTAAATATATGAACTTTCAAATATATCATATATGTATGTATAATATAATATACGAACTTTCATAAGTATATTTACATTTGTAAGGGCATGTGAATGTTGTGGTCTTGGTCACGGGTTCGAATCCTGATGAGGGAATGTCTATTTGCCTTCTCTACTGTGAGCCTGTCAGCTATGGGCAACCTAGACTGGTTTACCTCTCTTGTGTGGTTTGCAGGTTATTACACAAGAGCGGGGTTTACCCAGTGCGCACCTAACTGTAGCGGCTGCGGGTTCTCTAGTCAAAAATAAAATAAAATAAAATATGGACACACTAATTGTCAATAGTGACAATACTTTCAGTTTTTATTAGTTATTAAAATTGATAAATTTTCAACATTACAACTCTTATCAGTTATCACTAATAAACAATTAGAATTATAGTGACGAAATAAAAATTATTGTCGCAAAATTCATAAATTTAATTTTGGAACATGATATTTTATCACTTTTAAATGGTAACTTAGATAGATCGCACTAGTTAAAAGACTAAAGTTGGTAGTCTTATCATATAATAATGCTATGTATGGGGATAATTATTTATCAGTTGTTTGGTTTTATACCACACAAAATATATTGAATTTTTGAATCAAATCTAATATACCCTCTTTTTAATATTATTGGTTGCAAAATACGAACCCCTCTCAAAAATGAAAATAAATACACCAAGAATTACGGTTTCTTATTGTTCCAAATAAAGAGTGAGACAAAACACTTTATTTAATAAAGTAATTAAAAGTAAAGTTACAATAATTATTTCATTTTAAAGTTACAAATTCAAAAGTCTAATCCAAATATTCAGACTAAACTCCACCTAATGTTAAATGCATGTCAATTTTTTTAAATGAATCATAAGTGGGTATCTAGGCATGTCACACTATAGACTAATTATCTTCTTATATATCAACACATAATTTTCATTTAACTAGATTCCATATATAAATTTTGATTTTTTTTTTTCAATCACATTGCATTTATATAAATGATTAAGGTCCATATATAGAACTAAATTGAATATAATTCAAATTTCATAAATTCGCAAGGGATTAAATTGAAAATAAATAAACACTAAAGGGTTAAAAGAATAAAAAACATCACGCCATTCTTTATTCTTTTATGGGTTAGAGGACATGTCTACTATGTATGCATTATTTGTGACACTTGATGTTATTTTACTTATTTTTTGTGATTTTAAAAACTGAAGTATTTGTTTTTCTTTTAAATATATAACTTTTCAAATCAAATACAAATTTATAACGTACAATAGTCATTCTTATAGTTTATTTCTCTAACCAGTCATTTAAATTAGAATGAAAAAACTAATTTATATATTTAACGTAAATTAATGAACATATATATGTATACTAATTTATATATATACATTTTATTAGTAGTTTCGAGGCCGTGTCGAGTCCTAACATTTTTAAAAATGTCGTGTCCCGTGTCCGTGTCGTGTCGTGCGCCATATCCAATATCTCCTGTCCGTGTATCATAGCTTATAAACCTTCACTCTATAATTTGTATACATATATAACTACCAAAAGGTTCTTACTTTTCTACTATTTTTCATGATTAGTTTTTACTTTGGTTCACTTATTGCTTGCCATCACTATCCTTCGAAAAATAAAAAGATTTCTCAACACACTTATAACTTATCTTGTTTTGTCGTATATAATATATATATATATATATATATATATGAGTAGTTTTATGTTGTACCGGAATCAACAAGTATAGTCACACGTGTATATATATATATATATATATAATTTCTTTGTAAAATATACCTATCTTTTTTTATAATCTAATTTTGTTCGTTGCTCGAATTTTTAATCAAAACTTTCATTGGATGTTGTTAATAGAAGTTTTTATAAAACATTGATCTATATTTAAAAAGTGCTCGTTACAACGATACGATGCAATGTATCTAAAAGGTTTCTTTTTCAAAAAATAAATAAATAAAAGATAATTTAATCTTAGGTAGGCTATATATACAGATATATTTATTCATATTCCTCTTTCAATCAAAAAATAATTATTTATTTTCTCTTATCCATGATTAGAGTTTAAGAAGTCAGATTATCTTTACTTTGTAATAAGTACTTCTTTTCTTAAGCACTCTTTAAGTAATTATACTGATCTTCTAGAATACTTTTAATGTGAAAATATACAAGTTTGATTTTAATTTTAAATTTCTTAAAGTTATTTTTTTTAATATAAAGATGTAAAAAGAACACAAAAATCAAACCTACTACACCGACTAGTAATTATGTGGACCTTGGATTGGGCCCGAAACTTGGGCTAGTGAATGAGTACATGGTCCAGCCCAAACTGTAATGGGCTACATTTATATTTTTCTTTCTCACCCAAAAATTGAAATTGTAAAAGGTGCTTTGAGACCTATTTTTTTGACGCAACGAATTTTCTATTCACAATAGTAATATTTACAAGTATTTGTTTAAACATAAATTTAAAAAATAATTTAAATAAATGGATATTTATTAATTTTACAATGGTGTAATACTATTATAATATATTGTCATGAAATAAAATACTGATATATTATAATCTCTTGTTTTGTTTGCATGAAAATCAATTCGAACATGTTAAGTGCATTTATTACTACTATTATTATTAAGAATAATAGTTTAATACAACTGATAAAATGTAAAGTTGAGTGTATTTTAAAAAGTAATTGATTGTTTACCTTTTAAAGAATTTATAAGTAATTAACATCAACATTTAGAATCATATAAACTCTAAAAAAATCACAAAAATATCATATTGAAGAAAAAAACACGTGAGTAAATTGAAAAAAATCATATAAAAAAAAGACAGAAAACCACAATAATTTACATGGGATTATTATTAGAAATTTTCATTAATCTAAATTTAATTAAAATCACAATCATTTATATGAATCTCGAATTTTCGTTTTATTGATTATGATAATATAATAAATATGCATTTGGCTTATGTTGTACAACACAAATCCAGTCTGGATGGCTAAGAAAAAGAAAAAATTAATTATATATTTAGTAGATAGAGACGTAATTAATTTTAATTAAGTCACGTAATTACAGCCATAATCCACTCAACCATGACTTGGACGGATAATTAAGTTAAACCCTCCGTGACGTTCATGTCATTACTTGTTGTCCTTATATTATTATTAATTAATTATCTTAATTCTAATTAAATTATAAACTTTCAAGAGAGTTCATAAGGATCTTTCTAGAAGAAATCAGTTTCAATGGAGTCGACCTCTTATTTATATAATTGGGTCGATAAATTTTTAGCTCATGTTCATTTAAAAATAAATTATAACAATAATTTAAATAAATAAACAATCATAATGATATGATAATATTATATTATATCATTGTAAATTAAAAAATATTTGAAACATATAGAGTTAAAAAAATATAAATTGTGACATAGAGATGCAATCTATTTAAGATTTTTATGGTCAAAAAATTGCATGGGATAATAGAATTAAAAATGGAAATGTTAATTAAATGGTGATGGATTGGTAGTAGTTATTATTTGGACCCATCTTTTCTTATGGTCTCCCAATCTATTTTATTAGTTGTATCCAGTGCACGTACTAGTCAACCCAAAATTCCATTTATATAATATAATATTTATTATTGTCCAAAAGGTTGAATCCCAACCCCAAGGACCCCCATGCCCCGGCCCGACAGAGCTATTGAAGGAATAAATCATGGTAACCCAGCTAATCACAGGGGCTAGACCAGTGCCCACTGCGCACAAGGAGCCCCCCTCACTTGAGAGGTTGCTCCCACACTGCCGCTGGTGGGACTCGATCCTTGGTCATTGTCCAAACTTCACACTTCTGTGACCAACTGGGCTGCCCATGCGGGCTAATATAATATTTATTATGTATATATATATATATATATCATTATATTGTATCTTGAGTATTCATGTAAATCTAATAACATCTTTATGTACAATATTTTATATAATTTTCAATTATTTTTTCATATATTATGAACTAATTTTTACCACTTCCAAATGATATTTCGATTTTCATATATTACATGTTAGAATATATAAAGGTATAATCTTGTATAAAAATTTATTTATATTTTACCACTAGGTACTATTGTCGGTTACTCATTTTTGTTGGATATACAATGGTCAACGCTTATTTGACTACTTACAAAAGTAAAAGTGTCAAACCGTAAACACGATACTTCAATTTCATCTGATTGGCGATTTTATGAAACAAACAAGCCAAAAGATGTGGGACCCAATGCCAACCTGTCCTCTCTTTCGCAAATTGTGTCCTTTTTTCGGGTCGTTCTAAGTTGGTCCGGGACTGTTGGTCCTGGCCACTTAGAACCACACATTTGGAGGGGTGAAGGGTGGTTTTTCCCATCCCAACAATGAAAAACCACCCCCAAACATCCTAAATGTGTGGTTCTAAGTACCCGGGACCAATAGTCCCGGACCAACTTAGAATTTTCCCTTTTTTCCAACCCCATTAATAATTTATTCCACAAAATTTAGCAAAAAATATTTTCTTCATAAATAATTCATTTATCCCTTTTTAGGAAAAATTTTTTTATTGATGAACCATTTTTATAATTCAAGATAATGATTACTAAGCAAAAGAGAAAGCCCCATGCTCCATGATCACATGGTATAGTTGTAAAAAAAAAAAAAGCACATTTTTAGCCATATATGTGAGGACCCAAGTTAATGAATGAAAAATAATACTGAATTATCGTGTTGGATACTTGAATTTATTATCTATTTCAATTTAATTTTTATGTTATATTATCTTGATGTTTAATGTGATGAACTTGAAATTACAAATTCATTAAGTTATCATGCCTACTAAATATGATAGTGTCACATGTCATAACTTTAATCGAGACACGATGTTGATCAACTGTCATCATGGTGAATTAGAATGAAATCGAGCTTCAAAACAGTGTAATCTGCAACATAAAACAATATTTTTAGTTTCGTGTATGAAAAATAAATTAAAACCAAATTTTAGAAATATGATGTTTGTCAAAAAAAAGGTACTAATGTCTTAAATTTGTTGAAACTTCAACTTAGAGAACTTAACTAAATAAAGTAAATCCAGCTCTAACTATCATCATCAAAATTGCAGTTTGGAGTAGAATCATGATGTATTAAGTCAAATACTAATTTTATTCTTTTGAATGCCACTTTATATATTATATAAATAATATATATAATCATAAAGTGAAGATATCTTTTATTTACAATCTCAAGCTAACTTGTGCATTACAAAAGTTTTATAAAAAATAAATATTGAAAAAGTGAAGTCTTTATCTCTCTCACAGTCCATTTATCTCTGTTTTTCAGTGTCCCATAGCAGTTCATCACTCTGTCCTGTCCCTGTTTTCAGCTAAAAGCAATAAATCCAAAACAGGAAGTGCTCTGTTCTTACCCTATTCTACCTTTCTTTCTCACCAATCCCCCATCAAATCTCACTCTATTCTCTTCTTTCTCAGATACCCTTTTGTTTTATTGACATGTTTAACTCAAAAGTTGAGTAAAGATTCAATTTTAGATAAATTTCCATCAAAAACATTCGATTTTACTGGTTAGCTACAAGGGGTTTTGGAAAAAAAAAACAAGCTTGATTATTTTTTCTTAGATAACCTTTTGTTTTCTGGACTTATTTCTTATGAAAATTCAGTAAGGATTCGAAGTTTATATAAATTTCCACCAGAACAATCAATTTTACTGGTTATCTACAATGGGTTATGGAGAAAAACATGTCTTGATTATTATTTCTCTGCAACTCATATGTTTATGCTGCTCATCATCATCATCAGCATATCCAATTCCACTAAACTGTACGGACACAACTCGCTTATGCACATCTTTTCTAGCCTTCAAACCCACTTCAGAGCAGACCCTTCCCGTGATTCAGAGCATGTTTGATGTCTTGGAAAAGGACATAACCATTGAAGGCAATGGGAGGGACTATGTTTTCATCAAAAAGAACTGTTCTTGTTCTTCAGGGTTCAACAAGTACTTAACTTACACAACTTTTACTGTTAGAGAGAATAATGGGTCTGTTTATGATGTGGTGATGGATTCTTATAATGGGTTGGCTTATTTGCCTTCAAATTTCACAAGGGCAGCTAGAAAAGGTGCTGTGGTTTCATTGAGGCTCATGTGTGGTTGCTCAAGTGGGCTGTGGAATTATTTGATGAGTTATGTGATGGAAGATGGGGATAGTGTGGAGTCTTTAGCTAGTAGATTTGGGGTTAGTATGGATAGTATTGAGAGTGTTAATGGGATTGCTAATCCTGATAATGTCACTGTTGGGGAACTATACTATATTCCATTGAATTCTGGTATGGTCTAGTTATTATCACTTCTTTTTGTTGTTAGTTTTCGTTTGAAATTGCTGTTTTTGGTTATCGTCTATTTTATGGTGATTCGGGTTTTCGTTAGTAGCAAATAGCAATGTTGTGGTTTTTTGGTGTCGGATTAATGTTTATGTTTATCTTACCTATTGAAATTGTCGAGAGCAGTTGATTCGAAGGTCTTAAGTTAGTGTTTTCAAATTTGCACTTATGTCTATAGTTGGGGCATAATTAGGTTCAAACTAGAAAACAAGCTTAGCTTCTCGACTGTGAAGCGTGAATTTACATTCCATGGGTCGAATGTGATGTTGATCCCTATGGTGTTACATTACATTAAACTAATGAATGAAACTCGATAACTATTGATACTTTAAAAAGGGTATTTCATGCTAGAAATCAGCTTTAAAGTGTAAATGAATTGAGGAGTTTGAATGGGATAAGAGGCATCAAGATCCTATTTTGATACCTTTATACCCGATATATTATCAGTTTCGTATTCCAATTTTGATCGTAAAAGAGTAGATTTTACCTTACCATTACTGGTTTGAAGTAATCTTTGAGTAATTTTTTGTCACATTTCAGTTCCTGGTGAGCCTTATCCTGAAAAAAACGACACAGTTCCATCTCCATCTCCAGCTCCATCTGTTGATAACATTATAGGTACAAGATTTCTGTTTTCGAAACTTGTAACATGTTTATACCAAATAATACATAAAATCATACAAATTATAACATGGGATTTTTTTTCTGTTTTTCGACAGGAGATCAAATGAATCACAAGACTCACACTCCTTATTGGTGGATCATTGGAAGTCTAGCTGTTGGTTTGGCTCTTATCATCCTGATGGTGCTGCTTTGTGTTTGCATGAGATCATCAGGATGTTTTAGTCGATCCCGAGAAAGCCAAGCGAAAGATTCGGATGGAAAAATTTCGCATAAATTTCGAATTCTTCGAAACACGAGCTTCTGTTGTGCCTCGGGGAAGTCGATATGTGGCAAATCTCGGGATTTGAATCACCAAAACGGGGAATCTAGTAACCGAAAGATGAACTTTCCTACAGGTTTCAACATTCATACATACTTAATTATGGAAACATATTAACATTTTAAGCATAGATTAGTCGAGACCCCTCGGCGAGACCATAATTACAAAAAACACCCTGAAATAGTAAAAACAGATTACAATTCGACCCCTATTTTTCTGAGTTGTCACTGTGATCTTAAAATCTGCAAAATCTCAGGGACTATATTGTAATTATCCTTTACATCAGGGGTGTGCATGTCATTATTATCCATTTTCTAAACATAATGATGAAAAATATGATTTGATTTTCATATCTTTAATATTCTTCTTCGTTTATTTCAGTTATAGGGACCGATGTATTCGATGTGGAGAAACCTGTTGTTTTCACATACGACGAAATTCTTGCATCAACAGATGGATTTTCCGATTCTAATCTTATGGGGCATGGGACATATGGTTCAGTGTATTATGGCCTTCTTCGGGATCAGGTCTATAACTATAAAATTTGCTGTTGCTTCGTTTTTTTATCTGTAAAATTTCTTACAACATAATATATTTTGCATGAAACTTCAGGAAACTGCAATAAAGAAAATGACCGCCACAAAAACGAAAGAATTTATGGCGGAGATGAAAGTTCTATGCAAAGTTCATCATACAAATTTGGTAATCTCATGTTTGAATCGAGGTCTTAAAGGCGGATTTTGATGTGTAATTTAGAAAGTTGAGTTTTTTTTTTTTTTTTGAATTTTTCGAAGGTAGAGTTGATCGGTTATGCAGCTAGCGGCGATGATCTATTTCTCATATACGAATATGCTCAAAAGGGTTCACTGAGAAATCACTTGCATGATCCTCAGAACAAAGGTAAATATCCTAATATTATGTATTGCTAGAATACAATTATTGACTTTATGTAATTAGAAACTACAAAATTTCGAAACTACAGGCCGATATCCCTTTTTCCAAATTCGTTTTGCTTGTATTTTTTTGCTCAATATCGAGTGCATAATTTTTTTTTTAAACATGTGAAATGGAATACCAAGTTGGAATAAGGACCAAAATACGAACTACCTTGTATTTTAGTCTCTGCAAAATCGAAAATGGAAAAAAATTCGAAGTAGCCTTTGAAACCATAGAAATTTTTACTCGATGGTAGTTGACAGAGTGCAATAAAATGGAGTTAAATTTATGTTAATAGTGTATAATGCACTTCGATAAAACTTTTATGTTGAAATATATCTCATTTTTTACCATGATAGGAAATACACCGATCTCGTGGATCATGAGGGTTCAAATAGCACTCGATGCTGCTAGAGGTTTGGAGTACATACACGAGCACACGAAGCCTCATTATGTGCATCGAGATATCAAAACAAGCAATATTCTACTCGATGGAAGCTTTAGAGCAAAGGTTTTCTGATATTCGTCTTTACGTCTTATGATCACATTATACACGCTCAAATCACCGCATCTGAAATTTTTTTTACGTTTTTTTTTAGATATCAGATTTCGGTTTGACGAAACTTGTCATGGCAACAAATGATGGTGAAGAATCAGTCACAAGGGTTGTTGGAACATATGGTTATCTAGCTCCAGAGTAAGTTTTGAACTGTTTTACTTGTGACCCAAGTAGAAAACGGGCGGGTCGACCCGGAATCTCGAGTCGGGTCGGGCCCAAACGGTCCAATTGGAAAAGTGTGTTTCTTTTCTTAATGTTTTTGCAATCTGTGGTTTGTTTAGATACTTGAGGGATGGATTAGCGACGAGTAAAAGTGATGTTTATGCATTTGGGGTTGTACTTTTCGAGTTAGTATCTGGAAAGGAGGCCATGACGAGAAGTGCTGAAAGACGGTCATTAGTATCGATTGTAAGTCCGGTTTTCAATCAATTAACTCAAAACCCGTAAATTTAATCTTTAAAGAAACGATTTTTATCGCATGGGAAAATTGCAATTTTGGTCCCGTAAGATTCTTTTGCGATTTTAATCTTTGTTACTTACAAACTCACAAGATTAGTAACAAGATTACTTTTGTGAGTTTGTAAACAATGGAACTAATGCTGCAATTTTCCCCTGTTTTCAGAGGAAAAAAAAGCTTCATTATTAGTTATGTTCTTAATGTGACAAAATCCTAATACTGCTAAACTTTCAGATGTTAGCAGCTTTGAAAAACGCAACCGATTCCATGACCATGTCGAGCTTAAAAGACCACATCGACCCGAGCTTGATGGACTTGTACCCTCATGACTGTCTTTTCAAGGTAAAAAATGCAGATTTTTTATACCCTTTTTTCGTTTCTCGTGCCTCTCAGAAACGTAAATTTAGAAATCCCGTTTTTGATCCAATTCGAATATTCGAAAACATTATGTAAACAAGGTTATATATTCTGCAGATGGCTATGTTAGCAAAGCAATGCGTAGACGAGGATCCTATTTTAAGACCAGACGCGAAGCAAGTAGTAATGTCACTGTCACAGATCCTATTGTCTTCAGTTGAGTGGGAAGCAACTCTTGCTGGGAACAGCCAAGTATTCAGTGGACTTGTTCAAGGACGATAAACACATAATCGAGCTCTGTTTTCGTGTTTTTTATGTCGATTTTTTCTCGTTTTACTATGTGTAGTTTGTGTGTATATGATATTTTTTCGAGCTGGTTCTGTATAACTTGCTCTGGACAATAGCTAAAATATATTACAATACAGAACAAATTAAGAATCTTTTATATAATTGTATGTAATATATGCTCGAGCAGATTCATTTGATGTGCAAATAGAACTAGTATACTAGAATGCACTTATCTTACTTACATAGTGAAGCTAATATCCTTCTTGGAGGAGTGAAAGGCTTCCTAGAATGAAGCACAGCTAAATTGTCGATCAACAATACGTCTCCTTTTTGCCACGGTATGGCTATGCTTTCTTCTTCGAGGATTTTCAGACAATCGTAGATTATATGACCTGGTAATGGATTCCCGTCTCCAAAAGTCACTGCTTTTTTCGGGTCGTTTCTTGCATCTTCCCAGCCAGTATAAGCAGCCACCATGCTGTTGAACCATATCTTGCGTTGCCTCGTTTCGTCGTGTTTGATGGCGGGGATGGGGCCCATTATCGTCTTTACACCATCTTCTGTCCATTCTAGCTTCATATTCAGCTTAGCAGCCCTGTTAAATGGTAAAAGTTAGAATTATATGGCATTCATTTTTTCAAACCTATGAACCTATCTTTGAGTGGATTGAATTGCAATAATAATTTACACAAACAGCCCCTGCATCTATGAACCTAATTACGAGAAACACCTTGATATTTGAAAATTTGCCATAACTCCTCCCCTCTCCCCTCTACCAGTAAAAACATATTACAATTATACCATCAAGACATTTTACCAAAAGCACCATTGGTGGGACCCTATTTATGAATATGGGTATTTTCGTAATTTAATAAAATAATTAAGAGCAATATTAATATTTTATATTCGTGTGACGTGTAATGAGAACCGAGCGGACGGTCCAATAAGGCAAGCCCATGGCCCAACAAGGCTACTATAAATACCACTTGAAAGTCGGAAATTTGGTTTATAATCTAAAAACTAGAAACATTAAATACTCTCCCTTCTAAAATCAAGGAGTCTGACAACTACGAAGACACTTAATTCTATCAAAGTAGGTACATTGGCAGCTTGAAGTTACTGAGCGCATCCCACAATCCATTAAAACGTTAACTAATCTATCGTGAGTCAAATTAGATCCCATCCCACGTGTAATTCACGTAATACACATTTGATTAACGATAATGCATATATGCATTTACGATTAAGAAAACGAAATTGTATGTAAGAATGAGAAGGTGCAAGTTCACAAACCTTTCCTCAGCAACATTTTTATCGGTAGTCAAGAAGGTTGATTTCCAGCCACGGCCTATTGGGGAAGAAGGGTCGTCATCTTCTCCCAAAACTCGAGTATATATCAACCCATGCTTCTCTAATCTCTCTACAAATTCAGGGTACTTTTCTTTCATCCTCTCATAGACTACATGGCTAAGAACAATCGGAGTTTCTCCCCCGACTGCAGGTTCGACTTCACAATAGAAAAACAACTTGGAAGGGTACTCAGGAACCTGGTAAGAAGCATAGTTAGTTGTATTACAGTTTGATATAATTTACAGATAGTATGTAATATATACTTTGAAGATACAGTTCATAATAACACCAACTGGTCCAATTGAAGTGATTAAAGAGGTAGTTTTATTACAGACAATTTGTAGAAATTTGATTGAACAAACTAAATGGTCTGTTTAGCCATTCTTAAGACATCAAAAGTGCAGCTTTAATCTGTACATATATGTTGTCCATATTCATGCTCTTTTCAGCTTAATTTGTAAAGTACAAATCCAGTGAGGAACATACACAGTTAGAACATAGAAAAGTTCAGAAAATTAATCGAATCTAGTCGAACAAGTTGATGTTCAAGCTTGGTTAAATTCTTATCAAGCGTTATAAGTCGTGTTTGAGCTTGATTTATTGTTAATCCAGGCAAAATTTATTAAGCCGAAAACGAGCTCGAGAAACTTGAATATTTTACACATTCTGTGTTATTTTGAGCTCAGCTTCAAACTTATAATTTAGTTTTATGTGTTAAATAAATCGAGCTCGAATAAGCTTATACCAATCAATATGAAATCAAGTATCTTGTAATTTAGTTCGTGTTTGATTATCCCCAAATGAATAGAATCATTTAACCTAACCAGTCACAAAAAAAACAAGAAAAATCCCCAAAATCAAGAGCCAATAAAGAGATAAACAAACAAACAGACCTGAGCCATCTCATGATGAAAGGGGATTTTCTGATCAGGCGGAGATTCATTAGCAGTAAAAACCCGGCCAACGACGTTACTCCTCGGAGCAGCGCCGCCGACGTACGGCAGCTCATCGTACCCAAACGCTTCGACGAAGTCGTTGAAGTCCGATGCAGTGGTCAAGGAATCAAAGCCACGGAACAGAACGGCGCCGTGTTTGTGGAGAAGAGAGTCCAGCCATGGCTTATGGCTCTTAACGGCCGCCGTTAAAGTAGACGGATTGTGGGATTGTGGTGGCGGCGGAGATAGTACGGCGGGGAAAAGAACTCCGTTGTAGCTTTTCTGTTGTGGGATTTTGGTTTCTGTGAATAAGCTGAAATTTACAGGCATCTTTTTCCTTATTATCCCTTTAACAAATGATAATTTGCTTGATTTGAGCTTCTGTTATTTCACGATGATATATATATTACATATATACACATATATCTGTATATATAATAATATATATGAAAATGGTGATAGTGATGTGGAAATCCAATGAAGACGTGAAAGCGGTTAGATTCGAACAAGTGTGTGATAAAACCATGGACAATGATTAAATGTACTACTGGGTGTAATAGGATCGAAGAGTGAAGATGCAGCCACGTCATCCTCAATCTGAATTCTAAGTATATTCCAAATCATATAGATATTTTTTTAAAATAGTCCTATTTGATGACTAAAAGAATTGTCAAACAATCTAATATTTGATTGAAATCATTTTCAAAGGTTTGTTCTAGTTTGTTTATTAACTTCATATTGAGTTTGAATAATTTTTTTTATAAATTAAAATTTATTTAAATTCGATTCAATTAATAAATACAAATAAAATATATTATAAAAATAAATTACTGGAGCTGAAGTCATGTTCGGCTTGATAAACAATAAAATGAAGATCAAAAATAAATTTTAAAGCCTAATATTAATTCAAAGACGCAACATGTTAGACTTGACTCGATCGACTCAATTTGGCTTGTGTTACAACCTTATGTAATCCAATGTTTGGATCGGCCTGCCTCGAAAAACTTACCCATTTTGACATGGTCATTAGATATATACGCTGAACGATTTACGGTTAAACTGATCACTGACATGCCTTGGCCAAGTTTAAGAACTTTTCCTATGTATGATATAATTATATAGTATATTTTACGTTGGTATTATTATTTGAATATCAATGATTGTTTGTGTGTAATGAAAATCTTAAAATTTAAGAATTCTCATGAATGAGAAATATAAATCAACATCCGAAAAACTTGTGTTAAATAGAAGGGAGTTTTCTTTGGACTACCATTGGTCAAGCCTAAATCAATCAACAATAACTAAGTTTCACTCAATATAATAATGCATACTTTAAGGTCTCGTTTTTGAAAAGACCAAAAAAGTACCATAAGCAAATTGCATTTATAAGTTCTTCATTTAAGCAATCAAGTAAATAATTATGATTTAAGTTGAAATTATATTCAATAAACTTATTATTTAAGCAAATTATATATCTTTCCCTTTAAATAGTCCAAGAAAATTGATCAATTATTAACTGGAGGGTGCAAATATTACAAACACAACTTTTATTGGGGTCGAAACATAATTATCCCGAAGCTTCAGACTATCGAAATAAAATTCTCGCAAATTCAAACAGAGAGAAACAGAGCATTGGCCCTAAGTTACCGTTACACACACAGAGAGAGGAAGGAGAAGAGACGATGCCTTTGAACCCTAAAATTGAAGCGACGAAGTCGAAAATGAAATCAAAATCCACCACGAGAAGGCCACTCAGAGACGTTTCGAACGCCAAAACTGCTATCAAGTGTTCCAATGTTTCTAAGAAAAATTCAGAGGAAAACGATGGAGAATTTGGAGACGATTCAGATTCACTCGATCGTCTCCTCCTTGTACAATCCGATCTCTCGTCTCTCATACGGCAGGTAGTGATCTATTTATTGTGGAAATTGATTGGATTTTGAATCACATGTGTTGTATTGATTTGTTTATTTTGTAATGTTTTTAGGATCTGGGTTTTTTTTGTGCGATTGATTAGGTTTGGCGATTTTGACGATTCCTTGATGATGAAAGCTAAGATCTATGTGTGTTTTGCGTTGATTTATGGATATTTTAGCTTAGGTTTTTGAAATGCGAGTTAGCTTGTTTTTACTTGGGAATTCTTTATGTTACTAAAGGCAATTGATTATACAAAAGTAATTATAAGTACGATAAATAATTACAATTGATAAAAATGTAGAAGTTGATACTTGATAGTGTCTGCAAACAGAGATGGTAAGTAGAAAAAAGTTGTATATGATTGTTTGCATTTAAATTAAGAGACTTAAAATCATAAGTTGCACTTGCAAACACCCCCAAATAGATTTTATTAAGCCTTAAGTTGATAATCACTTATTTTTAAAGTTTGCAAACACTCCATAAATAGGTTGCCTGGTTCAGATTTTCAGTAATTTGTTCGGAGTAAAAGAAGCTGCCAAAAAGGTGGAGAAGATGACTAAATATTGAAAGTCATATATGTGAGATGTGATATTACCAATTTGATTTTTGATTTTGGTCATTGTCAATTAGATTGTATATCCGCGAAATAAGATTAAGATTTTCCTATTACCAAATGTTCATCTGTATTTTGAAATTAAAAGGAACTCTGCCTCCTGGATTAGTTTATGTCAATCTTTTATTGTTGTTATGAGATTATTTACTTTTTTCATTGGATTTGTACTTGTCGGGTTGCAGATTGATGACTGGTAGTCCAGGCACTCCAGTTGACTAGCAAGAAAGGGAAAATGGAAATCAAACAATTTGCAGATGTCTTGTCTGAAATGCAAACTTCGTTGAAGGTAGATTGTATATTCATTGTTCTGATATGTGACCATTTTAGATTATTCTAATCTCTTTTAAGTTTTGAATATGTCATTCTGCAGCCATGGGTTCCCAAATTTCAAAAAGCACTTTCCAGTCAATCCACTGGGCCTGAGAATGAGTCAAAACAGCTAATGGAAAAATCTGGAGTTTGTATACCAAAAGAAAATACAAGTGATGTAATTGAAAGCCCTGAACAAACAAAGTGGGAGTCACTTATCTCTCCATCGCCCCTAGTATCATGGCGGGCTGGATGCAATCCAGAGGACGGTAGACAACTCTTTTTACTCACACCATTGCCTCAAAAGAAGGCATTTTCGTCAAAATGTCAAGCACCATCCATACATGCACTTGCAAATATCATATCTGATGAAAATAAGGGTTTAGATACGAAAGTCGCTAATGTACCTCTCCAGAAAGGTTCTCAAATTGCCCAATGCTTGTCATGACTCCGTGCTTGAAAATGTCGCCCCCTAAATCATGCATTTTGCTTGAGCCAGTGTCTGAGTTCTCCATGAAGAAAAATCAAGGAGTGGTCCATAAATCTACACCTTTTCCCGTTGGATTTCAAAACTCTACCGAATCTCGAGATTCTGAATCGTCCAGCAGTGAAGAAGCTTCAGATGATCTGAATGTGAAGTACCCTGAGCTTTTCGGTATAAAATTGATTCACAATTTTGGAAACAAAATGAAGGTGGTGGAAGATTCCCCAGATTGGATGGTTTCGCCTCCTAGAACGTGTGCTATAATGGAGCCTACTGATGAAAAGTTGTTGACAAATATTGCTGGTAATTCCGTGCTGCCAAAAACCATTGAAACAACTACAAAACCTTATCACCAGAAAGGTACTTTTCTTAATTACATGCATACCCCTTGCTTATTAAATAATTACCACGAGCCCCTTTAGGATTTGCAAATTACTAAGAACCCTTTCTCAGATTCCTGCACTATATTTTGTACTGACGGGGTGAAATTGTTGAATATTTTTACTGACTGGGATAGTTAATGGTAATTTCTCAAACTTTTTGTTGAGATATAATTTAATAAATCAGACTTTTCTGATTATAGATGTTGTTTCTTTGTCTCAGCAGGTATTAGTGGTATTGGTAAACTCGATATAGCTGAAAGTACTCCTATGGCAAGTGGTTTTCGAACAGGAAAGCATCCGGGGGAGAACACTCTAAAGAAGGAACTGTGGACAAGGTTTGAAGCAGCATCAACTAATGCTATTCGTTTCAACGACTCTATTCTTCAAAATACATCTGAGAAAGGATTTCTCGACAGATTGGAAGAAGAGGCTTCTGATATATAATGATGATTCAATGGTAATGTTTTGAGCTCTAATTGTTGTACAAGTAGGTATATGTTTCAAAGTTCTCAGAGGTACAAAGGGTATTAACTTGGCAAAACGAGCATATTGATCATATTGACCAAAATATATTAATCCATTTCTAATTATGGTGAAGAGTCAGTCACAAGGGTTGTTGGAACATATGGTTATCTAGCTCCAGAGTAAGTTATGATGAACTGTTTTACTTGATTCTCGAGTAGCAAACGGGCGGGTTGGCCCAGAATCTCGAGTCGGGTCGGGCCCAAACGGGTCCAATGTGGAAAAGTGTATTCCTTTTATTAATGATTTGCAATCTGTGGTTTATTTAGATACTTGAGGGATGGATTAGCAACGAGTAAAAGTGATGTTTACGCATTTGGGGTTGTACTTTTCGAGTTAGTATCTGGAAAAGAGGCCATGACGAGAAGTGCTGAAAGACGGTCATTAGTATCGATTGTAAGTCCGGTTTTCAATCAATTAACCCAAAACCCGTAAATTTAATCTTTCAGGATACTATTTTTATAGCATGGAAAAATTGCAATTTTGGTCCCGTAAGATTCTTTTGCAATTTCAATCTCGTCAGTTACAAACTCACATAGTAACAAGATTACTTTTGCGAGTTTATAAACATTGGACTACGTTTACAAAGGACCTGTCCAATGGAACTAATCCTGCAATTTTCCCCTGTTTTCACAGAGAGGGAAAAAAAAGCTTCATATTAGTTATGTTCTTTAAAAAAAAAGCTTCATTATTAGTTATGTTCTTTATGTGACAATATCCTAATACTGCTGAACTTTCAGATGTTGGCAGCTCTGAAAAACGCACCCGATTCGATGACCATGTCGAGCTTGAAAGACCACATCGACCCGAGCTTAATGGACTTGAACCCTCATGACTGTCTTTTCAAGGTTAAAAAATGCAGCTTTTATACCCTTTTTTCGTCTCTAAAACGTGATTTAGAAATCCCGTTTTTGATCCAATTCGAAATATTCGACAAGATTATGTAAACAAGGTTATATATTCTGCAGATGGCTATGTTAGCAAAGCAATGCGTAGACGAGGATCCAATTTTAAGACCAGACGCGAAGCAAGTAGTTATGTCACTGTCACAGATCCTATTGTCTTCAGTTGAGTGGGAAGCAACTCTTGCTGGGAACAGCCAAGTATTCAGTGGACTTGTTCAAGGAAGATAAACAAACACATAATCGAGCTCTGTTTTCGTGTTTTTATGTCGATTTTTTCTCTTTTTACTATGTGTAGTTTGTGTGTATATGATCATTTTTCGAGACAATAGCTAAAATATATTACAATACAAAACAAATTAAGAATCTTTCATATGATGTGTGAAAACATGAACTAGTATATTAGAATGCACTTATCTTACTTACAGAGTGAAGCTAATATCCTTCTTGGAGGGGTGAAAGGCTTCCTAGAATGTAGCACAGCTAAATTGTCGATCAACAACACGTCTCCTTTTTGCCACGGTATAGCTATGCTTTCATCTTCGAGGATTTTCAGACAATCGTAGATTATATGACCTGGTAATGGATTCCCGTCTCCAAAAGTCACTGCTTTTTTCGGGTCGTTTCTTGCATCTTTCCAGCCAGTATAAGCAGCCACCATGCTGTTGAACCATATCTTGCGTTGCCTCGTTTCGTCGTGTTTGATGGCTGGGATGGGGCCCATTATCGTCTTTACACTATCTTCTGTCCATTCTAGCTTCATATTTAGTTTAGCAGCCCTGTCAAATGGTAAAAGTTAGAATTATATGGCATTCATTTTTTCAAACCTATGAACCTATCTTTGAGTGGATTGAATTGCAATAATAAATTACACAAACAACCCCTGCACCGGTGAACCTAATTACGAGAAACACCCTGATATTTGAAAATTTTGCCATAACTCCCCACTACCAGTAAAAACGTATTACAATTTAAACCATGTTCTTTGAATTATCAGGGTGTATTGATGGTAAATCATATGGACATTTTACCAAAAACACCATTGATGGGTCCACATTTATGAATAAGGGTATTTCCGTAATTTAATAAAATAATTTATAAAAGAGCAATATTAATATTTTACATTCGTGAGATGTGCTAGCTGACGGCCGAACAAGGCTGCTATAAATACCACCTTTATCAAAGAAAGTCAGTGATCTGATTTTATAAAAACTAGAAACATTAAATACTCTCTGAGTCTTTAAGATCGAGGAGTACAATATTTGAAAAACGAAAATGCTTGATTCTATCAAAGTAGGTACGTAGGCAGCTCGAAATTACTGAGCGCAGCCCCAATCCAGTAAAACATTAACAAGTCTGTCGTATAATTCACGTGATACACATTTGATACAGCATCAATGATAACACATATATGCACGCGATAAAAAATACGAAATTGCAAGTAAGAATGGGTAGGTGCAAGTTCACAGACCTTTCCTCAGCGACATTTTTATCGGTAGTCAAGAAGGTTGATTTCCAACCACGGCCTATTGGGGAAGAAGGATCGTCATCTTCTCCCAAAACCCGAGTATATATCAATCCATGCTTCTCTAATCTCTCTACAAATTCCGGGTACTTTTGTTTCATCCTCTCATAGATTACATGGCTAAGAACAATCGGTGTTTCTCCCCCGACTGCAGGTTCTACTTCACAAAAGAAAAACAACTTGGAAGGGTACTCAGGAACCTGGTAAGAAGCATAGTTAGTTGTATTACACTTTGTTAGAATCTTACAGATAGTATGTAATATATATACTTTGAAGATACAGTTCATAATAACACCAAAAACTGCTCAAATTGAAGTGCTTAAAGGGTAGTTTTATTACAAACAATTTCTAGAACTTTGATTGAACAAACTAAATGGTCTGTTTAGCCATTCTAAGACATCAAAAGTGCAGCTTCAATCTGTACATATATATTGTCTATATTCATGCTCTTTTCAGCTTAATTTGTAAAGTACAAATCCAGTGAGGAACAAACACAGTTAGAACATAGAAAAATTTAGAAAATTAATCGAATCGAGTCGAATAAGTTGATGTTCAAGCATGGTTAAATTCTTATCAAGCTTTATAGATCGTATTTGAGCTTTGATTGATTGTTAATCTAACGAACTGAGTTTGAACGAAATTTATTAAGCCGAAAACGAGCTCGAGTGACTTGATTGTTTTCTGTGTTATTTTGAGCTCAGCTTCAAACTTATAATTTGGTTTTGTGTGTTAAATCAATCGAGCTCGAATAAGCTTATATCAATCAATATGAAATCAACTATCTTGTAATTTAGTTCATGTTTGATTATCCCCAATAATTAGAACCATTTAACCTAATTAATCACAAAAATAAACAAGAAAAAAACCCCAAATCAAGAGCCAATAAAGAGATAAACAAACAAACAGACATGAGCCATCTCATGATGAAAGGGGATTTTCTGATCCGGCGGCGACTCATTAGCAGTAAAAACCCGGCCAACGACGTTACTCCTCGGAGCAACGCCGCCGACGTACGGCAGCTCATCGTACCCAAACGCTTCGACGACGTCGTTGAAGTCCGATGCAGTGGTCAAAGAATCAAAGCCACGGAATAGGATAGCACCGTGTTTGTGGAGAATAGAGTCCAGCCATGGCTTATGGCTCTTAACGGCCGCCGTTAAAGTAGACGGATTGTGGGATTGTGGTGGTGGCGACGGAGATAGTACGGCGGGGAAAAGAACTCCGTTGTAGCTTTTCTGTTGTGGGATTTTGGTTTCTGTGAATAAGCTGAAATTTACAGGCATCTTTTTCCTTATCCCTTTAGCAAATGGTAATTATGTTGATTTCAGCTTCTGTTATTTACACGATGATATATGTATACGTTATGCGGGATCAAATAGTAATGTCACGGGAGGGTCACGTGGGGATGGGATTCGGTGTTTTTATTAGTTCTCAAATGTTATACTCCTCAATTTCGTGGATTTGGAGAGTATTTAATAGTTCTAGTTTTTGGAGTGTAAACCAGATCATAATTAATCTAGCTCATCAGGATAATATTTATAGAGATTTTAGCTGGGCCATGGGCTCGCTTTATTGGGCCCATGCTGGAGGCCCACATATTAATATTGCATTTATATCAATTACTTTATTGAATTACCGGAATACCCCTATTCATAATAGGGGACCCATCATATGCCCCCACTCCCGAGTGCTCGACTTTGTGGGCTTTCGGGAGTAGAAAGTCGGAGAGATGGGAGCTTTTCTTCCTCTAACTCTTGAAGATGGTAAATTCTAACTTGAACTCTCAAGGTAAGATTTTTTTTTTTTTTAATTGATGGACTGAGGCCGCTCCAGACCCCTTTGGGTTACCTCTTCGGGGTACCCCTTCTCTTGGGGTACGTCTTTGGGGTACCCCTTCTCTTGGAGGTACCTTTCTTTTTTGGGGTACATCTTTGGGAGTACCCCTTCTCTTGGAGGTATCTCTTTGGGGTACCCCTTCTCTTGGAGGTACCTCTCTTTTTTGGGTACCTCTTTGGGGTACCCCTTCTCTTAGAGGTACCTCTTTGGGGTACCCCTTCTCTTGGAGGTACCTCTTTGAGGTACCTCTCTTTCTTGGGTATCTCTTTGGAGGTACCCCTTCTCTTGGAGGTACCTCTTTGGGGGTACCTCTCTTTCTTGAGGTACCTCTTTGGGGTACCCCTTCTCTTGGAGGTACCTCTTTGGGGTAACTCTCTTTCTTGGAGTACCTCTTTTGGGGTACTCCTTCTCTTAGAGGTACCTCTTTGGGGTACCTCTCTTTCTTGGGGTACCTCTTTGGGGGTACCCCTTCTCTTGGAAGTACCTCTTTGGGGGTACCCCTTCTTTTGGAGGTACCTCTTTGGGGGTACCCCTCTTTCTTGGGGTACTTCTTTGGGGGTACCCCTCTGTCTTGTTTTTTTTTAAAGGGTTCGAGTCGACGCCCCTGTGGGCCCCAATAGCGCCGACTCCCAGGGGGGTCGAGCACTCGTCCCCGACCCCTTTGGGAGTCGGGCTCTCGGCCCCGAAGGGGATCGGGGAGCCGCTACCCCAAGGGGGGTCGAGTGCTCGGCCCCGACCCCTTGGCAGTCGGGCTCTCAGCCTCGACCCACTTAGGGTCGGGGAGCCGCTGCCCGACCCCTAGGGGGGTCGGGTGCTCGACCCCGACCCTCAGAGGGGTCGGACGCTCGGCCCCGACCCCCTTGAGGGTCGGGAGGCGCATCATCCCGACCCATCCCGACCCCCTTGGGGTCGGGCGCTCGACTCCGATCCCTCCGGGAATTGGGGGTCATACCGCACTTTCTCGAAAATTTTATTTTTTGTTCGTGTTTCCCATCCTATGCCCCCCTGTCGAAGGCATTGGGCCTGAACGTTGTTGTTGGGGCACGGTGGGTTCGACAGTTAATGCGATTTTAAGGTTTATGCTTGTTGCACTCGAGTGTAGGTTGTGTTAAGGGGAGCTCTCACGCTTGGGAGCTTCAAGCCTCATGTATACTCGTAGGGTGGTTGCACGTGGTAACCTCGACCTCGAGTCTAAATTTTATTGGGGGGAGGCTGATGTGCCTAAACCGCAAGCGCACGGCTTCGGTGCAGTACAAAAGATATCGTTCCCACGAAGACCGAATAATCAAGTACTAATCTATCAATTATCAGTAATCTAAGTCTAATAAAAATACGAGATAGTTGTAAAGAAAACTAAACAGAAAGCAAGTAAATTGATTTGATTTGTATATGATTGGAAATTCCGGAATTAGGGTTTACCACGATATATATTATCGACTCAATTATATTACCGATTGAATTACGATCGCTACTTATGAAGGACACTATCCAAATGTAATCACTATCTTCTGTCGAAGCATAATAACATATCTAAGCTAATTAACCAACTACTTTCGTGATGATTAGACTAGACTCAGACTCATTAATCTCTATGATAATGTATCGATTCCTCAAAAGACCTAAAACTACTTTCGTGATTTAGGATCCTAGGTTTGAATACTAGGGTTCCGATATAGATGTCACCTTTCAGAATTTTCACCTAATATCTACTATCATGCAAATAAGTGGCCAGCAAATTCACAAGCATTAATAAGCAAGAATTCAAATCATAAGCTTACGCGATGTAACTTCACCGATTCTATAACCTATATCGATAACATGCTATCGGGCTATTCCCAATTCCAGAATAATATGAATTACTCCATAGAAACGAAAGCACAATAAACAATTAATAAAGCAAACATCATAAACGACAAGAATTCAAAGAGATTAAAGAAGATAATTTCGATAAAACCCGTTGCCGAATAAACTGTTTACAATCGTTCTTGAATTTTGTGTCTCGATCTCCAATCTTTACAACTCAATTCAAGAAAATAAGGTTCGAACCCCAATACAATGTTTTGAGGGGGTATTTATACCTAATCTAGAACATAAACCCGAAGTTGGGCCGAATATGGGCTTTCAGCGTATTGATTTAGAATAGGGCGCGTACGTACGCCGTTTAACACGGCGCTTGTACGCAGAACAAAACGGCGCTTGTACGCCGAACAAACCGGCGCCTGTACGCCGAACAATGTGGCGCCTGTACGCCGTTATAAATGGCGCTCGTACGCGAGATTGGCCGAATTCTCTGCCTCCGTTGATTGTACGCGAATTAACACGGCGCTCGTACGCCGTGTATTTCGTCGCTCGTACGCGATTTAACACGGCGCTTGTACGCCGATTTATTTGCAACTTTCGATCAACTTGTCCTCGATTTCAGCCTACAATTGGTGTTTTCCGTTTGCAACATAGAAATTCCCTACGGCACTCAAAAGTGACATTAAACGCATTTGCGGGATAAAAATATGATGCAATTACATAAATAAACGTGTCGAATGAATGATAAAAGTTGCGTGAAAATGAGGTTTATCAGAGGCTCTCACACTTGGGAGCCTCAAGCCCCATCTATGCTCGTAGGGGGTTGCACTTGGTAACCTCATCCTCGAGTCTAAGTTTTGTTGGGGGGAGCTCTCGCACTTGGGAGCCTCAAGCCTCATGTATGCTCGTAGGGGGGTTGCACTTGGTAACCTCGTCCTCGAGTCTAAGTTTTGTTGGGGGGAGCTCTCACACTTGGGAGCCTCAAGCCTCATATATGCTCGTAGGGGGGTTATACGTGGAAATCTCGACCTCGAGTTGATGGGGGGGAGCTCTCATACTTGGGAGCCTCAAGCCTCAATGTATGCTCGTAGGGGTGTTACACGTGGGAACCTCGACCTAGAGTCCAAGTATTGTTGGGGGGAGTTCTCACACTTGGGAGCCTCAGCCCCTATCTTCGTTTAGATATCAGATAATGCTTAGACGAAATTGTTTTCTTTGAGACATGCACGTTAATGTTAAGAAAAATAAGATAGTCATTAAAACTAAAAGTGTGCTCGAAAAGGGCACATTATTAAGCGCTTGGCTCTAGGCCAACTCGATACATGGTGAGAGATAAACATTCAAATATTAAAAGCGTGCTCGAAGGGGCACTTTATTCAACGCTCGGCTCTAGGCCGACTCGACACAATTTTTGAAATAAGTAAAATGAATCTTGATAGCTCCGCCTCGCGGCTAGTGGCGTTATACCTAACAGGGTTGGTAGCTCCTCACGGGATCACCCCATTGACAGGGGGGTTATCCATCTCTTCATTGGCAGTAGTTGTAGACACCACCTCTTGCATATAACCTCTCTTGATCAACTTCTCTATCTCTACTTGCAAGTGATGACAATCCTCGGTGGTGTGCCCTTTGTCTCGGTGAAAACGACAGTAGTCGTTTGACCTCAGCCTGGCAGAGTTGTCTCTCATCCTCTTTGGCCAGCTCACTATCCCTTGCTGCTCCGCTATGGCTAACACTTGCTCGCGAGATAGTGTTAGCGGGGTATATTGGGAGAAGCCTGGAGGGGGCATATGCTTGCGCTCCTTAGGCTCCAGAAGCTTGTCATCTTCCCGGCCCTTTCGTTTGTTCACACCTACCTCAGCCTTGGGGGGTCCTACTGTCTCCTCGATCCGTATATACTTCTCTGCCCGGACGAGCAGCTCCTCCAGGGTGGATGGAGGCTTTCCCGCTATGGAGTCCCTGAACCTGCCCAAGCGAAGGTTTTGCTGCATGATGCTGGACAACATCTCGTGGTTGACGTGGGGCACTTCTGACACCGCCACCGAAAAGCGTTGCACATAGTCTCGGAGGGGCTCTTCATCGCCTTGCACAACGGTGAACAAGTGAGACGCAATCTTGGGATATTTCTTATTCATGGAGAAGTGGTGCAAGAACCTTTGCGTCAGCTGCTCAAATCCGGTAATAGTACCGAAGGGCAACTGGTTGAACCAAGACAAAGCTCTTCCCGTGAGGGTAGTCCTAAAGATCTTGCAGTAAGCCGCGTCGCTAAGGTCGTACATATCGGCCTTGGCGCTGAACTTGTCCAAGTGTTCCTGGGGGTCCCCAATGCCACCATACTAGTTGAGATGAGGGATTTTCATTCCTTGCGGGATCGCCTCAGCTAGTATAGCAGGACAGAAAGGACTCCTTCTCGGTGGTGCTACCGCCCGGGGGCTAGGAGTCTGTCTAGGGATGCTCTTCGCGGGGGTCGGGGACCTCCAACCTCTGCGAGGTGATCCGCGGGATTCTTTCCTAGAGTGAGCCTCGTCAGAAGCGTGAGACTTGCGAGCTTGGTGGGGGGACCTGCGAGACTCGCGTCGTGATTGGGCTTCCTCGGGGGTCAGAGTCCTTCGACCTCGGCGAGGGGACCTTTAAAAACTACGCTCTCTGTCTCGGCCCCTAGGGGATCGCTCTTGAGAAGAGTCAACGCTAGCATTGGGTAAGCCATGTGTCTTCTCCGCACTTTGAACACCTGAGTGCCTCGATGCCACTCTCGCGGGGGTCGGGGATCCCCGACCTCGACGCGGGGGTCGGGGATCCCCGACCTCGACGCGGGGGTAAGGGAGTCTGGTGCCAGGTAGCACGTTCAGGTGTCGCGCGAGATAGCGGAGCCCCACTCCTTCGGAGAGAACCTCTGAGGGGTAGGTGAGCGACGCGTGCCACGTGGCCTTCCCTTCAAGGTGGAGTTGGTTGCTTTGGCAATAGGCTGGAGCTCCCCCCGAGGGGATGGTTCAGAGCATACTGCTGGACTGCTTGAGCCGCTGCCCTGATAGAGGCTTCCTCCACCAACGCTATGAGTGCCTCCTGAGTGATCTCGACCACCCTTGCAGGGGGAGGGACCACCCCTGGAGCAGCTGATGGGGGAGGTGGACGCGGAGCCTCGGGTTTGGCAGAGGTGCTGGGGCAGGAGCACCCCTCCTAACCCCTCCAGCTGAGGGGCTACTGCTCATCCTATCCTCAGTAGTACATGCCCGGGACCTGGTCTGCATTCTCAGTGAGTGAATCGTGTTCCTACAGACGGCGCTAAAATGATGCGGGATCAAATAGTAATGTCACGTGAGGGTTACGTGGGGATGAGATCCGACCCGACTCACGACATACCAGATTAGGTGTTTTTATATAGTGGGGCTGCGCTCAGTTACTTCGAGCTGCCTACGTACCTACTTTGATAGGATCAAGCCTCTTCGTAGTTCTCAAATGTTATACTCCTCAATCTCGTGGATTTGGAGAGTATTTATTAGTTCTAGTTTTTGGAGTGTAAACCAGATCATAATTAATCTAGCTCATCAGGATAATATTTATAGAGATTTTAGCTGGGCCATGGGCTCGCTTTATTGGGCCCATGCTGGAGGCCCACATACTAACATTGCATTTATATCAATTACTTTATTGAATTACCGGAATACCCCTATTCATAATAGGGGACTCATCAATACGTATGTAAATATATATATATATATATATATATATATATATATATATATATATGAAAATGGTGATAGTGATGTGGAAATCCAATGAAGACGTGAAAGCGGTTAGATTCGAACAAGTGTGTGATAAAACTAGGGGTGTTCAAAAACAACCGAACCAAACCGACCGAACCGAACCGAAAAGCGAAAATTCGGTTCGGTTTTTAACCGAACCGAAAATTTCGGTTCGGTTTTCGGTTATGGATTTTTCAAAAATTCGGTTTTCGGTTCAGTTTCGGTTTGTGGTGTCGGTTAACCGGACCGAACCGAAAACCGAATTTTTTTAAAATTTTATTAAATTAAATATATTATATTATTAATAATTGTAATAAAAATATCAAAATACATTGTAGTCTAATGGTTAAGGTGCATCCCAAAGACCTGGGTTCGAATCTCATAGATGAATTTTTTTTTTGGTTTTTTTTTTTAACCCAAAAAATAAAAAAATAGGAAAAAATAATATAAAAAAAATAAAAATAATAAATTCGGTTTTTTCGGTTTTTAACCGAACTGGTTTGGTTAAAAACCGAACCGAACCGAACTATTTTGGTTCGGTTTTCGGTTCGTAAAATTACCGAACCGAAATTTCGGTTAGGTGAGTTGCACCCCTAGATAAAACCATGGACAGTGATTAAATGTACTACTGGGTGTAATAGGATCGAAGAGTGGAGATGCAGCCACGTCATCCTCAATCTGAATTCTAAGTATATTCCAAATCATATAATAGATATTTTTTTTAAATAGTCCTATTTGATGACTAAAAGAATTGTCAAACAATCTAATATTTGATTGAAATCATTTTCAAAGGTTTGTTCTAGTTTGTTTATTAACTTCATATTGAGTTTGAATAATATTTTTTATAAATTAAAACTTATTTAAATTCGATTCAATTAATAAATACAAATAAAATATATTATAAAAATAAATTACTGGAGCTGAAGTCATGTTCGGCTTGATAAACAATAAAATGAAGATCAAAAATAAATTTTAAAGCCTAATATTAATTCAAAGATGCAACATGTTAGACTCGACTCGATCGACTCAATTTGGCTTGTGTTACAACCTTATGTAATCCAATGTTTGGATCGGCCCGCATCGAAAAACTTACCCATTTTGACATGGTCATTAGATATATACGCTGAACGATTTACGGTTAAACTGATCACTGACATGCCTCAGCCAAGTTTGAGAACTTTTCCTATGTATGATATAATTATATAGTATATTTTACGTTGGTATTATTATTTGATATCAATGATTGTTTGTGTGTAACGAAAATCTTAAAATTTAAGAATTCTCATGAATGAGAAATATAAATCAACATTCGAAAAACTTGTGTTAAATAGAAGGGAGTTTTCTTTGGACTACCATTGGTCAAGCCTAAATCAATCAACAATAACTAAGTTTCACTCAATATAATAATGCATACTTTAAGGTCTCGTTTTTGAAAAGACCAAAAAAGTACCATAAGCAAATTGCATTTATAAGTTCTTCATTTAAGCAATCAAGTAAATAATTATGATTTAAGTTGAAATTATATTCAATAAACTTATTATTTAAGCAAATTATATATCTTTCCCTTTAAATAGTCCAAGAAAATTGATCAATTATTAACTGGAGGGTGCAAATATTACAAACACAACTTTTATTGGGGTCGAAACATAATTATCCCGAAGCTTCAGACTATCGAAATAAAATTCTCGCAAATTCAAATAGAGAGAAACAGAGCATTGCCCTTAGTTACCGTTATACACACAGAGAGAAGGAGGAGAAGAGACGATGCCTTTGAACCCTAAAATTGAAGCAACGAAGTTGAAAATGAAACCAAAATCCACCACGAGAAGGCCACTCAGAGACGTTTCGAACGCCAAAACTGCTATCAAGTGTTCCAATGTTTCTAAGAAAAATTCCGAAGAAAATGATGGAGAAATTGGAGACGATTCGCTCGATCGTCTCCTCCTTGTACAATCCGATCTCTCGTCTCTCATACAGCAGGTAGTGATCTATTTATTGTGGAAATTGATTGGATTTTAAATTATACGTGTTGTTTTTATTTGTTTACTTTGTAATGTTTTTAGGATCTGGGTTTTTTTTGTGCGATTGATTAGATTTGGCGATTTTGATGATTCCTTGATGCTGAAAGTTAAGATATATGTGTTTTTTGAGTTGATTTACAGATATTTTAGCTTAGGTTTTTGAAATGCGAGTTAAGCTTGTTTTTACTTGGGAATTCTTTATTCGTGTAACTAAAGGCAGTTGATTATACAAAAGTAATTATAAGTGATAGATAATTACAATTGATGAAAAAGTAGAAGTTGATAGTGTTTACAAACAGAGATGGTAAGTAGAAAAAAACTGTAGATGATTTTTTGCACTTAAATTAAGAGTTAAGTTGAACTTGCAAACACTCCCAAATAGATTATATTAAGCCCTAAGTTGATAATCACTTATTTTTAGAGTTTGCAAATACTCCATAAATGGGATGCCTGGTTCAGATTTTAAGTAATTTGGTCGGAGTAAAAGAATCTGCCAAAAAGGTGGAGAAAATGATTAAATATTGAAAGTCATATATGCGAGATGTGATATTACCAATTTGTTTTTTGATTTTGGTTATTGTAAATTTGATTGTATATCCGCGCAAGAAGATTAAGATTTTCCTATTACCAAATGCTCATCTATTTTTTGAAATTAAAATGAACTCTGCCTCCTGGATTAATTTATGTCATTCATTAGTGGTCGTTCTGAGATTATTTACTTTTTCATTGAATTTTTACTTGTTGGGTTGCAGATTGATGAACTGGTTGTCCAGGCACTCCAGTTGACAAGCAAGAAAGGGAAGATGGAAATCAAACAATTTGCTGATGTATTGTCTGAAATGCAAACTTCTTTGAAGGTAGATTGTATGTCTCATTGTTCTGATATGTGACAGATTTTAGATTTCTCTAAGCTCTTTTAAGTATTGAATATTTCATTCTGCAGCCATGGGTTCCCAAATTTCAAAAAGCACTTTCCAGTCAATCCACGGGGCCTGAAAATGAGTCAAAACAGCTAATGGAAAAACCTGCAGTTTGTATACCGAAAGAAAATACAAGTGATGATGTCATTGAAAGCCCTGAACAAACAAAGTGGGAGTCACTTATTTCTCCATCACCCCTAGTATCCTGGCGGGCTGGATGCAATCCAGAGGGCGGTAGACAACTCTTTTTACTCACACCATTGCCTCAAAAGAAGGCATTTTCGTCAAAATGTCAAGCACCATCCGTTCCTGCACTTGAAAATATCATTTCTGATGAAAATAAGGGTTTAGATACAAAAGTTGCTAAAAATGAATGTACTTCTCCAGAAAGGTTCTCAGGAATGAATTACCCTACGTTTGTCATGACTCCGTGCTTGAAAATGTCGCCACCTAAATCATGCATTTTGCTTGAGCCAGTGTCTGAGTTCTCCATGAAGAAAAATCAAGGTGTAGTCCATAAATCTACACCTTTTCCCGTTGGATTTCAAAATTCTAACGAGTCTCGAGATTCTGAATCGTCCAGTGAACAAGCTTCAGATGATCTGAATGTGAAGTACCCTGAGCTTTTCGGTATAAAATTGATTCACAATTTTGGAAACAAAATGAAGGTCGTGGAAGATTCACCTAATTGGATGGTTTCGCCCCCTAAAACGTGTGCTATAATGGAGCCTACTGATGAGAAGTTGTTGAAAAATATTGCTGGTAATTCCGTGCTGCCAAAAACCATTGAAAACCGAAACCATAACACAGCTACAAAAACTTATCACCAGAAAGGTACTTTTCTTAATTACATGCATACCCCTTGCTTATTCAATAATTACCACGAGCCCCTTCAGGATTTGCAAATTACTAAGAACCCTTTGTCAGATTCATGTTATGTTTTGTACTGACGGTGTGAAATTGTTGAATATTTTTACTGACTGGGATAGTTAATGGTAATTTCTCAAACTTTTATTGAGATATAATTTAATAAATCCGAATTTTGATTAAAGTTGGTGTTTCTTTGTCTCAGCAGGTATTAGTGGTATTGGTAAACTTGATATAGCTGAAAGTACTCCTATGGCGAGTGGTTTTCGAACAGGAAAGCATCCGGGGGAGAACACTTTAAAGAAGGAATTATGGACAAGGTTTGAAGCAGCATCAACTAATGCTATTCGTTTCAACGACTCTATTCTTCAAAATACTTCTGAGAAAGGATTTCTCGATAGATTGGAAGAAGAGGCTTCTGATATATAATGATGATTTAGTGGTAAAGTTTTGAGCTCTAATTGTTGTACAAGTAGGTACAAAGGGTTAATCATATGTGATTAACTTTGCAAAATGAGCATATTGATCACATCATGACCAAAATATATTAATCCATTGCTGTCTTCTTAGTCAATTTCTAGTATTTTTTCAAAAAATTGAAAGAGTATATGATTCTTGTGTTACACATGATGAGTTCATTTTTGGTCAAATTGAAATAATCCATCTTGACCAAAGTATATAATCCATTTCTGCCTTCTTAGTCAAATTTTAGTATTTTTCAAAAATTTGAAAGAGTATATGATTCTTGTGTTACACATGATGAGTTCATTTTTGGTCAAATTGAAGTAATAATACTCAAAAATTGGGATTGAGCAATTTGACACCTTTCATCATTTTTAAGAAAACTACTGAATATTATTCAACAAAATATTCAAAGCCAAAAATTGCACTAAAAGGAGAATATTGGAACATCAAGAATGTTCCACGACAAAATGTGCTTACAAATAAGTAAATCGTCGCATGTTTGAGAACACACAAATTGAAGGAGTTCGAAAAGACTTTAAATCACGATGTCATTGCCCCATCCGACAAAGGTGATACTAATTTGATGCTCTTCAAGTAACATTTATTTTATATATTTTAATGTCAGCGTTAAATAATATCAAAATATTTTTTTCCTGAAAATACATGCTATTATAGAAATTTGAAAAATATAAAAGAAGAATACACATGTGATTTGTCCTTCCCTTTTCTCATATTTCGAAAAAGTAAATGAGAAATAATTAAAAATATTAAATACCACCATAATAATAGTAAAGATTATTTCGTGATTTTTGTTTAGTAGAATTCAACTTGAGAGTAAGTGAATAAAAAAGAAAATATATCTTGAAAAGGAAATATATGTTAAAAAGAAGTAAAAATCCTATTTTATTTGGACTTCAAAACCCTCCCGGCAAAAAACCCTTAAACCCCTATTTCTCCCCCAATTCGCACAAGCAAGCACAAAAATGGGCGGCTCAGTTCAATGGATCAACCACATCGAATTGTATGTCAACTCCTCCGCTACGCCGTCGCAACAGGTACATTTTTCGTAATTTTCCGATCAATTTCTGAACACAGCTCATGAAAAATCGTCAAGTTTCTGATCTTGAAGTATCTAATTATCATGTTTAAGGTGTTTTAATGTTATTAGAACTTTGCTATATTCAACTTTAGCTTGTTATTAATACTGCTGTGAATTTGAAGTACAGGCTGCCAGTATTGATGCCGTTGCTACTCTGGTCAAGAAAGATTTTTTAAATCTTGAAGAACTCGTAAGACCCTTTTTTTGTTTCTCTTTCATTTTCAAATTTCAGTTATCAATCTTTCTTTATTCTTTTTTTCGGGTTTTAAGAGTTATTTTATCTAACGTGAGCTTTAAAAAAGAAAAGTGTGAGTGAACAATGTTGTTACATGTGCAGGTCAGGGAAATGGAGATGTATTTGACTACTACGGATAGCATCATCCGCTCAAGGGGTATTAATGCGTTTGTATTATTACTGGACTTTTCAGTTACTGTACTCATGCACAACTGTCATTGAGTATCGATGTTTGGTCATATATAAGTTGGGCTTTGGGTATGTGATGATTATCTGAGTTTGGATCATAAATGTTATCTCGTTATATATAGTTAAGATGGAAATTTTTTAGTTGGGTGTTGAAAAGATATCACCAATTGTTAAAGCACCCAATGAAGTTTCCCGAGCCTTTTGAATTTGGCAATTTCTCTTTATGGTGGTAGGATGTATTCTTCTGAAGTGAAAAGTCAACAATTAATTTCGCCTTGATTTGATCTCACTTAAAGATGATTATGCGAGGAAAAGCTGTCTTTCATGTTTTTGTTGGAAGGTGATCCGGGCGATGATTTATGTTACAACATTTACTCTCTTTATAGTGGTGTCGATTTTCTAGGCTATGGACTTACATGCTCTCCACCTTTATTAGATTCTTCAGTTATCGAAATTATTGTTGGTGCCTTTGTATGCCACTGTGTCTGACTTTTGATGGCATACTAGATTTTTCCTTTCAAGTTTAGTTTTAACCTGTTGTTCATGCTGATGTTTTTCCTGAAGGCTTATTTAATCCAGTCCATCTTTCAGGGATTCTCCTCCTCGCTGAAGTTTTGGAACAACTAACATCAAAACCCTTAAATAGTACTTCAATACATAGCCTAATAGGATTCTTCACGGAAAGACTGGTGAGTGAAAATAGATATGGAAATCATAGATCGACCTGTTCTATCTTGCTCTTGAAATGTATAATTTGCTTTGTAGCATTCTTTTGTTCTGCGTTCTTTTAATTTTCCATGTATGAGTAATGAGATATGTTATCTTTGTTCATGCTGCTTCAATTGTTTTACCTCTTAATTATTCATGATTCAGTCTATGGGTGTACATTTGTTTATTCTAGACGGGTACTCAAAAGTGGTCTTGATGAGATCAATTTGTTAAGCCACAAAGGGAGTATATATATCAAGAGGTGGCTCTTACTGTTTGCATAAAGCTTGACACTTACTCTTGCACATTATTCTAGTACTTACTTCCCACGATTAGGCTGATATTGATTGTCGTGCGTTGGGTTTGAAAGCCCTTGAAGTGATAAGTGCCTGAGAAAGTTTATGGGCATTATAGGAAATAGGTGAGTCAAACATGTAAAAGGTCCCAGCGATTGCTTCTGTACTAGGGTCCTTCAATGCACACTTTAAATCAGAAACCCTGCTTCTAGTAATTCTACCATTCGCACCTTCTCGGTACCCCCTTATGCTAGGCCTTGATCAATATATTGAGTGTTTAAACAGTGTTTCAGGCGATGTAGTACAACGTTATGGTTCTTAACTTCCAAGTTTTCTATAATCCAATCATCCTTATAGTGTCTGCAAATGTGCACAAACTGAAACCATTCAAAATGATTTCATTTTTGCACATTTTTATACATATTTTGGTGACAATATTTGGATGTGATGTTGAAACATTGTGTGTATAATTGATGTAGTGGAGCTTTAATTGTATCATTACAAAGATGGATAATTTCTTTTATATATCAGGCAGATTGGAAAGCATTACGTGGTGCAATTATTGGTTGCTTGGCATTGTTGAGGAGAAAAAATGATTTTGGAATAGTAAAAAATACTGAAGTGAAGGCTGTCGCTCAGTCTTATCTCAATAATTTGCAGGTGCAATCCTTGGGACAACATGACAGAAAGGTAAAGTGTGGTATGATATGACCCATGTAACACTTTGTAGATTTTAGAGATGGAACATAAGAACACGAAATTTCAATGTGGTTCCATTAGAAAGACCTAAGTCCCTGAAAATATTTTTTCTCTTTTTCTGTATATTTTTGAATATACAGAGGAAACAATTATATTGGGTCCAATTTGGTCCAATTTAAGGAAGATAACGAATCTCTACAAATCAATATCAAACCAGGAATAAGAAGGAAAAAGACCAGGAGGAAATTAATTAGAATAGTATCTCCTTAATTCTGCATATTCTAGCACACTTCAAAAATCTTTGTTTCGTAAGCTAACCATGTTTTGATGATTCTATTTTTCATGTAACAAATCTTTTGCAGCTAAGCTTTGAACTGATGGAATGCATATTAGATCGGTACTCTAGTGCAGTTGGTGATTTGGTAACTATCACTTTACTTTCTGGATTATTTTGGTGGTTGATGTTCGCCCCAAACTTATGAATCGGACTTACCAAATAATCATTAATTTTTAATATTGTTAACAATTACTATTGTAATTGTTAACAAAGATTTTAATATTGGGTAATTCTTTGCATATTAGGGAGATGTCCTCATATATGGAATATGTGAAGCTATTGATGGGGAAAAAGATCCTCACTGCTTACTGATTGTATTTCATTTAGTGGAACGTCTTGCACGGTTGTATCCTGGTCCTTCTGGTCCTCTAGCAAATTTTGCCGAGGATCTGTTTGAAATTTTAGGAAGTTATTACCCCATCCATTTTACACATGTGAGATCTCTTAACTCTAACTCTTGTTCACCTCTTTTTTTCTGTAATTTTATAGTTGTGGTGATAAATTTATTCCTTTATACGGTGTAAATTCAAAGTATGGTTTTAGTTACTTTTACGACATATAGTAAAGATGTTTGTGGCACATCAGAAGAAAGATACTAAGACTGATGCACCGGTTAAGAATAATTATTTGGTGATAACCTAAGCAAGAATTAACCAAAATTACATTGAATGAGGTATTCCAGAAGAAATAAAATATTTTGTCTAGGATGATTTTGGTAAAGCGTGAAAAAAGATTATGTAAATGACCCAGTCTAGTACAGGGTAAGGCAACACTATGTTGAGATAATATATATGGTGGAAATACCATCTTGGATATTGAGTACAACTTTCTAAACTCCATTCAGTTTGCTCTAAATGTTTGATTTATAACTAGTGTTATGAATTTTGAGCTGATTGTCTGATTCCACCTACGTTCTGTGCCCCTGAGAGTGTGTGCTTGTACACTAGGGGAGAGGGTGGATTTCTTCTTTTCCTTAGTTAGCACATGTGCTTCATATTGATTTCACTTTTAATTTCGTTTTTCCAGCCAAAAGGTGAGGATGATGATGTGAAGAGAGAGGAGCTCTCAAGGGCATTAATGGTATGTAGTTGCTTTAATGTAAAATGAATTCTAGGCTGGATTACGGGAAGTATTATTATGCTCTTTGTGGCTTGGTTACTTACTATTCCTTTGCAGAACTTTGCCCCTTTCTGAAGACATTCTTGCATATGGCTTTAGATGCTTAAACAAATAAGAATTGTTCTCGATCTGTTATAGCAAAGTTGGCTTCTGTCTTACTATTTCATGTGCTGCATAAATTCATTTCATGATCAACTTTGTGCAAGAAGACTTTTATTTTAAATTCATCTGCGAGTATATAGGGAGAATTCCATGTTGATTAAGAAGCAAGGTCTGAAGCTTTCTTTTGGATCACCCGACTGATTATATTTATTAATTTCCTCCTTTTAAGTGGGTTTTTGTATCTATTTCACTTGGATGAAGTTTGAAAGCAAATCACACCTGGAGTGTTGTATTGGTGAGACAATCTAACGAAATTACCTTAAGAATTTCGCGATAAAACTTCTGTGCTGCTAGATTGTGAAACTGAACATCCGTGTAACCTTTTCCATATGGTTCGATGTTCTGTTTGCGAGTTCCTTGTATTTGACCATTGATTCAAACTTTTTTGAAATGGTGCTTTAATAACTATACCTGCACTTTTCTTTGTACTTTGACATTCTAAAGCTTGCAAATTTTGTTGTTCTTAATATGCTTAACCTATCCAAAGCAACATAAAAACTGATCCCCTTTTTTGGTGTTGACTTTGTTTCTATGTATTTCAGCTGGCATTTGCTTCTACGCCTCTTTTTGAACCATTTTCTGTTCCACTGCTACTAGAAAAGTTGTCCTCTTCTCTTCCGTCTGCTAAGGTTGGTGCCAATCTGTTGCAGTTCTATTTGTCTTTTTATCTGTAAACAAATCAATAATTCTTTTTATTCGGATTACTCGAAGAACGATATGCTGACATGCAGGTGGAGTCATTTAGGTATCTTAGCTATTGCACAACAAAATATGGACCAGACAGGATGGCCAAACATGCTCAAGCTCTTTGGTCTTCTATAAAAGATGCAACATATATTTCACCTCAATATACTCTTTCAATGGAGACAGAATTGGCAGGTGGAATGAGTTTTCAGGACAGTGATATTGTGACACAGGCTTTCGTCCTTCTGCAAGAGGTTATTCGACAAGATGGTGAATTCATTAGTTTAATTATAGGTGACAATGACATAAACACATTTATGAACTCCCAGAATCAATATAAGAATTTTGATATTATTTCCGAAGAAGGCAAACAGAGATTACATGCAGTTGGTCGTATTCTGTCAACTTGTGCCAAGACCTCTGTTGCTTTGTGCAATAAAGTCTTCGAGAGTTTCTTTCCGCTAGTCATGGATGCTTTGAGGCTTTCGGTTGCAAAACCATCTGAGGATAGTTATCTGGATGAAGATTGTATTTCCTCAGTCAATTTAAATTTTGGAGCCCTTTATCTTTGTGTTGAACTTCTAGAGGCATGCAGATGTTTGACTGTGTCCCTGGCGGATTTCACATTAATCCCCAATCTTTTTAATCAGGCATGGTACGTCATGCTTAGCAGTTTCTCGGAATCATTGGTGAAGGCCTTCATTTCTCTTTTAAGATCAAATGCCGCTGATAGTTCGACGAATGCTTATGTTTACCTTGAAGGTTAGTGCTTCTATACGAGTGCTTTACCTTATTTCTTTACAATGGAAAAGGTATATTAGGCTTTCTCTACTTGTCAACGTTTTTGTAACTTCATTCTTTTTATAATTTGAAAGGTTTTACAGATCAAAGTTAGGCACGTACTGGCATTAATAATGGTTCATGTTCCACATACTTTCATCAATGTGATCTGATATGAGTTGAAGACATGAAATTTTGAAATTCAAAACTCTGTTGTTACTCTGGTTAAATAGTGAAAGATCCATTTGTTAGAAATGAGTCTTTTCACCTAAAAGGTAAAGTGAGTTTACGGTGGTGGTCTTGTTAGACCAAAGGAGTAATTTTAGACGATCATCAATGAATTCAAAGTTGGGGGGGTGGGGGAGGTTAATGGAAGTAGATAAATAATGATGATGAACCTGGTTATGCCAAATTGTGGACATTACATCGCCCTTTTCTTCCTTTGCTAAGTCAAAGTTGAAGCATTCGGGTACATTTGTTCTTTAGTACAAATTTGTTAAGTGAAGCCGTCTTATTATGTTTTTAGTATCATTCTTTTCTGATAATGTGATGCCTAGAGAGGGTTGCAATGAAAAAAAGCAGCTTAATATTCGAATTCATGGATGGTGTGAATTGATCTATATATCTATTTGTTTTTGCCCTTTTTGAGTTTATGCCCTCTAGCATGGTTCTGTTACAGTATTTTAGGTAATTTACTAATCATACAGTCTTAAGAATTCCTAAAATGCATATGCTTGGATAAGTAGCGCTAATCACCTAAACTGGGTTCTCTTTGTTTGCTTACTGTGACTAATGCAGTTAAGGGTTTAAAAATTCTGGCTACATTTCCGAAAGGCTTTTCCCCGGTATCAAAGTCCATGTATGACAAAATTTTGTTGGAGCTTATGTCAGTTGTTACTTCTTGTGTCAAGAAGACATTCTCATGGACAGTTGTACTGAAGGCTCTAGTGGACATTGGTTTCTTGATTGATAAATTTCCAGACTCTGAGAAAGCTGCAAGCTTCGAGAGTAGAGTTGTTAAAAAGATTGTATCTCTGATATCTTCTGATGATTCAACTATGCCTTCATCACTCAAATTACAAGCAGCTTTTGACATTGGAACAACAAGGAAGGATTTCATGTTGAAAGTTGTCCAAGGGTTGGATGAGGCCATGTCGACCAACTTATCTGCAGTTTATGTATGTGATATTTGAACTCTACTTAACATGGTGAAAGTACTTTAAATTATTATAGTACCTTGATATCACATATCAATGCAGCAGACTTTTAGATCAGTCTCACTTTCCCATCTAGTTTCAGATATATGACATACATTCTTTGCTATGCAATGCTTTATATTATGTTAGTACAGAATAAACTGCTGTTTGCATGATGTTATAAATTTGAGAATGAGGATCATGTCGGGGATTTATTCCTTGTAGTCCATTTTGCATCCATTCTCTCTCTCTCTCACTCTCTCTCTGTCTCTCTCTTCTGTTTCTAACTATATGGTCTTTGCTGCTTTATTTGTTTTACTGAGCTGAGTGTTCTACTGCTAAAGTTGAGACCAACCCTGCAGGGCCACGGTTCTAATAAACTGACAGTCGAGCTTCTTGATACTTATTCTCAAAAGGTGCTTCCATGGTAAGCAGAAGTTTTACTATTCACATATACCATCATTACATGATTTTATATTTTTATTAAGTCAATGGTATACAGAATTCCAATATCGAATTTAACAATCCTTTGAAGATGTGTAATTCTCATTTTATTTGTTGATTAATTAGTTGGATCTTTTTTTCACCATTTAAGTGAATCCAATTTATTTGAAGATCAAACAATGTCGAAACCTCTCTCTCCTATCAAAATTAAAATACAGGGTTTACTAGTTTACCATTTTGGCTCATATGAGTAAACAATCTTCCTTTTGACTATTAATTGAAAAGTTTGTTTGATGGCCCAGGTCTTTTGAGATTGGAGGTTCTGAGGAAATTCCACTGAATTTCGCTCTTGGGATATGGGACAAGATTGAAAATGCTTCCTTTAACCGAGATTCGCAAATTCCATGTGTAAGACACAAAAAATCCTCGAGTTGTCTAGCTCAAATCTTGTGTTATCTAACTAGATGGCTTATTACTAATGATGTGTTACATTATCAGGATATTCTTGCTGCAATAATGACAGCAATGAAGAAGGCTGTTGGGAGTTGTTTAGAGCAAAGCCAGGAAATAATTATCAATAAAGCTTTTGGAGTAATCTCTTCAAGTAATTTCTTCGCATCAATGGGATATAACTCTGACAGTTCTGCATTAAAGGTGGAAGGGTGGCAACAAACTAACAATCTTCAAAATTCTTCTAGTAAAGATGAATGGCTTACTTCATTACTTGCTTCAGTTGTTATAGCCCTCCGTCCTCGAACAAGTATACCGAATGGGAAAATGATTTTACAGCTATTTATTACAAGCCTCCTCAATGGCCATGTTGCATCAGCTCATGCATTGGGTTCTTTGGTTAACAAACTACCTCTGGAAATCGAAGATTCATCTAGAAACTTGAGTCTGAATGAGGCATTGGACATATTTCATAGTTGCATAAGCACTAATGTTACGACTCCTAAAAATGATGGTAATGGGATTGATTTCAGTAGTTTAAGACTGAATACCATAAGAATACAAACAGAGATTAATAAAGTTCTTGGATTGGCATGGGTTGGTAAAGGATTACTTATGAGGGGTCATGAGAAGGTAAAAGATGTAACAATGGCTTTGTTAAGTTTTTTGACATTGGACAACAGAGCTGAAATTAGTGATGTGGAAGAAGCGCATCAACTGATAAGATGTGCAGGAGATGCATTTCATATTATTATGAGCGATTCTGAAGAATGTCTGAATCGAACGTATCATGCAATTATACGGCCGCTATACAAGCAGCGGTTTTTCAGCACTATCACACCAATTTTGCTATCCTTGCTAATGCAATCCGAGACATCAACTGTTTTTAGGTGCGTATGGAAAGGCTTTAGTTTGTTTAAATTTTTGTTATTAATTTTGACATTAATTTGTGCTTTTTCGGAGCCTTTATTTAGATTATGCTCCAATTGCATCCAAAACTCTCATGAGTTGTTTGCTATTATTTGAGGCAATACTCGGTTTGCGATTATTTTAAATAAATGATTATTTTGAGTAAAAATACCTAACTTTGTAAATTGTATTTTTAGCTTCTACACCATGCATTCAAACTAACTACACCATGCATTCAAACTAAAAGGTAGAAAAATATACCACAATGACTGTAAAACTTTGCTCCATTGGGCCTGCTGCAGTCCCAAATTGGACTTGGCTAATTCTCAAGTTCCATTTCTTGGTTAAGTAGGTTTAAAATTTAATAGAATTCAATGTTCTTATATCTCTTTCTCTTTTTTTTTTCCTTTTTATTATTCTCAGAGCTATGCTATATAGAGCTTTTGCTCATGTTGTATCTGATACTCCCCTGACTGCTATTTTGGGAGAAGCCAAGAAGGTTAGCAAAATAATTCCGTGTCTCGTCTTATTCTAGTAATCTACCTTAATATTTTCTTCACTATGCAACTATTCTTGAGATATGGCCTTTCATGCAGCTGTTACCTATATTATTGGAATGTTTGTCCATGTTGAGCAAGGATGTACGGGATAAGGAAATTATCTACAATGTCTTGCTCGTCATATCTGGAATATTGATGGAGAAAAATGGTGAGAGATCCATGGATAACCTTTATATTTATTTGTTATTGGGTCTTTCTCTCGAAATTATCGTCATTCCAATGAAAGGCATATGATTGTATCATTACTGTCGGTAAAATTTTGGAGTTTCTTGTTAGAAAAAGTTATATCACTAAGACATAGAAATGGATCATGGGCATACCTTGTCAAAATCAATGGAGTATTCATTATTGTGTAAATTGTCAAAAGTGAAAAATTTACTTGGCCATTATTCAAAATTGTGTTAATCTAGTTATTGAAATGCTTTCTTTCTTGCGAATTACGCTAATTTTCTAAATCATGATGCAGGACAAGAAGCTGCCATAGAAAACACACCGAGAATCATCAACCAACTTATTGAGCTAACGGCCTACTCACATGCTACGGTACAAATACCTTCCTCGATCTCAACTGCTCCTAAACTTCATGAATTCTCGTTTTCTTCTACTATGTCTACTTTATAACTGAATTTAAATTATGCTTTTTTTTCAGTTTTATATGTGATTTGGCTCTAGTTCTTGTAATTTTGTAGTAGAGAATTTGCTATCAATTATGGGAAATGTTCCTTTTTTCCAGGCAATTCGAGAGACATCTATACAGTGCCTCGTTGCTATGTCTGAACTTCCCCACACAAGAATTTACCCTTTTAGAACAAAGGTACAAATGTTCTTGCATAATATATTCTGTTTGGGCTTCTGGTCATTATTGTCCATATTAAATTTTATATTATCAAAATCTGTAATACAACATCCAACAGCCCTACGTGACCTATTATTCATCCTGCATAAAAATAATCAGATTTTTCATATTACAAGTAGATATGAAAAAAATAAAAACTTCCCTTTTTTTGGTAAAAAAATTTCATATCGTAATCTACGTCACTTTTTCATCCGTCAAAGATTTAATTTTTTTTTCCATGTTTAGGTTTTGCAAGCCACATCAAAGGCGCTTGATGATCCCAAGCGAATTGTTCGCCAAGAAGCTGTCAGATGTCGACAAGCTTGGTATGTTCACTTATTATTTCAGATCATAGCTTTTGCTTGTGAAATCAAACTTTGTTTTATTATTAATATTTATTTCTTGAACTATAGGGCTTCAATCACATCGAGAAGTCTCCGTTTCTAAGGATATATTTCGACTATAAGCTGGTAAGATCCGATTTTTGCTCATGGACAACTATTATCTTAAGTGAATTCACCTCATACCAGCATGTTTGAAACTGTGAAAATTAGTTCCTTTGTTATTTCCACTTTGTAAATCGAGTTAATTAAAGTTAATCTTGGACAATGATTATAACTTGGTCATGTTTTATGCAATTTACTTGTGCAGATTAAATGACAAAGTTGAGTTTTACTGATGAAATTGATGCAACCTGGAAAGCCATGGAGACTTTGTTGATATATGTAAATCCCATGTCACATTTTTGTTTTGCTTTTGTTTTCTTCTGCCGTCTTCTATAGTTCTATGTAATCAAAACATCTTCTTCATAAGTTATTTAAGATTGCTTTAGCAGGTTTTATTGAAGAGACTTGTTCAAACATGTTAGAGTAGAATTCAATTTAATTACATTTGTAAAACGTCAAAATTGGACTCGACGAGATAGTATTTTCTTGCAGTAAGAAAAAACCCACAAAAAGTAGAAAATGGGAGAAATCCAAAAACTAATTCTTCTGATAATGAAATTGAACCCATTTTTATTTTTTTATCTTATAGTTTATATAAATTTTGATTTTATAAATGAACAGATAAAAACGTCTTCCACATGTATGTAGAAAAAAATAATACAATAGTTATATACAGGAAATCTTAATTGTTTCTTTTACCCTGCCGGAATTATAATGATAATTATAATTGTTTTTTACCCTGCCGGAATTAGTTCAGTTTCAGATTTAGGACGACGGTGCAAAGCGCCAAAGAAATTAAAATTTCGGGCTGGAGAACACCTAAAGTACTCATTATTAAGTTGCATCATGCAAATCAATGTTTTGAAACCCAACCCGGCCATCGACCCGGAAAATTGACCGGGTCACGGGTCACTGGTTCAACCGTTGGGTCAATACCGGTCGAACCAGTGATGTCATAATTACGCAATAAATATTAAATAAAATATTAATATTTATTAAAAAATTTTAAAACATAAAAATTTGATATTTCCTATTATCAAAATCATTTTTAGTTCATATATTTATATCAAAATCATAAAAAAATTTGAGAGTTTTTTAAATAAATAAGCAAAATTATGTTCAATTGATATAATTTTCGAATTTATGGAACTAAAATCAAATATACATCACAAATGACATAATTGCTACATCATTATATAATAAACCAACAATTTTAAAGAAAAAAACTTAAAAAGTTTTAATAATTTACAAACCAACAAAAATTAAAACGAGGAAGACTAGAATTTTACAAATAATATTTTGATTTGATTTGTTCGAATGAAAGATTTTCTTGACAAATTTTCTTTGAATCATGTTGGATGAGTAAAATAATAGAAGTTTGGTGGTTTTTTGCTAAAAAAATTAAGTTTTAAGCTTGAATTTTGGTATTTATAAAAACCGAACGGTTCGATTGACCCGGGACCGGGTTTACCGGGTCACCGGTTCGACCGGTGGGTCGAACGGTTTTTGACCAAATTGACCGGTTTTTGACCAAAAACGGGTTTGTGGGTCTGACCGGTTCGTTTTAAGGGCCGGGTCCGGGTCAAACCGGTTGAACCGGGCGGGCCGGGCTGGGTTTTAAAACATTGATGCAAATTACTCGTTGGATTTTTAAAAATTTATATACATAAGCATCTGAGTTTTAAAAAATTAACAATAAAAAAACATTGAAAGAAACAAAATAAAAGTAAAATTTTAAAAAGCCTCACCTAGTGCTAATTATATAAATTCTCCTAACTTTTGATTAAGAAAATGATTAATTGTAAGAATATTTCAATAAGGGATAAATGCAAAAAAAAACCCTGTGAAATAATTTATTGGCTGAAAACCCCCTGTGAAAAAAAAATAGGCTAAAAACCCCCTGTGAAATTTTTTCATTGCAAAAAACCCCCTCGGTTAGTTAGGTCAGCTACCCCCTGTGAAATAAATGCAAAAAACCCCCTGTGAAATAATTTATTGGCTGAAAACCCCCTGTGAAATAAATATAAGCTAAAAACCCCCTGTGAAATTTTTTCGTTGCAAAAAACCCCCTCGGTCGTTGCAAAATATTTATTTTATTTTTAGTAAATATGCCTCATAATAGTAAAAACAATAATGTTAATGATCTATAATATTTAAATTTAAATATTATGAGGCATATTTACTAAAAATAAAATAAATATTTTATGAAAAACTATTTTTAATATCGTTTTTTTGTGTAAATATGAGTTTATTTTATTTTTAGTAAATATGCCTCATAATAGTAAAAACAATAATGTTAATGATCTAAAATTTAAATATTATGAGGCATATTTACTAAAAATAAAAGAAACATTTTATGAAAAACTATTTTTAATATCGTTTTTTTGTGTAAATATGAGTAAAAGTGTATCCCAAATGAATATATAAGTACTTATATGTTAATGATCTAAAATTTAAATATTATGAGGCATATTTACTAAAAATAAAAGAAACATTTTATGAAAAACTATCTTTAATATTGTTTTTGGGGGTTTTTTGCAACGAAAAAATTTCACAGGGGGTTTTTAGCTTATATTTATTTCACAGGGGGTTTTCAGCCAATAAATTATTTCACAGGGGGGTTTTTTGCATTTATTTCACAGGGGGTAGCTGACCTAACTAACCGAGGGGGTTTTTTGCAATGAAAAAATTTCACAGGGGGTTTTTAGCCTATTTTTTTTTCACAGAGGGTTTTCAGCCAATAAATTATTTCACAGGGGTTTTTTTTGCATTTATCCCTTTCAATAATAGCGAAAATGCTTTAACATCAAAATGAGGGATCGGTAGATAATTTTAAAAAGATTAAGGACAGTTTGGCAATTAACACTAAAATGAGGGGTCGGCAGGTAATTTTAAAAGATTAAGGGCAGTTTGGCAATTAACACTAAAATGAGGGGTCGGTAGGTAATTTTAAAAAGAATAAGGGAAGTTTGGCAATTAAAACTAAAATGAGGGGTCGGTAGGTAATTTTAAAAATATTAAGGGCAGTTTGGCAAATAACACTAAAATGAGGGGTCGGCAGGTAATTTTGAAAAGATTAAGGGCAGTTTGGAAATTTAAACTAAAAAAGAGGGGTCGGTAGGTAATTTTAAAAAGATTAAGGGAAGTTTGGCAATTAAAACTAAAATGAGGGGTCGGTAGGTAATTTTAAAAATATTAAGGGCAGTTTAGCAATTAACACTAAAATGAGAGGTCGGTTGGTGATTTTAAAAAGAGGAAGGGCAGTTTGGCAATTAACACTCAAATGAGGGGTCAGTAGATAATTTTAAAAAGATTAAGGACAGTTTGGCAATTAACACTAAAATGAAGGGTCGGTTGCTAATTTTAAAAGAGGAAGGGCAGTTTGGCAATTAACACTCAAATGAGGGGTCGGCAGGTAATTTTAAAAAGATTAAGGGCAGTTTGGCAATTAACACTAAAAATGAGGGGTCGGTAGGTAATTTTGAAAAGATTAAGGGAAGTTTGGAAATTACCACTAAAATGAGGGGTCGATAGGTAATTTTCAAAAGATTAAGGGCAGTTGGCAATTAAAACTAAAATGAGTGGTCGGTAGGTAATGTTAAAAAGATTAAGGGTAGTTTGACAATTAACTCTAAAATGAGGGGTCGGTAGGTAATTTTAAAAATATTAAGGGCAGTTTGGCAATTACCACTAAAATGAGGGGTCGGCAGGTAATTCTAAAAAGATTAAGGGAAGTTTGGAAATTAACACTAAAATGAGGGGTCGGTAGGTAATTTTAAAAAGATTAAGGACAGTTTGGCAATTAACACTAAAATGAGGGGTCGCTAGGTAATTTTAAAAAGATTAGGGGAAGTTTGGCAATTAACACTAAAATGAGGGGTCGGTAGGTAATTTTAAAAAGATTAAGGGAAGTTTGACTATTAACACTAAAATGAGGGGTCGGTTGGTAATTTGAGTAGAGTAGACAGAGAACAAAAGCGCGCACATTTACTAAGCTGCGAGAGACGAGAACGAGCACAGACTTAGTATCGAGATTTTCTTGGTTACAATTATGGCAGATGCTAACCCTAATTCATCTGGTAATTTTTCCAATTCTCTTTTTTATCTTTCAATTACTTGACTTGTTGCGATCTGTATCGCTTCCTTTTTATTTGAGCTTCGAATTCTATACGTTACGTCTGAATTAATTTGTTCGTTTATAACCCTTATTTTAGTTCATGAAAGTTTTCATCTTTTATTTTCCTTCATAATTGATGAGACGTATTGTATTTTTTCAAATGTTTCTGTATATGTGCATTGAATTTTTGGTAGTAAGAATAATGTACATTGAACTGGCAGCCTTGTATTTTGTGATTTGTGATGGTTTTGGTAGTTTGTACCTAAGAGAGAGGTGAGATGCATGTTTAGAATTTTAACTTGTTTGTTTTGTTTAGCTCAGATGACCTACATTCAACTGTAATTTTGCCCTTTGGATTTTGCTGGTGAAATACTATACCATTATCATCGTTCTTTTATGATTTGTGCTCCGGGCGAACAAATCTAGGAATAACCAAGATAAATAAATAATTTCCTTCATCCATTTTATACATCAGTTTTAGTGTTAACCTTACAAAAGACTTATCTAATGTGCTGCATTCTCCTGAAGTTTGGTTCAGCTCAAATGTCTCTTTAAATAAATGTTTTCATTTTTCTCTCAGAGAGCTTCGAAATGAGGAATGGGCTTAGAGCAGAGTCTGTGCAAGAAGATGCACATGCTTCCACCTCACAGGCTCAGCCTGAAGAAATAGGTAACTTTCTTCTTATATTTGTGTTCTTATTCACCATACTACCTGTCTGGTCATTCTGCTGCAGAATTTACTTTATGTTATTGTATCAAATCCCTCAAAAGAGAAACTGATTTGATCAGTTGGAATTTTCTGATGGCAGAGAGAAAAGCTCGAGTGGATGCTGTGTGGCAGCAAATGAATAAAGGAGTTTCCGCAAAAACTCTTAATTCCATCTTGAAAAAGCAAAGTTCAATTTCAAATAAGTCTCCTAAAAAAACTCACGTGCAGAAGTCATCAACTGTGAGGAACCACACACTTTCAGTAAATTAGGTGTATGTTTGAATGCTTATTTGAAGTTAAACTTTGGCTTACTCTTTTCTATTTATTTCAGGGCTGGATGACTTATCTGGGTTTGGGATCCCAGAAGGAGCCATCTCCTGGACAAGGAGTGATGGAAAAGCATCCTAGCAATAGCATTGGTCAAAATGGTACTAGTGAGGATGCTAAAAAGATTGCTGCAGCTGCTCTTTCAGCAGTTAAGGATGCTGCTGCTTCAGCCACTGCAGGAAGGGGTAAAGTTGAGGTATGTTTATTTTTCTATCATGAATGGTTTTCCATATAAAGTTTTTACAATATTGGTCTCATAGTATAGGGCCTATTGCATTTTTAGTCCAAGTGTTTACAAACTCGTAGAATTAGTTACATAAGATGCTCTTTTTTTTTGTGAATTTAATCTCATCCATAGAAAAATATATGGAATTTCGCACATGGAAATACACAGATCATTGAGTTAGGTGTTGATCAAGTGCAAGTCACATTAGCAAACTAACAGTTTCTGTCCATTTTCAATGGTTGGAACTGAAAATGGATAAAAAAGCTGCATCTTATTGAACTAAAATTGCAAGATGACTTATATCATATGACTCTAATTGAGACAAATGTTGCAAAAGGTCCTGCTGCAGTTTTACCTTTCTCTCTTTTGGGAAGAGGTTTCTTTCCTTTTTTTATTGTGTGTGTGTGTGTTGGGGGAGGGGAGGATTACGGGCGCTGGCTATTAGGTTTCACCTTGGTATCATCACTCTTGTATAGGAATGAAAACATTTGAATTCCACGATAAGACTTGTACTGTACCATAGTGCATGATTTTTGTACACAATAATAAGTAAAGAAAGTTAAGAGAAAAAAGAGTAGTTCTCATATCTGGTTGAATATGGAGATTTTGCTTGTCGAAGTTCTGCTAGAACTTTCGAAGTCATAAACTCTCATACGACATCAATTAGCTATAATATCTATGTATTATTTTTCAAATTTTGTCAACCGAAAATACCTACTCTTTATTTTGTCAATTTCTTGTTAATTTGTCAGATTACTGAAGTTAGAGACTTTGCCGGTGAGGAAATAGAAGTGAGGAAACTAGTTGATGCTGCCTCAAAAGAAGGTGCAGCAAATGCCCCACCATCTGCAGTAGATGCTGTTCTAGAACAGATAAAAAAGAAACCTAAACTGAGTGTGCTTGACAAGACAAAGAAGGATTGGGGTGAGTTCAAGGAAGAAAACAAAGGCATGGACGACGAACTAGATGCCTACAAGAAAAGTTCAAATCAGTATCTCGACAGAGTTTCTTTCTTGCAGCGTGCTGATTATAGAGAGTTTGAACGGGAAAGAGATGCCCGGCTTGCTAATCAGGCCAAGAGAAAGGCAGATATGCGTGATGATTTATGAGACCGCCTTTTTTTTTTTAAAAAAAATTGTGTCAAAAATCGAGTGATGGAGTAGTTTAACATGGTGGGGTGCAGGTTTACAAAGAACGTCGATGTGAATTGCCCTTTATGTCTATGTGATTGTGATTGTAGTCGAGTTATTTCTAGAAACGTCTAGAACAAACAATCACTATATAATCGACTCGATTTGTATCGATTTTTGCATGATTTGTGTTTAATGACTAATATTTTGATTACATCTCAAGACCCTTCTCAAACAGCATCTTCTGGCAATCAGAATGTAAATATACCTGAAGCAGCCTAATAATCCTGTTTTTGGGTAGGAACAAGTCTTTTTTTTTTTTGGTAATTGTTCAAGATTCATCTTTACTTGCTTGTCAAGTGCAAAGTATATACATTTAGGAAAATTACACATCTCCCACGACAAGCCTTTGCAAATTACCAAGACACCTTTTGTCGAAACCTGACAACTCAAAAAATCAAGAATAAAATCGTAATTTACTGTCTAAAACAGAGCCCATAGGACATATCCATATAATTTACCGTCTCAATGAGCTGAGGAAAGAAGATATATCACAGCTGAGAGATCTCAATACATGGAGTCGACTTGAACTGAAGCCACAAATTACAGACTCCTCGAGCAATGAACTCAAATTCGATTTTGAAAATTTCAAATGAGTCGACTTGAAATTGACCCACAAATTACAGACTCTCCTCAAGCTAGAACTCAAACTCGATTTTGAAAAATTTCAAAAGCTCAACTCGATGATTTCGTCATGCAAGCAAAGGTGTTGCATGAACATGCTCAACTAATCTTGGTCCACCCAAGAATCACACACTAAAGTACCTACAAGTAGAACCAAAGGATATAAACACTGTATTTTTCCTGCTTTAATAGAACTCTGATTAGCAACAAAAGGACCAAAAAATCCAGCCAAGTTCAAAAAGGTAAAAAAGCTAAAAAATAAATGAACACCAAATGTTGTTCTTGTGTGGCCAGAGAAAAAAAGAAACAGAAATTAAAATAAAAACCACCAAATGTACTTTCTTCTACCAAACTTTTCCTCTCTTCCTTTATCCTCACATTATGACTACTCGGACATATCGTCCTCGAGTCCACTATAATGATCATCAGCATCATCGGCATCTTGCACCATCCTACGCAGTCGCCCACTGCTACTACTACCGATATTGTCCCTTCCACTTCTGGAATGTAATGTACTGCCCTTTGAAGCTACTACATCCTGCAAAGTAAAGAGGCAATGAGACCCCTGACATAGCTTAGGGTGTGTTTGAATTGAAGGATTTGAAATCTATGGATTTCAAAGTCGTCAACAGATCCATGAAGTTTGTTTGGATGTATCCAAGTTATAATGAATTTCAAATCACTCGACATTCACTTTGAACTATTTTCTTCATAACTACGGTGGATTTCAAATGACTCAATTTCAGGTATCATTTCAAATCCTTCCTCCAAATCCCTCCCCAAATCCAAATCACTCAATCCAAACATACCCTTAAAGATGTAAATAAGAGCGTAAAATATAGAACTACAAGTATACATACCCCTTCGTCTCTCAATTCTAGAGCAGCTACAGTGGATCTCCTCCTTACTGTCACTGTTCTAGGCACGGGAAATTGTTCCGTCTCTTCGCCTGATTTTCCATCTTTCGCCCTCTTTTTCCTTAGAATGAGCTTCGTTGGTAGAGGCTATATGAAAATATATTGATTAGTACAAGCACATGAATGAAATGAGATTGTGTTTGGATTGGAGGTTTTAGGAGTAGAAATTTCAAATTCGTATTGATAGAAATTCAGTTAGCATGGATTTTAAATCCTTTATAACGATTCTGAATCATGTTTTCGACCATTACTATGAATTTCGAATTCAGTGAAGCGTTTAAAGTCATTAGTCTCCAAATCCTTCTATCCAAACACGAGATGAAGAAAGCAACATCCTTAATTATAGAAATAGAAACCTACCAAGAATTTAGCATCTTGATCCCCAAATGCAACAAGATATGTCGCAGGATCATCCACATCGTCACCCCGAACCTGCCAAATCATTAACAGACCAGATATGACAAATGCAAATACAGAAAACTGAAAAGTGACGCTAAATTGCTGAACATACATCCCAGTGATACTCTCGGACCCATGAATACGAGACATCTTCATTTTCATCATACATATCCTTCTCTATCTGCCAACCAACAGAACAAATAAACAAGTTAGTTTGAGCCAGAATTATTTTTGGATGCAACATATTTACAGATCTTAATTTGAGAAACTTCTACCTCGTTAACCGATGGGACCATGTATGCTAAGAATTTATCATTTTGATCTGTATCCGAGCTTGAGGCATTGTAACTTCTCATAATTGCCTGAAAAGTAGAAAAATGCATTTAATAAACAAGTCTTTGAGAAACGGGGGAAATTTACCAAATTGTAACTATTTCTGTTTAAGGCCATCATATTTGTCCGCATATCTGCCTAACAAAGCATAACAATATCTTACTATAACTTACTCTACGTTCATATTCTTCACGGTCTGCTGGACTTAATTTGCTGTAAATATCTGTATCAGCAGTTGGAGCATTATCGAAATTTGCAACCACAAACTGGTCGTCATACCTTTAAAAAACAAAAAACATCAACAGATTAGATTCATATTTAAACAAATTTTACAGAAGTGATTGCTAGCAATAATGACAATTTCATGCAAAGAAATCATGTCAAGTGAACTAGCCATCAATAACTCCCAGTTAAAATCAGTAACAATGCACAAGGAAAATGCTATTTTCAAACAGGTTCAATAGAGATTAATAACCTTTTATGAAACAAGACTGTGATTAGATTCATACCTTTAAAAAACAAAAAACATCAACAGATTAGATTCATATTTAAACAAATTTTACAGAAGTGATTGCTAGCAATAATGACAATTTCATGCAAAGAAATCATGTCAAGTGAACTAGCCATCAATAACTCCCAGTTAAAATCAGTAACAATGCACAAGGAAAATGCTATTTTCAAACAGGTTCAATAGAGATTAATAACCTTTTATGAAACAAGACTGTGATGCGATGTAGAAAGAATGGCTATCGTAGATAAAATAGATATTAACAGCAAATGCAAATAGCTCACAAGTACTTATAAACTGTGAAATATATAACGAAGCGATAAAGGGAGAGACTATACCGGTCAAAATAAGGAAAAAGCGGGAGAACCCTTTTCGGTTTTAGTTGGGGATTGGTTGCGTGAACAGGAGGCAACTTGGCTGCCTCAAACGAAGCACTAATATTCTGAATTTGCCTTCCCCTGCAGGGAAAAGAAAAATGCAATTATAATAACAATTATAAAAGCACCAACTATAAATACTCCGTATATGAACAGGGTAAAAGATAAACACAACTAACCTACTGTTGAGAGACTCCAAAAGGTCCCGACCTCGAGACTCGCGCAATTCTTTGGCTTGTTTTTCAGTCGACTGCAAACAACATCAAAACATTCAGTTTACATTTCAAGCTAGTTTGCCATAATTCTTTCTTAGAGAACCAGTCAGTAACACACTCGATGAGTTAGCAAAAAATAAAACTTGATAAAAAGATTTTTGAATTTAAAATTGATTGAATTTAAGCAAATAGCTACAAAACAGAAGAAAAATAGCAAAAAGAAAAAGAGATGAAAAGTAAAATTTAAAAAGAACTAAAGAAAAAACATCTCTATATCAGGTTCTATGCACCATTTGATTGTCGTTAGGCCATCTCACCCTATTGGAGTGGCACTGGCATCACAAGGTGCTAGAATAAAATTGTAATTGCTTCACAAAACTGCTTGACAGTCCAAAAACAGTTTCTCTAAGCTCCTCTTCAATTTTAGAATAGTACAAATTATTAAATAGTACTTCTATCTTTTAAACACAGCTTAATGAAATAATCCCAATAAATTATAACGCAATACCTGCTTAGTTGACTCCATACTGAGGGGAGATATATACTGCGTTTTAACCAGCCAAGAAACACCTTTGTCAGTGGGCCTATCTTTCCTTTTTAACCCATCTGCCTTGATTGGCATTATAGGATCATCATCACGCAACAACTCCTCGTCTTCTGGATCAAGAGGTATCCTTTCACCCTTGGGAGGACTATTAAACAATGATTTAATAAAAAAAATTAAAAATATACTTCAAGATAAAGGACAAAAAAAAATTATGAATGGACCAAAGAATCTTACTTGTATACACTCAAATCAAGAAGGTCCAGTGGTATCCCAAGGTCCGGTTCAACATATAGCTTGGGCTTCCAATTTTTCTCCAAAGAAGTGATTTGATATTTGCAGTATCTGCAGGGTCAAATCAAGCGTCATACAAAAATTTTAAGAAAGAGGAAACAGTATGTCAAACTGTCACGGCCCACAACCGCAATACTACATCAATAGCCTAGCTCCCATTTTGTTTTAGTCTTTTATTTTTCCTTTTTTGACAGGGGTTTATCAAGGCAGTAAAAAAGACAAGGAACCATAATGCTTAGATCTCTGAATTTTTGCTTCTTTTCACTTTAACTTCATCCTTTTCATTTGATGGGGAAGCAGAAGCTCACAACTTAACAAAAAATAATGGTAATCTAATGTATGATCACCACTAGGTTTACTGGTTTTTTATATGAATAAAGTAGAATTACGGTCTCAATTATCACAAAAGTCTACATGGTATAATCGTCATCTTCCAAAAGGCAAAGTCATTGTCACAATATGCTTCTCATGAGCAAAAGAGAAGAAAAAAAAGATGTGATCAAGATACTACGTAATGAACTTAATAATTACCTTCAAATTCCATGTTGAAAACTAATCAGTTTCATACAAATCTATCTTATTTCAGGAAAATAAGAGGCACATCATATATCCAAATAAAGCAAAGAGCTCAAGAAAGAGAGCAGATCCCAATTTAATGAATAGGAAAACCTTTATTAAATTGTAGTGCTTTTCAAACTATTTGCTGTTTCTTGTGGTTTGATAAAGCTCTTTGCTTCAATGCCACATGTCATAATCTATGTTCATTGTTAATCCATTATATGAAAGACTTAAACAGAAGCAAGAACTATCAATCAACATTGGTAAAGCACTGGGAGACAGGTCGCATGTGTTAACAGCTATGGAATCACACAACCAGCACCAATTACAACATACCGATCAGGGTCTCTGTTCAATGACATAAGCTTAACCTTCGCAGACGGATCTGGCAGCTCATTGCGGAACCTGATCAAAAATTTATAAGTCAATAATCTTCCCCAAAATATATAAACGACAAAGAAAACTTCATGTCTACATCCAAGCTATCTCCATATGGTTTTCAATCTCTCCAGTCTATCAATTTACAAAGTTGCAGATGAATAAAGAAAGTCACAAAAGTTAACAATAGCAGTTGAAGTTGCATTCTTAATGATGCTGAAAAACATTCAAAAGAGAATCAAGGCATGGATTCTTGAAGGTCGGATGTAGTTAAACTTCCAAAACCAAATGATTAACAACAAACGCCATATAATCCCTTTCATGCATAACTAACAAGAGAAGAAAAACACCTTGTGCATATCAGTGATATCAACGAAAAATCTGAAAACCGAATCCCAAATCTAAAATCAAACAAGGAATCGGACATTTTTAACTTTTTCCTCCACATAGCACCTATGAGGATCAACAATTAGAGCTGTTCACTCTTTTGAATTTTGATACCGTGATCTAGCATTTGGACAACCTAAAGGAAATAAATAATCAAGATTGAAGCTAGTTAAGATACCTTATTAGTCGAGAAAAAACAGTGGATTAATATGCAATGCTTCGGATAGCTATAAAAGAGAATATAGACGGACGGAAGCCACGCAATCGGCGATCCAGACAATCAAAATTCAACACCACATTGAAGTTCTCACCAAAAAATCAAACAAATCATGCCCAACAAACGAGCAATGTTGTACACTAAATTATTGAAACAATAGCAGAAATATGGCTGATCACCACAATCAAAATGCTGCATCGATTTTTCAGAAACAAAACGTGTTCCCTTAACAGCAGATGTATTTCGTAAAGACATTATCACAATAGACAAATAACAACAGCTCAGGTACACTTACTTCATCTTGCATAGAAACGTTGTCGGCTTCTTCAGTCGGTTTTCAACTCTGTCGCCGCTTAGTAATTGAGTACTCCTTCTGTCACCCATATGTGATCCACTAACTGACCCGTGACCCTTGCCTGCAGAGGCCAACATTTGGGTCTTTTGAAGTACTTTATTTTGTGAATCCCTCAGATGCTGTTTTAATTTCTCCGCTTGCTTTTGTTTTTCGTACTCCCTCTTTTTTCTCAACCTCCTCTCTTCCTCTGTTTCAACCCTACCACTCGGTTTATTACCACTAGACGGCAATGGAGGCTTGTAATCTTGTTTAATCAATGGTCCTTGCTTTGAGTGCCTATTTGTGGGGGCAATAGCAGAGGGCGGTGGTGGAGGTGATGAGGGCAGGGATGGTGGTGGAGGGGGCGGTGGAGATGACGGAGGAGGAGGCGGTGGTGGTGGTTGCAAGGACGGTGGTGGCTGATTGAACTGAGAATACTGAGATGGAGGGTAGTACATTGGAGGAGGTGGGGCAGACTGAGGTGGTGGCGGAGGGGGAGGGTAGGAAGAAGATTCCGGTGGTGGAGGCGGCGGCTGGTATGGAAATGGCGGCTGTTGAGGCTGCGGTGGAAGCTGATTTCTTGGTGGAAAATGCTGCTGTTGCGATGATGATGATGATCCATAGCCTGAAAGTTGATAATTGGAGCTAGGGTTTGTTTGGGAATAACTTTGACTGTAATTCGATCCATCTTTGCCATTGTAAGGGCCCCAATTCTGTGAAGGCTGACTGTCTTCACGTGGCGGAGGTGGCGGTGCTGGAGGCTGTATAGGATTTTGATTTGGAGGTGGCGGTGGAGCAAATGCTGACTGTGGCGGTGGGTGGAATGGACGGTATGAAGCCATAGCCGGAATCCTAAGTGCAACTATTCTAGTACAAGGTACAAGCTGACCTGAATTTCAATTTTTTGCTTCAAAACCTAGGGCAAAGAAGAATTAAGTCCAAATTAAACAACAAAAGAATATAATTTATTCAAAATTTCATCTTCAGAGGGCATCCAAATGAATTGCAGAAACAAAGCCCTAAGGAGCTAAAAAGGGGATAAACAGAAATTAAAGGGGGGCTTAAAACTTCTAGCGATTAATCGATGCAATAGACAAAACCTTGCAAGAAAAAGAACAGAACTGGACTTTTCAATCAGAGTTTCAATAAGAAAAAAGAAAAACCCTAACTACACAGAACACTAATTCCTAAGCTCTTAATCACATAGATAAATAACTGGGAACTTGCAATTGAGTAACAGGTGTTTAAATTGCATACCTGACTACGAAAATTACGCTCTCGAGTAAGAAAAAATGGGGATTACAATTCCAAACCCCGATTTCGTAAACCCTAATTGATAAATCACAATCGAATTGAAGAACAGAACTTCCACTTCATCTATAATTCCCTCAAACGCGCATTTACACATCAATATATATTATATCAAAATTTCATCTGTATATGTGAGTGATTGTGTATGTAAATATATTTGAGAGAGATCTGCAGATGGTGTTGATTATGTGGGCTATTTATAGTGAACAGTGATTTGTGAACGTTCAAAAAAGCTACTACAAATTGACTATTGACGACGATTTAACCATTGATATGTGATTATTTATTTTTTTAAAAGTAGGTTGAAAATTATAAATTGTGTCAAATTAATAATTATGTTCTGATCAATAATGTGTAAAATGATTGTATTAGTTGTTTATATAATGATTAGGTAAATTAAAAATTGTAAAGTAGAAAGAAAATGAGAAATTATAATTAATGATTTGATTGGTAAAAATGTATGAAATAATGTATATATGATTGATACGTAGTTATATTAGAAATTGAAAATGTAGAATTAAAAAAATATAATTTTGGATGAAAATTTTATGAGAATCAGTGGCTAGACAACTAAGTTAATTTATTGCAACACACAGCGTGGAAGAAAATAATGATAGTACACCTACGACACTTATTTAAATTGCACCATCTAACAAATAATAGAGATTGATGTTATACACATTGATTATAATTCACCGTTTCTTTCAAATTTTTCAATAAATACATTTAATTTAATTTATATAATTTATATTTACTGCAACAAAAATATATCTTTTTAGATTTATGAGGTTCAATTAAACATACTTGAACCATATACTTAGTTAATTAGGTGTAGTTAGGACAAGTTTCAGACATTGCTATTTTTGACAAGGTTGAAAGAGAGAATAATCTTTTAATATTTTTGGACAATAAGGCACAATTTAAATTGCATTATTATTTTAATAAAAGAAGTCTCATGTAAATAGACAATGAAAAACACAAAAAGAAAAAAAAATACAAATATTCATTAATGCCTGGTGGATTTGAAATTTCTGCCCATAAGCCCATGATAATTGGGCCGTGGCACTGCAGATTGGGCCTATTCTAGAAGCCCATTGGTCTTTTTACAATGGTCCTTTTCAGCGTATTAGCCCATTGGTGAAATGAGGAGTAAAATTGATTTTTTTTCTCTTTTTTTTTTTGGAAAATTTTACTTGGCTGGATAAAATCAAATGAAAGTCAAAAACCGCTCTGCTAATATATTATATATATATATATATAAATATATATTTTCATCAATTCGTACGACGAATTGTATATATCAAATTGTTTCGTGAAAATACCTTAAATGTATGTGTAACGCGATTTATAACAAGAAATACTTTGATTAAATAGTTGAATTTTATTTTATCCCATGTATCATATTTATTTGAAGCAGTTGTTAGGCATTCCTACTAAACTATAGTTAACATCCATGATCAAATTTAAATGAAGAATATGTATCACATTTTTCCCATCTCTTTTATTCGATAATACTCAGAAATCACAAAATCACAATAATTTCCGCCAAAAAAAAGTCCATAAAATAATAGTCTTCGTTGATTTTACTTAGGACGTCGCGCATTCTCAACCGGCCCTGCTTGTCTCACGAACTGCACGTATAAAACAAAATTTATATAAGTTCACATAATTAATCAATACGTCCTAGAAATTAAAAAAAAAAAAGAAATATTTTTAGAGAATTAGATAATTTTTAATTTGATGTAATCACAATCATATATATATATATATATATACGCGTAGTAACAATAAGTATAAGCTTCTAAATTCCAAAAAGCTTATAAGAACAAAAAATATGTATTTGTGGGTTGTAAAAAAGGGGACCTGAAAATAAGCTTCTAATTTCTTTTTGAGAGTGGCATATTCTCTCTTTATTTGTTGGAAAGTTCTCTTGCATCTGCAAATATAAAACATACAAAAATTAAAATTAAATAAATTTGATAAGCAGATTAAAAATGTTTTAAACTTTTAATTTCAATAATTATTACAAAATTTAAGTACACATTAATAGATATATTATTACCCTTCACCATTTCCAACTCCGCAGTACTCTCTAAACTGTGTACACTCAGTGTTCACCTTTTTGGCTCCAATGCTGCAAATTAAATAAAATGAATAAAAAAATTATATTGTAGTTTTTTTAAAAAAAATATTTGATGCGTTGAATGCTGGTTTTTACACACAAATATATAGTAATATATATATATATATATTATTCTTATTGTAGTAATATATTATTTTTACCTTGAACTGCTGCCCTTGAACTGGTGCATTAAGCTATCCAGCTTAACAAAATCAAGAGGGTTTTTCTCCCTAACAAGAAAAAAAAACTTAAATTAGTTAACATACTTAAGTACAATAATCATAGCCAAATTAATTAAATTTATGCATGAGAAAATAAAATCATTATTATTATAGTATCCATATTTAGAAAAATAAATTTATCAACTTACAAAGCTTGGTCTATATTTTGGACTAATCGAGCCGAATCCCGATAATATAATGTAACAACTTCTTCAACAAAATTAGGGTTTGCATCATCTTGCAGTTCTTCTAGTTGAATAAATTGTTCATCCAGATATCCCTGCACCAAAAATAAAATATAATGCAATATTATATCACTTAAACTGAAACCAAAGGAAGAAAATTTACATTTTAAATAAGGCAAATAATATATATATATATATATATCAAAATGTATTTACATAACAATATTATCGTGTTCATAATCGATAAATTAGTTTCTATATTTACCTGATCAAAAAGGGATTGTTTCATGTTAGCAAGTTGTCTCTGCATGTTTATAGAAGATAGAGATTTGAAAGTGTTTGAAATGGTAATGAATTGAGGTTGGGGTTAAGAGGGTTTTTATAGATGCTAAGGCAAAAAGTTGGTCCCCTTTGAGTGTATATATTTTGTATGTACATATTTGCATGTATATATGAGTCTTATTTATTATTATTTTTTGTAAATTTATGTAATTAAATATGAGTGCATATACACACATATTGAATAATACAAGCAAGCTCGGATATTCTATCACAAATGAACGTCATTACATATATATACATACATATGTATATGTATGTATTTAATCCTTTAATCAGATTCTTTTAACTCAAATAATATTTAAAACAACTTACATACTTAGTTACATACAAAGTACACTGTCTAACATAATATATATGTATATTTATAGATTCATCAACCACAATATTAGTATAAATGTTTTCTTTTAACATTATATATATAATCTTAGTGTTTAGTAAGACAAATTAATATTTCTAGTAGATATTATTCAAACATTATATGTACAAACCTATACTTTAATCAAATTAATGATATAAATATATGAGAACTTTTTATCATTCATATTACTTCTAAGAGGAGGATATAGATATTATTCCCTGATTAGACATACCCATAATACTATAATTTAAAGATAATTGTATATTCTTGGAGAAGACCACACATTTAGGTAAAAAAGAAGAAAAGAAAAATATCAATGTTGCTTGGAATATACTCCTCTTTCAATCTACTAAAATTATGTCATAATTATAAGTGTATGCATAGTAGTTGAAATGGTAATAAAATGTAATATAGTTTTAAAAAAATTGAAAATTATTTTTTCATGCATTTAAATAATTTATGCATATATACATTTATGGTACATTTGCACGTGTAAGTGGAAGTATTACACCGTTATGTACATAATATTAAAAGAAAAAAATCTCGTTTTGATGGCGACGAAATCAACATTGTGACAATTTATTTTTGTTAATTTAGTTCCTAGATTTTGCTCTATCGAATGAGAGCTTTGTTCTCAAACAAGGGTTTCGCTATTTATATTGTCAAAATTCAATTGTTGTTGCCAAATATATTATATAGTATATATATACTTTAATCTCTTAATCTATCTACGGATTTGTATACTTTTAGTCTCGTGTTTGTTTCGATTAAAAGATGTTTGCATGGAATATTCCAATGGCTAATTCGGCAATAAATTATTCTCTTAAGCTATTTATTCACAATGTTTCAACATGAGACAGAATTGATCCCAAAAAAAAAAAGAACCAAAAGTTTGTGCATAAAAAGTTTTGCCTCCACAAAAAAACATGCACATAATTTAATAACATTATCACCAATCATTATTCATTGAATTTTACTGATGGAAAAGAAAGAAAAGGCATAATTAAAAAAAGGAAAAAAAGGCATAAAACCCTAAAATCACTAAAAAGGGAACATATTCAAGAAGAGACATATCAATCAATCTTTTGAACTAATAATAAATAATTATGTGGAATGATCCTATAATTTAGAAACATAATTCTATTCGCCCATAGCTTATGGAAATAACTTAATTTAATTTATCTTATAAGACTCCACAAATTTCCATGTACTAGTATATTTTTAGGGTTTCATTTTTATATTTTGAATCTAGTTCTAATATGAAGTTTGGCTAATTTCATATTAGGTTGTTTTCATTTAATTTCATCGCACTAGAAAATATCACGTGTAATATACGTGGTTTTTATTCACTATTGAGTTAAATCAAAGTAAATAATTATGAAATTTATAATGTAAATTAAGAGTTTCAAAAGTATAGAATATTTATGCACATGACAACCAATCTACATAATTTTTCCAAATTTTGCCACTAAAATTGCTTTTTCTTATTTTTGATACTCACAAGTAAATTTGTCTTTTTAAAATCAACTATTTCTTATTATGGATTATATGTTCATACTAATTACATATGCATTATCATATAGAATATTTTTCGATATAATATTGTAGAGAACAAAATAGTGGTGACCATAATATTACATAAGAAATAGTTATTTATATGAATCTTAATATAAGAATTAAAAATAGAGCCCATCTATTTTTTTTTTCTCATATGGGTTATTTGATTCTTTTTTCAATATTATTCTCATATCTAATTTACACACTTAAGATAATTAACTAATATCAATAAAGATAACCGCTACGAAATGTCAAATTATGTCATTATATATATCTTATGACCGTATTAATATTATGATCACTAGTATTATTTTTGAAAAATACTATATATATACCACTCTTTTAATATTACTGATCTTTTATTAATTTTTAATTTAAAATATATAAATATAATAAATTTATTAAAATCAATTAATTATAAATAATTTTTATTATAATTAAAGAAAGTGAAAAATCGATAGTATACTCAAATTTTTTAATTAAATTTCATATATAATGCTCTATCAAATCATGCTTTTTTTTTTTTTGAATTTTTGAACGAAATACTTTGTGGAGTGGTGGGACTTATTGGGTGGGAGGGGAATATATTTGTAGGAGCACATACCAATAAAAGAAGCATCAATAAGTAACCAAATATGGAAAATTAAAATAAAATAAAATAAAACTTTAGTCCCAACAATGATTGACATATGATCATTTTCAATTGCTTAAAATGGTCCATGTCAATTGTTTCTTTGTCCTTCCATTCCCCTTCTTAGGTGGTTCTATGATCATCGCTTTCTGGGCCATTATTCACCGTTGGATGAAAAAATAAAATGAATTTATCGATTTTTGGTCTATTATTCACCGTTGGATGGAAAAATTAAATGGATTTTTTGGGACTGGTATATCATAGAATTCCTTTTTCTGCAATAATTATTTGTTGGTGAAGAGATCCTCTTTATTCCTCTTCCACACCCAATAGAGATATCACTAGGAATAATATTTATGTGATTAGGGATTTAAATGAATCGATTCGAATGAGGTATAGTTCGAAATTGTAAATTTTTTTATCGGAGTTTTAAAAATTATTATTGAATTTAGTTTGACTGTTAATAAAATTGAACATGAGTTGAGTTTAGATAACTTGATATTACTATATATATATATTCATTTTTAATTAATTGAGTGAAGTTGGGAACCAAATTTCAAATTTTATCGAACATAAAAATGTGCGTTGAAACTTATATGTTATTAATGTTAAATGAATTGAGCTAATTACTTAAAGAATGATTTTGAGTTTAGTACCGAAATCATAATTTGTTTGCAATGTTTTATTAATAGAACATACAAGAAATTATAAAAATAGAAGATATTGTGTTATATTGGAATTTTGAGTCTCAATCTCAATAAGTTATTCTCTTCCCAATGTCATAAGCATGTTAGAGAATTTATGTTTCTAAAATATTTTTGAGTGATGTATTCAAAAACATTAGAAACTTAATTAAATAGTTTATAACAATTTACCCTTTAAATCGAGGACTTTATTTATCACAATTAATTTTCACAATTCTTCTCACTACTTCTTTGGTAATTTAAATTTTTATATAGATTATGTGTTATATATATATATATATGAGTTAGATCTAGAAAAAAAAAGAAAAAACTCTTTTTAAGTCTTATAACTCTCAATTCGACCTATGTTCGAGTAAAAAAGAAGAAGGAAATAAAATGTATTCTACTACAAGATTTAGGGTGAATAATATTTTGGCCATCTCAATTTTGTCGCGGATAACACTTTACCCCCAAAATGTTCGTATTCAAAATCAATATTATTATATGTTTTTGACATATTTATGATTGTAATTATAACAAAATTTTAATCTGAAAGAATTTATAAAGATAAATAACAAGACTAAATAATTGCTAAAATTTCCTTGTTTTTAATCATTTTATTTACTTGTGCATAGGGGTGCAACTCGGCCCGGTTCGGTCAAAAATCGAACCGAAATTTCGGTTAACCGAAATTTCGATTCGGTAATTTTTAGAACCGAAAACCGAACCGAAATAGTTCGGTTCGGTTAAAAACCGAAAAAACCGATTTTATTTATTTATTTTTTTTTCATTTTTTTTTCCTATTTTGATTTATTTTTTGGGTTAATAAATAAAAAAAAAAAATTTGCATTTGAACCTGTGACCTTTAAGAGAAACCCAAACATCTTAACCAACTAGACTATAATGAATTCTTATTATTTTTTATCAATAAATAATAATATAATATATTTTAATTTAATAAAATAAAAAAATTTCGGTTTTCGGTTCGGTCCGGTTAACCGACACCACAAACCGAAACCGAACCGAAAACCGATTTTTTGAAAAATTCATAACCGAAAACCGAACCAAAATTTTCGGTTCGGTTAAAAACCGAACCGAATTTTCGGTTTTTGGTTCGATTCGGTCGGTTCGGGTTTTTTTGAACACCCCTACTTGTGCAAGGTGTTTGGTCACATCTGATTCTTTGTTAAAGCAAATAAAAGGTCGGTAGGGGTCGGGGAATGGGATCACAAATTGATTATGGGTTTTTTATTCTCTTTTCCTATCATTTTCTCATATTCACACTTATATGTATATTATTATTATTATTATTATTGATAAGAATGGAACACTCATAAAATCAACAATTTAGTATTTTTACATAATTAATTTCACATCAAACTTTTAAAATCCCTTTACCAAGAAATGATGTTTTTTTATTTCCTACCATGCCAAACATCTAGTATCAATTAATGGTAAAAGCAATATCACATGTCACTTCGAAAAATTCTTATTTTGAGTTTAATTTGGCTTAATTAATTTTGTGGCGTCTGATAATAAAAATTGATGTAAAATAGACATCGAATTGCAAATTTTAAATTCTCTACAAGAATATTCAAAACATTTTACATGATCGTTGTAATTCTAGACTTTTGCGTAACTATGAATAAAATGAACTAATATCTTGTGAGGTGTGATCTACAATTTGAATAGCAAAATGAATAATTTATACTATGGCCATAAAAGTATGTAATTATTTGTCGAATCATATATATATAATTATTCTTTCAATATTCCTTTCTTACTTGTTCACTCTTAATATCGACACATACAGAATAATCACAAATACAAGTGTACCTAGACATTTGTCACCCTTCTCAAATTTAACACACACACACATATATATATATATATATATATATATATATGATTTTACTTGTCAAAGTTAGAAATTTCCATGTGGACTTAGTTTATTGGCACATTGTTCTTTATGTATTACAAATATCTATTATTTTACTAGTCATTTTCAATCTTTTGTGTGTATCACTTCAAACGCATCACTTTATTTTTTGATTTTTATTCGGTTCAAAATATTGAAAAATTCAAAATGGTAAAATTATCTACTTACTATTATTATTCAATAATATTTTGTATTACGATGTAGGTTATTATTATTCAATTATATTTTGTATTCCAGATACATATTCAATTAAATATGTAACTCAATAATATAAGTTTTCTAAAGCGATTTTTTCTAAATCTAACAAGGAATGTGCATCAAAGAATAATCAAAAGTTTGTGATTTTATCAGCATTGATGCAATCATATAAAGTGTGGATTTAAGGTTGCTTTCCTATTGTCATTTCTATAGATATATATTCTCCTCAAGAGCTAGCATCTTTTTACTCATATGTACAAAATGAACAAATCATGACATATATATAATATAATAAATTTTTAATAGAAGGATCATTATACTCATCCTATACGAGTATGTTTATCATTTAACATCAAACAACAAATTAGTGCACCATATATGTTTTGATTCATTTGATAGAGCAATTTAGGAATTGGAAAGGTCTGAGATAAAATACTAAATTTAATTTAATTTTAATATATAAAAAACTCGAGGTCGTAGATTTTTTAGGGTAAGGGGACCGATCTGCGATCACGGTATTAAACGAGTTGAGCTTTTATCTTTTTATTTTCAGGAAAAAAAAAAAAAACTTTATGTTTGGTTATTATTTTGATGAATCAATTATCATATATTGGGCAAAACCCACTTTAATGATATTAGCAATCAAACTCTGTCTACTATTATAAATTCTGTTTTCAATTTCATTCTACTTTCACATTGGATATACTCCTAATAAATACATATAATATGATAGCTAATGTACAACAACAACTACAGCCATTATTAAGTTATTTTCTAGATTATCAAGGTTTTTATTATTTAGTAATAAACTTCAATAATACAAACAACATCCATCATGCTAAATGTTACGACTTAGCCCCTAATTCTAACACACACACACAAAAAAAAAAAAACCATTGAAAAATGGCAAAACAACACGAAAAATGGATCAAATCCTTCATCTAGTTCAACGGTACTTACGGTAGTTAGGGCTGTACATACAGCTTTCTGCATATGCTACTAGGTTGTCTGGTTGCGGGAGACGAGTGGCCAAACCTATAATAAAGCCGTAAAAAAAAAAACATTTAGAGTGAAAAAGATTAATCGGATATATATATATATATGTGTGTATATATATACATACATGTATATACATATATATACGCCATATATAGTAGGACTTCGGTATATACTACAATGGTGTAACTCACCAAGTTCATAGGCTTTAGCAGCTACTCTAGCTGCAATCTGAGCTGAAATATTTCGGATGTTTGAAAATGGCGGATATAAGAGTCCGTTTTCTAAGTTTTCTTGGCTAACTTGTTCCGCTAATGCTTCCGCTGTTAAAAAGAGATGAAAAAACGTATATCAGAAACGTGAAAGAATCACAACAAGATTAGTAATGTGGACATATTTTATGGTTTTAACTTGAGAGAGATCATTTAATTTTTCATATAATGTTAACTCACAGGCTGCAAGGAGCATGTCATCATGAACTCGGATTGCGCCAGAGATTATCAAACCGAGACCCAATCCCGGAAATATGTATGCATTGTTCGCCTAACAACATGAAAATTAACGATTAAGTCAGTAGGAGAGGGCTTAAGCTTAGGTTGTGTTTGGATCGAAGAATTTCAAAGCCATATATTTCAAATTCATCAATAAATCCATTTATTTTAAGCTACAATAGACTTCAAATTCCTTGAAGGTGGATTTCAAATGTTCAAATCCACCTAATTTGGAGTCATTTGACATCATTCCTTCAAATTCATCCCATAAATCCAAATCCATTTACCCAAATGCAGCCTTAGAGTTGCATTTAGACTGGAAATTTTGGATTTGCGGAAGATATTGAGAGGTCAGCTTTCAAATGATTCGGATATAAGTTCCATTTCAATCCATAGTACTATTTCAGAATTATCCAATAAAAGCGATGGATTTGATTATTAACGATTTGAAATCCTTTTAACTAAAAATTTTCAATCCAAAAGCAACCAAAATGTCATAACAAGTAAGGAGGGTTGTCTAGGCTGAACCTGGCCAGAAGCATAAAATTTCCCGTTGTACTCAATCGGACTAAACGGGCTGCCACTGGCAAAAATGGCCCGGCCCTAAACAACGAGTAGATGAGAAGAGAAAAAGGCGTAAGAAAACAAGTCAGAATGAATCAAAACAAATTCATAATGAAGAAGATAGCTGACAGAACTTCACCTCACTCCATTTATAAGCTTCTTCAGCTGTACACTCTGACTGTGAGGTAGGGTTGGATAGGGCGAGAATCACAGGTTTCTGAACGAAAATAAAACGAGATTATGAACTAAGCTGACTGCAAATTTCCACGTAAAACTAATGGGTAAATTACATAGACCCCTTGCATGACAATTGACACCATAATTACAAAAAAAAAAAAAAACGGGATTGGAGAATTACCATAACCTCCCCAGTAATAAAAACACAAAACCTGTGGAGCTCATGATAATTATCATGTAAAGTGAGAGGGTGCGCGTATAATTATCCAATGTATGAAAATTACATCAGGCGTTGTTACCTCATTAAAAGACGCCATTGCCTCAACCACTTCTTTTGTAAAAGTTCTGCCTGCTCCTGATGATCCTATTAATACCGTCGGTTTAATGGCCTGTCAAAAAACAAGGTAAATCGTTGGGGGAGAGAGAGAGAGAGAGAGAGAGATCATATATATATATATATATATATATATATATATAGAGAGAGAGAGAGAGAGAGAGAGATTATACATTGACAGCATCTAACAAGGTTTTGACAGGTTCATGTTCATGGGCCCAGGGCTTCTTAAACTGCTGAAGCGACTCCAATCGAGACCTAACAATCAACCCCTACAAACGAAGACCACATGCCTTGAACATTAGAGATGAAAATTGAGGCTATATTTGGTTCGTGGATTTTAGTTAGGAAAATGAAAAAGATCAATAAAGTGAAGCACAATGTACTATCATTTGATCTGAGCAAAATTTCCTCACTAAGATCCAAGTAGCAAACAGAGGGTAAAAAGAGTAGCAAGAGAAATTAGAAGTTCAATACCTTCGAGTCCACAAGCCAAATCTTCTTACGGGCCTCTTCCAATGGAGCACCCGTCTGCAAGTAAAAACAGACTATAAATATTACTTACACGAGTAATGAAATAAATTGTTATGAAGATACAAAAAATGTTCATAATTCTTTGACCTGTTTCGAGATTTCAAGAGCTATGAGTTCTGCAATACCAGTACCAGCCTGTACTATAACAAATTGTTAAATGAAATACTAAGTAAAAGTATGAAATAAATTGAATAAGCGTATCAAACAGTACACCATCTCATATTCAATTTATACTCCATTAATATATATTAAATCATAAAAATATAAAAAATTACGTAACAAATATAGTGATAAGTAGTGAGAAGAGACCTCTCCGGCTCCAAGGAATAAGAATTTGTGTTCGGCTAAGGTTCCCCCTACTAAATTCAATCCCGACATAAGTCCAGAAAGGACCACAGATGCAGTACCCTGATCCACACGTTAAAGTCGAAGCTTCAATAATAACGAGAAGACAAAATAAAATTGTTCTAATGTAATATCCTAGAAATTATGCTACCCGCTTGTGAATTATTCAAAATGATTTAAGAGACTAGATCTTGTATATGAGGATGTTGTAAAATAAAATGATGACATAACGGTTCACAGTATATAATATAGTGTGTATATATTATGTCAAGCTCAATATATCTGGAAAACATTATTATACCGCTCAAGTACAACCTGAGGTGATTTTAAAGAAAATGTATTTTGATATTAAATGTCATAAAGTAAAATGCTGACATCACCTTGCGTGGCATAACGGTTCACAATGTATACAGTGAGAAATGAACCCAAGATTACCTGAATATCATCATTGAAAACAAGATGGGTGGATCCATATTTAGCAAGGAGATCAAAAGCATTGTGATTTGCAAAGTCTTCAAACTGCCAAAATTTTCAGAGGGAAAATGTTGTTAAGAAACAGAAATTGCGAAAATAATTTTGTAAATACAACAGTTCATCAAACGACAAACCTGAATAAGTACTTTCTCTCCATAATTCTGCTTAACTGCAGACATAAACTCATCCAGTAGCTCAGCATACTCCTGATCATGAAGATAGATTCGGTTTAAATTTAGCCGGCAAAAAAAAATGTTCGCCTTTAAGGCCAAGTAAAGTAAGAGTTGTTAACCTGTCCTGTGGCTCTCCTCCTTCTGAGCCCGATATAAAATTCATCATTTAACAACTGCTCGTTATTCGTTCCCACATCAATTGTCACAGGCAAGCACTATATGAATCAAAAATAAAATGAAAACTGAATAAATCCAGCTTGAGTAGGAATGACTTTATAACTATTTTCAGAGTTGCTTTAAAATGTTTCCAGTAAATAAACCAAAATAATTTGTGCCATTCTCGGAGAAGAATGACAAGTATTTGAGGCCTTTTTAGACTTTCATGTAAGACGGAATGTTAAAGAATATCATCTGAGCTCAAATGCACATAAAAAGAGACTATCGATGGGGGAAAAGATATAGGGAAATTTTGGTTTTGTTTTGGCTAACTTTTTGTGGAGAAAACGTGTTCAAATAATATATTTTTGGGCAGAGAAATTGAATAAATATCTGATAAATGCTCACATTATTTGACTACAATAGTAATTTCTCCCCTATGAAAAACACCAAAAAAACCATCCAGAAAGCATTTGGAAATGGCTGAATCGGACAAATTTGCATGAAATAATAATATCAAACTAAGTTATCAAAATAAAACCAACACATTCACCAAACACACAAACTCCCTAATAAGTTTCAACTTCAAAACATTACCTAACATTGCCATATAATTTGCACAAACCCTCTAAGAAAACAGTAAAAAGCAGTGTAGTAGATACTTACAGCAGAAGGACGGATACCACCAAGAGCCGAATACAAGGAAAGCTTACCAACGGGTATCCCCATTCCCTGATAAGATTAAAAGATTTTTAGAAATAAAGACAATATGCAAGAGGTGCATACATATGGCAAAAAAAGAAAAAAATACTGAAGAATATAATAAAATTAAACAAAATATTCATTTACCTGGCATCCAAGGTCCCCAAGCCCCAAAATACGCTCACCATCAGTCACAACAATAACTTGAATCTTCTTCTCGGGCCAATTTTTCAATACCTCAAGGATTCTTCCCCTGCAAAAGATTACTACCCCTATAGTAAGTTTAAAATGTAACAAAAAAGCTAAACTAGGATTCTATAGTACTATGAACTGAGAAGATACGTACTTTTCTTTCAGACTAATGAAGAGACCTTGAGGTTGCCTGAAAATGGAGCCGTATTTTTGGCATGCTTCACCTACAGTTGGAGTGTACACAACTGGGAGCAATTCCTCAACATTGTCTATGAGAAGCTTGTAGAAAAGTCGTTCATTTCTCTCCTGAAGTTGATGAGGGGAAAAACTAAAGGTTTATCACAATTTTAAGAATGTGGATACAATTAAACAATCCTCAGACAAATTACTCATTTTTCTCTTGAATTCAACGAAAAAATAATAATAAACATTTATCACGATTTCAAGAATGTGAGTGAAATCAAAGAATTCCTAGAAAAGTTGTTCATTTCTCTTTGAAGTTGTTAAAAATAAAAAGTTTATCACGATTTCAAGAATCTGAATAGCTTAAAAATTCACGCAAAAAAGTATATTATGTAATTCATTACCTGAAGATCCATCATAGCCATGTACCTCTGTAGTGGTATTTGGTATTGGCGCATGTTGGCCATCATTTTTTTAACCTATGTAGTGAAACAGCGTGAATGTGAAATCAGAAGAGTTATTCCAAGTCGTAGAAAATACCAAAGTAAAAGAATTTTCATTAGAATTTTTTTCGTTTTAACCTGGAGATCTTGGCTGATAACCACAGGAGGAAGAAGACCACGTAAAAAGTGAGCATCCCTCTCTTTCTCACTGAAGGCAAGACCTTTGTTGTGGTGGGGATCGCGCAACAATGGATATCCACTGTAATAGAAATTTATAAAAGTTAATATGGGATTAAACTTAAAAATCTAGTCCACCATCAAGATCATGCCATCTTAAAATGCATTAATTTTTGGAAAGCTCATATTTAAACTCCGTAGTTAAGATGTTATATGCCACCATCCTTACATCCCGACCAATACGACAAATAAACACTGTCGTCTTTGTGTGCATAAGATTAAATTTTACCAATCGCAAAAAAAATCATTAAATTTTATGACGTCCGTCCAAAAAAACAAGACAAATCGTAAAAAGCTAATATAGGATTAAACAGAAAAATCTAAGCCATCATCAAAATGCCATCTTGAAATGCATTATTTGTTTTCTTTAATTTGTACATTAATTTTTGAAAGAGTTAAATCCATGGTTAAGATGCTATTAGACTATCTCACTTTTGTCCCAACCGACAAGAATAATAAACCCTTTTGTCTTTGTGTACGTAAGCTTAAAAGATCACCGAGCACAATAACTGGCTAAATTAAGGAGAAATAAAAGTATTTTGAAACGCCTATAAATTGAAAGCTCAAATATAACATAGAAATCATCGAAACTCCAGTAACCTCAATAAGCACACACACAAACTAACAATAATAGATAAATAAATCAATAAATAAGAAAATAGACTAATAATGACCTTGCAACACTGACAGTCCAGGGGGTGATGTAGTGATCCTCGGTGGCGCTATCCTCACCGTAGACATCTTCCACACCACCACCAACAGTGGATTTCAAATCTTTCTCAATCACAGATGACGATGCTGATGCAGGAGGAGCATTTTCTCGCATCTCCTTCAAAGTATTCTCCGTCAAAACGGCGCCGTCGCCTTGCTTTCCATTTGCGCTCACAGAAAAACATACCTTCCGTTGCAGGGCAGAATGCGTCAAGCTTTTCGATACGCCGTAAATAGAATAATTCTGCATATAAATCAAAACAAAACAAAAAATCAAATCGCTATACATCAGATTTTCAAGAATTTGATAAAATTCGATTTAGGTAAACTGCGATATAGCAAATGATTTTGTGCTTATTACGTCTCAAATCTGAGATCACAACACCAAATAAAAAATAAAAAAATATATAATGTTAGACAGTAGAAAACAGTAAAAATTAAAACAAAAATGTAACAAATGCATAAGATCAGTGAACAAGATATGACGAATCAGGCGTAAAATCACCAGAACAGAGCTTCCGTTTAATGCAAACATGGTGGTGGTGTGAAGACCAAATGCAAAGACAAATGGAGAGAGGAAAATATGAAGAGAAAAGAAAAAGAAAGAGAATATGGTGAGGTTCTCTCTCCTTATATATGATCTCTCTCTCATTCACTTTTTCCTTATATTTGTCCTTTAGTTTGCTTTACTTATATTTATATATATATATATATATATAATACATGCTCAATTCGAATTTGATTTGACATATATACTAAGTTATATATCGAGTCGGGTTTATATATAAACATATATATATATATATATGTATTTGGTCAATGTCTATCACATATATGTGACCATGATCTTGAATGTGATGCAAGAGCAAATAAGTATTTATATTTTGTAGCTATAATTTTTAGATAATTATAATTATTTAAAAAATATACTCAGTGCATAAAAAATATTATTAAAATGTGATTTAAAATTCTATGACATCGCAAATATTGCCTAGATTTTTTTACATTGATATGGAATAAGTTATTTAAAATTAAAACCACTCATTTTTAAGTAGATTTTTGCACGTCATACTCAGGATCAATATATAATTTTTTTAGCTCGATTTGACACTAATTGGCCATTCGAACTTTGAAAACGGACATATCCGAGAATCTATCCAAGAAAAGAACAAATTAGGAGCTCAAGTCGTATCGAACCCCAATATAAAATGACTATAATACCCTTAAAAGTATATTAGGGTTACTTATACAATATTTTAAGAAGCCGTGTAGAATGTCATTTGTCTTTTTAGTATAGAAATATGCATTCATCATTTGTCTTTATGGATACTTACTATTTTGGGACTTTTGTAATCTTTGGTAAAAATGTTTGAAAATGATTATAATGGAAGATTGATTTTGATACTATGTTGGCTTAAATTGGGTTTAAGACCATTTTCCTCATATATATGTAGTGATTTCATAGTTGGCCAAAATACAAAAAAAACATGTAATAATAGGTATAAATCACAGAATAGCGAAAGAGAATTATACGATAAACACATTATATTAATGCAACTTCATAAATCAGCCTCAACATTGCCCCAATTGACTAACTTAGTTCATAATCAACGTGATTTAGGATTATAAAAATTACAATTAGGATTATTAAAATTTTATATCAAAAACAATGTTGAATTTACAAAAAAATAACCCCACATAACCAACTATTTCTATTTAGACAATAATAACTATGACATAAATATCCAATAAAGTTCACCAAACATTTTGAGAAGAAGAATTTATGGACAGATTTGGTGGGTTAAAGATATCAAATGGACCCGGACCATTAGCCCAACCCATGGACCTTCATGGGCCGGCCCAACCCAGCCCATAATATTAATGGAACAACCCATTATTTTTAGTCGGTCATTCTAATTCTAAATTTGATAATAAATCGATGTCATCATATCTATTTCTCTAGTGACTGATGTGGTTAAAGATGTCAAGTAACCCGACCCATTGGCCCAACCCATGGACCTGACCCGGCCCACAATTTTTTGTGGCCCGACCCATTATTTTTTTGTGTATTTCATCGCGTGGTCATAAATGTTGCCATTACTTACCAAACCATATAATAAATGATGTACGTCTTTTATATGTTCGATTTTACTTTCAGTATTTGATTATTTCTTCACATATCAGCTGTCAATTGTACTAATTCAATAAAAATTGGAGAAAAACAAATTATTATCAGCACATCTTTGAAGATCTGTAAAGCAAAAACATAAAACTTAAAAAGCAAGTTAAATTCAAATAAAGAAAACAATTGGAGAAAACAAAAGTGAAAAATTGACATCTAATGTATATCAAAATCCAGACATTCTCATCATTGCTGTCTCAAATCTTTTATCCTCTTTATTACATCACCAAATTTTCATGAAATAAAATGATATAGAGACCAAAAATATACCTAAAAAACAATGGCTATGATGACCCCAGATGCCTTGCCGGGGAACCACACCGTCGATTTCCGAGCACCGCCGCCGTCTCCGGTGGCGCCTGGCCGGCGATCATCGTTCGCAAACGACGACGTTTTGACGGAATATCTACACCACTCACTGAAAGTCCCTGATCTAATCCTTCCGGATAGGGTTTTCCCACGTCAAAAATCGACTAAAAACCCACCGAAAATCGATTTATCGAATCTCGAGACGCTTGAAAAGGAGTCTAAAGTGGAGATCTCTGAAGGGATCGCGTTAATGGGGTGTGTAGAAGTGATTAACCATGGGGTTTCGAGGGATTTGATCAAATTGGTGTTGTTTTTGGTGGGTGGAATTTTTGAGATTTCGCCGGAGAAAAAGAAGACGGTGGCGAGGTCGCCGGAGCGGCTGTATGGGTTCGAGGAGAGCCATGGAGAGGAGGAGAGTAGAGATCAGAGTGAAGAGTTTTTGTGGTGTGGAGATGAGAAGATGAGGTTAGAAATGGAGGGAATTTGGCCTATTGGATATTCAAATTTCAGGTATATTTTTAACTGTCAATTGATGATTTTATTTTCAGTTTTTTCTAACATTAATTTGATGTGAAATATATTGCTATATCATTGGTTAGACAATATTTCATAATGTTTATTTTACTTAGGTCTTTATTGTAAGTTGGACCTATAAAATTATATAGAGTTTTGGATTGTAAGTGAATCGAATTGAACCGAATAAGTTATTGTTTAAACTGATATTAATAATTCTTAAAATTTGTGTTTGAGTATAATCTGTTTATTAACTAAATCGAATAGGTCAAGCTTGGCTAGCTATGATTCCAGAAATAATTTTATCATTTTTACAAATCGTGCTGAACTCAAAATTAAAACATGACGTTTAAACTTAAATTTATTATGTTAATAAGTCGAGCTCAACGAATTTTTAATAATCGAATGGGAACTGGTACCAAGTAGTTTAATTCGTTTTTCAATCCACATGCATGACATGTAATAATTTTTGGATTTAAAATAATTATTAAAATGTCCATCTATTCTAGTCATGTAGTGTATGTTAGTGTGTAACTTTGGACTTAGATCAATTATAAGTACTTGAGTAAATTCATAATGTATTTTACTTAATATTATGTTTATAACCAGACATATTTGTGACTAGCTCTAAAAGAAATAACTAATGCAAAATGAAATTTTATTTTGCAGTGAAAAAATGGAGAAATTATCAAGGCAAATAGAAGAAATAGCTGAGAAAATTCTTCTATTTCTGCAGCATCATAGTTTGAAAAAACTGTGCCCTGATCAAAATAATAACCAAGAACTCGCCGGAAAATTATGTTATATACAAAAACATTGCCGGAAAATGACCGGAGATCGATCGGAAAATGCAGTGAGATATGATGTGATAAGAATGCTGATAAGAGGGTCAGAATTTGGCCATGCATTGTGTTTGCATATTTGCAGTGGATCAACAGATTTTCATGTTTACTCAAAGAAAGGTTGGATTTCATTTTGTCCTGATGAAGACTCTATAGTTATTACAATTGGAGATAAATTACAGGTAATTTATTTATCAATGTTTTGAATTTTACGAAATTTGCAATTCGTTATTAATTTTTTAGGGTTTTTATAGAACAGTTTGAAATTGTCAAAAAAATTCTTCATTAAGAAAATAAGTATAATATCATCTAAAATCTCGTTTCCATTAGAAAATGAGTGTTTGTAAAAAAGGAAAATAATTAATTTTTTTTCAAAAGAAAAAGGATGGTAATGACAAGATAAAATAAAAATTTAATTAAAGTAGCTCAATGAAGAAATTTGAAAAAGATAAGAGGAGAAGGCCACACCACCATGAAAAAAGTATAATAATACACATTATATTATATAATATATATTATATATATATATTATTTTATATAATATATATAATATATTATATAAAACATTATTATGAAATTCGACTCTCGAATGTTCATAAAAACAACATGCAAACATGGCATAATTATGTTTTTCAAACTCTAATAATTAAAGTAACTCACAAAAAAATATGGTCACTTTCTTTTTCTTTTCTTCTTTTTGTTTCCTATTCTTTCCTCTAATTTTTAATTCCATGAAAATAATAACTAAAATGGCCCCTACGACCTTTGATATAAGCCCGAAATGTTCTTTAATTTTCCATAATAAATGATTAAATAGAGACAATTTAAATTAACTCTATATTTGTTACCCTATGGACTTTGATACTACACTTTGCATAATTTGCTTCAAATTTACACTTAATACCCAAATTTATATCCAACAAAATATTTTATGCATTTAATATAAAATACGAAATGAAACGTCTATTGTGTCTTTCTTTCGATAAACCCTATTAAATATTTATATATACATATATATATATATATATGTATATCAATATTTGTTATTTTGACAGGTGTGGAGTGGTGGACAGTATAAACATGTAATAGGAAGACCAATTTTCAAAAGTGAAGATGATCAAAAGTGCATTTCAATGGGTTTCCTATATTCACCTTCAAACTCAATCAAAGATGACAATATTGTGACCATTTCACTAAGCCAGCAAATCATATTTGCTGTCTTAATAACTCTTGTAATTCAATTTTTGATTCATATTTACAAGTTTCTATACAAATAATTCAAAGTATTTACAGTTTTCAGCATGTTTTTGAGCAATTATTTGAACCATTTTAGAGGGATAGAGATTGTGGTTTTATTTGGAGGATTATGAATACATTCTTGAGTTCAATTATATATTATATAATATATACATATTGTGATATCATATATAACATTTTCTATCATACATAACAATATACAAAAACCCATTCAACGAAAATGTCTACAAATCTAAAACACCATTTATGCATTCTAAATTTCAAAAACAGCAAATTCCCATTTCAAAAAACTTTCGATATACGAAGATTGAAAACGAGAATCGGACAGAAGAACTTATTAACTAGACTAAAAGATAAAATGTTTGTTTGTCCAAACTAGGCAACACAGTTTTCTAACATCATAGGACTAAAGCAATGCTAGATATAAAAGACTATACACATTTGATGGCAATTTGTGAATAACACAAAGGCACACTCGAATCGGGCCATAAGCCAATCAAAGTGCACAATACACAAATATGAGACTTTACTCACCAATTATGTACTGTGACTATAATAACTAAGCTTTGCTGCACCAAAATTTCACAAAGACCTGGATAATCCCTGTAGAAAACCCCGTCTTTGTTGCTTAAGAAACTGTACGACCGTAGCAAACAGATGCAATATACAGATTTTTTGCCCATTTGTCCTGAGAATAACCCAAAACCGAAAAGTATTATTAGTTTATATAAAAATGGGATAATTACATGTACATCGCCTCACTTATTAGATAATTACAACGACACCCTTGACGTTGCATCACATCTTAACAACTCAAGAAATAGGGGGTGAAGTTGTAATATACATTACTGAGAGGGGATGAAATTGTAATATATTCTACTGACTGGTGAAGTTAAAATAATTTCTCAAATCTTGGGGTGTAAATAGGGGTGGCAATTGGGTTGAATGGGTTGGATTAGTCCATTTGGGTTGGGCTTAAAGTGGGTTGAGTTCAATTGGGTCCAATGTCAAAAAAATATGCATTATAGTTGGACCCAACAAAGACCCCAAGTGGACCCAACAAGGACCCATTATGAATCAAAGTGGTGTAAGGGGCTGTTGTAGAGTGTAAAATGTAGATTATTGGCTCAAAGTGGAGAATATGTTGGACCCAATTTAGACCCAAATTGGGCCCAAATTAAGACCCAATTGGACCCAAATATTATTAAAAGCCAACCCAGTTGGAACTAAAATGCTAAAATATTAGGATCCAACCCATTGAAAACTTAGTTTGATTTGGGTCCAAATATATGTATGGACCCAAATTGCCACCCCTAGCCGTGTAATTCATAAATCAGTGTTTCAAGCCAGGGGTGTTTATGTAATTACCAATAGTTAGATAGTCCCGAGCAAAGAAGGGAAACAAATAGACAATGCATGACAAAGTAAAAGAACCTTAACATGTGTACTAGGAAAGGTGGTTGTACGCAGAGTCTCCTGTGTTTCATCGACTAGTTTTTTCTTCGGTTCACTTAAAACGAAAGCCGCCTGGTCAGGAGTTGCTGCAGTACAAGTTATACGGTACCCACGATCCCAGCGTTGATGAATGCCTTCACTTGGATAAAGAAAATCTAGTTCAACAACCTATAAATTGAATGAATAATTAGCAAACAATATTAACCAAGAGAGAACATATAAGTACAATCTAGTTCAGTATGTTTTTTGTTGTTTGGTGACTGTTGTTACCGATCTTTCTTTTCTTGTATGTTGCTTCTTAGGATGTTTTCATGTTTGTTGTACTTTGGGTTTTTTGCCCTCTTTTAATACAAAATTTGCTTAGTATAAAAAATAAATAAATCTAAGTACAATAAATCGTTGTGCTTGAGGAAACCTGGTCTGTATAGGGAGCACCGCGAGACATGATAATTGCCCATCGATTTCCTGAAGTGGCCATGGATGTAACATAGAAACCTTCTCTCCACTTTTTGCTGATCCATTTGAATGGAAATGAATCGCTAACTTTGTAGGACTGTTGCTGATACGATGTGTCTGAGTTGAATATAAAATTCCGAGTTAGAAAAGAACCTCGATAATATAAAGCAAAAGCTAAATTCAAACTTAAAACTCAAATCCACCTTTTGACATTACTACTAATGAACTTCCATTTGTAGCTCCTGCAACTGCACTGATGTAATAATTCTTTTCCCAATGTTCCATTATCCATTCCTGTAAGCATTCCAAAATCAGCCAAAAAAATGAACTTACTTACATGTCAGCTTCTAAGAATGAAGTTGAAATCACATCATTATTAAGCAACGAGCATGTACCTTGTGAAGAAAAACAGGTGATAGCTCATAAACTTGTGAGCTGAAGCCAGTGCCAGCATCCATTATCAGTGCCCATAGATTTTGACAAGATGATACACAACTTATAAGTAAGCCATCTTCTGTTCCTTTATCAATGTGCTGGGAAAGCCTAGCATCCATCACATTGTAGTGATATCTTCAAGGCAAACCCAAAAGAATTGTGAATTTTCAGGTTAACGATGAAGCAACAAGAAGTAAATAAATAAGGGAAAATTGCAACATGAGTCCCAAAGAGTAGGGCTTGATGAAATCTTAGTCTCATTGTTTACAAAATTCTACAAATTAGTCCTGTATATTTTTGCAATTTTTGTCCCAACTGGTGAAAATTGGATGGAATTTCCCGCATTTGATGCACATGCCTTTGATTTATTACTACTCATGTGCAAAACACGTGACCAAACAACAGGTTTCTTCGTTTTTAACGGCTGAGACCAAAAGTGAAGCCAATGGGACTAAATTCGCAAGTTTATAAACATTGGGCTAAAAATGCAATAGGCCTTATCTTATAGCTTAGATGACTAGTACTGCAATTCCCCCCCCCCCCCCCCCCGCCAAAAAAAAGTTTTAGGAATTACCAGGGAAAAAAAAAATCATAGAGTACATTTCAAGGAAAAGATGGAAACTGATCAAATACCTCTGTTTCATGGGTCTACGAGCATTATAAATGCTGATCCACTGAGTTGCAGGCATACCCATCCGCACCTTCTTTTTAGGTTGTTCATCTTCTTCATCCTCAAAAGTAAGTCGTCCTCTCTTCTGACCAACTTGATGGATAAGCTTCATTTCAACCAAAAAAGGATTAGAAAATGCAGTCAATGTACGCAGGATGATAGTTTCATGATTTGCATCTATGAGAATCAAAATTATTCTTAACTACCTTCTGTGCGCCCTCAGTGTTAATAGGCCTTATATCTGGATTCGGTCCAACAATCCCGTCAAAGAGAGAGACGCATTTAGCATAATCGGGTTCCTCGTCAAACTTCAAATTGACAACATATTCCACAAAGGATTTAAAAGGTTGCGGACAGAAGCAGCAAAGAGCTTCTGGAGATGTTGCCATCTTTTTCTTGCAAACAAGAAACCCTTTGTTCTCACCCTATTGAAACGCGGAATAATATCAGTGGTAGGGAGGCGGAAAGATGTGAAAAAGAATAATAAAAGAGATAATTACATGCATGCCTCTTTTCAATTGAGTAAGTACCATGAGCCCCCGAGGTTTTGCAAATAACCGAGACACCTGATTCTGAACTTGAAAAACAGGGGGGGATGTGTAATATGTTCTTACTAAACATCAGGTGAATTGTTTACTCAAAACCTCAGACTGTTTTTTGTAATAAAGTTCTCCTGATGGGGTGTCTATGCAATTTACCCATATAATAAAATGATGCGACAAATGTTTTTTTTTTGTCAGGTAATGTATTAGCACCTATAATTTAAAAGACAAACCTGGAATCCTTGCCAAGGCAAGCGTCCACGCAAAAGGAAAATAAGTGTATAAGCAAGAGATTCTAAGTCATCTCTCCTTGTACTGCTTCTACCTAAATGAGCATGAACACTAGCATATCGAACAGTTCCCCTGAACAAATCAAAAAAACATGAAAAAGTGGGAGATTGGCACAGAAAATTACATATAGATGTTTTGAAAGGGAAAGTCTCAATTAAAACTAGTGCCTATACCTGAAAACATCTGGTCGTTGATCATACTCAATATGCATACCAGTATGGATATCTCTCCATCTAGTGGCTGATTTTACAAACAGAATTATATGTAAGATTTCATTTTAAGTTGCAAAAGCAGAAACTGCACCAAGGAATATGTATGAAATGAAGTACCTAATCCAAGATCAACCAGGTATAACTTTTTCTCGTCACGGGTCCCTGGTCGACCAAGCAAGAAATTCTCAGGTTTCACATCCCCGTGGATATACCTGTAATTTTTCGGGTTATTAGCAAAGTCATAGTGAAGCTACATTTGTACAAAACAAGAAACTACATAAAATTATTATTCCAGAATGTCTAAGAGATTCAAGGATAAAATATCTCCAAAAAATATAATATTTACTGAAAAATCCAATAAACCTTTATCATTAATCTCCTTTTCTCTATCGCAATTATAACAAACATCAAACTTATAATTCATATCCTAATATAAACTCCACTGGAAACATCAAATATATTAGCCATCTGTCTAAATAGCATAAATTTGGTAATAAGCATCTTCTACCAAGCATGAGAACTTGAAGCAAGAAATGTACATCAGAGCTTCAAAAACAGGAACCTGATCCATAAGGTATATTTTCATGACAGTAAGAGTGAGATATCCTAATAAAATACAATTTGGCTCCCATGTCCATTACTTATTGAGTTGGAAAAAATGTACATGGATAAATTCTAGAATCTTAGATTATATTTTAACTGGACAGTAGTCAAAAGGGTAGTTGTTCTAAAAGAATTTTATTGAAATAGATAATGCAAAAATAATTGAAGAAAGAATGAAATGTCCTTCATCCGACTACTGTAACTAAGACAATTTATCAGTTAACATCAGCGGTAACAGACTTGGAAGTATTTGAGTAAAACTAAAAAGAAAAAGGAATCAGAAGGAAGAAACCCACCGCTTTTGAGCAAACATAAAAATAACAACTGAACAGAAAATAGTTATGAGACCTCACCCTTTGCAGTGCATTATTTCTAATATGGATATAGCTTCAATGGCGATGCAAGACACCATTTCAACAGACATCCTGCAGTGTTTACGAGATGAAAGTTTTATAAGGGAACGAGAAAATATGAAGAATAAAACAAAGAAACAAAACTTACATGTGGGCGTTATTGTTCCAAACATCCCACAAGCTTGGTCCAAGAATATCCATCACCTGTGAAATTTAAGCCTCTACTTAATAACTTAAATTTCAAAAGATATTAATCTATGAGGAAAAATAAAAGTCCCTGAGAGATGTAGTAAAGTTACCATCACATAGTAGTCGCCTTGTCGGCCCTTGAAGTGCACTCGCGGCACACCATGACTTCCCCCTATAGAACTGCGCATATAATAATACAAGATTAAGAACAACATAATCACCTATAATCGAATTCAGGACAGAACGAGTTCAAATGCTTACCTATAAACTTGCCATTCATGAGGTGGACCATAACTGCATCCTTTACTATTACGATGTTCAAACTTTAGAGCCACCTGTTAAGACCCCACACAAGCACGTCAATTTGTTGAAAAAAAGAGGTCTTCAATTTAGCGTAAATACATAAAGATGGTACACATGCCTCTCTGGCTCCAGGACCCGTTTTGTCATTACCAAGACCACTGATACGTCGACCAACATATACTTGTCCAAAACCTCCCTTACCGAGTTTCCTTTCGACTTTGTACAGAAATGAACCACCAACCTGCACCTGTAATAACGCAATCATGGAATCAAATTAATTTCAATATAGCTACCCGGAAAAGGATTAATTTCACGATAAATATCTGCAAAGTCCAAGTACTGGAAGATAGACAAGGATATTGATTTGTCCTATGCTGCCTATAATTGTAGGTACTATATAAGAACAATTATATACTACTCATTCTATGTCCTTAAACATGTACGCCAAGATTAACTATGTAAAGTTTTTCCAAGTCAAAATGGATTTCCTGGATAAGAGAAACTCCTACATCACACATCAGTCAGAAAGAAAAAAAAACTACAATGCGACACAGCATGCACACAATAAGTGCAAGTTCTAAATCCAATACACAAGCATAATCCATTGACATTTAGATTTTAATAACTGATCCCATAACAAGACAAAGTACCGCCTACATTTTTTTGCCGAAATAATCTAATGCGTCATGGTTCACGTAATTGATAATCCTTGGTTATGATTATGTAATTCTGTAATCAATTCGATGGGAAAGTCAACTACTTGCATAAAGGCCTAATTTGAAAAATTTCCAACTTGACCATCACATCAACTCTTTATGATATAAAATTGACTGTATTCAAACAGAAAACTGTATAAGCAGTAAAAAAAAACAATCCTTTAACATATTGTTCTAATTATTTGTCTTTCTGTCACTTTTAAAAAAATATTAAGTGCTTACCAAGTACCCCTAATCTAGTAATTTCTTCTGGTAAGAAACTCCAGACACGTAATTCAAACAGTAACGTATCCGGATAAAGCAAATAAGGCGGAAACCATTTCCTATTGACGTTTCACTTGACTATATAAACAGAATTACAAGATCCAACATCTTCATAGAATTAAAACACGTGCGAACAATTTCTTGATGTATTGCCAACGACAAGGATGTATATTCCCCAGAACAGGGATGCTTCTATCCACCACTTTCCACATCATATACACCTCCAAAGCTGCATACGTGCGTGCACACACATACGTATATATAGGCAATCATATGCCATTGTCAGCCAGAACCCAAAACATGTGAATATCTACAATAGATCATCCAAAAACCACAAGTCTTGCTGATAGAACTAAACTTTCCTCACTCGCAAAACAAAAGCTTCAAGCTTTCAACATCCAAACCTCACCAATAAAATGCACAACTAAAGAAAACCCTTCTCACACATCTATTCAGAACCAACATAAAAATTGCACGTAAAAGACGGCAAACACATAAATCGCGGAAAACAAAAGCTCTCACCTTCTCAGGGATCGGCGAGGCAAATTCATCATCACCAGCATTCCCCTTGTCAGGGCTTTTCCCACCAATATCATGATCATCCATAGGCTTCTCTCCAACCTCCTCTCTCTTCTCCTCCAAAACCTTCACCTCCTTCTTCTCAACCTTCCTAGCCTTAGCCTTCGCCGGTGCCGCAGCAGCAACTATATTGTCATCAACCGGCGGCGCAACTGCTGCCGCCGCTGCAGCTCTCCTCCTCCTTGTTCTAGTAGCAATGGCCGCGTTCTCCTCAATTGCCTGATTATTGTTATCCTTTTCCTGGTTATTGTTTTGCTGTGTCTGCTTACCTCTCCGGCCTCTTCGCACTCCGACCGGCATCTTTCATCCTCCAATTTTCATCCTCTACCCTGATTTATCAAAAATAAAACCCTAAAAAATCAAGATTTCACTATTTTGAGTGTTTACACACTATTTGTTAAGGACTAACAGTAACTTTCAACTAAAATCGTTAATTCACACTGTAACCTAACAATGTAGAAAATTTGGGAAAATTACGTACCGATAAATTGGAATTAAATTAACGGGGACAAGTGAATATAATACTCCGATCAGCTGAATCGGAATGTGTTCACCGAATTCAGATCCAAGGCTCGAAGCCTAATCGTGTATTGGTGGTGGGTCGACGGAATTGCGGCGGATCTTCGAAAGTTTAGGACCGGCACAGAGAGAATGATCGGAACTACAGCGCGGGACGGCCAGTTCTTGGTGTAATTCGTCGCGTGTGCGGTGGCGAGTGGGTGGCGCGTGTGGGGATTTGATGCACCTGGCGGCGACAGAAAGAGAAGAGAAAAGTAACGAGAATAATTTAATAACGGTGAAGAAAATAAAATAGAAAACAAAAAGGAAAGAAAGGAAAAATAGGAGAAAAAGGGAAAAAAAGATTTTAGTTTACTTTATTGATTTTTTTTTTTTTGTAATTATTACTAATTTGTATTTAAATCAATCAGTAAAGTATTTGATTATTTTATTCTTCTTGATTAGTAATTTTATTACTTAAAAAACATTTGAAGAAAATATATGAATTTTTTAATTATAATATAAGAAAATAAGAAATCATATTTATATGACTAAGTGAAATTCATAAAATAATTTCACAAAATATTAATCAGTATATTGATTGATTGACTACATTTTAATACCAAATGGATAATTTTCTATTATAAATTAGCAATAAAATAGATTTGGGCCAATAGATTTCACATTATATTTGGGCCTTAAATGAGTTATTTAAAACCCAAAACTAACTTGAAAAATTCATACGGCCCAATGGATGGTAACATGAATTATAGAGATAAATAAACATTCTTTAAAGGCCTCACAAATATGGACCTATTTAACTCAAGATTAATTGATCAAAACTTGATTTATTTAACATAATAAATAAGCTTAAATACTTTTTTATAAGATTAAAATTAAGCTTGGCTCTAACCCAACTTAATTAATAAAAAATAATAATGAAATATATGTGAAATTATCAAGTTAGATGAATGAAGCTAGATTTTCATTATATATATTATCGATAATTAATTGCTATACACAATAATAAATAATAAAATTAGTGACAACACAAATTATTTTTGTTTCACAACAATGATCAATTCTACCAACTTTATAAAGATGATATTTGTATCTAACTTCTTGTCACTTTAACAATTAATTATACATGCATAATAATAAGTACATAATATTACTTACCGTGACAAAATAATATTTAGTGATTATTTCGATATTTTTTTTTTTTTGGATGACGAGGGAAACCCGCAGCCGCTACCGTGAGGTGCGCATTGGGTAAACCCCGTTCTTGTGTAATAGCCTGCAAACCACACAAGAGAGGTAAACCAGCTTAGGTTGCCCATAGCTGACAGGCTCACAGTAGAGAAGGCAAATAGACATTCCCTCATCAGGATTCGAACCCGTGATTATTTCGATATTGCTAACTGAAATACTGAATTATTTAATTGCTAATACTAATTCCTTTTTTTTTTTGTTTGTAGTGATAGTGCACCATTTGATTAAAATAGAAAGTGTTTTTAACAAGCTTTAATAAAGCAATAAAATGAAAAGGCAAATTTGCCAAGTGTATAATTTAAACTTAGCCAGAGATTACAAAGGATTTAACATTTTACTTAAAAGGGATCAAACTTTATATCAACAATTTAAGCAATGAATTGATTAAAATCGACAAAATATAACTCGAAATCAATCATATTTATCATCGGTGGATTATAAAGTATCGATTTCTAATAAAGTCCCTTATTGGAACCTTTAAATTGTTGGAATTAAGTGAATGATTGTCGTAAATTTCTTTTTTTGTTTCTAAAAGAGCAATTATAGATTTTAGGGTTTGTAATATAATTGAATTTTTTTTTTTGGATGATGAGGGAAACCCGCAGCCGCTATCGTGAGGTGCGCACTGGGTAAACCCGGCTCTTGTGTAATAGCCTGCAAACCACACAAGAGAGGTAAACCAGGCTAGGTTGCTCATAGCTGACAGGCTCACAGTAGAGAAGGCAAATATGCATTCCCTCATCAGGATTCGAACCCATGACCTAGGCCACAAGTTCAAATATAATTGAATATTGATATATACAAATTGGTCGATTTTCATAAAACATATGCTAGGTCTTATTAATTTGAATGACAAATTAATTATACTTTTATTCAGTTTGATGGGAATATTGAGCTATTAATTACAATAAACTTTAATACTAATATTATCGATTATTGTAAAATGTGTTTTAATTCATATAAATCTTCTACAGTTTTACTATATATACTTTGAATAATGGAAACAAGGCAGAATTATATACGTGTCAGCTTGAGAATAATATTAATTAATTTCACAAGTACCTGAATATTCAAAAGTTCACAGTAGCCATATTAATAATTGGACTATGCTTTTGGAGTAATCATCATATCATAGACAAAAATTAAATAAATTAATTAAAAAGAATTTAATGTGTGCACTATATAAGTTCAATAATTGATCAATAACCCCACCAATCCACTCCATGTTTTCCATTTTATTTATTTATTACTTTTGGAGGTCACTATCTAAGTTTGCATTTTATTTTTTATTTATTGAAAAATCTTTTATTTTATTTTATCTTATTGATTAAAACCTAATTATTTGTCAAAGATTGCAGGCCACTGTGTATTGCACCTCTAAATTTTGTGACAATTTTATTTATATATATCATTTTCAGTCAAATTAAAATATTTGGTCTCATCCCCTGATCATACTATATAATATAATTAAACTATATTTGACAAGATATTTTCAATAAAATATCATTTTATGTCAAATCTTGTCATATTTTTCATTAGTTTTATTACAATTATTACTATGTGTTTAAATGACATATATATCAATCATAATAGGGCACACAAATGTGAAAATGTATGTCAACACCTTACTGGAAGATGGGAAGTTTGCATGGGGTCCTTGAGCTTTGCAATGAAACAAATTTAGCTTTTGGGAAAGCTTCTTTATAATTAGTATTATTGCAATTGCACTTATTATCAGCTCAATAAAGTCAGTCAATTTTTTCACTATTATATTATTACGAAATGAGTCATTTTTACTTAATATGAATATTAGCTCAATAATATCAGTTGATTTTTCACTATTATAATATTACGAAATGAGTTATTTTTACTTAATATGTCCATATCATATAGATGTTATAGTTGAGTTTACTCTATACATACTAACTCAATGAAAATTATCTCAATTGCCGATTTTTGAATTAAAGTTCTCACAATTACGAACATTTAAGTCGTTCATTTCTAGTACGTTATTAATACTTTTTTTTTTATCTTTTAGTCTCTACTCGACTCAGATGAAAAAATTGGATCAATAAAATCTAAACCTTCAATAGTTAGTAATGTAAATTGATAACTCATGTTAGTAATCTATATCTAATTGTTGTGAAATAGTATATTAGATTGATTATTTAAGAAACGAATATGACAAAAATTGAAACTAAAAAACAACACCCAAAATTGTTGCATTCATGTCTCCCTTAGTCCCTAAGGCTACACAATAATTATGGTATGAGGGGCTCACTCGATGTATATGTGGCTCAATATTAGCAACAAATTTCGTAACTTTTCCAAAAATACTTTTATAAAACTATATGGGACCAAAAAAATACTCCATGAAATATCCAAATCAATGTATAATTAAACGATTTAAATTGATAAGGACATTTTAACTGAAATTTTTAGATGGTTCTATACGATATACATCAATGCCATTGTGTGTGTATATATATTTAGGTGGCAAAGTCTAACAAAATGCTGATTTTTATTTTTTTGGATAAGTACAAAAAAATAGAATTTGATTTGGTTAAAAAGGTAACTTCGAGAACAATAATTTGCGAAATTAATACCAAGTTTGTATGTAAAATAAATAACTATTGAATTTCTTAGTATGGCCATCAAAAAATTGCAAATTAAAAATTTTAGAGAAAAAAAATCAAAAGAAGAAATGAAAGAAAAAAAGTTGATTTCTCAAAAGCAGCAATCATAGTGGAGCCAATGAGAAATCATGATTATAAACACGAGGTTTAATGGGTCCAATTAAAAGAATGCCAAAAGCAAGTCCAATAAGCGACAAGTGTTAATGATAATTAACAATGTAAATTTGATTGAATTATGTGGAATATAAAAATTTAAGTTGATATTTTAGTAATTTTATTGGATTTGTTTCCATATTTATTTAGTAAATAAACACTCTTGTTCTAAGCATTATTTTAATTTAATTTTTTTTTCACTTTACAAAATTGTCTTATAACATTAAAATGTTAGAAATTTTAGTCTGATTTTGACAAGAGACACCTAATTTGTTAATCACTTTACAACTAATGTTATTTTCTCCTATTAAACAATACAAAAACAATATCTGTTTTGATTTGTGATTCATAATTAATAATTCTTTATTTTGTATTTTTCTAGGAAAATATGTATTTATTACCAAACTAAAAAGTTTCAAACTACTAAAAGAAAGACAGATTCATTCGAATATCTAGAAAATTTGATTGCGTTGTAACAACTTTATTTATTGCTTACCAAGTCGATCTGCAATATGGAAACTAATCAAAGTAATGAAGCCTAAAATTAGGTAAAATAATAGGCAGTATTGAATTTAATTAATATATAAAAGAACACCTAATTTGAGACTATGATAAATTATTAATTACTTTAAACAAAATGGACCCTCATAGATCCACTTTTTTTTGGGGAGTTCAAAAGAGATATCCACTTTACCATAGTGGAATTTGGACAGATCAATCCAGGTCTAAATGGGATTAGGTAAAGTTTAAACTAAATCGAGTTGGATTGTAATAAATCGATTAAGTTTGCTACGATGTAAATTAATTAAATCGAATTGGCTTGAACGAGCTCGAGTTTTTAGAGTTTGAGACGAAATCCACAAGCTTGAGCCCACGCCATCTTTGTAAAGTATATTTTTCTCGTAACTTTGGTAAACCATAAATTTTTCACTCGAAAATAAAATTATTGTAGCCATATTATTTCAAATTTGGCTAAATATATTAACCATTAATTTACTGGCTAGAGAATGAATGTGTGTGTGTGTGAGAGAGAGAGAGAGAGAGAGAGAGAGATTTTATGTAAGAAGAAAACCCTAAAAGCAATATATATGAAGAAGAAGTTTACATGATATATGTTTTAATAATTAATTATATACATATATATATCAACAGGTAATTCATTTCCTTGTCATTATAATGAAACTGAAAAAAGTAATCATCATTATAAAAAAAATTTGCAAATAATATAACAAACCGAATAATGTCATATATATATATATAAATTTTGTGTAGCAGTATAAAGTTACATACAAGTAATAAGATCCATAGCTGTAAATTGCTTTCTCACATGCATTATTTCTTCACACATTCCAATCTTTACAAACCCTTTCCATTTCTTTTTCTTATTATTTCATCAAAAGACCCAAAAATAACTCCATAATATTGCATGCTTTTCACCATGCACGAAACTTGAGCCACACGTTTCATTAAGGAAAATTCTTACCCATCTCGTCTCGGCTAAATTCACATGTATTTCAAATGATTAATATGAAACAATTAATCATTTATTTTGTGAAATATATGACGAGCCCACAATTCCCCATTAATTTTAATTTAATTCAACAATAATCACAACAAATTATACTCCAAAAATCAAGAACAACTCATAGCATTTTGCCTCTTCAAATCATTATAAAACTTCATGATAAAATCTTCAGCAGCTTCATCAACATGAACGTCATCTTCCTTATAAAACGGCGAATCGCTTATCCTCAGCTGTCTCACCGCCGGGCTCGGCCCGAACCCGGGTAGAACCGGCGACGCCGCCGCGCTGTTCATCATCTCAATCGCCGCCGCCATCAGTTCGGCGTCGATCTGCGGCGGCGCGTGGTGTTTACGCTTGTTGAGGTTAAAGGGTAGCCGGAAGTAATTAGTAGGGTTTACAGCGGGGCTGTTGTTGCAGCTGAACTCGTACTCGCCGTCCAACGGCACAGGAAACGAGAAAGTGTGGCGGTCGGGGGTGGCGCGGCCGGAGGTGGACACGGCGGCGATGCGGTGGCTGTGGTGGAACATAAGGCTCTGTATGGCTTGTTTTCCGGCGATCTTGCCGCGTTTCATCATCATGTGCATGCTGAGATCAGCTAACAATTTGCCCTTTGAAATGCCTTTACATAACATGAAGTACATAACTCGGACTATTTTCCAGAATTTTTTTGCTACAATTGGCAAATTATTTTGCTCCATTTTTTTTCTGTAATTTAGGGTTTCTGTTTTTTGATGGGTTTTTAGAGAGAGAAAAGATTGTATATGAATGGAACCTAAGTTGAGCAGATTAGATTGGTATTTAAAGAAGTGAAGAGAGCTAGGGCAGAGGACATATGGAGGTTGTACTTTAGCTAAAGTGACCCTAAGTTGCACGAGACTTCCAAGTTTTTTTTTTTTTTTAAATTTTGAATAATTTATTTACTCAATTATTGATTGTGATTTGGTGGTACATGGTATTTGTACTTTAGGTACAAGTTTTAAGTGTTCTTAATTAATTGATCTAGATAATTAGTATTAGATATTAGTTACAAATTGTTTGAATACTAAAATTGTTACTAATTATAAATTTTTAGTGATAAGAATTTTTACTTTTTTTATTTTAATTTTTGAATTGTTTTTACATCAAATCGTAAGAGAATGAGTCAGAATTGAATTTGAGTCTTCTTTTCTACATTTTTTTTCTTTGGCATTAAGTTATATGGCAACTATAATTATGTGTTTTGATTTTCTGTTTGATAAACATTAAGAGAAATTTTATATAACTACAATATTATGAAATTATACATGTTAAAAGAACAATTCAAATAAAATTTAAAAGGAAAATATCAAGTACTAACAAATTAAAATTAGCATAAAATTTGCAATATGAAAGTTACATATATATATATCGGGGGACGGGACAATAGTATTTTCTTCTATTTTGTTACTGTATCAAATAATTTATGGCTCATCGACTTGTTGAACCCGACTTCTACATTAAACTCTTAAATATTCAATATTAATTAGATTGCATTATTGTCAACAAATATATATGTAATATGTATATATAAGTACAATTCTTTTTTTCTAATAAAAAAGTATATGTTTTATAATGTCACTTGTTCAAACAGCAAAATCATATTTCTCTTGCTGTTTATGAGGGAGCCGTTGGTATCAAGAATATAATAATTGTCAATAAAATTGTGCCGTTGTTTGTCCCAAAAGGTTTCCTTAGCATTGGAGGTTTCTCACTCCACTTACACAATATAATAAATAATTGTAAGAAATATTTAGAAAAATCTTTAATGGCTCCAAAGCATTACCAAACATGATTATTGAACAACCTAATTAGTACTTTGATGTCATTTCAAGACGAATTGAATTGAGTCGAATCATATATAAAATTTTATCGAATTTGAAAAATATTATCTTAATTTGATTTGATTATTAATTGAGTAAAACTTGTATATATAATTCTGTAATTAAATAAAATGGTGAGAAGCTTAATTATTATTCAAATACTTAATTATTAATTTATTAAAATAATCGAGCTCGAGCCAAATTTATAAAATTTAACGAATAAAATGTGCTATTAATTTAATTCATTTTTCGTCATATAATATATATATATATATATAATGACACATTCACTAATTAAAAGTCAAAATTATTGCACTTATAGTACCCGGTTTGCACTTATGTCGATTTTATTGCAAACATGTTCAATATAATTTAAATGTCATTTTATTTGGGAATTATGATTGAGTCAGTTAATGAAAAGGGTTGAACTAAAATTTAATTTTTTTCTTAATTAAAATATTTAGCTTTACTAATATCATTGTGGAAGGAAGGGAGGAGGAAGTTGCCAAGGAAGAAAGTTAAAGCTATTATAATACTAAAAACAATAATAACAGTATATAAACTATGCTAGAAAAAATAAATAAAGTAAATAAATAAATAAAAAACTTTGATTACTATCATTACCTAACATGAATTAGGGATAGAAAAGAATAATTGAAAGCTGTAAAATGTACATAAAACTATAAAGCTGCCCATAATATAAGCCTTGCTGTTTCACAACATATAATATAACATGGCAAAAGGCTGTTAAAGCTCACAAGTCCATTAATAATATCATATGAATTCTTTGTATTATATATGTTTTTGATTATGAATATTCATTTGTAAAGTAGTAGGTTTTCGATATTTAATTTTGAAATAAATTTTCCACGTTCTAAAGTTAACAAATTATATATATATATAATTATATATATATCTTGTTTTTATTTTCGCACGAATCTTGTTAGATATTTTTAAAAAGTACATTTGAATCAAACACTTAATTAATAATTACACCCAGAAGTATTTCTTAATAAACTTTCTATATAAAAGCACATATTTTCATAGATAATAATAGTCAATTAATTCTTTTGGAACTCGAAGCTGTAAGCCAATACTTATATTGTTGAAATTATATATTGATAGAGAAAAAGGGGGTTTTGACCCACTAAACTACGATAATTTCGTTTGAATGAAATGTCTACATGAATTCCATGAAACTTAATGAATTACATGAATAAAGGGCATTTAAAATTGACAAAAGAAATAGATCATTATTTCCAAACTGTGAAACAATTGACTTAATTATGATAAATCTTGAATAATTTTTTTCTAAAACTATTATCAGATCAATCATGTGATTAATGACATTATACTAGTTGATTTTTTCCCATGAGTGATAAATCATCTAAGACGAAAATATTTTTTAATTTGTCGGTTAAATTTTGATGTTAATGTATCAAAATTATAATTTTTGCTTTTGTAATTATCTCTTAAAAGTTAAAATCCACATATATAGTAACGTTGGCTTCATGATTACATGCCCAATTTACCTAATAAATATTTGCTATTAATATCTTTTAAACTTTTTGGTTCATTTAACCACTTTAAAACAAAATAGGGATAGTGGCACATTCATACAATTTCTAATTTAAATAAAATGACAAAGTATAATCCCTTTTTTTAGGCCAAAATTACACTTGATTCAGAACCTAAATCATGTAAACATAATAATATCCATAATTTCTACTTTTTTCAGTCCAAAATTATTTTATTACTATTGTGATTTAATTAGTTTCCACTTATGGAATCCTTGATTATCCTCCTAAACACGCCAAAGAGAAGGCACTTTTCTTACTACATTAGGTTTCTTCATTGTTCTTAGTAAATTATTGTATTTCTTTTTTGGAATTAGATATAGGGAAATGGGGATGATTTTACTATAGATTGATTTTTAATATAATCAGTTCATTATTCATATTTTAATGAGAAAATATGATGGGTATTTTAATAATCAATAATTAGCTCAATTAAAATCGCTCTATCATAAAATTTTCTAGAAGAATGATAATGAAACGAAAGAAATCGACCCATCATAAAATTTTACAGGAGCTAACAATCCATATCTTATATTATATCGCTTATAATTTATACCATTTTTAAAAACGTATAAACATGTATGGTTGCAAATGCACAAATATGTACATATACAAATATTAAGATACTAAAAGAAAAAAAAGATTTTCTATTGTAAAAAAATGAAAATACTATTTAACTTTTTATTCATCTATATCTAATTGTCATTTTATTTTTTATATAGATATATAAATATAAATATGTTGTAACAAATATTTTGAAGTGGTGAATGAGCGACACGTACTATGGGCAACCTTTCTTGCTAAGTAAATCGGCACTTGGGAAAAATGAATAAAGTTTGAAAAGACATTGAAAACGAAATAATCATTTAAAAATTAATGACCAATTCTTTCCTTCTCCTAACATTTTTCATTAATTTGTTTTTTTTCATGCATTAGTCACCTAACTCATTGTGGACAATTAATTGTGTGGATACATAAATTCAAGCATGTTGTTTGTTTGTTGTGGCCATGGTTTTACATGCGAATGGACCCTAAATTATTTGTGATAATTTAGTCGGATTAGATTTTTTTATTATAAAATAGTGTTATAATTATTATAAATTAGCAAATGAACAATTCATATAATTATTAAATTTATCAAGTATATGTTATTTATCCAACAATATACAATATAATTTTTTGGCAGTAAACGATTATATGTATATTTTCGAACTATGTGTTTTTTGAATCTTAAAACAGATGTAATTAATTATAAACTCATATGAATCTTAGTATTTACTTTTTTATGTTTTCCTTTGCCCTAATTTCTTTTCTTTTGGGTCAAAATATGAAATTTCTAACCTTGAATGAATGCAAGCATTTACCAAATAATTAAACTTTGTATTAAAGATTAAAAGAAAATGATTCAACCAAACCTACACCAACAAAAACGTGAATTAAAATACTAAAGTTACAAGGAGTTGAAATTAAATAAAGTTGATAAAGCTATAAATAAAGTAATGAAGCCGGCTACTTTAGGAAAGTAGCACATCCCCCATAGTTCTTACCAAAAGCCATTCAAATATGAAATTATTTCATCTATATTGTACCAAATGTGTGTAAAACAATTCTAATTTCTTCATATGAATAAATTGCAACTATTTAAATTTAATAATATTATTCGATGCAGTATATATATATATATATCTTAAAGTTGTAATTATCTTATATTTATGTGGTAAAAAGAAATTAATTTGCAATTGCATACATAAATTTGCAACACCACCTCTAATTATTTATCTGCGTACCATCCATAATTTGACTTAAACAATTAATTAAAAGTTCACAAGTTTACAACCTTTTCTCATGCAACTTAATTAGGTGTACTTATTATGAAACTCAAAGTACAACTCCTTGTGTTCGATTAGTTGTCTAGAGGGCTTAAAATAAGATGAAAAAACTATGTCACATTTGTTTAAAAAACCAATATGACATATTAAATATGTTTTTTTTGAAATAAAATTTTCTATTCTAAATTCATATATAATATTTATATTCTAATATGTAAACATTTGAAATGTATCAAAACATATATATTATACATATACAAATCATCCCTTAATAATGTATATCTGAATTACACATGTCAAGTATCTACATATATAAAATAGAAGATTTTAATATCAGAAATTAACCATCTTAAAAAATGTGATATATAAAAACCAACTTATTGGACTCAAATGAGTCATAGATTTTTCCCTTTAAATACCACCCTCATGTGCCAACACTTGTTCAAACTAAAACAATCTTACTTCAAAATCCTCCCTTTTTCTACCCAATAACCAATCAAAAAACTCACAAAAATGGATCAAAACTTGCCAATCATAGCCAAGAAATTCTGGAAAATAATCAAAGTGGTTTATTTCTTGTTAAGAAAAGGTATAGCAAAGGGTAAATTGTTAGCCAATCTTAGCACAATCATAAAGCATGGCAAAATCGCCGGAAAAGCCGCCATGCACAATCTCGTGTCCCACCACCACGGCGGCGGAGCCGTCAACCGCCGCAGCTCCGACGAGCCCCAAGTATCCTACCCGGCCCCACTCGACGAGTACGTGTTTAGCTGCAGTGATACCCCTACTTTCCACCTCCCGTTTATTTACCTCCGCAACAAGTGTAAGCGCTTACACGCGCCGCCGCAACCCAATGACGGTGAATTGATGGACGCCGCCTTTGAGATGGTTAATAGTATGGCGGCGTCGCCGGAGCTTCCGGGGTTGGGTAGGACTCCGATGGTGAGCCGGCCGCGGATGAATGTTGAAGACGATTGCCACGTGGATGAGGCTGCTGAGAAGTTTATTATGAAGTTTTACAGAGATTTGAAGAGCCAAAGTTTAATGGCTTCTTGAAATATTATTATATGATTATGATTGCAATTAATTTGTGATTTTATAGAAATAATTAAAAGAGAAAAATTATCTCTTATACGAATTATTTGATTGAATGTTTCATGAGAAAAGATTTACGAGTTAGAAGTTATTTTTGTGACTTCAATTTTTATATTTTGTTTCTTTCTTTTGGTGGCAAATATAGTAGAATAATTATCTAAAATTAACACTCAAAACTATATAATGGTTCTTAAAATTAAATTTTGAAGGGTATTAATTTGGGATGATATTTGATATTTCAAATCATTTTCATCTTTTATTTCAGTTTGACGCGTATAATTCACACATACACTTATTAAGGGGTGGCAAATATAGTAGAATAATTATCTAAAATTAACACTCAAAACTATATAACGGTTCTTAAAATTAAATTTTGAAGGGTATTAATTTGGATGATATTTGATATTTCAAATCATTTTCATTTTTTATTTCAGTTTGACGCGTATAACTCACACATACACTTATTAAGGGATATACTTAATTTAAAATTTTGAATTATATACTTAATTTAAAATTTTGAAGAACTCAACTCCAAAATTGTCTGGGATAGAGAAAATTTTAAATTTTCTTAATTTTTTCGCACATTTTCTGAAGTTTTTGAATTTTAAAACTTATCGAATAAAAGAATTCATCAAATTTAACTTTTATATAACTCAAATAAGTTTATAGTGACAATATTAAAATGAATATCAAATCCATTTAGAAATTGGGCTTAAAGACACTTCATACTTGCCTATCCAGCCCAATTATCTTTTTATCTAATAGGCCCAGCCCAAGTGCCCAACTAGTGGATATGTTTAGACTTCTAGACGACGCCGTTTTAACGTTATTCGTCTCATATAAATATGGTTTGCACACGGAATAGAATAGAATTTCCTGTCTTCAAAATTTCAACGAGAGCTCTTCTTGTTTTCAGGTCAGTCCTTTTCTACACGATTTTGATTTCGCTATAGTTGTAGTTTAAATTTTAAGTTTATGATCGATTATATTGCTCTTTGATTTGTTGATCTAGTTCGGATGTGATTTCTTTTTTATCGCCAGTAATTTAAAATATTAGTCATAGATTAATGAAATCAATGCGCTGTAGTCTGCAATTGAGTTAAAAGTTTGAATGTTTTTTGTTCTAATTCGGTTGCGTCTTTGCATAATTATTGTAATTCTTTTGTTGATCTGCCATTTTAAATAAATGAAACGAAAAAAAAAGAAGTCATTTTTGGTACCATAAAGGGTCAACAGTTTAGTTTTGGCACCATTAATTTAGTCAATCTCACATTTGGTACATTGTTGTGTTTAAAGTTTCTCAGTTCGGTACCATTGAGTTAATAAATCTCACTTTTGGTGCAAACGTGTTTAAGTTTTCTGACTTTTTTTGGTACTCTGTTTAATTTATCAAGTTGTATTTATAATTTTGTAATGAAATTTAAACTTTTATTTGCGATGTATATTGTGCTACTGACATAAATTTTGTAAAATCTAAATGTGGAATTTTATATGTTTTGATACTTTTAATTGATATACATTTTATTGAGTTTTTAGACTTGAGAAACAACCTAGATAACAAAATAGAATTAGGATACATCTTATGTTAGTAAAACTTAAATGCAAAAATTGCACTACACTGCAGTATATAACATGTCGTTAATACTTATAATATATTTTTTTTAACTTAATACATAGAGTAAACATATTGAATTTAATTGTTTTGGAGTAAGTTCTAGAAAAGCTATCAATTATATTTTGTAATATAGTTTTATGCATAAATTGACAAATTTTTCTTGTATTTAACTAAATGAAGTACCAAACTGAGAAAATTTGCATTTCATACGAAAAGTGAGATTTACTAAACCAATGATGCCAAAAGTGAGAATCATTGGGTAGTTTTGCACCAAAAGTGAGATTTACTAAATTCATGGTATCAAAAGTAAACATTTGACCCTTTATGGTGCCAAAACTGATCTTTTCTCTATTAGAAACTGCTGATCGATTGATAACCTTATTTGCTGTGTGTTTTTGTTTGTGAATTTAAAGTAGGAATTATGTATTCCTCTTAGAGATAAAAATTGGGGAGTGGTTAGTTTTGTTGTAAATGTTGCATTCATATGTCTCAAGAAAATGAAAAAAGTAAATGTCATGAATAGAGATTTTGCTTATAATATTAAGTACCCAAGCATTTTGAATTCATATACTATGTTGGTTGTTTTTTATTGCTGTGTATGCTATTCATTTATTCACATCATTTCATTGTTTGTTCACATTAAAAACGAGAAGAGTCTTCATTTTAGTGCGTTTTCTTGGGGTTCAATTGCTAACATGGAGACCTCCCTATGAAATTGACAAATAAAAGGAAACTGAACAGTAATTTTATGTTGAAATACTTGAAACATTTTCAAGCCGGAATTTATTTTGGAGCATTTTCATTGTTGATACTAGAGTAGAGTTGTAGTACTCCTGCTTCTGTTTTTGAATGTTTTTGGCTAATGCCTTTTAGATATATGCATTTACTAGAAAGCTGATTTCAAATAGGGAAGTCAGTTCGATTAAGTTTAATCCCACCATTTTTCAGTAATCTTGGATATCTTAAATCTGATTTCGTGCTCTTCTTGTTACCCCTTTCAAGTAAAATGATTCTGTAGTTTCTTGCTTTCACCTAATGACTTACTTGCAAACTCAACATCTCAGCTTAGTCAGATTTGTTTTCGATTTATTTGTCACATCAGGCAGTTCTACCATTTATTAATAGCTCAAGAGTGGAAATTGATTTGTACTATGCCCTTCTATGTCTACGCCTTTTTTCTTTCTTTTTTATCGGGGACAATGCCCAGGGCAAATTACTTCTTTTTGCTTACTGAGGGAAATATTTCCTAAGGGAGAATTGCAGCGTTTGTCTCGTAGGATAGGCTCCTATACAATTTTTGTCCCGATGTTACAAATTTTCAAAATTAGTCCCACATAATATATTTGTAGTCTCCACACTTTAAAAAATGAATGTAAATCGTTAGTTTGTTCATGTGCCTTGCACGTGATCATTACTGAATTTAACTTGAACAGTAATGTTGCAAGTTTGTAAATAATAGAATTAAAATTGCAAAGACCCTATGCAACGAGATCATTATTGCATTCTTCCCAATTTTGATGAAGAATTCGCTCGTTCTAGTTTGTTGGAACTATTGACAACAAGGAAACCATAAGTCTATTTTCTGAACTTTTTTATTCATAGGGAACCACCAAAAATGCCTGGACAAAAGATCGAAACTGGTCACCAAGATGTCGTCCATGATGTGGCAATGGATTATTACGGAAAACGTCTCGCAACAGCATCTTCAGACAACACGATCAAGATAACCGGAGTTAGCAACTCAGGATCTCAGCATCTTGCGACTCTTACCGGCCATCAAGGGCCAGTATGGCAAGTCACGTGGGCCCACCCCAAATTCGGTTCGCTGCTCGCTTCCTGTTCGTACGACGGAAAGGTCATCATCTGGAAAGAAGGGAATCAAAACGAGTGGGCCCAGGCCCACGTCTTCGACGATCACAAAGCGTCCGTCAATTCCATTTCGTGGGCCCCACACGAGCTCGGCCTTTCTCTCGCGTGCGGGTCCTCGGACGGGAACATCTCCGTCTTCACCGCGAGACCGGACGGCGGATGGGACAAATCGAGGATTGATCAGGCGCATCCGGTCGGGGTCACGTCCGTGTCGTGGGCCCCGTCGATGGCCCCAGGGGCTCTTGTGGGCCCCGGGACGCTCGACCCCGTTCAGAAGCTAGCCTCGGGTGGATGTGATAACACGGTGAAGGTGTGGAAGTTTGATAACGGGATTTGGAGGATGGATTGTTTTCCCGCTCTTAATATGCATACCGATTGGGTGAGAGACGTCGCGTGGGCCCCAAATTTGGGTCTTCCCAAGTCAACAATCGCGAGTGCTTCACAAGATGGGAGGGTTATAATATGGAGTGCGGTTAAGGAAGGCGACCAATGGGATGGTAAAGTTTTGAACGATTTTGGGGGGCCCGTTTGGAGGGTGTCGTGGTCGCTTACTGGGAATATACTTGCTGTGGCTGATGGGAAGAATAATGTGACACTGTGGAAAGAAGCAGTTGATGGAGAATGGCAACAGGTAACTACCGTCGAACCTTAAAAGTAGTATTTCGTTTTTTGAAATACCGAAAATTACTGCTTTTTAATTACGGAGTTTTAGGTCTATATTGATCGTCTATACTGTTAATCGTGTTTGAATGATGAAACCATCTGTGAATTAACACTGTCCGTTCTAACTATTGTTTCTTGGATTCGATGTTTTTGGATCGTTGTTGTTCATGTTTTGTGCTAATTCTCGTTTCTTAACGATCGTTTTTGGGTTTTTTACGCCTTTTATCGTGAAGAGTTTGGAAATTGATTTGTGATTTATCTGCACTTTCTTTTGCATTGATGTTCCTGCCTTAGTTCAGTTGCTCTAAACTATGCATTGGCAACTGGTAAATTGGTAATCAGATTACATTTTATTTCGTTTTCATTCGTGGGCATAATCCGTGTTTATGATAATAGCGGTTTTCAACTAGTGTTCGATCAATTACGTATTAATCAATATTCGATTGATTGATATGAGGATATTGACAAAAACGATTTGTCTAAACCAGTTCGTTCATCACCAATACATAACGAATTGAGTGGTATATTCATATCATAATATATGATCAAACTACTCATAACTTCAAGGGGTGGTAATTTGGGTTCATACATATTTTTGGACCCAAACCGAACTAAGTTTTCAATGAGTTGGGTCTTAACATTTTAGCATTTTAGTTCCGACTGGGTTGACTTTTAATAATATTTGGGTCCAATTGGGTCTTAAATTGGGTCCAATCTATTTTTCACTTTGAGTTAATAATATACATTTTACACTCTACAATAACTCTCTTTACATCATTTTGATTCATAATTGGTCCTTATTGGGTCCATTTTGGGTTCTTTTTGGGTCCAACTATAATGCATATTTTTTTTACATTGGACCTAACCTAAATGGACCATACCCAAATTCAACCCATTCAACCCAATTGACACCCCTATGTAAACCCATAGAAAAGCTATGAGTCCTATACGCTCTATATATATACACGAGTTGGTAACACACATCCACTACATTTGCAAAAAAAAATCTCGAATCGATTTTCAAAAAGGGCTGTTTTCCTTTTTTGACGTAATAAGATAAAGTTGGAATGTCAATAATAAATTTGTAACGCTTTAACAACTCTTGTAAGAAGATAATACTATTAACAACTTTCTGTAAGAAGATAATACGATTAACAACTCTCTGTAAGAAGATAATACGATAATAAAGAGACAATTTTGTTCTTCCGAACCTCAATTTATATTGTTTGAACTCGGGTCAAGTAATGTTTTGTCGAAGTTAATTTCTATGCAATGTAATTAAATGCAAGTGAGGTATTATTTCACGTGCTAATGAAATTTGAAACAACCTATGTCCTAATAGGGTGGATAAATCCATAATCATCAAATTATTTAAGAAACATTTATAATTAATTCTCTGTTATATCTTAATATGCTCCATTAATTGATGATAACTCTTGAATAATTATTGAGCTTGGCATTTATAAGAGCCATAATTAAAGCCACACATCAAGGGAAGAGGCACGTGCTGGGCTTGCCATTCACGTGACTTTACTACACGTGCAAACACGTTGATTGTAGTTTGTAGGCATTATACTGTGTTGACTCACGTGTGGGAAGCATCAAAGAAGTAGATGAAGCTCAAGTGATTAATTCATCCTAAATTATTGTTTCTAGTTTGGAATAAAAAAAATTGATTTATAATGTTAATTTGATATTTGATGTAAAAATGTGATTATAATTCCAAATGGGTAAAAGAACATTAATTTGATAATTAATTAATTTGTGCTCGATTAATCGAGTTTGAGTAATATGACATGTTTTACTTATTTTTAACTAATTGTAATGGGTTTTGAATTTTTTCTTTGATTACATGATACATGTTATAAATATTTAAACAAAAAATTCAAAACAAGTATTATAACAAACTAATCACTATTAAGAAAGTAGAGAAATACTCACACGTTTTAGTATCTTGAATCTTAGTTTCGAGAATAAAGTTAGACTGAAAATTCGTGTCTCATCTCTATCAATTCTAAATGTGATTCATAAAGTGAGTGATCAATCACATATATAATGTAAGAGTGATGTTATATACACCGATTATAGTTTATCATTTTTTCACTTCTTTAAAATATGATAAAATTTGAATTAAATATATGCATTTAATATAATTTTCGTAATTTATTACTATAGTAAAAAAAAGTTTAAGCTCCAAAAATGGTATTCCAAGTTCCAGCTATTAGAATTTGACCAAAGCAAGGTTGGCCTTTTAGGAACAAGCCCAATACAAAATTATGTACCACTATATCAACATCATGTACTACATAGCTACACAAATTATATTATACTATATTTGTTACCTATATAATACAATAATTGATGAATACTCTAATTTAAAAAATTGAAATTATATAAAAGTCCATCACATGATGGCTGACAACACCTCCTCACCTTTGTCACGTGCTTAGTTGGACCCCATGAACTAAAATTGAAAAGAAAAATAAAAAATATATATTATATATTTAAATGAGGAAAAGATCTACCACTTCTACCCCTTTTTCTTTATTTAATTTTAAAGTATGATTTGTAAATAGAGGAAAGTTAAAGGAAATAAGATAATTAACGGCTAGAAAATTAATTATTAGAAAGAGGAAAAGTTAATGAGAAGAAAATATTTTTTTTTTTGGATGACGAGAAAAATTCCCAAACAGTCAGGGTATTCATTGGATAAACTTCACGTTTATCCAAATAGATATTAACTAAAATAATAAATTTTCACTACCAAACTTATAATGTGATTATAACTTTCATTCAATCTAATATCGTTTATATATAAGAAATATATAATTCAACATATAGGTATTGTTGGTTAAAACCAATGGTTATTATTATCAAATGAAAACTAATTAAACTAAGTTATTTTCAACCAATTATGCAAAATTTGTATATGTCACTATATATAACATAACATAAAATGCATATTTGAATGTCTTATACCATTAGTTACCGTTTGGTTGGGGTTTATAGGGGTGATATATTAATTATCACCCCTAATTTTAAGTTTGGTTCAATAAGTCCGACCCATGATACGTAATAAGCCCGATATTTAATCACTCCATATCTTGGATAGTAGATACCACTAGGTAGGTGGTATCCACTATCATAAGATTATATCTAACATATCTTGAAAAGTAAAATTTCTAATTTACCCTCACATTTAACCTATTATTTAACCTAATTTATATTACTTAAAAACCACGCCTATACCCAAATTTCATTCACAATATGAATTTCAGCAGCTCTCCTCCATCTAAATCGCAACCCTACGGCATCTCCATCAAGCATCTCCATCGCAACCCTAAAGAAATTTTATAGATAGTTTTATGTTAAGCAATTATGGAATAATTATATTTATCTCAAACACGTAAAAATTTAAATTTCTTAGTTCCACATTTTTCTCCTTTTTTGTCATACAAATTGCAGAATAAATCATGAATCACTTTTGCCGTTAGTCATAAATCATATGTAGTTTCCATCGTTGCATTGCTATCCATATTAAGCTCTCATTATTCTTTCATCTCAGAATTTGGGGGTTTCCTGATACATTCGAATTAATCGGGATCGCATGTAAATTGCGTTCGGGTAATTCGATATCGGGTTTCGGGTTCTAATACAGTAAAAAATGTGTCTGAAAATTTGTTCTTCCGCTGTTTTTAGAGTTTGTCATGTGTTATTTTGACATTTGATAATAATTAGATCGAGATTTCTGCGTCAATTTTGATTTCCATTGAATCTCAATTTCAGCAGCTCTTCCATCTCCATCAAGCATTAAATATTGCCCCTCGTTCGCAACCCTAAAGTAATTTTAACCCTAATCTATAACGGATTCAATTTCTCTAATCGGGATTGGGTGTAAATAGTTTGAGTTATTCGAATTTGGATTTCAGATTGTAATACAGTAAACAATGGGCCTGAAAATTTCTTCTTCGACTATTTTTAGAGTTTGGCATGTATTATTTTGACATTTGATAATAATGAGATCGAGATTTGTGCATCAATTTTGATTTCCATTGAATACGTAGCTCATTGTATTAATCCTTATAGATTTGATTTTGATATGCAACATCATGGGTATTTTTACGTATAATTTTATAGATTTGATTTTGATAATTCAACATCAAGGGTATTTTAGACTTTTTCATTGTATCAATCCTTATATATAATGTCAACTAAACAACTTGAATATATATCATTCAGAATATCACTCTCATTTATAATTCTAACCAAACTAATTTTTGTTAATGAATCTCTCAATTTCTCTCATAATTATCAAGCATAATATTATCATGTTCAATCACATGATACGAACCAAACGATACCTTAAGGTTAAAAACACAACTAAGTTACTCGATACTCGACTCGAGTTCAATTACTAAAATTTCGATCAAGCTCGATTTTATAACTTACTAAAGCAAGTTTGAACATTCTTTTAGTGTTTGATAAGTTTTGAAACTGACTTGATTAATAAGAAATAAAAAACAAATACAAAATAATCAATCTATTTGAGTTTGATTGATATCAGTTTAATTAAAGCTCGTTTGAACTTGACTCTATTAATAATCAAATCAAACTCAAACATAATTTTCAAAACTCAGTTATAATTCAAATAACTTAGACAATTATCAATTATGCATCTGTTTCCACTTCGACTTATTTACATCTCTAACTACCATATACTTTTTATACCATATACTTTTACGGACTGTTGTACCAATTTTTTAAAAACACTAACGAAATAGGGAAATATCTTTATTTGAATATATTATTTTTCTTTGAAAACACTTGGTTTTTTTTTTATTAACAAAATCAAACATAAATTATCAATCCATCATTTGAAAAACTTAAGAAAAAATGCTCAATAGTAAAATGCTCTACTTTTAACGTATAACGCACCATACTTAAAAATAACCAAAGTTGAAAATTTCTTAAACCACATTTTAATCCAACATGGCAATGAAAAAAACTATTCTTACATTATGGGATGACACGTGTAGCCATCATGACCATCCATTGATTAAATTCTAGCTGTAACCATCGTGCTTAAACGTGGGTTAAGGAATATAATAACATGTGTAATAAGGTAAAAAAGTACTTAAAATGGATTAAAAAATTATGGGGTGAAAATGATATTTTTAAATAAATAAAGGGGCAAAGCGTTATTCCCAAGAAAAATAATAATTATAGAAAGAGAAAATCCGGCTGTAAAATTGGACACCAATGGTGGAGTCACGGCGACAAAACCTGCTAGATCGATTCTTAAGGCAAAAAAGAGTTAAATTAATTAATTATTAATTATCTTAATTAATCTTACTTAAGTAATTAATTTTCTTTTTATTTAATAAGTTGTAAATTTACTATTATGTCCTTTAAAAAATTCATTAAAATATTTACATGCACATGGCACTCGTTAGAGGCAATTTCTTGTAATAAATTTGGCCTTATCAATAAACCATAATAAATAAATATTTTATTTACCAAAAAAAATTAATATAATTGTATTAAATGAATTATCATTGGCTTGTGAAAATGAGAATCCCAATGCTTAGAAAAAAAATAATAAAATAATAATATTGGACTGTTATCAGCAGAGCAAAATCAGTGGAAGTTTGTGGCTTTTTCATGTGAAGCAATGTGCTTTTTTATTAAATACTGCCAAATATAAATTAAAGTAAAAAAGTATTGTTCCACTTTTATTCTTTTTATTATTAGGTTTATTTTAGGCCTAAAATAAATAAAATACATTATATAATATGCTATTTTCCTCTTTCGAATAAAAGTAAAAAAAAAAAATTTGATGTAATTTCTCATAAATATAACAAAAATTATAGTAATTCAGACTGATACATGAATATTTTAATTCGTGTTAAATTATCGGAAATATGGCTACATAAAGGGTAAAAAAGAGAGATTAAAAAACACATAAAAGGAGAAAATTAAACTAAATAGTAAATTAAATAATGCAATTCAATATATAAAAAGATAATATATATATATATATTATTTGAGCATTTATTTAAAAGTGATAAGTAATTTAAAATATACCACAATATTTTTGAATAATTCCAAAACTACCCCTGATTTCCACTAATAAAGAACCTGCCCCTCACACATTCACTTTCAACACACACTTTCTTCTTCTTCTCCAAACATTAACAAAAAAAGTTCATCAAATTCTGAAACCTAAAAATTTTGGTTGCTATGGATTATTTCGTAGCTGATTACGCTGAATTTTCGCCGAATTTGAACAATAACAGCAGTATTAACAATGGCGCTCAATTTAGGGTTGATGATTTGCTTGATTTCTCCAAGGAGGATGAGACAATGACCGACGCGTTTTTCGACATGAATTCTGGTGACTCGTCGACTGTGACGGCGGTCGACAGCTGTAATTCGTCGGTATCCGGCGGCGGAGACGGACAGTTCAACGGTAATGTGAGCTGCCGGAGCTTTAATGAGTCGCAGTTCTCTGGAAATGAGCTCTGCGTTCCGGTAATTAATTTGCTCTGTTATTTTTTATAATTTTAATTTAATTAATTAGTTTTGTTCTGTTATGAATTTTCTGCATGGAATTTCGTTCAAACGTGTGTGCCTGTATGTGTGTATTTCTGTCAGAATAATTCACCGACACTGAAATGGTAACTGTTTCTTGTTGAAAAATGATTTTACAGAAATTTTTTTACCTCAAATTGTTGTTGTAGTTGTGTTTTTACATTTTCTGTGAATTTTGATAGCTTTTGAAGCTGAATTTTGATATTCTGGTGTGTGTTTTTTTCTGGAAAATAATTATAATGTGATGATTTTTCTTTGACGAAAGTTGATATTTTCAGGAAAAATGTTACCTTAATTTTCTTGTTCAAACTGTATTTTCATATTTCTGTAAAATTGATAGCTTTTGAGGCTGAATTTTGATTTTTCCTGTAAAATTTCGAATAATAATTAATAGCTTTTCAAGTTGAAATTATTGAAATTATAATGTGTTTTTCTGGAAAATTATATAAATAAATAATTTTTTTTTTTGTGGTCAAGCTTTTCCTCATTTACTAATTTTAGATAGATATACGGATGTATGTTATGTAATATTAATCTAATTATATACTATTTTTATTTCTAGAATAATTAATTAATTAAACTTTCGTATTTTTGTGGTTCACCTTTTCTTATACACTAAATTTAGAAAGATATAATTATCTATATAAAATGTAAAATTAATTTCTTATATATTAATTAAATCTATATTATTTTTTTTCAGTATGATGATTTAGCTGAACTGGAATTTCTTATATACTAATTAAATCTATATTATTTTTTTTCAGTATGATGATTTAGCTGAACTGGAATGGCTATCAAATTTCGTAGAAGAATCATTCTCAACCGACGACCTCCACTTCATCCCTGCCCAAAACGCCGCCGTTTCAACCCAAACCACCATCACCGACACATCATCCTCCGCCGACGCGCCGCCGGTTTTCCCCTCCGACGTCTCAGTCCCAGGCAAAGCCCGCAGCAAACGCCCACGCGCAGCCCCCTGCGACTGGTCCTCCCGCCTCCTCCACCTCTCCCCCACCTCAAAATCTGAGCCGTCCAAAAAAAGATCAGATCCGACGGACACAACTGGCCGGAAATGCCTGCACTGTTTATCGGAAAAAACCCCACAGTGGAGGACAGGACCCATGGGCCCCAAAACTCTTTGCAACGCTTGTGGGGTCCGCTACAAATCGGGTCGACTCGTACCCGAATACCGACCCGCTGCAAGCCCGACTTTTATCTCTACAAAGCATTCGAATTCACACCGTAAAGTAATGGAGCTAAGGAGACAGAAAGAGGTCCAAATAAACCATCATCATCATCATCATCATCCTCAATTGATTAATCAGGCTTCGATTTTCAACGGCTGTGATGAGTTCCTCATTCATCATCGTAGTAACATTAACGGTCACGATTATAGGCACATGATTTAAGATTGTACGGACATCGAATATGCCAAACTAATTTTAGTTCCTTAAAGTCATAACCCCAATTTTTTTTTTCTTTTCTAATTTCTCTATGGTTTAGAATATTTGAATTTTGAAATAGAAGTGGAGGGAGAAAAAAAATGTCAATTTAATTGTAGAAGATGTACTGCAATTTGTTTCTTAAATTTTGATATCAAATTCATTATTAGTTATCTTTTTTTTTTTGTTAGATTTTCCTTCATTCTTAATTAATATCAAAGACAAATTGAGTTAGTCAAAATTGCAATCAAAATGTGTATATCAAATGGTACATGAGTGACCTGCTTTATTAAAATCGACCCTTCATAAATTTTTTTAAAATAATATCAATCATTCGGCTATAAATCTATAATTAGAATTTAGACCTACTACTATTTATTTCCATATAATTATTGATACAACTATTGACCTTTTGTTACTTGTTAAAATTGTGTGTATATATATGATTATATATTTGGAAATTAGCAAAAATTGGGTACTAATGACTCAACAATAGGAGAAAAAAGTAGTGGGAAAATAATTTAATTAGCTTGTTGGTAAAGTAGAGATGATGGATATTTTGGGAAAAGGGCAAAAAAAAAAAGAAGAAACAAAAGTGGGTTGCAAATGCAATAATGGGAATGGGTGCAAAGCTTTTATCAAGGGGCCATGAGAGGAGTGGGGTTAATGTCTATTCCTTGAAACTTTGGGAATTTGCACATGGAGGGGCTCATTCATATTTAGTCTCTCAACCAAATAAAATGGTCCTTCAATTCTCAATTTTAGACCAGATATCGTTAGGGGTGTAAATGAGTTGAGTCGAATATACAATTGTTCAAGTTTATTTGATCTAAAGTTGAGTTTCGAAAACTGCATTGAGCTTGGTTTGATTGTTAATCGAGCTGAAATTGAATGTGTTTTAGTGTCGAGCTCAAATAGTTTGAATATTTTGTACTGGTTTTTATTAATTTTTTTTACTAATCAAGCCGAGCTCGAGTCAAGTTTCAAGACTTATAGAACACAAAATGATTTCAAGCTTGATTTGATAAGTTATTAAACTGAACTTAAACAAGCTTTTATTAATAGAGTTCGAGTCAAATATCAAGTAGTTTTATCTAATTTTCATCTCTAAAATTAATAACATCTTGATAATTCCCTTTTAGTGCTTCTTTATATGCCATATTACACAATAAACATATTATCATTGCTTCTTTAGTAATAGTAGTACAATAGAAGTTTGTTTCACCCAAAAATTTGCTTTTAATTTTTTAATAATATTTATTTACTTTTCTTTTCACATTTTCTTTGGCTTTGACTTGTTAGTTCAATAAAGGTTTTGCTTCAAACAATTTTAAGAAACCCCATAAAAATAATGCTTTTTCTCTTTTTGTGTCGACACTTGGCTACTTAGGAAGATGCAATAATCTTAGATAGTGATAAATACTTGGAAAAATTATATTTTTTGCTACTTAATTTAGCATAAGTTTAATTTTAATCTAATTTGTTATAATTTTATTATATTTAGCCTATAATTTTCAAAATGTCTCGCTTTTAGTTACACCGTTCAAAATTTAACGGTCAACTTTATTAGTTAATAAATTTATTTAGGTGATTCTATGCATATGCGACATATGATATTGAGTAAAAATATTATCATATCAAATATAATTTGCATATGAATGTATTCACGCATAATTTTTTCCAAAAATAACCAGTCAAGTATTAACAAATGGATTTAACCGTTAGATTTTGGATAATAAGACTAAATATTAGACATTTTAAAAATTAAGAGACTAAACGTGAGAAACTTATAATACGTGAACTAAAAATGAACCTTGGTTAAGTTACAAAACTAAACTTGCAATTTACTCTAATTAATACTTTGAACCAATTACAAATGTAATTAATAACAAAAAGTAAACATTAACATGGATTTCAGTGATTAATTGACCTAATTAATTAATTAATGAAGACAGGAATTGTAGAGTAAGAGATAATCGAAGAACATCGTGTGATGTACGACGTATACTTGCATGGAAGTGCGTTCACAATCAAACTTGGGAGAAATTAGAGAAAAATAAATTATTTAATTAGATCGTTAAATAATTAATAAAATATAATTAAGTTATAGAATTTTTATTGATTAATTAAATAAATTAACTTAGGTATGGAGTAACATTGGGGCGATATATCTGTCTACCCAATCCTAGACATTTGCCTTCAACGTATAAATCCTAGTCAACATGGAAAATTTTAAATTCTTTTAAATATTTGAGTAAAATAAATAAAAAATCCTAAAAGAAATTAAAAAAAATATTTTTTTTTTCATAACATAAAAACTAGGTCCCGTCAAAGAGTTAGTAACCATACAAAAGGAACATGATTAAAGAGAATATATTCGTTTTATTATTATCTCGTTGAAGCATATAATTCTTTTTTATTTCTATATTATAATCAACACATTAAAAAATAAATTATAGTCTCAATTTGATCAAGTATTATAAATTGGTTTCAATATTACATTATACATCCAATATAAGTGGTGAGTTTAACGGGCTCTAAATACGTAAAGAATTCTTTTATTAATTACTGATTCGACCTCAACAAGTTAAAAAAAAACCTTTATAATATATACTAGATAAAGTTAGATAAAATTAAAATCAAGATGTCACATGCTACATTCATCCCACAATTTGACCTATATATATATATATATATATATATATCTACCTCCACATAAATTCATTAAATACAAACAAGTGTAAAATATTTGGCCATCTTTTTCATCCCAACATGTACAATGCCACTAGTTCCAATTACCTTTTGAATGAAAGTAATGTACTTGCAAGTACAATGTATGTGCACACAAAAATTCCAAAAGAGTACATCAAAATTTGAGAAAAATATTATATATCATCTTTTTAATATCATGTCTTGATTTAGAAAGTATATATATAATAAATATACTAAAATCAATAATTGCTAATATTTCTGACCAAAATTAAGGAATGTGAAAAATCGACAGTATATAATACAATTGTATCTATAACATGTAAGTATATGTAATGTAGAATGGTGGGTAGGGGTGGGGTGGGGTGGGGTGGGGTGGGTGGTACTTTAAGCTATGTAGAGACTTTGCATGTGGAGTGGGGAGAAGAAGCACATGCAGTTATGTGATGTGCATATGTGTTGTGTATATATAATTAGGATAATATATATATATATATATAAATATCTTATATATATCTTATATATATTTATATATATATATATATAAAGAAAACCCTAAAGGATGGCATTGTGTCAATGTCTAGGGATCTTTCCATGTTATGTTGGTAACTTATTGCAATTATTCTTGTCTCCACCTCCCCACACTCCCTTCTGACAATACCTCTACTGTCTCTTTATTTCATTAAACTTTGGTTTATATATAATATATATAATTTTACCAATGGTATTTGTAAAAATAATACTTATTTCATGTCTATATATTGAAACAAAATAAATTCAAAATTTTGAATTTTGAATTTGGTAATTGGGTTTTCAATTTGACCATAATAGGTTAAAATTTAGGTGTGAATTTATATACTTAGAAATTAATTAAAACTCTCTCTTTACAATACTAAAAATGCCAAATTAAATTTGAATATACACATTAATTATAAACCTAAGATCTTTTTAAATAAAAATTATTAACATACATAGTGGAAAGTCATTCTTCTACAAATTTAATCAGTCAAACTATCTTCACGTGCCCAATTGTGCTTAAGAATATTATGAGTTGATTGGAATTAGGTTCTTCAAATAGGAGATTAGGTATATTGTGCATGTTTTGCAATTTACAGCTAAGAAATATTAACTAATAGAGTTTAAATCAAGTTCATATTTGACCGTTTATTTGAATTTTAGCAAAATTATATTATTAAATTTGAGTTTGATTTGATTAATAATTTGAATAAATTACATCCTGCAGTTAATTAAGCTTCGATTCTAGAAACTTCAAGTTAAATCTTATCAACCAATAGGTATGGAAATTTTTTAAATTAATTTCAAATTAAAAATAATTATTAATTAAAATCAAATTTTAAAAGAAAATAAAAAAATAGCGAATGTATTTTTATTAATTAAATGAATATTATATAATGATAGTATTATGATTATAATTAAATGGATTAATTGGAAAGACTTGAGCCCATAGCCCACCTGAGGCTCCAATAGGAAACACATGCTAGTTAAGCTAGTCTCATTTGGGCTCTAACTTATACTAGGCCTTTTAATTTGTTGGGCTTTGCTAGTTGTCTTCATATTCTAATTTCTTCAATTTGAAACCTCTTTGTTTGATTCAATTTCCATATATCTTGATAATGATATGCATATATAATTTTGTGTCACCAATTTTTCATCGACTCTAAGTATAACAATATATTCTTACAATTTTCATCTTTTTGATTTATTTAATTTTTTATTAATTATTTAGTGTGTGTCTATTAAATAATAATAAATAATATATTAAAAAATCAAAACACGCGAAGGTTGGATTGCAAACGTTTTTCAAAAATGGATTGGGATCGAGCTCATTCGAGCCGAGCTGGTCTAGCTCGCGAGCCAGTTCAATTCAGTTTACACCCCTAGCACAAATAACCGAGTGATTAAATTGAATTGTAAAGTATAAGTAACACTTTATATGCTTTTACGTGTCAGCAGATTATTTTTAATATATATATATACTTTTCTTATATGTGTACAAACTCAATTTAAGCCGAGCCCGTCTCCACTCACGCTCAATTTGAATATGAATTCAATTAAAAATTTTAAACTCAACTTAAGAGTTTCGAGTTGGCTTAAAAATTAAAATCAGATAATTCTAATAGCTAGTTTATTATGAATTTACATTAATGATATTGAAGTAACAAATTTTTTATAAATAATCAAATTGAGCATAAATACATAATATATTGAAAAATCAACAAATTGAGGGGAAAAAAATGATTTTGAGATATTTTCCCGTTAAGGTTACTTCAGTCATTATACACAACTTCAAAATGAAAAATTTCAAAACTCTTCTGCGTAGTACACACGCGTTAATTCCCTTTTATAGAAACAATTATTGAAAATCAAATTAGGGTTTTTTCATTTCGTTTGCTCCCGCTCTACTTTCTGCTCTCATAAACCCTCAGAATTTAGATTTCATTTGCTTGTTTGAACTATAGCTCATTCAGGTACAGTTTTCTTGTGATGTAATGCTCAATTAGCGATTATTTCTAATTTTTGCTGTATTTTCATGTTTGGAACCTTTTGTTATTGGAATTCAGCTGCGTATTTTGCTTAGAGCTTATTGTTTCAATATTTATCTTTTTGTTTATGTGCTAGCTTAAATTAGCTCGTTATTTTCCAGTTTATGTATATGCTTAAGGGTTAGTTATTGGGATTTCAGCTGCGACTTTGCTTGGATTTATTCAAGATTTATCCGTTTGTTTATGTGTGAGTGTGCTCAATTTATCTCGTTATTTCCGGTTTATGTGTTATTAGGTATATATAAATTCAGCTCATCAGTTATGTGTATACGATTATATATAAGAGAAATGCAGCTAGGTTGGGATTTTTCATGTAATTTATACAATCAGATATTATTGCTATTGCTTTTATGAAGATACTGTGATTTGCTTAAAAGAGCAAGGTCACTCTGTCTACTAATGCCAATTATAATAAGTAAATCTGTAATTATATAGTATTTAGGAACATGGATGTATGAACTAGGATAAGCATTGTGGAAGAGCTTTAATTTTGTGACACGTGATTTATCAAGTGATATTTCTGAATCGACATGTAAATTTCATGCAGTGGAGTGCGTCCATAGACGACTTAATGTAGATTATAATTGTTTATGTATTTGGTACATTTCTTTGTAGTCCATGTATTAACTTTTTATTTGTGTATATGTAGGGATCATAAATAGAAATGAACACTAGTGCAAATAGAACCCCCAGATCTGGGAGGCAATCCCTATTTTTCCAAGATTTAGCAACACCTGTATCATCTCGACGATCTGGGGGAAAATTCTCAACCCCAGGTCAAGCAGCCGCTGTTTCAGCTCTATGGCGTGAAAATTTTGCAAACTCTGATCTTCCTCCACCGCCTGCTTTTACGCTTGAAGACCGTTATGATTTTTCCCCCGAATCAGGGATTGATTATCCTATGTCTCCAGAAGTAAAATCAGACCCTAGAACGCCAGTGCAGAGTTTTGGAAGGGAATCGTCAACTCCTAAGAGCAAGTATGAGGCAAGCACTTCATACACTGGAACAGGTAAGCAGCCACAACAGCAGAGTCAGCAGAGTCAGCAGAGCCCTATGGTGAACTCTAGCTGGTGGTCTCCTGCGAAGAGTGGTGGTAGTGCAGAACAAGATGATAAAGGAAAGGGTTCTCCTGTTGATGGTGTAGTTCAACCTGGTGCCATGATACTGTTGCCACCTCCTAGAGAGGTTGCCAGACCTGAAATGGTGAAGAAAAGCTTGGTACCTGTAGGGAACCTGGATGAGGAAGAGTGGGTCACTGTCTATGGGTATATAAGATTCTTGCCTCTTCTTCTTTCCTTATTTTTCTTGTTCTGCTGCTGCTGAGTAAGATTTATATTATATTTGGATGTTTCTTTAATAATATTATAATTATGAAAAATGCATTTTGAATATATAGCCTGATGATACTGAATCATACAACACTGCCACATTTTACACTCATTTATTTTCTTGGTAGTGAATTCAGTTGATGAACAATGCAGCTCAAGTATTTTGTGCTTGTTATTTGCGGATTAATTTTTGGTTTCGTGTAAAGTTTCTGCTTAATTGGGTAAATGGGCATTCAATAACCTAGCGCAGTTATTTGCTTGTGGATGTTATTTAACGGATTCTGTGTCTGTAGACTTGCATTGCGCTTCAAGCTATTATCTAGTAAAAGTAATATGTGATTTGATATAGTATAAGCTTAGCGAGTCTCAATACATAGATACTTCCTTGGATATGGTCTTGTATCTCCAGTTAAATGAGAAAAAGTTAACCTCAGAGAGGCAACTTGAGGCAGTTTATGTCTCAAGAAGAAGATTACTGACAATGTGTGAGATATATATCTTAATTGGGATGCAAATATTCTCTAGGTTGTAGTTATTGTAATGTGAAGATTTCCACATTTTTGAAGGACCTTGAGCTACATAATTTTATTTGATATTGATTTATCCACTTCATGCTGTGCTTGATCTGACTATGCATTCCAACCTTTTCATTAGATCTCTTTTTGGTAGAGAGCTAAAATGATCAGTTTCTGACCACTAGGTCATGTTTTGATGTTATAATGATTTATTTCAATTTTGTTCCAGATTCTCACCAGCTGATACCAATCTTGTTTTGCGGGAGTTTGAAAAATGCGGGGTGATCCTGAAACACGTTCCTGGCCCAAGGAATGCTAATTGGATGCACATCTTGTATCAGGTTATCTTTCTATCACTATTAGCTGATAGTTCTATGTTAGTTTCCATAAACCTTTTGCTATATTGATTTAACTCTACAAAACAGACGCAATTAAACTTCATAACTTATCATCTCTTTTCATATGGGATGTTTTTAGCAAATGTCATATGGTTGTAGACTGATCAATTGACTCGGTAAAAATTCCATGTACACCATCCACTTATTGAGTAACTAACACTGAGGTTCCAAGACACCATTGTCCGATCATGACAACTCGCAAAATAGGGGGTGAAATTATAATATACTTTTAATGACATAAAAGTTATGGTAATTTCTCAAACTTTTGAGGTGCTTTTCATAATTAGGGTCCCTCGTGGGGGGTGTCGTGTAATTTACCCTCTGAATGTTGATTACCCTAACTTCCTATTGTGCGAAATCAATAGAGTTTCTTCTTCCAAATGTAAGTGCCAATAGAAACTCTAATTTAATGCTTAGTAAGTAAATCATGGTGCAGAATCGATCTGATGCCAATAAAGCACTCAGCAAAAACGGGATGGAAATAAACGGGGTTCTTATAATTGGAGTGAAGCCCGTGGATCTAATGCAACGGCAAGCACTAAATGAGAGACTCAACAATCAAGGGTTTATGCCTTTACCCCCACCTCATTCAAACAGAAACTCAGAGTCAAATGGCTTTAAAGTCTCTCCTTACCCATACTATCTTCAGAACGGTAGTTCTAACGCTCGACAATCTGGTGGGACCATGGCTACACCAGCAAAATCAGTGTTGTCGAAAATAACGGACTTGATGTTTGGCGTTTAGTAGTTTATTCTCTTACAAATATCGTCTATTTTCGTGTATTGGTTTTGTTATATGTGGTAAGTTTTACTGGTGTTTTTAGAAGGGTGGAAAATGGTTAACCATTTTTCAGTATCATTTTCTTGATGTTTCGAATGATTTGAACATGGGAAGATATACAGATTTGCCATCTTTTTTAATGAAGAATTGTAATAGAAATCAGTATAAAATTTATGGGATTAAATTCAGTTGTTTTTTGATTAGTTATTGTTTTTGTGGCTTTACTAGATATCCTTTGCTCGTGGTACATGGTTTATATGTACAATCAAATTATTTCTATAGTTGATTTTTAGAAAAAAAATTGTAATTTTAGTTTCATAGAAAATTTTTTAAAAAAATTACAAGTTTAATTTTTTTCTCTGAAAATTCAATAAAATCCAATGAGCCTCGGACCAAGACGCATAAGGATGTATAAAATAAAAGATAGCTTCTATATCAATCCGCAATATTCCACCTCATTTTCCCCTTTTTATATAGTATTGGGTCTAGAGTTCAACATAAAAAAATTGTATTTTGACAAAAAAAAATGTATTTTGACATATGAAAGTTCTAACACGGTAAAAATTAATTTATTTTGATGCTCCAGTAAAGAATACAATCAACATAATGCACTGCAACAAATAATGGGCTTCACCACCTCTTAGGCCCAAACTAATCCAAATCAGACCAAGCCTGGCCCAACTCTCTGTGGGCTTTACCCACGACCTATAACTACCCGGAACCGCCATGCTCCACTACTATTTCAACTTACTCTCCAATTTGAAATTAATTTTCCCTCTATTTTATTACACCATATATATACACACACTATATATATATATATATTTCACTATAATGAAAACCTCGTTAGAATTGAAAGAAAAAAGAAGCTATTTGTTGATATCAATTTGCTGCAAGAACAATAAGATACAATAAACACTAAAATAATGGCATTTTCTATGGGTATTTACTTTGTCACTTTGTTTATGCTTAACATCATGATCACAAGTTTTCCTCCGGCGGCCATGGCGGCTGAGGAATTCAAAGTTGGCGGCGATGAGGGGTGGCGGCAGCCTGCCGCCAACGAAACTGAAATGTACAGTCAGTGGGCTGAAAAAAGAAGATTCCGCGTCGGAGATTCTCTCCGTGAGTTCATATCATTTTTCATTATCTTAATGCATGTAAATAATTAACGTTTTGGTTTTCAGTTATGCAATTTTTGGGATCATCACGCATGTTACATACTCGTTTAGATAATAATATTATACGTCATAAGATCTTATTTTTTTGGAATTTTTAGATTATTCATAATAATCCATTTATGAGGCGTGTATATATCTATATATTTTCATTATATAAATAAATATTATCGAGACTTAAAGTTTCAAATGCTGCTATGATCGCTTTTAGGTGTTAGGGTTTTCAATTCATTTCTGATTCTAACCCTAGTTAGAAACGATCATCTTCTATTCTTTTTTAGTAATTTAGAATTATAGAAACTCAGGATCATGCACATTTGAAATAAATGTCATTATTTTTTATTATGCATAAAAGGGTTCTAATGTTATTGTATCATGCAAATAAATAGGTTTCGAGTACAAAAATGATACATTACTAATGGTGGACAAATGGGGATACTATCATTGTGATTTAAACAACCCTATCTCAGTATTCAGAGATGGAAATACGGTCATCAAACTGGATCGACCCGGCCCATTTTATCTCGTGAGTGGCGAACCGGGTCATTGCAAAAACGGGCAAAGGTTAATGGTGGAGGTTTTTATCCTACACCCCAAATCTTCGTCGTCTATGGCGCCATCACCATCTTCCGGGGCAAGATCGATTTCGTTTATGCTAGAACTGGTTTTATTTTATGTGCTTATTTTTTGCTATCTCCATTGATATGTTAGTACTAAATTAGGGTTTTATATTAAGTTATGTAATTGTTTTTGTTTTATCATTTGATTTTGTTTAGGGTTTTTTGATTTTATGGTTTAACATGTATTTATGTTGTTGTAATGTTGCTTATAAGATGTGAATTATAATTTCTACTAAATTGGTTTGGTTTTGATGTAATTTAGTTGTTGATTTGGCTGGTTATATGATAAGCGTAATTCATTTACTTTATAAATTTCAAATGTTTAACGATTGAATATGAGATAGAATTTTTTCGAATAATAAAGCCATGCACATGCATATTAAGAATTCAAGAAAAAATATAGTAAATTGGAGTTTTTTATTTCTAATTTGTATTTAATCGTTCTTAGTTTCTAATATCAAATGCTGATGTTATTAATTTAATATTCGATGTAATAACGATATAACCGTTTCATTCTAAAAAATCAAAGAAAAATAAAAACATAAATCATAAAAAAAATTATATATAAAACTATGTGGCATAGTAGTAGACTATGGGAGTGATTTGATTTTATGACTTTGAATTGGGTCAAAATATTTATTGATTTTTTTTTTATCAATTATCAGAAAAATAAAAACTTTTCTTTTAGGCTGAAATATACAACGCAGGACAATTGAATTGACAATGGTTATTATTTAGGATTTGTCTATTCTCAATGGCATCATTACAATAATGAAACAAATCTTAAAAACAAATTAAATGCCTGGATATTTGTCCCTTTCCTTTGGTTAGGAATATGGTGCCAATGAATAATCGCACGAAAGAAAAAGAACAATGAAAGAACACACAAATTATTTATCCAGTTCGTCAAAAAGAATTTTGACTACGTCTGGGGGCGCTGCCAAGCCAGAATATTCACTATATGAGATTAAATTGTGATGCAATGAGTTACAATGATATTAGAGCTATTTATAATACAAGATACGTAACCCTAATAGGACAAGGATTACATAATCCTAATAGGAGAAGAATTACTAATTCGAATAAAAAAAGGATTAGAGTCCTAATAGCAAAAGGATTAGAGTCCTTCAGGCTCCATAACTAAACAATCTCTCACTTGGAGACTGAACTCAACAATCAATGTAACCATCCATCGATCTTCTCATTCAGTAGCCCATAATGGTCTCGGCAGGGCCAAGCCTCTCAACTCAGTTTCTGAGGCCAATTGAAGCCATGCATAGCTTCAATTTCTCTAAGATCACACTCTTAGTCAACAACTGTCTGTTAGATCTCCATAGCGAAAGTTTCGGCGTACTCGGTTCTGCTTCAACAACTACCTCATCATTTTGCGTAACTTTGCTCCCACCCGAGTTAGAGATATCTAACTCAATAACCTCGGAATTTTTAGCCTGAGTACCCGCATTATCAATTTGTGGTGCTCCCAATCTATCCTTGTACAAAACCTGTTCATTGAATATTACATCTCGACTACGAATTATCTTCCGATTCTGTTCATCCCAAAATCTATAACCAAATTCATCACCACGATATCCAATAAACGTACACTTGACAGAGTTAGCATCCAACTTACTCCTAGCAGTAGGATCACTGTTTTCTCCTGCAAGAGAAATACAGTCTTTGGTGTTAGTTGTCATATATAATGTACTTTCTTTCTTACCTCTAGCCAGTATCATGGACCCTTTGGTTATCTTCCAGGTACTGCAACTGAAAGTCACAATGTATCCATCATTACCTAACTGTCCTACGGAGACCAAATTTCTTTTCAAACCAGGAATATGTCTCAAATCACGCAACTGCAACACGCTTCTATTCGAAGTTTTAATTGAACATCTCCCTTCCCCACGATTTTCAAAGGCACATCAGCCAGATAATCCTTCCCGAAATCTCCGGAAGTATAGGCTATGTTTGGATTTGTTTTGGGAGTGTTTTGGCCAGAATTTTTGGCCAACGAGTGTTTGGCTTGATAGTTTTTTCATCATCAAAAAGTTCAAAATTTTGAGCCAAAATAGCCAAAAAACACAAAACCCATTCTCTCCAAAAGTCATAGATGTCTAATCACAACCTTCTCTCTCCCACTTGGAGCTCCTTCCAACTCTCTCTCTCTTTACTTTTTCTTACATTATTTATTATTTTACATTGTTAATTAGAAACAATTCTCCATTACTTGTACAAAAATTTATAAGAAATATATATATCTATTGCCAATTGATCATAAAAAAAAAATCTTACAAGGAATTAGTCTAATAGGAATGGCTGAAAGATTACCTACCAAATATCATATATATGTATAGGGAATATATATGTAAACAAATAAATATTAATGAATATACCATTATATACATATTAAATAATTTAGTTGTTTATATTACTAACAAAAGCAATAATTATAGCTCCAAAATCAAATTCGGCTATGTTCAGTTTCGTTTTAGGCCTGGTCCAAATATTTGATCAAATTGTGTTGGTTTGTACAATTTGGGTTAGGAAAAACTCAAAAAATCTGGTCCATTGATAAGAAGTAATTACATCTGATGCGCGAAATGTTATCGTCATATTCGATGAAGTTTCTTAATATCTTTTTAAATAATTGTGTCTCATTTAATAATATATTTTGACTTAAATTATTTATATTTAGTAATATATTTAACTTAAGTCATTTATGTAAATATTTAATAATTATTTAATCATTTTAAATTGTAATATATACAATTATTATATCTTCATCTATAATATAATTATTACAAACTTAATATTATAATATAATTTTTAATCATTATTTATTCACTAATAGACAAAAACTGTCATGATTTGACTGCTACAGTAACTTATGTTTCCTCTCAAAACAAAACCAAACACTATCTCACCAAAAAAACACAATCAAAAACCAATTCTCAAATTAAACCAAACACTATCTCACCAATAATGCACGTGTCCCCAAAAAAAATTCACCAACAATTCTCACCAAAATAACCAACCAAAACAAAACCAAACATACCCATAATGTTCCATTATATCAGCATCACTGCAAGAATGAAACGATGCTCTAGAATCAAAAATCCACAATTCCAATGGACTGCTCACACTCAATATCAAAGCGTCACTGATATATTCAGTTGCTGCATTAGCTGATTTCTCATTCTTCTTGGGTGCTGTGCACTTGTTCTTGTAATGACCAACTTGCTCACAATTCCACCACTTTATCGAACTCAGGTCCTCCTTATTTTTGTCTCTCGACTTTGACCTACCTCTGTTCGAATTCTTTGATTTCGATCTGCCTCTATTTTCTGTATTCAGAACTGGTCCCGAAGCTATACTTGATTCTTTCCTGCGAATTTCTTCACTTATAATCAGATCTCTTACTTCGTCAAATTTCAACCTCTCTTTCTCTGCTGAAACACTAACGGCGGTAACCGCTCCATTCCAACTTTCAGGCAGAGAAGACAACAGAATTAGAGCTCTAACCTCATCATCAAAATCAATCTTAACTGAGCTCAATTGGGCTGTAATCAAATTGAACTCATTAAGATGCTCAGCCACCACATAACTCTCTGACATCTTTAGGTTAAAGAGACGCCGCATAAGATGAACCTTGTTCGCCGTTAATGGCTTCTCGTACATGTCTGCTAAAACCTTCAGAATACCTTTGGTGGTTGTCTCCTTTGTCGTATGGAACGCAACGTTCCTTGACAGAGACAAACGAATCACACTCATCGCTTTCCTGTCAAGCACCTTCCACACTTCGTCTTTCATATCCAACGGATTATCACCAAGGGGCTGATATAAATCTTTACCATACAGGTAATCTTCGATTTGCATCTTCCAGAACCCAAAGTCCGTCTCGTCAAACTTTTCAATCAGCGTTTTCCTTTCACCCATCATATCCGCTCCCACTCGACCTGGAGCTTTTGATACCAGTTGTTAGGAATATGGTGCCAATGAATAATCGCACGAAAGAAAAAGAACAATGAAAGAACACACAAATTGTTTACCCAGTTCGTCAAAAAGAATTTTGACTACGTCTGGGGTCGCTGTCAAGCCAGGATATTCACTATATGAGATTAAATTGTGATTCAATGAGTTACAATGATATTATGACTATTTATAATACAAGATATGTAACCCTAATAGGACAAGGATTTCATAATACTAATAGGAGAAGAATTATTAATCCTAATAAAAAAATGATTAAAGTCTTAATAACAAAATGATTAGAGTCCTTGAAGCTCCATAATTCAACACTTTTATCACTAATATTCTAAATCTTTATGTATAAATTACATCACTTATCATATATGTATTGTTATATATTATGAAAAATAATATTTAATCTCAATAATTTTTCAATGCTATAGAGAAAAGGATTAAGACATTTGAAGTCAAATATTAATTTTTGAATTTCATTTTTTTAATGTAGATGTATAATATATTTAGTTAATTCACAATGTTTATTTATGGGATGTCGACTCACGAATTAATTATGTGAGTTTAAACTTTAAATCAATCAATAATACAGACACCACAACTAAAAGTTACAAAAGAATGATTAATAAATATAGTGACTTCAAATAATAATCATTATAATTAAGGATCCAATTGTGAAATGCATACTTAAATTAATTATGGTGGGCCTATAAGTTTAGATAATTTAATCTTTTAATTACAAATTTGACAAGAAAAATCACCTATAAATTATAAACCACATGAACCATAAAAAGTAGATGGATTAACTAAATTAACATCATTTGATGGTTGATTGGTTGGATAATATTTTGTGACAATTATTGGTCAAAAAGCAAATTTCACCACTTTTGGATCACTAACACTCAATTAGGATTGTATTTTGTTAAAATTTAATTTAGTTACTAGTAAACTTCAAATTTTATATATAGTTAAGTATTTATTACGTAAAACAATAATTGAACTCGAGTAATTTAAGTTTTCATTCATATGTTTATTATTTTTAATTAATTTAGTTGAGTTTTAATCGAGTTCGAAAATTAAATTCTGATTATTATATGAATAAATTAAGCTCAATCAAACCAATAAAAATAAATTCTAAGTCAAATATTGATAATTCAATTTATTTTTCAGCCCTACACTCAATTTGGTTACAATATTTAAAAATAGAAAAGATTGAATGTTTTATCTTGAAATTTTTGTTGTAAACTTTTGTTAAGTGCTCCATACAATTTTGTTTTAATTGAAGAGTTGTCCAATTTTTACATGATTGTTTTAGGGTTGTGGCTGCCTAATCTTTAATTATTTAAATTTTAATTTAACCGAAACATTATTAGTGAACAGTGGTTAAATTTTATGTTTATTGCTGAATTTTTCTATCTAAATTCTAGAGTTGTGACTAGCAATAATTGTAGAATTTCTCATTGCTCTATAATTAGTCCTAACGAACTATTATTTCTATTAATATCAATATTAATTCCCCACCAAATAATCTTTTTAACAAGAAATAAAACTATTTTTTGTTTATATATATACTAATGAAATAAAAATGAGATAGGTGAGCCATTTGGTCACAAGAAATATATAATGGGAAAGACAATTCAAAGGGTGCTTATAAGTTTTGGAACAAACACTATTTGAAATAAATATGCAATTGTTTTTTTATTCGTAGTGAAGATCTAGAAGAAACATAAAATAAAATTATTGTCACAATAATATAAAAAATCGAATTTTAAAATTTAATTTTGACAATTATACAACTGTTTTATACGAGAACAAACGTATGAAACTAAACAAATAGTGTTCGTAATCAATTCGGATTCTCTATTTTAAATGAATTTCTATCTTTTATTATATTTATTTAAATGCATGTTACTTCTATGATATTTTTCTTATAAAAATAGATGACCTAAATTTTATGCATTCGACATATAAACAAATAAATAGAAGAGTATTTGAAACAGTACCTTTTCAAATAAAGAATTTGACGTGGTCATTCAAAAAGTTTATAATTCATTAATTACGATTAGATGGACTCAAATAAGTGTTTTCAACTAATAATTCGAGAATATTGCTTTTAATTAATTTATTTTTACAATTATAAATACATATATGAAAACCCACAAAATATTTGTCACATTTAAATGCCTCATAAGTCTTTATTGTCCCTCAAAAGCTTTAGTGCCAGTTATCATGATTGAGATTGATAGAAACGTGCACGAAAGAGAGCCCCTCAAATTCTTTCACTATTATTTAGTAATTTTTTTTAAAAATTATTTTAGATTTCTATTTTATTTCTTCATGCAACATTTATTTAGGACAAAAAAATCAATTATTCCTTATTTATGATTATTTTCTGGTAGTATTTAATGTGATATTTAGAAGATAATGTCTAAATTTTGAATGAAATTAATCTTGAAATCTCAATGAGCAAATAATTAGTTAATTTTAATTTGGTACTAAATTTTTTTTAACAAATGGGGGAACTTAAATTTAGATTTTTTATTTATTTGAGCAGTCATTTTCACCAATAATTTTTCAATAAGAAGAAAAAGAATTACGTGCAATTGACAAGGCGGTGCCAACAATGATCACCCATTAGGGCTACAATATATATCTTCATATCATTGAAAATCTAATCTAATCTAATTAATTAATTATTTAACACAACTTGTCATTTAAGTTATTTAAATCATTCAATAGGAAACACAATGAATTAAAGTATAAGGGTCACTATTCTAGAATCATCATCTTAATACGTCATAAAATATTTTTATTTTATTTTACATATTTAGGTAGCAAATATGTCATTGTTATTAGTATATATATTTAGATACGATTATCCAATTAAGTTTACTTAGACAGCTTAAATTGAGCTAGCTAGCTTAACAATAAGAGCTATATAATACCTAATAAATAGTATTTTCCAAAAGAAAGAAAGACATTTAATTTGAGCAAAAAATTATTTCTTCCTTAATATAAGACAATCAATAATTTTGTTTTGAATTGCATAGTTCATACTAGAGTCATCCTTTTGTACAATTATTTGAGGAAAATGAATTACGGCCTAATTTGGATTCACAATAAAAATAGATTTTTTTTTAATTAGATGTAGTAATTCAATCCAATTTATATTCTTTTTGAATTTCTAATAATAGAGAATGACATTAAGATATGATTTACCAAACGTTGAAACCAATTAAAACGAACAATTCAAAATAAGAACCAGACTCGTCTGAAGAAAGATTATAAAATTTACACGTTATGATCAAAATGAATATGTATCTTTGTAATGATCAAGTTTAATCATAGTTGAGAATCGTATTTTAATTTGTATATTTATATTAGTAAAATTATATTCTTAAATTTACGAAGTAAATATAAGTTATATTGAATAAATACGAGTATAATAGAAAAATGTTAAACTACATCAAAAGGTAAAGAAAAAGACGCCAACAAGAAAACAATATGTCCACGTCTATGCAATTGGATCCTAAGAAAATGTCTTAAATCTTGAAATAAATCAAATCAAAACGTCGATAAAAAGTTTAAAAAACATATCACACACGTTTTACTTTTCGAGTGAATATATATACTATATAACAAAATATTATTTGATTCCCTGTCGAAATTTGTGATACATGTGGGAGTATATAATAATATTATTTATAAGTGATTGATTACTTTAAGAATTCCTTTTCTAATTTAAAATTCTCTATCTTCTTTGAAATTGTTTACATATTATTGGATATTATATGAATTAATATAAATATATATATATATTTATTTAGAAGCTCGAGCTTAATTCAACCCAAGTCTATTTTTGTTCAAGTTAAGAGCAACCTTAATATTATCAAGTTAAGTTTATGAGTTTCAAACCGACTCATTTACAGTCGTATTTAGAACCATAGATAAGAGCAAATTTGATCTAATATAGGATACACAATAATGAATAAATAATAAGGGAGAGAAATAGAAAAACCCTAAATTTATTTTTCACTTAATTCCTATTTGAGGCAAATTAAAAACATTGCATGATATGGTGACCAAAAACGAGGCAACAAATAATACAAATTACCTAAAACCAAAATAAAAAATACACTCATATTAGCACTATCATATAATTACACCACATGAAACTATATAAAATTAAAAAAAAATTGAAAAAAAAATGATTTATATAATTTGTACAATATACATGAAAACCTAGTGTACAAGCATATTAGCACAAGGCACACCTCCATGCTTTAGCAAGCCCACTTCAATATCTCAAAGCTGCATGGATCGGAAAAATAGTCATAAAAGTCTTTATCCGACGCCCACCACGGCGGTTGCAGCCACCCCTCCGCCGAGTCAACCACCGCCAACTCTCTACTCGACTCGGTCGAGTCATAACTCCCGTCCAAACTCGGTAGCTCAATTATCTGCCCCAACTCATCCGATGTCGTATTGGCTTTAGAACTCGATGAACACTAAAAAAAACACAAGATATTAATGATAAAATGTTGAGTGATAATTTTATAGTCGTAACTAATTAAATATGTTTAGTGAAAAAAAGTTATACCGTGATCAAAATTATATACAAATTATCATTTAAAATAATTAGTAAGAGCATCTTCAACCCAGCGCTACTTATGACGAATTAGAATTAGGGTTCTATTCTGTCTTTTTAATTTTTCATTGTGGTCCTTTTATTTTTTATTTTTCTCAATTTAGCCCATTATAAGTTTATAAAATTTGAATTATTTTCAGTTTGACCCATAATTTTTTTATAGTTATATTTATATCTTATTGATTATATATTTTTCTTTATTTATGCATTTATTTCAATTTATAATTAAATTATAAATAAAAAACTTTACTATAACTTATACATTTTTTTTATTATAGTTGTTAATTAAATAACGTGTATAGTTGTTAATAAATTTTTAAAATATTGAAATGCAAATAATATAAATTTTTACTTATTTAATAATAAAATATTTTTATTTTTATGAATTTTATTAACAAATTATATTTTATCAGGTGAAAATGCATAATACGTAAAAGTTGAATTTTATTTGTGAAAAAATGTAAGATTATAAAAAAGATGAAAAAAAAAATATTCTGAAATATTTTTTTTTTTAATGCGGTTAATAGTGTTATGAGTTAGAAGTAATTTACTGTAATTACAGTATTTTACACTAATTTAATACAAAATCACTATTATATGAAATTGGCTTAATGCAAAATCGTTGTCATAATTAAGAGATGTCAACAAATATCATTGTCGCCATATTCCTATTGTTACTCAACATGTGTCAAAGTGACTATTTTAAAAATAATTGTTATTACATATACTTAATTTTTTTTTTTATAAAAAAAATCATAATTAATATAACTAATTAATGAGTGACAACTTACGCTAACGAAAGATGAAGAGCGAGATGACGACGAGCATAACAAGCTGAGCTCCTCCATCGCCGCCGCTTTGGCGGCGGCGGCTTGCACGTCCCGCGGCGAGAGCGAGTCTGGGCGCGGCAGCGACTCACTGAGTTGAGGGAAGTTGAGAATCGCGGATTTACCCTTGATGCTCAATGCCGCCACGTCGTGAGCACGCGCCGCCATCTCCGCCGTGGAGTAAGTTCCGAGCCAAATTCGAGATTTCTTCCGGGGCTGTCGAATTTCGGAGACCCATTTTCCCCAGCTTCTCATCCTCACGCCTCTGTATATTGGATGTTTATTTCCACTATCTCTTGCTCTTTTTTTCTTATTTTCCGATGAAGATGATGACGACGTTGAAGAATTTCCGGCGGCGGAGCACGGTGGCTCAGCCATTTTTCTGTCAATAATTGAGATATATGTACAAGTAAATAGTATGGAATATGTTTTACATGTATAATAGAGTGAGGGAGAATAATGAGAATTTAATACATTTAGCTAAGTTATATAGTGAAGATAAATAAAGTTAGTTGAGGTTTGATTGAATCAAATAAGTGTGTGGTTTTGAAGCAAAAATAACAACAACAATAATAATAATAATAAATAAATAAAGTCACATAGAAATAAATATTATAATTATAAAGTGTACGTTGGAGTGTGAGAGTGATGGGGTAAATAGTAGGATTTTGACAAATTTGTATGGTTGCACACTTAATGAGAAAAGAGAAAAATATAAAATACATATATAAATATTTTTCTCGATATATATCAACCCAACTAACCAATATATTCAAAAATTGAGTGTATTTGCAAACTCTAATTTTAAATAATTATCAGCGACTTAAATTTGAATTTAAGTGAGACTAATCCAAATTGATTTGGATTTTTTTTAAAAATAAAATTATAGTTATTTTGGACCCATTTAATCACTTATTCATGACCCAAAAAACTCATATAAAGTTAATACTATAATTGAATATTTTGTGAGAAAGATTTTTCTAATAAATAAGTAATATAATAAATCCATCAAAGTTAAAAATTATTATTATTATTTTTTTTTTGATGACAAGGGAACCCGCAGCCGCTACCGTTAGGTGCGCATTGGGTAAACCCCGCTCTTGTGCAATAGCCTGCAAACCACACAAGAGAGGTAAACCAACCTAGGTTGCTCATAGCTGACAGGCTCACAGTAGAGAAGGCAAATAGGCATTCCCTCATCAGGATTCGAACCCGTTGGGGATACACTTATAGGTAAAAATTATATTTTACCTATATAATTTAGTGGAGGAATACACTTATTGCAAGAAGTACAACCAAGCCAAATTGGCCACGTGTATATATGTCCGTTGGGGGGGTCTATTTTGCATCTTCTCACTATTTGTTTTTCAAATATGACTTGTTATTTTTCAAATATGGACCCATATTTGCTCCCCCACCCATCATTTATAAATTTCATTTGAAAATTTAAAAAAATTATAAATACAAAGTTCATATATCATATAAGTCTTGAAGGAATCTAAAAACTATTTAAGTAGTACAATTATTGAATTTTTTTTTTGCCATAATTTGTCCACTTATGCCATGTCATGGGACCCTAATTGTTGAGGAATGAGGATATTAGAGGTATTTTTTTTAAAAAAAATATTAATTGGTAAAAAATACTTTTCGAAAATTAGAGAATCTTAAGTCTTTTAGGCTTCGTTTGTTTGTCAAAGGAATGGAATCAAAATAGAGAATATGATTCCCAAAAATCAAATTACCTTGTTTGGTATTTTTTATTGAATACTATGGAATGCAATCTAATTCCCAAAATATGGGAATTAACTGCTAAGTCTAATCTTAGCGCTTCCCGAAAGATCGACGTAGGCCCCGGAACCAATTTATTATAACAGCAACGAAGAAACTAATTTATTGAGGTATATGTGATTCCCATATCAAGGTAATCCATAAATACAATATAATGCCCTTACTACCCCTAATCAAATATAATACAAAATCAACAAAAATAGTTATTTATTTATGCATTTCATTTAAGTTATTATTTCTGAAGAAATAGTTTCGTATTTTTATTGTCAAAATAGATCGTGATTTACATTTTATTTGATATTTATTTATTGAATGAAATTGAAAAATTGTTATGTTGTTATTGTGATAGTACTTTTGAAATGGTTGTTGGTCACATATGATTAATATATTTTATTTATTAACAATAATATGTTTCCGACTTAAATAATTATCAATGCATTGATATATGAAAAATCCATATATGTATCAATATTTTTAAAAGTCAAACATTATCTAAATAAAAAATAAACATGTTCAATTTAATTATTATTTTTCTAAAAGAAGATAATGCAATTGAACCAAATTGATATCTTATTGATTTTTTATTATTTAACCAAATTAAATATATATGTGTATATACACTTATGTATATACATAATATCAAATATTCTACTATGGTTGAAAATTTATAATTAGATTATAAAATATGTTTTAAAATAAGAGTATTTAAGTCAAAGTCTTTAATTTTAGATTCCATTCTTTATTATATGTTTTTGAACTAAACATAAAAAAGGAATAAATATATATATCCTTGCCCAATTTTTATAGACAAGCAAACACTGTTAATGGAATCAGATTTCTGGTAATCAAATTACCAGAAATCTTATTCCCGTTTTAGATTCCATTCCCTGTCAAACAAACGGAGCCTTAATTAGATAACTTTATAAGTTGAGAAATTCATAAAGTTAATAACCCATTTTTGGCATATTCATGGGATAATTAAATGAAAAAAAAACTTATAATATAAGGTTTTGTTTTGATTATTGTAGTTAGAAAATGAAATCTATCATTCAATATGAAAAGCTAATTAGCCAGAATCTAGCTAGCTAGCAAGGGGTCCAAACCTGCAAATGTTTTATTCATAAAAAAAAATCATTTAAAACTTTATATTATAAGGGTTCAATAAAACTTAATGTGACATATAATACATATTTTATAGTATTTTTTTTTTTGGCAAAATTGATTTAGGTTTTACAAAGTTTGGGCCAGGAAAAATTTGGTCATATTTACATATGAGAACCAATTTTTCTTCTTCCTTTATTTTTAATATATCATTTTGCAAATTTAATTTATGATATTAATTTCAAGTGTTCAATTATTATTTATAATTTATTTATAAATCAACACTTATCATTTATCAATACCACAATAATTTCATTGTGATAAAAATTTGCACCCAAACCACATGTGTTGCAATTAATATAGATATGATTTTCTGTTTTGATATATTTTATTTTAAATATTTAAATATTTGACATTTATCAAAATATTTATATACATATATTAAATATACCTTGACAAATGTGGAATAAAAAATGAACATTTAGAATAGAAAATTGTACAAGTGAGAATCTCTTGTACTCTAAAAATAAAACCAAATAAGAAAAAGAGCATGGAATTTTAAAACAGGGGAAGCTCTCAAAACCGCAAGGATCTTGTGTATTTAATCGATCCAGCCTAAACGTAATAGTGTGCACTGAATTCACCAGATTTCTTCTGATTAAAAGGAATTGGAAAAAATCGACAAATGAGTGCGGGTAAGCCTTTTTTCCCCTTTTTCAATTTAGGGTTTAGGGTTTTATATGTAAAGATGTGTTTTTTTATTTATTTATTAAAGTTCAATTTATTAGATTGAAAATTATTGTTTTTATACATAGAATATGACCCATTATGTTCTGTAGTGAGAACTTAGAAGGGTTGTGATTTGACAATATCTAAACCAAAAATTATAGAGTTTTTGATTTAACCATTTGATGGAACTTTTATAGGATTTATGATGAGATTGTGATTCTCTTCTACTAATTTCACTTATTGATATTTGCAAATTTCCATTACATTCTGAAAAATCATAACTTTTACATGGCCTAATAATTGTGTTCTCAATAATTTTTCATGTTCCTAAATATGTATAGGGGGAGCATTTGGTGGGAATCGAGGGGCGAGACCGGTCCCACCGGAAAAAGGGGTGTTCCCGTTGGATCATATGCATCAATGTGACCTGGTATAATCACATTAGAACCGATTTTTATTAGTTTAACTTTGTTCTTGTGATATATTTTGAAGATCATGAGATAATTTTCAGCTGTTAAAGTTATACTTGTTAATATTGGGGCATTGTTTTTGTTTGCTCTGTTTATGGGGTTGATTATTGCAGGAAAAGAAAGATTATATCAACTGTCTAAAGTCGACAGGCCATAAATCCGATAAATGTAGAGATTTCTCTAAGAAGTACTTGGAATGTCGTATGGAAAAGTAAGTTCATCGATTTTCTTTGACATGAATTGGTAGTTTTTTTTCCTTTATCTTAGAAGTCTATTCGTCTATGGCTTTCAAGTTTTAGTGTATATAAATCGAAATTAAGCTGAACATGGTATTTTGTAAGCTTCTTTGAATTTTCGACAATCTTGAAAAATTGCAGTTTTGAACTTTGTTTAATGGTTATTTGAATTGAACTTGAACCGAGTAAAGCTAGTTGGGGCTTAGGATTAGCCTTTTATGTTTTAGTGTAAATAAATCGAAATTAAGCTGAAAATGGTATTTTTCAAGCTTCTTTGAACTTTCATCAAGCTTGAAAAATTGCCCTTTTTGAACTTTGTTTAATGGTTAATTGAATTGAGCTTGAACGAACTTTAACTTAAATACGAGTCGAGCTTTGGTAACTTGATCTTTTAAACACCTTTTATAACATTTTTAAATTACGAAAAATCCATACGTATCAAAGTTGAAGCGCTAAATTACCCCATATCTTTTAGTGACCAATATGCTGTCATATTCAAACATGAAGATGATAAAGATTTTTGACGAAATTTCGCTAATTACTACACGAAACGACTAATGTGCTACTGCCCTTTTCTGCATGTTGTTGATGATCAAGTTCCAATCTAAATATTTCGAGTATGATGATTTTTTTTTCTTTATTCAGAACTGAAATTTGAAAACTATGTGGAATTTGTTTGTATTCTTACAATCTTGCTTGAATTCAGAGCTTTAAACCGAAATCAAACTCGCGTCTAATCTTCAGATTTCAGCTATAATTTTGTCATGTTTATGTTTTTGTAATTGTTGTATAATTTGCTTCTGCAGGAACTTGATGGCAAGGCAGGATATGTCAGAACTTGGATTCAGAAAGGAAGTAGAATTGCAATCTTCTGCAGATAATAGTGAAAAATAAATTAGATAAATGAATTGAATTTTTTAATGAAATTTACAAACTAGACCATTGTTTTTCAATTTTTATTGTTTTTGTATTACATAATCTCAGATCCATATTTACCAAAATTGTACAATACTATCTAAAGATCCATCCTTTTATTCACATAGATCTTTTTAGATGATTTTTCAATCATGACTAAGGTTGTTCATGGGTCGGATAACTGATCGAACAAAATCGAAACTTTTCAATTTCATTTTTTTTCTTCAAAAAAAATCAATTTTTGGTTATTTTGATTTTGGTGGCCGGTTCTACGAATTGAAAACCAAAAAATGAGGGTTAATAATTTAATAAGTTTCGAGGATTATAAATGTTATTAATCATGGTCACATTTTTTTTGTTCAAATTTCGGTTATCGAAATTTATCGAATTGAACAGTTACCCAAATAGTTCGATTATCGTTATAATTTTTTTCAAAATGAATTTTCGATTAACCGAAAATTCGGTTGGGTTAAACTGAAATGAAACAATCTTAATCATTACCATAAATTAGATTAACTAAGCTTCATAACAAATTCAGACAGAGTCACAATCCTGCTGTACAAAACAAGAAAACTGGATAAGAAAAAAGCAATCTAAATTATATACTAAAATGCAAATAAATCCGAAAAAAAGAGTGAAAATGACGGGGATCAACAAGAAGAAGATGATGTTTTTTAGCTGGCGGGAGCAAATACCTAAACACGTAATTATCTTATTTAATTCTTTGATTGTTACATTAATCATTTCTTTAATCTTTTTCATCAGCCTCGATGGCTTCGCTTAATTAATTAACTTAATTATTGTTTTTTATATATAAGTGCGTGTACCTACTGCATTTTCTCTTTCCTTTTGCTTCTTCTGCATTTCCATGGCCGCTAACAATTTTTCTCTGCGATTTTCAAGCTTTTGCAACCCGTAAGCTCTTTTTTATACCTTTTTTTTTTTTCAATTTTTATTTTCACACACTAGCACACAGTAAATAGTGTAACAGAAGCATGGCTGCGTAGTTTTTTGTGTATTTTTACTATTTTCCTGCTGAATAATTTCTGGGTTTTGTGAATGAGGTAAAAATATAAAAAGTTTTACTTCAGAAAGTGTTGATTGAAGAATGAAATAGTGTTATTGTTGAATATATATCAGGGATGAAGATATAATGTTCCATATATTTCACATTAGTTCAATGAAAAAGGATAAATTGCAGAATTAGTTCCATTAGATGGATCTCTTTGCAATTTGAATTCCAGTATTTACAAATTCATAGAATTAGTCTCATAGGATGCAAATTTCTTGCATTTTTAGTCCAAATTATCAAGATTGCAATTTTTCCTCAAAAAATCAAACCATAAAACCACACTACTTTTGCTGCAGAAAAGCTGTTCTATCAGAGGATAGATCAAATTTCAAGACTAATTCGATAAACGTCAAAGAGCAAGAAAAACGTCGATCATCAAAACACATCCTTAAAAAACAAATTTTCCTTACACATACGTCCACATCCCATAAACCGAAAAGGCTACCTCCAGGAGCATTGTCATCTACAGCATCTGTTACAGACTCTGGCGATAGCATTTTAGAGGACGAGTGTCGTTTAGCCAATCCTCAAGCTAATGAAACAATGGAGTTTAATAGAGTGAATAGTCTTGTAAGGGTATTGCATGAATCTGCTCGAAGCTTTTCTCTTTCTGTACAGAAGCTTGAATTTGTAAGAACAGGACCAGCTATTGCAATGGCCTGGAATGGAGTCGATGTCCATGCCTGGCATAAACACATGTCATATCAGGTTTGAATGATCTATCAAAAAGTATTTGAAATTTGCGAAAAAACGAGATTTTGAATGAAATAAGTTGATTTACGGGTTCATTCATCCAGGTTGCAGTTTATGCTTTACTTAAAGCAGCAATTCAAGTGGAATTGTTTCTTTCTCACAATCGATCCAACAACCCTTCTCCTGTTCACAAGATGTAAGTCAAGGGACTATATATATTCGTCAAACTCATAAAAAAACTTACTTAAATACAGGGAATATTGCATTTTTGGTACACTAAAGTGGCCTGCATGTTTGTTTGGTACACTAATATGGGGGGATGGCAATTCGAGTACACTAATGTGGGGTATGTGCAGCAATTTGAGTACAAAAATCGCCGGAAAATTCGATTTTGACCTTCAATTTGGGATTTTGACTTTAATTTGGGTATTTTGACTTCAATTTGGAGATTTGACTATAATTTGGGAATTTTGACTTCAATTTGGAGATTTGACTATAATTTGAGAATTTTGAAATTAGTTTGATTGGATTAATTTCTCAATTTTATCTATTTAAAAAAGAAGAAGTCAAAATCTCTTATTTTGGTCAAAATAGGTCAATTTTAAGACAAAATCCCCAATTTTGGTCAAAATTAATTAGTTTTCCGGCTGAAATCGAATATTCCGGCGAAATTTGTATTTAAATTGCCAAACATATCCCACATTGGTGTACTCAAATTGCCATCCCCATATTAATGTACCCAACAAACGTGCAGGTCACATTAATGTACCAAAATGCAATTATCCCCTTAAATACACTGTGTACCTTAACGTTTTCTCATTTCATGTGGACCAGCCTTTGTCCAAACACAAACTTTCTTGGAGACCATATAGAGAGTCAGTTGAATGCAAGAAACCCGAGATTGGTAGAGTGGTTTCAAACGGTGGAGCTTCCTCGTTTAGCTGCATTTTTTATGCCTCTTTTCAAGAAATGGTCCATGGAGTATGCTGGAAGGTTGATACATATAATTATTTACTAATGCAAAATAATCCTAACGATATATTTGGACATTGATTTGAAACGAGGAAAATATTTTCCTTACCAAAATCCATGAACCAAACAGAGCCTACTGCTACATTTGGATCAAATGGGAAAAAAGAAATCGAAATCCAAGGTCCAAAAAAAGCCTAAAGCTATGTTTGGTTCTTGGATTTTGATGAGGTCAAAGAAAAGGACTATATTACACGTGCTTCAGTTTATAGTACTTTGCGCTTTGTTTTATTTATCATTCTGATTTTGCTTCTCCTTTTCCTCACCAAAACCCAAGAACCAAACATACTTAAGGGTGTGTTTGGATTCAGTGATTTGGATTTGGGGAAGGAATTTGGAGGAAGGATTTGAAATGACACCTAAAATGGAGACATTTGAAACCCACCGTAGTTATGGAGAAAATAGCTCAAAGTGAATGTCGAGTGATTTGAAATCCATTATAACTTGGATACATCCAAATGAACTTCATGGATTTGTTGACGAATTTGAAATCCATAGATTTCAAATCCTTCAATCCAAACACACCATAAGTGTTCTATTGTGAAATCTAATAACAAAAAGAACTCAGTGGTGTTGCAGGAACAATTACGGCTATTACTTGTTGTGCTGCTTTGGGAAAGTTAGGTTCAAGCAGAATTTCATGCTCTAGATTTTCGACTGCCATAGCAGATGCATTAATAGAGCTCATGACTATGGCACACGATCTTGTTTCTGTGGACAAATTGAACCACTTAGCTACCGAGGCTGGATTTGAAGACGATTTTTTGGCGCATTTTGGACGTAAAATACTCCCGAGTAAGAATATTGAAGATATCGAATTTTGGATTGGATTGGTTCAGACAAAACTCTTTTTGGCATTCGAGAGAGAGAGTGTTCTTAAAGACAGACACAATCTTTCAGACAAGGTTGTTGTTTAGGCCTCAGTTTCATATCCTATCAAGAAATGTAAATTGCACAAACCCCCCTGCATGAGACCCTATTTACGTAAATATTATCCCCGGGTTAATTGCAATTTCATATCAATGAGGGTGATATTAGACAGCCCTGATTGTTGTTTTAAGGTTGTCATGATAATTTGCAAATCTCTGTGGGCTTTTGGACAGATTATCGACTTGTTTATGTTTATGATAATTATTTTTAGCAGATTGACGAAAGTACTTTAGCTACAATCGGGCTATTTGCTTATCTAGGAAGAGAATCGAGATTATTCTTGTCAAGGCACAATATTAAGGATTTAGATGAGCAAATCAACAATTTTCTGAGGTACATTCTTACATATGTTAAATTTCTTGTCTTAACTTTGATCAAAGTTATTGAAATGGACGAGCTCGTTAATTTGCAGCTACTTAGAGTGTGGTATCCTCTTCATATATCCCGAAATTTCAATGTTATCAATGTATCAGCTCTTGGTAGAGGTTAGTTTCCCCATATAACGCTTTCGAAACACGATAGTCTAAAATCGATGGCTGAGATTTGTTTTTAAACAGGTGATTGTTGATGAGATTGGATGGCTCGATTTTTTCGCAACATATAACGGTCAATTCTATCAAGATAGGAGGAGATCTAAGCAGCACCCGATTCAGGCCGAGCAGGAGATTATACTGTATGCTGTTTATACAACATGTTATGATGTAATATCGGGATTCGCTCATTATTGCAGCTCGAAACAGCAAGCTTTAGACGGTGATTTGTTGAAGTTCTTGCTTAAGAGGTGACCAACTCTGAATTATTACAATAGTCGATGTGGTAGTAATAGGGGTGGCAATTGGGTTGAATGGGTTGGGTTTGAGTCGGGTCCATTTGGGTTGGGCTTGAAGTAAAATATGCATTATAGTTGGACCAACAAGGACCCAAAGTGAACCCAATAAGGACCCAAAATGGACCCAATAAGGACCCATTATGAATCAAAGTGGTGTAAAAGGTTGTCGTAGAGTGTAAAATGTAGATTATTGGCTCAAAGCGGAGAATATGGACCCAATTTAGACCCGAATTGGGCCCAATTTAAGACCCAATTGGACCCAAATATTATTAAAAGTCAATCCAGTTGGAACTAAAATGCTAAAATGTTAGGATCCAACCCACCAAATATATGTATGGACCCAAATTGCCACCCCTAGGTAGTATCCATATGAGTTCCTAAGAATTACATATCAACACTCCATTCTGATAGTTTTTCAGCACTGTATATTGTTATAGATAACAAGTGTAATGAGCCTTTGAGGATTTGCGTATTATTAAGACATCCTAGATCCTGAAAACTACAAACATAGAGTGAAAATTGTAATATATGTTTTAAAGACGGGATGGGATTGTCATATGCTTTTACTCAAATGGTACGTTTTGGTAATTATTCAGAAACATGTGAGGGTATCTATATGTAATAACCTGTGATATGATTGAAACTCATGTTCGATTTTCTGTCCTTAGTCAGGGCCTGCTAGAGACATGTTTGGATTACTACTGGGCCGCCTATGATAGACCAGGGTAAGCTCGTTCTCGTTTGATTTTTCCTAAGGTTGTGTTTGGATTTACGGATTTGAATTTCGGAGTCATTTGCATAGTGATTGGAAAAAAAGGCTCAAAATGAGTTATATTCATTTGAAGTCCATAGCTTCCAACTCCTTCAAGCCAAAGTTCCAAACACATCCTAAGATAAATTTAGCCTGATGAAAGTGAAAAAAAGGAAACATCTAAGATTTGATGGTAATTTTTTGTTCGTTTACTTTTCTCAAGCAGTGATTTGCCACGAATAGGCGAAAGAAACGGGCCCGATTCGATACCCCCGTTTCTGATAAAGGGCACAAAGAATCCATCTTTAATGATCGATGCAAGACAGATACTAGATGAATCGAGAATTAGAGAAAAATATCGACAAGAATCTCCAGACTCACAGGTATAACTTTCGATCGACTATTTTTTTTAGAATATAAATAAAATATAATGATAAAGAAACAAATTATCCCGTTTCAAATACAAACTAGCTAGTGAAAAGTAAAAACACACACAAAAACCACATTTTGTGTTATAGGTTGGAAGCTCATATTCTACTTCATCATCAAAGCCCGTTCGACAAAATTTTCTCAAAAAATACACCATGAAACTCGTAGCTGCAAGTTGTGTAAGTTCCAGTTTTGTGTATTGACTTTTGTTGTTCGTATATAATTCTTTGTGATCTGTAACTATATATATATATATGTATGTATATATGTATTATAGGATGTATGGATGGGTACTCAGTTGCTCTTTGTGGACATTTCGTACACGCTAAGGCTTGTAATGAAGAAATTGTGTGGCCATAAGTTTACAAAAAGGGAGAGGACGAAAATGCAAAGAACGGTTGCTGATATTGGCACACTTATCCCAGTTACAATACTCATGCTACTCCCTGTAAGCTCGTTTTTTTTCGATAAATTTCGGGTTTTAAATTTACTTTTATGTGATTATTGATTATAAATTCAAATTATTTATTTATGTAACTACTATTAAAATCCAATGCAAAACATTTCTCTCATAGCAATATGTGTCTATTTATTAGTTATTCTTAAGGGGTCTATTGGCTTCTCAATCATCAAATAAACACGATTTACTTAGTTTTATAGAAAAATTTCCATCAATTTCTTCGGTATCTAACTAATATTCCTACAACATAAACAAATTTGTCGGGATTAAGACATCAACATTACAAAGTATTAATCATTAACCTTAATTTTATCAGGTTTCAGCTGTGGGACATGCAGCGATATTTGCTGCAATAAAAAAATACATGCCGTTTTTGGTAAAAATCGTATTTTTCTTCCATTATGTATTTGTTTTTTTTTTTATCGATTTTCTTTTTGTTTATTGTTTTCGATTGCATTTTTTTCGACTAGATTCCTTCTCCTTACTCGGACGAACGTCTCAACTTAGTGAAGCAACTGAAGAGAACGAAGAAAAAGATGGAAATTCAGCGAATTAACGTTGAAAATTTAACCTCTAAAGTTGCTTAAGACATATAGATCTCGTTTGGTTAGACTAATTTTTTCTTACATTTGATCTGTATATATGTGATGAAGAATATGTATCAACATTTGAGGGATAAAAATTTATCTTTTTGTTATAGGAAATGTATTATATGTGTTCAAAATTCAAATAAAATACACAATTTTGTTTTTGGTTAAGATTATTATCTAATACTCAAGCTAAGTTATAGCAAATTGTGGATAAATATTTTAAATTATTAATTCAACATTGTTACATGTCTTTTGTAGGAGCCTTCGAGACAATTTTAATTATTTATGTTACTTATACGAATATTTGTAATTATATTGGAACTAGATATGAACTCTAAATTACTCAATACACTTGGACATACTACTTTTTTCTTTTTAAAAGATTATTTAGCAAATTAACCAAATCCTTGAAGGGATACAAGACTTAGGGTGAGTTTGAAAGTATGAAAATATAATCACCTTATAAAAATAAGAATTGTGCTTGGGTATAAATTGCACTTTGAATCTCATATTACATAGACGTGTAGTTCTTTCAGCATAAGTATATACAGATATATACAGATATCTGATGTCTGTTCATGTATTTTTTAATAGCTTGAACGTAGAGTAGATAAATTTAATCTCTCGAATCGAGTTGCGTAAAGAGAAATCATGTCCAAAATTGGTGCCTGAAATGAGATTCGAAAGTTTATTATTTTTAGAATCACAAATCACTTACTACTTAAATTCAATTTTTTTGAATAATTCATGCATTTAATACAAAAGTATGACTACTAAAGATTTAAATTGACAAAATCGAAGAGAGAAAAAAAAAAAGGAAATTTTGAAAAAAAAAAAAAAAGAATGGCCCACAAAAAGGTCATAGATTTTCTATCCAATCCAAAAACAACAATAATTTCTAACAACCTAAAAACAGATATTGTTTTTCTTTGTTGTTGTAAGAGTCCTTAAACCCTTCAAAAACACCCAAAGATTGCATTATAAAAGAATGCCCCAAATCACAAATCTTCGCCTCCTTCTCTCCTCCGCCCCTTACCACCATCGCCGCCCCTTCTCCGCCGCCCCTTTTTTCTCTCCCATATATCTCTCCTTTTCTAATTCTTTCCCGTTTATTCCTAAAACCCACTTCAAAAAACACAAAAACAAGCCCCTGTTTGCCACTTTTTCCTCGTATTCGGGAAAATCTTATGATACTAACAATCGTAATAGTGACAAGAATTCACGCTGTTTTATCAGGAAGAAAAGTACTTTGAGAGAGACTTTGAAAAAGAAGGATAGTTATTCGAATAATAGTGATAAGAGTGGTGTTTTAGCGATGGAAGAAAGAGAGGGAAGTTTGAAAGGTAAAGGTGAGGGTTTAGGGTTTAACAGAAAGAGGGCTGAGGGTAAAGATGAGAATGATAGGCCTAAAAAGTTGCACCTTAAAGTTAGAACCCTCAATCCGGCCAATACAATTTCATATGTTCAGGTAATGAATTTTTTTCTTTATTTGAAATTGGTTTTTGTTTAATTTATTTGAGTTCGTTTGATTGTTTTTGTTATGTGTTTTTTGCGGTTAAATTGTTTTTTCTTGTGTCTGGTTTTTGTTGATCGCTGGAGTAATTCATGATAAGCATATTTCAATTTCTTAACACATACATAGTTGAAAATTGCAAACAGAATTCTAGATATCTTTTATTAATTTGATTAGACAGGGACTGTTTTCGAACCTATAAATATGATATATTGAAAGTGATATTTGCTACATTGTATCATTAAAGTCTGGTGCTTTAAAGATTATAAGTGCAACTATAATTCAGTTGTGTTATTAAACATAATTTGGTAGCAATAAAACTTATGTTTCAGAGTAGAATAAGATTTTTGAAAAGCTTAGAGAGATGTTAAGATAAGTAAGAGACAAATGTAGAACTCCAAATGATATCTAAGGTGAATTTGAAACATTTATAAATGGATGATATGGAATGTTTGTTTTGAAGTGTTAATTACTGATATATGCATGAGTATAAGTGGATATGTTCTGTATACTGGTTCACTTTTCTTTTTGTTGTGCTCAAATTTGAAAATTATTTGTCTTTCTTGCAGATTCTTGGAACTGGTATGGATACGCAAGACACATCACCATCGGTGCTGCTATTTTTTGACAAGCAAAGATTTATATTTAATGCTGGAGAAGTGAGCTTACTTGCCTTTAGTTTTATTTTATTTTAGGCTGTGTAAAAAATATGATGAATCAGACTATGAATTGTTTAGCTAGAACATAGATGTTTGCCTTATGATTTTGCATTTTTGGACAAAATTATATTTGGAGATTTGTACTCATATTCCAGTATACAATACTTTTTTTTTCAGGGACTTCAACGATTCTGTAACGAGCATAAAATTAAACTGTCAAAGGTATTTTATTCTTTAAACCTATATCTGGTCTTATTACGTCTTTATTATCTCAGGCAAATAGTGTTAATTTCTTCTTTTTATACAAATATCTCCAGATTGATCACATATTTCTCTCACGTGTCTGCTCAGAAACGGCAGGTGGACTTCCAGGTATGGTTGTTAAACCATGTTTTTAATACAATTCTCATCTTAATTTTGTTCTTTTTTCTTTTTAAGATAGAATGATAATTGAGATATTAAAACAGTTATTGCAAAAAGTTTGAAATGTAATGTGTTCTTGCTGAAGGTCTCTTATTGACTCTGGCTAACATGGGGGATGAAGGGATGTCTGTAAGTGTTAATTTCATATATTCTTTTAAATTATGTTTATTACATTATTATTTATCATGATTTACGAAATTGTGACTGTAATATTTCATTTTCTGAAGGTAAATCTGTGGGGCCCGTCAGATTTCAGATATTTTATCGATGCCATGAAATCTTTCATCCCTAATGCCGCTATGGTCAATACACGTAGCTTTGGACCAACACCTGGTTCTAATGGATCTCCTACTAGCATTTCAAGGAGCTTAAATGACCCTTTTGTCCTTATCGATGATGAAGTGGTCAAAATATCAGCTTTACTGTTAAGACCAAATCATATAGAAGTTTCTAAGACAATGGACGAAAAATCTTCTGAATCTTGTCTGAATTTAACCAAACCGGGCGATCTTTCTGTTGTTTATATTTGTGAATTGGCAGAAATTAAGGGAAAATTCGACCCGAAGAAAGCTGTTGCCCTCGGGTTGAGGCCCGGGCCAAAGTATCGTGAACTTCAACTTGGAAATTCTGTTAAATCCGATCGTCAAGATATCATGGTATATTGTTCATACCCTTTTGAATTTTGCTTTTAGGGGTGTTTGGCTAAGCTTATTCTATAAATTAATACTCATGGGACCACCAAAATTTATTAATTAAAAGAGTTATTAATTAATCGAAAAATTAATAATTATTAATTATATATTAATTAATACTTTATTAATTTATAATGAAATACTCAATTTACAAACACCTTTCAAACTTCCACATAATTATTATACAATGCATGTACGTATATCAAATGAAGGACCCAATTTGAAATGACCCTTCAATCTCCCACCTTATTATGTTTCTTGTGTTCATTGTGTATTTTAATTATGGACATTAAAAAATATTTTTCATATTTTCAAGAAATCTTCATAAATAATTTATGTAATATGTAATATAAAAGAAATTATTAATTTATATTTTTTATGAGGCCTATAGAAATTATAAAAAATGTATTATCTTATAATTTTAGCGAATTATTAATTTGGCACCCTATCCCCGAGTCGGGACTGGTCAAAAATATTATCTTAGAGAGTTTATTAAATAATTAAGTATTAATTTATCGAGTTTCTACTGTAAGATGTTTTTCCTGACTATTTATTAGAGAAGCTCTTAAGCTTCTAACAACTTATATTGAGATTCTTACCAAACATGTTAGAAGAGCATGTAAACCTTGTAAAACTTGTAAGCTCTATAAAACAGCTTTCGTTTACGAGCTCATGAAACACCTTCTAGTGTTCTTCCTAATATACCCTTGTTCCATTTCGATTTTCAGGTACACCCAAGCGATGTAATGGGACCATCCATTCCGGGCCCTATTGTACTCTTAGTTGACTGCCCAACATTATCGCATTTACAAGAATTATTGTCTCTGCAATGTCTTAACGAGTACTATATAGATACGGCTTATGATGTTCCGGAAAGTTCCAAACTTGTAAATTGTGTAATTCATTTAAGTCCCCTGTGTGTCACAAAGACAGATGATTATCAAATTTGGATGTCGAAATTTGGCGCTGCTCAGCATATTATGGCAGGCCATGAAATGTTTGTTTTTTTTTACAATCATTTTTCTATTTTTTTTCAGTCTTCTTTCGTTTTATTACTAATTCGTTCTTATTTTATACTTTTTTTTAGGAAAAACATTGAAATACCGATTTTGAAAGCAAGTGCTAGGATTTCAGCACGTCTTAACTATCTTTGTCCTCAATTCTTTCCGTCTCCTGGTTTTTGGTCTCTGGATCACCTTAACTTATTGCCATGCTCAAAGGCATCAAATAAGGTACATTTTATTTTATTTCAATATGTTGTGTATCATATTTAGAGTAACTAAATGACGCTTTTTATTTAGTTGATTATAAGCATAAATTTTATTTGATATCTACTTATATCTTAGTTTCACTATCAGAATCTCTTGTCAAGACCCCATATACCGATTGCCGCGGAGAATCTTCTCAAGGTATGAGCCCTGATATAAATGGTTTTCGAATTGTCGGGATTTGAAAAGGGTATCTTGGTAATTTGTTATATACATTGGGTCTCTGTTTAGTCGGTTAACAATATAATATGTATGTATCGAACAGTTTCATTTACGGCCTTATGCAATTCTTGGACTTGACAAAACTGCTATACCAAATTCATCATCGACCTCAGAGATAATTGATGAGCTAATATCAGAGATCCCAGAGATTGTAGATGCTTCTAAACAAGTGAAACATTTTTGGTTCGAAAACGGACAAACTATTAGAGACGAGACATCCTTGGAATCTCATGAGATTATGACTGAAGAGCCATGGTTGCCTGAAAGTTCAGTTCCAAGCTGTCTTGAAGATATAACTCGAGAAGATATGGAGATTGTTCTTCTTGGCACCGGTTCATCTCAACCGTCAAAATATCGAAACGTTAGTTCCATTTTTATCAATTTATTTTCGAAAGGAAGTTTACTTTTGGATTGTGGCGAAGGAACTCTTGGACAGCTAAAAAGAAGGTAAATCTATTTTGTAATCCCGAGTTTCTTTTTTCGTAAATACTTTTTCTTGTGTTATTAAAAGGTTATATTATATAAACGTCCCCTTGAAAAGACCTTAATAACAAAAATACCCTGAGGTTTGAGTGAATTACAATTTCACCCCGTCAGCAAAACCATACTACAATTCGACCCCTGTTCTTCAAATTGTCGGGTTTTAAGGATATTGGCAAATGTAATTATCCAATATTAAACATTTTGCAATATATTTTCATTCAGATTTGGTGTTGAAGGGGCTGACGAAGCTGTAAGAGGTTTAAAATGCATCTGGATTTCACACATCCATGCTGATCATCACACGGGCCTGGCAAGAATCCTCGCACTGAGGCGTGATTTACTAAAGGGATCGCCACACGAGCCCGTAATTGTTGTGGGCCCGAGGCAGCTCAAAAGATTCCTCGATGCATACCAAAGGCTCGAGGATCTAGATATGCAGTTTCTCGATTGTTGGCATACCACACAAGCTTCACTCGAGGCTTTAGAATCAAACGAAGAAAACACTAAGAATGTCGATTTCGGTTTATTTGCAAAGGGAAATCAAATGCAGAGCTTTTATAAGAGGCCAAATAGCCCTACCCAAATTGCTAACGCCACTCCAATACTCAAATCCTTGAAGAGGGTTCTCGAGGAAGCTGGTTTGGAAGCGTTGATAAGTTTTCCGGTCGTTCATTGTCCACAAGCGTTTGGCGTTGCATTGAAAGCCGCAAATAGGGTTAATAAGGTTGGAAAAATGATACCGGGGTGGAAAATTGTGTATTCGGGTGATACAAGGCCGTGCCCGGAGCTTGTCAAGGCTTCTCATGGAGCCACGGTTCTTATACACGAGGCAAGTCATAAAACTTAGTAAATTTTAACGGTTAATTTATATGTAGCACAAGTGTGTAACGTCTTATATACACCTATGCACGTGCACAAAAATGTGGTTTCGATTGTGGAAACTGAATTTGCAGTTCTTTTTAAACGTCCCTTTGCCGGGAAATTGCAAAATTAGATCTGCAACAATAGAGGGGTGGCAAAATTGGTCCGTTATATTTTGGGGTGGCAATTTGGGTCCATACATATATTTTCACCCAAATCCAACTAAGTTTTCAATGTGTTGGGTACTAACATTTTAGCATTTTAGTTCTAACTGTGTTGGATTTTAATAATATTTGGGTCCAATTGGGTTTTAAATTGGGCCCATTTGGGTCTGAATTTGGTCCAACCTATTTTCCACTTTGAGTCAATAATCTACATTTTACACTCTACAACAACCCTTTACACCACTTTGATTCATAATGGGTTCATTTTGGGTCCTTGTTGGGTCCAACTATAATGCATATTTTTGACATTGGACCCAACTCACTTTAAGCCCAACCCAAATGGACCCGACCTAAACCCAACCCATTCAACCCAATTGCCACCCCTAGTTATATTGTTACACTAACATTTGTATACAAAACCCCGTATTGTATACAAACTGCGTATTTATTTGTGTGATAGAAGATGCTATAAATTGTACACAAAAGATTCATCTCCCCACAATCGAATCACTCTTGTAAATACGCTTTATTCTCATAATTTACGCCTTATAGCTTCAACGTTCGATCGAATTTTCGTTTGATTATCGATTCGTCTTGCAGGCGACTTTTGAAGATAGTATGGTGGATGAAGCCATAGCTAGAAACCACAGCACAACTAATGAAGCAATAGAAGTAGGCGAATCTGCAGGAGCTTATCGGATTATTCTTACACATTTCAGCCAAAGATACCCAAAGATTCCGATTTTCGAAGAATCTCATATGCACAAAACTTGCATTGCTTTTGATTTGATGAGTGTGAACTTGGCAGATATACATGTTCTTCCCAAAGTTTTGCCATATCTTAAGTTGCTATTTAGAAATGAGATGATTGTTGATGAATCTGATGATGTAAATTTGGTTAGTGCAGTTGCATAATGTTAGATTATTTTATCATAAATGGGGATAATTATTACAGTGTTTTTATTTATTTTATTTTATTTCATTGTTGTATACTATTATAAATTCTTTTCAGTGTTTTTGGGTTGTTAAATGTCATGAATATATATATATATATATACATATATATTAAATATATTTATCAGTCAACTGTATAATTTGAAGTTTCATCTCATCAAATGAAGAATGGTGAAAATAAAAATTACAGAAGAAATATTTACATAACTTACATAATCTGATAAGATGAATAAGAACCATACATTCACCATAAGCAACACAAATGCATATATATATAGATAGATATATATATCACTATATTTTATCCAAATATCCCAAAAAAATATGGGAATACTTCAACTCAACCCTCACAGCTTAGCTTCATTATTTTCAACATCCCATAATTTCAAAAACCCTTTGAAATCAACAAATCATTTTAGTTTCACTAAATTTAACAAAATCCGAGCCGTTGAAACGGTAAAGGAAACGGTATCAGATACTGCACGACCAGAAGACGATAAGCCCGTTGTAAATTTTGCATTTGTCGCGGTAAATTTTATTATTTGATTTGATTTGATTTGAATTATAGTAAAAAAAATTTAGTATATGATATTATTTATTGTATTAGTTACATTTTTTGTGTAATTTATTGTAGTCTGTATTGCTTCCTGATGGGACACCAGACGTGCATTATCGAACAGCTTGTGGAGGACAAAAACTTAGGGATATAATGCTGGATAATAATGTTGAATTATATGGACCATATGTAAGCCCTTAATTTTTTTATTTTTTTTAATAATAATGGCCTTGTTATATTGTATTATGTGTTACATTTTATTATTTACTATTGAATTATACGAACTTTTTGTGGGTTCAATTATGAAAAATTATGGATAGTTTTTTCTTTTGGCATTTGAATGTTACAGGCTAGACCTTTGCTAAATTGTGGTGGTGGAGGAACTTGTGGTACATGCATTGTCGAGGTGATCGATTTATATAAATTTTTAAAATTAACGAGATTTTCTAGATATATATATATATATATATATATGCTGTGTTGAATATCAAATAATATAAATTAATGTACGTTATATATATTATAGTTGACGTAGTTCGTTTATGCTACATTGATGGGCGTATATAAACATGTTTCTTTTAGATTGTGTTAGAATTTAAGTGTTTGACGAATAAAATTTCTAGTCATAATAATAAACCTCAAACTCATTTGTCCTAACTTTTTGAACTTATTTATTTTATTTTTCTCCCTAAATTATGAATTGTTTTGTTTTATATATATATATATATACACTAGGTTTTGGAAGGAAGGGAGCTATTAAGCCCTCGAACAGACAAAGAGAAGGAAAAGCTCAAACGGGTATTTTATTCGATTATATTGAACTCGATCTATTTTAAAATTTTCTGATTTCCCATGTTACAAATTAAAAAGGGAAAAAAATAAATCTAGTTATAATTAGAATATATAGTGATAAAAAGTTAATTAAATACTTACATTTTATTTGCATAAAATATGCAGAATCCAAAAAATTGGAGACTCGCATGTCAAACCATGGTTGGTAAATCAGATTCCAGAGGAACGGTATGTCATTAATTTACCCTTTCACATGCAAAATTATGGTATTCATTTTTTTTTATTTTATTTTTTGGTTATTGCATAGCAACATAATATTTTCTGTTACACAATACAAATAAGTGTATTATTCACACAAATGTATATATAAGTGCTTAGGTCAATAATTTAGATTTTTTTTATAATAAAACGATGTTTCGTTTTATATTTTACTTTAGAGTATAGTTGCATGCCAAATGGATATAATATTTCTTGAAATCTAAAATTGGTTTGGATTATATACTATTATCGACAAAGGTGATGTAAAATATGAGTTGAAACACAATTTGGGGAATGGAAACTGAAATAGGTTTCAGTGTAAAAATCTCGTGATGTAATGAAAATTGAAAGGGTTAAGAATTTTAACTTTATATTAATTTAGTTCTTAGATAGTTCGTTTTACTTTGGTCATTTTGACCATTTTTTGGCAAATTTAAAAAAATCGGGCTATAAATACGCCTCATATATATATATATATATATATATCTTATATTTGCGTTAAAAAAACGTTTTTAATGAAATGTAGGTTGTTCTTCAACAACTTCCGGGATGGAAAGCGCATGAATGGACTTATGGAGAAGAGCCTCTTGAAGACCAAACTCCTCAAGATTAAACTCTTGACATATGACAATTTGTATTTTTATTATATTGTATTAAGAATAAAGTATAATAAAGTTCGAGTAATTCAATTAAATTGAAAAAAAGGCAATTAGAGATTGTTAATATAAAAAGGCCAATTTATATATGATTGTTCCTCAAGTATACATTAACCTTTCAATTTGTTCTTGTATGACTTCTTTCAAAAGTCACTTAAACTCAATCACCACAATAATATTAATTAAACAATTACATAGATAATGTGATTGTGATAGTTATTTCTTCATAGATAAGTTGTATTTGCCTACTTTATATGTTAACCATTAAAATGTCAAAATTTTATTTTTTCAGACGGGTTGAGTTTAGATTAATCAGATGAGAAATAAATTATATTTGTCATATAATTAATTTGATAAAACAAAAAATTATATACGATTCTTTTTCTCTTTTGTGTGTAGTGACCCTGTTTAATGAATAATTCGAGATCTGATCTAATTTAATCAAATTCAAATAAGAATTTTCTATCATTAGGTTGCTATATATATATAATGTAATAATATCATAGTCCATGGCATCTTTCAATCAAAGATAAGCATCAAAAGTAGGTACCAACACCATACATTAACAAATTGGACCATTAATTTGAAGCAAATATAACTCTTTCCATAAAAAAGCAACAATGCACCAAAGAAAAATGGATTTACAAATCAAACCAACTTTTTGTTTTTTGTTTTTTTTCAAAAAAGGGAAGAAAAGAAAACAATTTCCCTTCCTTTTATTTCAAAGAAAAGGAAACATAACACCAATCCCAAAAGGGATTTCAAATTTTTCGACCAATTACAACGATAAATCAGATCAAATCGAACTTAGAATGTGCTCTCAAGTGGCACATGCTCGTGGCACATGAACACGTTCGTGTAGGTAACTCCGGCGAGACCGCCGCCAATAAGTGGGCCGACCCAGTAGACCCAGTGGCCGGAAAAGTCACCGGCGGCCACAGCCGGGCCAAATGAACGGGCAGGGTTCATCGACCCACCGGAAAATGGACCGGCAGCCAAAATGTTGGCACCCACAATGAACCCAATAGCAATGGGTGCAATTGTGCCCAATGAGCCCTTCTTGGGATCAGCAGCAGTGGCGTACACAGTGTACACTAATGCAAATGTGATTATTATTTCCATAACTACTCCTTCAATGGCTCCAAGGCCAGCACCCACACCATGGGTTGGAATAGCCTGCATTTGGAAGTTAATTATAGGTTAAATTAATTATATTATGAAATAAATAAGCAATTACAAAATTATGTAAATTTTACAATTATTATATTTGGCTATAAATACTTTTGAGAGTCGAATAATGTATTTTTTTTTTAAAAAAATATTTGATATCAAAATGTAAATAGAGTAACTAAATTGCATAGAAGACAAAACCGATGTATTTAGGAGAATTTTAGCTCAAAATAAATTCGACGAAACTAAAATTCATTATACTTGTCATGTAACTGATGTAAATTTTAAAGAAATTGACCCATTAAAAAACAAATAAAATGTGACAAAACCTTATCTAAATAAGAACTCTTCAAATACTCAAATCTAATATAGGAAAAGGTGATACAATATACCACTCATCTTTCACTTCTTTTGAATATGATAAAGATTGCATGCATTAAATGTATTTAATATAAATTCCATAATTTTTGTTTACCATGTTAAATACTGTGAAAAATCAGTGAAAATAAATTATGGTATATAATATTTTTCTATACAAAATATGTTTAGACTCGCAAGACCATGTTAGGCTATGACATATCGGGTCCAACAGATCCGATGTCGGATACATTATATATTTAAGATTTGGAAGTGGTGAATGGGTAGTGAAAAAAACTCACTCTAATTTAAATATATAAAGCATATATCACACATCAAATATGTTTGACCCGATATACTATTAAAATTCATGGTGTACTAAAAAAAATTATATTGTCTTTTTACTTTCTCATTATGGACAAAATTAAGGTTAATATCATCCCACATATAATTAAATTTACTAGCAACACTCCTATTCTCCACTTTTATGGCCTCCATTTGATTAGAAATTATTAAATGAAACCTAAGTTAAAGGCAATAATAATATTTGTAATTCTGAAAAAATGAAAGTTTATGAAATATAAGAAATTAATAAAACCTCTTATTAGCAAAATAAAAATCTAATAATTCAATAATTTAGACTTACCAATCCTCCTGTAACAAACTTGAGCAAGAAAGAAGCTACAACGGCGCCCAAAAGCTGAGCAATCCAGTAGAAAACGCCGGTAAGAATGGTGATCTGACCACCAACAGCCAAACCAAAGGTGACGGCGGGGTTGACGTGGCCGCCGGAGATGTTAGCTCCGACGGAAACCGCCACGAAGAGAGCAAATCCATGGCAAACGGCGATCGCCACCAGCCCTTGTGGGTCCAGGGCGGCGTCCGACGTCAACTTATCTGTATATATATAAAAAAATAAATCACATCAGAATTATATATATATATATATATTTTCCGACGATCTATATGTATCAGTTACATTATATATATATATATATATTGCATGGGAATGCATGTAAATAATATTTACGTAATTTTTCGAAAAAAAAATAGAATGAATATTAACTGTAAGCTATGGCGGAGCCGACGCCGGCGAAGACGAAGAGCAAGGTGGAGATGAACTCTGCGATGTAAGCTTTCACTGAGGAAAAGCTGAATGAATCATCGATTCTTCCGAAAGCAATTCCAGGCATTTTTATTTTGTCTGAAAATTAATTTTAATTTTATAAAATTATTTAATGGAAAGGAAATTAATGAAGAAAAGACAATTGTTTTGTGTGATGGGATAAGGGCACTTTGCAAGTCAGATATATATACTGGGAAATCCAGTATTTTTTTAATTTTTATTTTTGTTTTGATGTATACAATATGTATTTTGATTTGATTTAATGAGTATATATATATATATAACATATATATGTATGGCATACATTATTTGCCTCGGTACAAGATAGAGGAAGTGGATATTTGTATCTTACGTGGAATATTCTATCCCATTTTTGTGACTCTTATTATTAAGTATTTTAATTTGTTGAAATTATTATTATGATGATGATATGTATGTTAATATATATTATTATATTTGATTCAAATTGAACGTTTTTATATGAATTTTTATTTCCAACAATTTGAAATATTCTGAGTAAGTTATATAATGCTTTCTTTGATCTGCTTAGTAATTTGCATTTCCAGCTATTTATAATGCTTAATAATTGTTTGTAAATCATTGTAAATAACGAAAGGGTCAGTCAAATAAGAGAAAAATAATAACTCAATTTTAGGATCACCAAATAAACTTTTCAACTTTCATTCTATATATATATATATAATATTACAAATAAATCCGCTAATATTTACCTACATGGACATCATATCTATATAAATAAAATTCCAAGCATCCTTGTGCGCAGTGGGCAGTAGTCTAACTTCTGTGATTAGCTGAGTTACCATGATTTACATCCTCCCATATGTATTGTCGGGCCGGGACATGGGGAGCCCTTGAGGTTGGTGATTCAACCTTTATGAAACAAATAAAATTCCAAGCAAACTTAATTATACCAACAATAAACCATTATGCTTTTAGCGAAATTTAAAATTATAATCTCAAAATTAACGAGTTTTGTTCAATCTTCACCTCTCTGAATATCATATTCACTAATAAAATTTTCAACAATTTGATAGTTCGATAAAAACCCACCTATAAATTCATATTAATTTAAAATCTATCTAATGGTTTAATAATTAAGCTTAATTATTAGTTATATATATATATTTATAAAATACTTATCTATATAATATTATATTAATTACAAATTATATATATTCTTTGGTCAATAGTTCCATGCATATGCAATCAAAATTGTTATTGCAAACCTGGCTGTCCCTAACGTGCCCTAACGAAGTGTCTAGAAATTTTGTAATTATTAGTCCATGTGAATCGACCAATAAGGATACAAAATTAATTATTTTATGTAGGGGTCCCCTTTATATATGAGTGTTAAAATTGAAATATAATAAATAAATTGAAAGTGATTAACTTTAGGCCACATAGTGCACCGACCATCTATTTAAAATTAACTATTGTGGGTATTTTGAAAAAATAAAATTTGTGGATGGAATAGAAAGTGCCAATTTTTGTTATATGATAATAATATTATTAATGTTATATTATGGTATTTGATTAGGTTGTTTAGGGTTTAATTATTGGGTTTAGGGCTGGAAGGATAAGGTTGGTTAGAGGGGAATCTTGATTTTTTTAGTTAATTTTTGGGTTGGCTTTTTGTTAATTAATTTATAATATTAGATTTTAGGTTAATGTCGAAATAAAGTTGTATTTTTGTTCAAAAGGGGTTTAATTTGGATATCTGAAATCAATCTTTTTTCTTTCACTATAATTGGTTGAAGAGAGTTTGGTTAAGAAAGCACGGTTTTAATCTGATTGATCGAACTTAAATGTAATTCACTTATTTTTTAAATTATATTCGATTTGATCACATTCGAGTTACAAAGTGAATTTTTATAATAGTACACAAATAAATTTGTGCAAAATTAAATAGAAAGTGATGTTTCAATATATCAAATAATGGCGGCAAAAAAGCATAATTATGAAAACAAATGATTGTGGGATTTCAATAATTATTTGAAATAATGTCAACTTCATGATAAAATGGTCGGTGTGGAAACATAATTATAATCAATGATTTTAAAGCAACTTTTAGACTATTGTGAATTTGTGACCAACTTAATGGGACCGGATTTCTATATACCACAAAATAATACTCGTGAAAATTGGTAGTGAAATAATTCAATTTGACTAAAAAAAAAATACAGTAAAAACTCGATAAATTAATACTCGATTATTTAATAAACTCTCTCAGATAATATTTTTGGCTGATCCCGACTCGGGATAGGGTGCTAAATTAATAATTCGCTAAAATTATAAAATAATATATTTTTGATAATTTCTATAGACCCCATATAAAATATAAATTAATAATTCCTTATATATTACATATTACATGAATAATTTAAGATGAGAAGCCATGTTGTGTGTATGATTTGTTTGTGTTAGCATATTTTTGATCTTGTATCTAATTATCTATATAGAAAATAGTTTTTAAAAGTGATACACATTGAACACAAGAAGGATAGTAAGTTGAGGGATTGAAGGGTTCTTTTAAATTTGACCCTTCATTTGATATACGTATATGCATTGTACAATAATTAAGTGGAAGTTTGCATTGTACAATAATTAAGTGAAAGTTTGAAAAATGTTTGTAAATTGAGTATTTCATTATAAATTAATAAAATATTAATTAATAATTATTAATTTATCGATTAATTAATAAATTTTGATGGTCCAATGAATATTAATTTATAGTGTTTCTACTGTATTTGATTGTAAGTTAGATATAGAAAATTTCAAATTGTTCGAACTCATTCATTTGTTTCTTAGTCTTGGTCTTGAATACTTTTTCTAGTATCACTGACTAAAGAATTAACTTGATTTTGTTACACCGAATTGAAGTAAGTAAAATAATTAGCTATCCATGTACATTTTTTCTCTAAATATATTTAAATAAGTTCTCTAATTTATTTTACCAAATTGTTAGTTTATATGAAAAAATAATTATTTAAAACAATTGGTAGACTCTTGTATCTAACAACGTCTGAACATTAGAATGATCTAAATGTATATCACGTGTATTTCCAAATTATATATTTTTAAATAATAATATTATCGTGTGTATAAAAATGAAGAGATAAATGTGATAGGCCGTAACACTTATTTTGGCAAAATTGCAATTTTCATACACTAAAGGGTCGTATATACGCCTTTTTGGTACAATAAAATTTTACTTTTTAATTTTAGCTGTACTAACCTAAGTATATATTGGCCGGAAAATTTGAAATCCACTGAAAAAATTCTGTAAGACATAATTTGGGATTTTCATACAAGGATTATATATGCCTTTCACTTACAATTTTTGTATGAATAATTTCAAGTATATATATATATATATATATATATATATATCTTTGATATAAAAATCTCATCACAATAGCAAATACAAAACTACAACTACTTGGAAAACATAATACCATCAATCTTCTCAACTTTACTTACATGTCTTTTGGAAAAGGAATAGAAGCACAACAATGGTAGTATCCGTTTTCGTCGAACACAAACCTCTGCGAAAGGTGAGCTTCACATATACGATACTCGCCCCATTCCTCACAACCATATTGGTCAAAAATGCCCCTGGCATCGAACGAGTCGACTTTTTTCGTATTATTCCTTCTGAAAATACACATTCAATCATCATTATCTTCCAAAAAACGAAAAAAAAAATTATCGACTTTTTGTGGAAAATTTATATGAAACACGAGAAATTTGCACCTTTTTCTGTGGCGTGCATTCATAAGCGTGGCGTGTAACTGCATTAAAGAGCAAAATCGACAATCGTGAAATGCTTATTACAAGAGAACATGTGGACAAGATATGTCATAAAACGAACATAACTTGGAAAAACGAGCAAGAATAGTACCTTTAATTTCTGTTGCTCGTCGTTTTTCATGACTAAACCAGCTTCAATAAATGCATCAGTAATGACTTCTAAGAAAGTTTAAGAAAATCAATAATAATTATCCTACTAATCAACACTTGTACATTGCAGTAAATGTTCATAAAAAAACAAAATAAAATAAAAGTTGGCTGAAAATATGGATACGACAAGCCTGTAAAAGTCGACCCTCGTCACCGATTTCTTCTACAGGAGCATAAAGGACACGAGCCTTGGTTAAAGAACCTTTCATACAATCCTGCAAGAAATATTTGCCGGTAAAAATTGAGTGAAAATGGCTGCTATATCTTTACATTACATATTAACAGCATATATATATGATATAATATATATATGTATATGTATAATTATATATATAGTGAACCCAAAATGAAGAAGAACCTTACCAGTCCCTTAAGTCTGATCATCACGGGGCGGTTCTCTAAGGCGTCAATTACTTTGGATGAGACGCTCTACAGCACAGGAGACGAGTCAATGTGAATCTAAATCAATAGCCAGTTGTATGTATATCTTTCGTTTTAAAGATATATATATATATATATATCTATATATATACCTGCAAAACCTCTGAGGCTTTTTTTACTCTGTCCTTATTCCATAATTTCAGCATGAGAACAGTTAAGTGAAAGGTTTTCGGTTTAATGAATATGGACTTCTCAATTCCTAATTCTGCATGCAAGCCATTGTAGTAAGCAGAATATGCAAATCAATAGAGGGTTATCTGTTTCGTAAATTTTAATCAAAATTAGGCAATCCCCATGGGGCGTAATTGCTATTTACCATAATTCTTATTCTTTTTTGCGAAATTTATAGGTCATTTCTCATTAACAAAGCAAAAATTCATACAAAAACAAAATTAAAACAAGATATAAGGCAACTCATAAATTTTGTAATACCTATTAATTTAGACGAACTGGTATCCGGGCTAGATGATTTTGACTCTTTAGCACGGTAACTAACAAGTGGAATATTGGTTACATTTACTTCAACACGAGCATCACCTTTTTCAGCTTTCAATCCAACATCAACTTTGGAAGCTTTAATGGAATTTCCCTCTTCCTCATCTGCAGTATCTTCACCTGATTCACTATCTAAATTCTCACCTTTATCTGATGTTGTTATTCCTAGTATAGTGTTCTGAAAATCGACAAGTTTGTCGACTAATCCAGGATGAATAGCCAAAGGAAGTGAAACAAAGTGAGAATAATCGAAAGCTCGACTATTAACTGCCTGTTGGAAATGTAAAGATATGTTAATTAATCGTCACAATTAAGGGTATAAAATGTTATAATAAACAACCTCCATGAAACTTATAATCAGATGCTAACAATGAAGGATTTGGAGGGTACATGAAATCATTTTACAACGGACAAAATGCTCAATGGTAGCACTAGAGAAAGACCGCATATATGTGAAAAATATTGAACCCCAGAAAATAATTGTGTTATGATTTTGGTCAGATAAAATCCTAAACTAATAACAGAAACTAATGAAAACTTTAACATTACAACCTTATCGATAATGATTTGTATTTTCTGAGATGCTTTAGTAACACTTTCAGCAGAGTTGCCTTCAATAACTGGAACAAAAGATACACTGGTCATATACCAAACAGACTATAGCTTGACGGACAATAATAGCAGCACCGTAATATGATCAATTGTGGTATAAAAAGTTAAAAACAAATATAACATATCTAGAAACAAGAAACTCACAGATCGAATCATCTTTCCTAGATGATGGAAATATAATTCTAACTCCAGTTTCCTTCTCAATTTCGTCCTGAGTGCTTCCCCTATTCAAAATATAACGTATATTACCAAATTCCATCGATACAAGAGTACATGTAAAGAATCATACCCTTTTCCTTTGATGAAACGCATTAAGGACGCCCCTATCTGCAAAACGTAAATAATAAAATGTATAAGGATGCAAAGGGCGCGAGTTAAACTATTCGAAAAGCAAAACATGATCTTGAAATAATTCTAGAAGACCTTCTACACCCTGAATGTCCTTGTCCATATAAATTACAAATAATAAAGCTCAACTAAATAATCAAAACACCCACAAAAATGCAATTGATACAACAAAAAAACACATTAATTATCAGTTTTATATATAGAATCAAATAAACAAGTAATTGTCACTCCTCAAATACAAAATAAAAGCTCACCTCCATTGATACTGATAGTTTTCCTTCTAAAGATGTATCATGATCGCTACCTTCTACTCCAGAACATGTATCTGGGCCAAAATGTTCGTCCATAACTTTAACTTCAGTTTTAGATGTTAAAACAGTTGAAGAAATAGAAGTATTCACTTCTTCCAGATTAGTTTGTAGCTTCCCCTTTCCACCATCACCTAAAAAGCATGAACTTTTATGTCAATTTCCACATTCTTGACCAAATAATCAACAAATTCATATGTAACAAACCAAATGAAAGAAAAAATTACATTACGAAACAAACCGTCACTTATTGGAAGTTACATTAAAGTCCCCCATGTTAAGGCATTTCTAACAATTACAACCCCGGAGAGTCAAAAAATTCTTACAAATATACTACACGTAAATCTTATAACAAGACCCCTTGTGGCGTTTTTTTGTTAATTACACAATGAGTGAGGGGGCCTGAGTGTAATTTCCCCCAAAAAATAGCAAATACAAAGTCATTCAAAGAGCAAAGAGGCAAAAAATTTACTCTCATTGAGATTTGTTTGAGTGGATACTGCTCTCCATGTCTGTGTCACAATTTTTCGCTTTCTCTGATCAGTAACAAATTGCTTTCCCTTTCTAACATCCATTTTCAATTCACAGCTCAAACCATGGAAAAACTTACACTTCTGTCACATTAATTAACAGATTAAAACCAGGATAATAAAAAACAGATACAAAAGCAGACATTTTTATCAAATTATCCTCGATCTCCGAACCTGAAAGTGTAGCAAGTGATGTGATTTTACGCAAGGATTCGTACTTTTCCAAGCTAGAAGTTTAACTCTACAAAATCAAATATATATTGGAATATAATGATGTAAAATTAACAGAAATTATATCGAATTGAAGTGCAAATTCTGGAGAGTTACCTAGATAGAGTTTTACAAGCTAACATTCGTGTGTCTCTGCCGGCGGCAACGGCGGCGACGGTAGCGGCAGCTAACATATAAGTTTGCTATTTTTAGTTTACTGTTTAGTTCATTTTTAATGTTTTTTATGCTTTATCTTAATTCTAGTAAATTTGATGAAAGGAAAAATGAAAATCAAAGAATAATTGGGCTTTAATTAAGCCCAAATTGGCTAAACTTCACTTCAAGCTTCCAGTTTTCATGTTCTACAAAGGCCCATTATATATAGAACTAGCAAAAGCTAGGCCCAATCTAGAGCTTATAGTAGTAGAGATTAGGAAAATTCTATCACAAATCATATCAAATTGACTCGTCTATTATAATTTATAAATTATTGGATGAGAGATTGCCACGTCCAATGGGCTACAACATAATTTCGGGTAAAGACGTTATATATTTATTTTTTTTGTTTATGCTTTTATCTAGTTTAAAGACTCCAATTCTATAAAACAAAATGTGTATTTGGATTTTGGAGGACAATGAATTAATGAAATAGATCTCAATTTTCCTTTCTCAAATTTCTTCTAATTTGCATCTAATTTCTTCTATAATTTCCCAACCTTTTCTCAAAAATGGCAAATTCATAAACCAAGTTAATTACATTAGGTTTAAGCATTGAACTAAAACAATTTATGAAAAGTTTCACAAATGAAGATTCAATTGCTACAAACTAAAACAAACTGCAAAATCATCTTGATAATCTATGAACCCACAACTGATAATCACCAAGTTAACTATACACTTCATCTACTACCATCTAAATGATCTCCACCCCACATTCAACATCAAACCATCCCCCAATCTCAATTCAACTCGAAATACTCACGAGCATTCTGCAACGACTCTCGAGTTTGACTCGTGTTATTCTCCACCCTCCACACCTTAATCACCCCATCGAGACTCCCCGTGCACACCGTACAACCCTCATCACCGCCTTCGTCGGTCACATTTCCGGTGACCACCGAAACGCACCTAATCGGACCCCTATGGCCTTGTAACACCGCAACGCAAGTGTGGGCCCCATCTAGCCCCCTGACCCAGACCCTACTGGTCGAATCGGCTGAACCAGTGACCAGATAATTGGCCACGCTCGTCAAGCACATCACCGCATGGGTGTGGCCCGAGAGTGGGCCCCCGTACTGAAGTTGACCCGAGAACCAACCCTTTAGCCAATAGTGCACGTACCCGTCGGTGCACCCGCCGTAGAGGACCCCACCGTCGGCCGTCAGGGCCAGGGTTTTGACGGGGGAGTATTTCGCGGGTAGGGTCACGGTTAGCGAGTGGGGCCGGGCCCCACTACAGAAATTTCGACGCCAAACCCTAATTGTGGCGTCGTCCGAGGCGGTGTAGAGGACCCCGTCGTCCGATAGGGCGATCGCGTTAACGGGTTCGGGGTGGGCCCGGATGGTCTCAATGCACTTGAAATCTGAGATCCTCCACACTTTGACTGTCTTGTCAAGAGAGGCTGAGTACAAGATGTCATCTGATGTGTTGATTGCTAGAGATGATATTGGCCCTAAATGTTTCATCTGTGGATAAAAAAATTTGTGTCTATAAGATTTGTTCAATGATTAGGTACAAGGTTGTAAGAGATGAAAATAATTGTGGGAATTGAAAGTTGGAGCAATATCATTAATACAAGTTAATGAGCTCAACTAACACTTTACAATGTCTCTTAGCTTCATAAATGTTCTTCAACAACCATAGATATGTATTAAATTATAAATGGTGTGCAATTATTTTAGCCCACAAAAATTAATATTCCAAAACAAGCAAGAAACAAGAAATAGATAAGGATTGAAATCTTGGAGCCATCAATATTCAATATGCTTGTTGACTAACATTAATGCTCAAAGGGTATCTTTTAATGAAATTGGTGTGAGATTTAAGGCGGATTTTGATAATTTTAAGTTGGATCGAATCTAAGTTCACTAAATAGCAAACAATTTATACTTATGAAACGATTAATTAACATTTAATACGTATAACGGGAAAAAATTCTCTACTTAATTTTAACCAAGGTCGCCCGTATGAAAGTGAAATTCTAGTAACGGATGCTCCACCTAAGTGTTTCATGCATTGAACGTGCTGAACCCAATTCATTTTAAAATTATCCAAAGAAAACGACCTAAGCACCACAAAGTCGCTATCCGTTACCGTTAGTATCGGACAAGATTTTTTTATTTCAAATGGTGTATCATACACATGTTAAACATTTTTTAATAAGGATATTGTAAATTACATGTGTTAAACATTTTTATATAAATATAAGATGAAATTTAAATTTGAAATAAAATTTTTTATTGGTAGTACGAAGTAACCCCCTTTGTTGAGAATATGAAGAGCCATGTCACAGTATGCATAATTGCAAAGAAGTGAATTAAAGAACCCTAAATAATAGCAAGTACATGTTTAAACTTACCATTTTATCCTTGCCGGCGATATAACTCCGAACAAAACTCCCGGCGGTCGGCACGGTGGCTATCCTCACGTGCTTGACAGCACCTTCCCACGTGCGACGCCAAACCCTAATCTTGCAGTCAGCATAAGCAGCATAAACCCTATCACTGGACACGTTCAAAGCAACTACCATGCACGCTTTGGTCTTAAGCTGCCCGCATTCCGTGAACTCGGGCAGCTTCCACACGCGAATGATGTTGCCCTGACTGCCCGTGTAGACCAGTCCGTTCACGGCGGCGACGGCGAGAATTTGGCCGTCTTTTTTCAGCACGGAGGCGACGCAGCGGTACGAGGCGGTTTCGTTTTCTAGCTTTGACGTTTCCGGCGTGAACGATAGACGAGGGGTGGGTGGCTGAGCGTACTGGTGGTGGTGGCTGTGGAGGGACAGTGAGGCGGCGGTGGCGGCGCTCAGCCGTGGAGGGAGGAAGACGGCGTCGGAGAGCGGTGGTTCCTTGGTGGAGACGCTTCTTTGGAAGGTGATATTGTTGTTGTTACCTCTCATCATTGCAAAGGAAACATTGAAAGGGTCTTGTTCATTTAGGGTTGAAGACATATTGAAATATAGGAATGAAATTAAAGAATTATTTTGAAGAATTTATATGTATTTGTGAAGAGAAGAGAATTGATGATGAAGAAGAATAATAATGGTCAAAAAATTTAATAAAATTTAATGATAATGAATATTGGGTTGTTGAATATATAATTGTTGATGCCCATTGTTATTTACAGTTGTGGAAGCCAATAGTTGTACTCTACTATATGGTATTAATGAGGATGTTACTTAGAGTGACTATAGGCATTAATTAATACCTAAGAAAAATAGGAAAATAAGTACTATAAGATTGGTGGGATAGAAAAAGTTGAGTTTTGCATAGTTCAAATGTCGGAATCAGATTTTCTATTCCAAAACCATGTTCCATCTCCTATTCCATGTATTAAATGTTCGACACGTGTTAAAAAATTTACACGTTTTAAACATCTCATAAAAAATGCATTTCTGAATTACACATGTCAAATAACTAATTATCTGAAATATGAGATGAAATAAAGATTTGGAATAGAGAAACCCCAGCCTCAAATGTGTTACATTTTTTATATCATGTATAAAATGTTTTCATAGTTAAATAAATAATGTGAATTTTATATAGAATAATGATATATTTTATCATTTTAATATCACATACTTTTAATCGGCACTTGGTTTAGAAAATATAGATGTAATAAATTCATAACAATCAATTAATTAGTCAACTAATCACAAGTGGTTTCTTACAAATTTAGAGGATCGGCAAGATTGATAATATATAAAAAGTAGTATATAACATTACTTTTCTTATATTTATCGCGTATATGATACATAAAATAGGAGATTTAATACATTTTCAGATTAGAGGACACTTTGTAATGAATTTGTGCATCAAAATCCAAGAAAATGTATTTGATTTTGTTTTGCGAAAATAGTGTATATATTTATTTTCTTGTGGGAATGTGCGTGATTTAGAGGGTGTTTGGCTAAGCTTATAAGCTCTCTTAAACATTTTATAAGATGTTTGAGAGCTTATAAACACTTAAAAAGTGTTTTGATAATTTTTTTAATAGGAGCTTATAAGACCAAAAAATAAGATATTGGGATCTTATAAGCTAATAAAAATAAGTTAGGCTTTTAAATTTTGGATGTTGTTTATATTTTTAAAAAACACAAATAATTCTAGTTAATTTTCTCCTTCCAATAATACCTTTCTCCGAAAAATATTTATTTTTATTACTGCACAAATTCTCTCGTATAACATTTGAAAATATCTTATAAGTCCAATAAACTTATTTTATCCAAACACTTAAGAGCTTATTTTTTAAATAAGACCAAACATCTTATAAGCTCTTAAGCATCTTATAAAATGTAAGAACTTATAAGATGTTTTAAATAAGTTTAGCCAAACACCCTCTTAGTCGTTTCTAAATCAATACTTGGGTGATTTTCTTGAGGATATGCTGATTTTATTTAAAGAGAATACAAGTTTCTATAGCTCGATAGATAGACAAAATGATAATTTATATTCATTAATATTTAGTAAATGATTCATATAATTCATGATTATATGCATATTTATGATAACAATAATAATAAATAGAGTAGGTTTATAACTTTTTTTTTTTTTTTGAAAACGCAATAAATAACGTAGGGTTACGACTTACGAGGAGGGGGTTAGGGTGTCTTGTCGATAGAAGAATTATGTGATAGTGAGAACTGAGATATTTGTCTCATTCAATATTTTTTGACAGAAAATTAAATAGGGTTTTGCAAATAATTAGGCTCCTTAATTTAATTTTCTTCGAATTAATGCACAACTAATCGTGTGTTTTGGACCTCTGTTTGGGGCAGCAATTCTGTACAAAAATAGAACCAATCTAATATAAGCTTTTCATAACATAATTGTATAATTAAATTTGTTTCTTTTATGCGTGTAGAGTAGATGTGTAATAAGTGCATATATATATATTGTTGGGAAAATTCTTGGAGCGTAACGGGCGGTGTTTATGAAGATGCAATAAAATGATGAAATGTCGAGGTACGGGATACCCGAGTTCCTTAAGACAATATTGCCCCGCTCTTGGTGGTTACGGTTTTACGGCAATTGTCTCCCAAGATACAACGACATCGTCTCGATAATAGTACCACTACAAATTATCGAGTCTAGCGAACAAATACTTGTTCCAAACTCTCTCGATGGACTCGTATGATTTAATGCATATCTAGACATTTAATATGCAAGACTTATTCTTAAACTATTGAATTAATATTTAAGAATATCAAAAGTACTCAATTTAGTACGAAAAAGTTCTTCGAAATATTATTCAAGAACTTCAAGAATATTTCAAATGCTTAATTTAGCATTTAATATTCAATAATATTCTTAAAATATTAAAACTAATATTTAAGAAATAAAAGAACTCTCAAAATACTCAAATAAGTATTTTAGGACATGATTGGTATGAATGAATGGAATTATGTGGGAATGGAATGGTACAAGGAATTGAATGGAGATGGGAATGGAATGATATTGATTTCATAACCCCTATGATTGGTATGATGCAGGAATGAGAAAGGAAATGAATTGGAGATATGAGATTTTTTTTAATTCTGTACATTCTTATATTTGAGTTATTTATTAAACTCGAATACAAATTTGAATTCAATTCTAATTCTATGAAATTTAAATGATTTGAGACTTTGAACTTTTTATTTAAAGAAAAATAACACGGGACATGATGAAAAAATGGAAAAAATTAAATAAAAAATGGGAAAAATATAGTTATTATATAATGATTGAAAGAGTTATATATGTAATATTGTCTATATAATAATTCATATTTTCTAATACTTTTTATTGATAAACGCAATATTATTTTATATTTTTTCAATTTATTTTTGTATTTTTTTTCTATTTTTGTTACATTTGAAATTATATTTATTATAATTAAGTAATTCTTATTGACGAAAATATTTCGACTTAGTACGTAGGAAAAATAATATGTATTTTTTAGTTATTTCAATGCATTTAAATAATTTTTTAAAATTTTTAATAATTTATATTATTTTTAAAATAATTTGTGATTATTAATCATAAGTCCAATATATATATATATATATATATATTGTATTCATCAAATTTTCAAAACTTTTATATTGGTGTGAAGAAAATATTATCATAAAAAAAATATTATTGATTCCTGATAGGCAAGGAATAGCCAAACCCAAGGGGTATGGAAGGAATCACTATTCCCATACTTTTGGGAATATGGATTCCAATAGGAATGAGCATTCCCAACAAAAAAACATACCAATCATTAGAATGGGAATGAACATAGGAATGCCCATTCCATTCCCACTTCATTCCAGTATACCAATCATTAGAGAAAAAGAGAGAAGAGAAATGATATTTTGTGTGTTTTAATTCCACAAATGGAGGGTCTATTTATAGATAATGAAGAGTTTTGGGTCAAGAGTTGCAACTTTCCATAAATCGTAGGAGAGTTATGTCCTTTAGACAAAAGTTACAACTTTTCATAAATTGTAGGAGAGTCATGTCCTTTAGACAAGCACCCCTCCATCAAACCTCCAAAAGTTGCACACATTCAAAACATTTATAAATTATGTTTTGACCCCAAAACTTTTTAATCTCGAACGTCCTTTCAAATTGGTCCCTCAATTTTTCGACTTGAACATTTTAGTCCTCAAACTAAATGAACTTTCTTTCATACAATCGCGGCCGTCGATTGTATGATTTGTTGATCATTTAATTACTTATGTTCATATCGAAAAATCAATTCCAACTATGAATAACGTTTTAAGTGATTCACTTTGTTAATTAATTTCTCATTCACCTGAAATCGGATTTGAGTAATTAAATACTCTAACTTTATCTACTCGAGACATAGAATAATTAGAGCCAAAGACATTCCACTTTCGACATACGAAAGTCACTTAAATCTTTACATAAATCGTGCTAAAACACAATTTACTCAATCAAGATTTCCACATATATAGGGCTTTTTTGATATAACCCCCGAGGTATGTAGCTTTGGCAAACAACCCCCGAGGTTTGAAATTTTGGTAAACAACCATTTCTGGCTAGTTGACCATTAGTCAACAGTTAAGGTCATGGGCAAAATTGTAATCTAATAATTCCAAACAAAGATATTAATTTTCAATGTATTTATTTGGAATTAATAAAATTAATATATTTATTTGGAATTATTAAATTACAATTTTACAAATAAATAAAATTAATAAAAATTAATATATTTATTTAATATATTTGTTTGGAATTATTAAATTACAATTTTGCAAATAAATAAAATTAATATGTATTTATTTTCAATATAATTCCAAATAAATACATTGAAAATTAATATATTTGTTTGGAATTATTGTATTACAATTTTGTCCATGACCTTAACTGTTGACTAACGGTCAACTAACCAGAAATGGTTGTTTACCAAAATTTCAAACCTCGGGGGTTGTTTGCCAAAGCTACATACCTCGGGGGTTATATCAAAAAAGTCCATATATATATATATATATATGAGTAATTAGAATGGTACGAAGTGAAACAATGCGAAGGTAGACGAAAAATATGTTGTTTCATATATATATATATATATATATATATATATATATATATAATTAACGAGCATTTTGTTTGTAAGTTGTAACAATCGCTAAAAACTCAATTCGATAATTTAACCGAGCTCGATAGCTAAAAATTCAATTCAATAATTTATTAAATCAATCTTGAACAAATACTCACCTCTACTCAATATAATTATTAATAAAGCGCTTGAAATCTATAAAAAAATTGAAATTACCCAAATTAATTTAAGAATTTGTTATATCATGGACCGGGATATTTGGATCCCAAATCCTACAATACAAAACACATCTCTACCAAAATAAGAACTGGCTGTCCGTTTTTTATCCTCTCATTACAAACACAATATCCTAATTGCATATTGAATATTAATAATTGTCCACGTGGAATTTTGGCATGAAAAACACATTCGTAATTACCATAAATTCCATTTACATACAACATTTTTTTTTAACATATTACTAGCAAGCAAATTATATTGTTCAGAAAGCAAGCACTTCCATCCAATGCATTTTAAGTACAAAAAAATACACAAATTCTCCATTTCTTAGGCTTAGTTTTGGCTCTTGCACTTCTGCATTGTCCTTGGTGCTACAATCAAGGAAATAAATACATTATTTCAAGTTTTAAGAATAACAAATTTATAGCGTAATTAGGGCCGTCAATAGGCGGGAATTACGGGGATTACCCAGATCCAAATCGGACCCACAAAACACCCACCAAAAAAATATTTCACCCGGACCCGATCGCATACCCGATGGGCCCGGATACATTTTGGGTGGGGTAAATGCCCACACCCCACGGGTAAACTTCGGGCATAGATCCCCGGATATTTTCAAAGGGCCGAACCCGTGGGTAAAAATCGGACCCAACCCGGACCCGAACTACCTCATGTCATCGGGTCCGGGTTGGGTCGGGTCTGGGCAATCCCCTCATTGACAAGCCTACGTGTAATCATCATATGTTGTAGTTTCTATGAGTTGTGGGCTCGTACCTAGCCCGATTGCATCAGAGCCTTTCATGATCCTCATTCTCCTGCATGAATCCGTGAACATCCTAAAATCGAACAACATAAACTCGTTAATTCTTCGAGCTTAAGAACAATATATATTGTAATAACATAAGAGGCAAAAGAAGCTACATGAATGCAATCCATGCAAGAGTCGTTTACGGATAGTACGAAAATTTCAAGACTTTTACAATTTCACCCTCTGTTTTCCGAGTAGTAGCTTTGTGTCTTAATAATTTGTGAAAACCGAGGGGCTCATATTACTACAACTTATATGCATTTGGTCTTTTGACCTTTTCGTGGTCGATTCTAATAAGCAAGAAAAGTTTTCTTTATATCATAAAAGATAATATATAAAACGCAATTTGGAAGTAGAACATACTCCCATGGAACATCGCCAACAAGCATCCAATCGCCATCTTTATCTTCATATGTTAGCACGTATTCGGATCCATGGAGAAGATCCATTAAGCGACTCTCGCTAAGACGCTCATGCCCCGAAATCCCATCTCCATATTGCCCTATAATATTCAAAAAACGTAAGCAAATCATCTAGACGGCATTTACTTCTTAGAAATCTAAGGGTGCGTTTGGATTGCACGATCTGGATTTGAAGAGCGGATTTGGAGGAAGGGTTTCAAATTACTTTAAAATGGAGTTATTTGAAATCCAGCACAGTTGTGAAGAAAATCCATTATAACCTTGAATTCATTGAAACAAACTTTAATGATTTTGTTGATGAATTCGAAATCCATAGATTTCAAATGCTTCAATCCAAACACACCATAATGGAATTCACTAGCGAATAATGATGGGATCGATATAAACGGCTAAAAAAACATCTACCTATGGTGAAACAGCTAAACATCTTCTCAAGAGCCGAAGAAATTTCTGCATAACTGCAGTAAGTTTTGAGATCAATCTTCCTCAAGTATGGAGCACCATCCATGCTAACCTTAACATAGAGACAACCCGAGCCCGATTTTGTGTTAATATCGTCGTTTTTGGATGAAGTCGTGGCTAGGGTGTTTTTTCGGAACGAACGAATTGGTGGCCATCCAACTACTTGTGCCCTGTTACATAAAAATTATATATTTTTTACATATGCAAAATAAAACTTTGAAAAAAAAAATTATATAACATCTTGAAAGGGCAATTTAACTTCACATTCACAAGAAATTCAATGGTATTTTCAGCTAGAAATCCAATAATATTCACAAGAAATTCAATAATATTCTCAGTTAGAACAAAAATCAAGCATAGAATTGTAACTTACTAATAGGCAGAGTAAAATAATTTTGAAACCCTTATAAAACATATTGAGCAATCTAAACTTCTCATTAACAAATAACAACAAATCAAATAATATTCTCAGCTAGAACTAAAATCAAACACGTACAGTTCAAGATGCTAATTCATATCAGCATGATAATAAAAATAAAGAAAAAATACCCACTTTGAAGCAGGGGCATTACTGCCATTTTGATTCTTCTTCTCCTTCTCAACAGGGGAACTTTTACAAACCTCCTTCACAGAATTCCCAGCCAAACAAGACTGCAAATTATTGTTACTTTTGAAATTACCATTCACTCCCTTTGGAGAGAACAAAGCATCATTTTTCCCCAAATCAACTTCAGATCCACCATTAATGGACAAACCCCACTTCCCAGAACCGTTTATAGCATCAGAAAAACCCCTTTTTGCACCTGAAACAAATATTTTTGAAGGGACTTGAGAAGAAGACCCATTATTAGTTTCAATCTTCAAATCTTTCCCAAAAATCGAAACCCCATTTATGGATTTCCTTTCAGGGGACTCAGAGCCTGGCAATCCAAGCCTAAGCTCAGTTTGTTTAAGGTTTAAAACATCGTGTTCTTGAGGTACAGACATCGAAAAATTTCAGCTCAATTTTGAAAAAAAGGTAGAAACTTTGAGTGGCTGAAGAGAAAAATCAGATGGGATTTTAGAATAATATTGAGGGTTTTTTTGTTCTACTCAATTTGGGTTTTTTTTATTTAGAAAGAGGTGGGTTTTGTTGAAGCAGAAAAGAAGGTTCTTTGGCCTTTCTGTAGCCTTTTCTTTTGTTTACTGCAGAAATTAATCATGACTTGATATACTATATATTAATTGTTCATAAAGTTTTGGAATTTTTCAAAATAAATTAAATTAACTGCACTAGTGCAGAACATTCAATTGTTCCAATTGCTTTTCTCAAAACAGTCAAATTTGATCTCATAGGACAGATGAATAATAATTAAGATATAGTTTTGAATAACAATTATGTAAAATACTGTTTTTCTATGAGTCAAAGCAATAGTATTGATTATATTGTTTGGTTTTATTCATTCAAGTTTTGTGTACTAAAATAGGTGAGATATACATATGTTGAGACAAAATGTACACTTCAAAATTGAGGTGTGTGTGTGTGATTCTTAGGGTTGTGGATAAATCAACATTTTTAGTCATTATATATTTTTGTACTATTATAACTTATCACAATTTACAAAGATTAAGTACTAGGAGTATAAATCGAATCGGCTCGCAACCTGGGCCAACTCGCTTGAATAAGCTCGGCTCTAGCTCGAGTTTTTCGAGCTCGGCTTGAGTTCAAGTTTTTTGAGCTGGAGCCGAGTTTCACGAGATCGAGCCCACTTCTCTATTTTTGACTGGCGAGCTTTTCAATTTTTTAATAGATTATTTTTTATTATATTAATAATAATTAAAAAAATTCAAACGTCAAAATTGTTTCCCATATAATTTTAGGTTTGCAAACCAAGCTCGAACCTGAGTTCAAACTCGTACAATATGGCTCGACCTTACCAAGCTCGTTTCATCAATACCCCCTATTTAGCACTTACTTGTAAAAATTAATAAATTGTATCCGAAAGTGCTCGTCCAAATATAATTTAAATCCAAATATTTTCATAATTTTATATTTTTTGATTATATAAATAGAAATTAAAAAAACTCACATCACAAAGTGGCCCCCACATTCAGACATGATAGCGTCTTTTTACCACCCAACCCGACAACTCCCGCAGAAATGCCCCTTCACCGGGCCCCACACCCCCACCCACCCCCCTTTCCCATCATTACTGCTCGGATTAATCATTAATATAATTGCCCCGTTAATAAACAAAACAATTAGTGGGTCTACTCTAACATGCGCCAGTTTCCGCGCACGTTAGCAACTGATAGAGAAAGCAGATAGAAAAGCAGCGGGGATCAACCGCAGAGGGAGATAGCGATTAATCGACAAATTAAAAATTAAAAACAAAAAAGGAAATATTTAAAAAAGAAAATATATTAAAAAAAAAAATTGAAATTTTTTTGTTCAGAATATTGTAATATATGTTGAAAGATAGCTGTTCGAAGATTTTTAATCTGATTTTGGGCACACACATTCCCGTGATATGCTGCCCCAAATTCATGTGTCCATATCAAGATTTTACACTATTTTTTGAGGAATCTTCGGGATTTGTTTTATTTTTCTTTTTCAATTTTTAAGAAAATATTAGATAAATGAAAAAGGGTATCAATTTTTAGATTTTAATTAGGCTTTGAAATTATTGTTAAGCTTTTGAATTTAGTATCTCTTAAGTGTATTTCACAAGAAAAGTGGAGAAAACTTGTTATATAATTGTTCATACATTTTTTCCAAAATACATTTGGGTAGGAATAAACCGAGTTCGAAAAGTATGCTAATTATAAATGTTTAACACGAAATTCGACTCGAGATTGATAGTTAACAAGTTGTTTTTTAATTTGTTTAACTTAATACAAGAAAAAGTTTTAATACTTTTGTATGTTGCTAAAAGTTCAACTCGTATTAATTCAAATAGTTTTAAAATGTTAATATATGTTGTTTATATATCATATTATTAGAACTCAATTCAGATATCAAACTAAATTTACACACAATTTTACAATTTTATACAAACTCAATAAGCTCGGAGAATACTCAATTTACTTAAACCCTAATATCGAAGTAGTAGTTTTTCTTTCCCAAAAACAATGGAGACCCATTGATAAAAACATGGAATATTGGGTTTTTATAATACAATTTAATTACTTTTAGCATTGTTAAATAATTAGACATTAGTCCCTAACAATTAACTACAAAATAATGTAAAAAAAAATCAGACTAAGATAGAACAAATTAAAATGATTAATAAGTAGTTTAAAAAAGAACGTATTTTGAGGTCACATGCATGGCTATAAAATGATCTTCTTTGTAACGTACAATAAGATTATTGCACAGTATAAGACAGAGAGTACTTCGTACGTAGCTGTCTTAAACGAAACCCTAGAAACCATTTTTATTACAACTGCAAAAGGCTGTTTCTAAAGTCGAACAATCAACAACACTTGCCACAGTACATATCTTACTTCAATTTACAAAGACGGCAGTTCAATTGGTGGATATAGATTCTTCAAAATTAGGGAAATATTTATCACATAAAATATTAAAAAATATGAGTTTATATATATATATATACATATGATCGATATTAGATTTGATTACTTTTGATATTATTATGATGAATTGAATACACTTAGAATTATCAATAGTGTTGTTGTGGTTTTTACTATCATATGGTAAACAATACGGTATTATGTAGACGAGTACATATTGATGGAAAATAAATTTGATTTATTTAAGAGTACATGGGTCCCCACTTATTAATAGGATATTCTCGTAATTTAATGAAATAGTTACATAAAAATATAATATTAACATATCATTATGTTATGTTAGGTTGTGTATTAAAGCCTAACCAGGGTTAGTCAAACGAGTTCATGACCCAATAAACATACTATATATAAATACTATTTTAATCAATTGAAAAATGATTATACAGTTTACACTCTAACAACTAGAAACGCTAAATACTTTGAGTCTTATAAGATCGACAAAAATACCAAAATAATGCTTGATTTTATCGAAGTAGGTATGTATGCAACTCGAAGTTATCGAGTTCAACCTCCAATCGATTAAAATGTTAACTAGTATGTTGTAGGTCGAATTAGATCTCATCTTTACGCATACTGGTCTGATTCAAAAAGTGAAGGGTTGAATTTGAGAGTACGAATATACACTCTTTTAGAAACAAGTCTCAGTATAAATTCGATTCCATATAAAGAAAAATGTCCAAAAAGATAAACTTTTTACTAATACAAAGTTTAGCAATAAAATGGAAATTAACAAATTCATATGCAATACTAAAAGTTACTAATTACTAATAAAATTCCACACACCAGACAGAAAATATTAATAATAATGATAGAGATCAGACAAACATTTATGAAGACAGTTTGTACTTTTGCTGTCTCTTTACTTCTTTTGACAGCTAATTTTCCTATACTTTTCCATTTAGACCATGTACATCCGGTAGGCAAATTTTTCCCTTTTATTCCCTGCCACATCAGATTCCCTACCACATTCCCTATCACATTCCTTTCAACTCCACATCAGCTAGGCAATTAAAAATTTTTTACTTTCTCTTTCATCCACATCACTAATTTTAATAATTAATTTTATACTTATAATTAAACCGAATACTCAAAAATTATTAAAAACGTACAAGAAAAATACAACAAATATCGATAAACTTAGAAAATTTGAAATTTGAAGTAAAAACCTAAAAAAAACTCCAAATTTGAAAATATAGTGTAAAAATGTCAAAACAAAATTAGTATCCAAATGAAACAAACTTAGTCTCTATTCATAGAGCTTGAAAAAAGAAAAATAATGGTGAAAAAAAAAATTAATTTTGCATAATTAATATCCAAAAAAACGATTTATAAAAAATGAGGAAAAAGAAAAAAAAAGATGTTGCCACATGGCAGTGTCCCATTGGAAGCCATTTATTTCCCTTGGAAGGCAAAAATTCCCTTCCTCAAATTTCCCTACCCAATTTCCCTACAATCTATCATTTTTATTTCCCTTCCATTTCCCCCCCAATTTCCCCCAATGTACATGGTCTTATTGTTTTTTTACCATGCTTGTAATCTACTGTCATAATGGGGTAAATCCCAAAAGTAAACAAGCGTGCGGACTCGATCCAACGGCTAATACTCTAGAGGTTAGATTTAAAGGCCTCGATCCGTACACGTCATCCGTACTGGTAGTTGGGGAACAATACGGCGTCAAATAATTGAGTAGATTACGGTCAATGGGTAATTAATTATACCTTTGACCTTACGATTCCTTGTGAGATAAATAAATAATACTTAATTACTATTTAATTTAATGATTTTATATTTTTGAACCTACTTAGCACATATAAAAGATAAAAAATTTTAATAGTGATATTTAAAATAAAAAGTGTTTCGTTATCATTTTGATCTGAATATATTATACATAGAAGATGATCGATTTATGATACTCGATTAAGTGAGAATCCTAATTTATTTCGTATAATCAAATTATACTAATCGTACAAATGGAAATTTTCATTTAACTTTTGTCTCATAAAATAAAAAATAAAAAATAAAAAAATGAAATGTGATTGATAAGTATAACACTAGAAGATCTTGTTCTTTTAAGTAGGAAGTCGTGCTTGAAAACGAGTTTGATTACTGATTGCAACATGACAGAAACGCATCTACACAATAACACGTCTTTTTCTTATTCGTACATGTGAAATGAGACACGACTCTTGATTAGGCAGCAATATGTTGTAGTGACTAAAAAGGCCACTTAGTAAAGTCTTGTCAATTTCCACCTCATGGGTCTTTGTTGATATAATTCAAGCTTTGATACCTTCAAATTTTGCCACCCAATTCATATTTCCACAAAAATTATATAACAAACAAATCAGGTTCAATAAAATCATTCAGTTATATTAAATTTATACTATAAATTTAATATAACTGATCGTTGCATAATAAAGTGTTTTGATAAAACATATTTTTTATTATCACGTTCAATGAACTATAACTGACCAAATTTATTGGACTCATTCTGTTGTGAAATTGTCACATAATAGTATACAGAGTTAAATTTATAAGTGATGAATTATAAGTGATGAATAATACAAATATTATATATAGAATAACTTTTAGTATAAAATATTGAAAAATGCTACTTGATAGCTTATGGAATTTGGAACTAAGCGTGCAATGAGCACCAAACAAGTATAATTCCAATTGAATTGACTTAAAACCAACATTTTGGAATATGGAAATAACACTTTTTCTTAGATTCAAAAATCAAATCAAACTAATCACTTTAATTGAGATAATGCTTTTGCAACTTGTATCACTACTTCTATTTTCTCTCTTTAGTTGTTGAGGATACAAGTGTTTGAAATAGTTTATACAATATGGGTGTTAAATAGTTGAGTTTTCACGTGTTTAAATTTGTGTGAATAACAATTGAATTTGTGTTTGAGCTTGTTTGATTGTTAATTGAATGAGTTTAAAATGAGCTTTAATTGAATACTACACAAGCCAAGCTCCAGTGGTTTGGCTTTTTTTTATATATTTTTACTAATTGAATCAAGTTTCAAAACTTATTAAAAATAAAATGTTGTTCAAACTTGATTTTGCAAGTTAACAAATTAAGCTTAACAAACTTTTAATAATCAAATGGTTGGGTTCTTCTTTAAGCCCTATTAATGAACTCATAATTATGTATTCTAATTGAGAAAACAATATATTCAAATTCATTGAAATTATTTCGACGATTTAAGAAATTAATATATCCTCTATCTTGAATATTTTGGTTCAAATAAAGTTTATAATATAAACAAAAGGAACACATGAAGTCGATATGTCCGAGTGGTTAAGGAGACAGACTCGAAATCTGTTGGGCTTTGCCTGCGCAGGTTCGAATCCTGCTGTCGACGGTTTTCTTAATTTTATTTTTCAAATCATTTTATTTTCTGAACAATTTCCAGGAAGTATTTTCATTTAAACCTTTTATTTTTGAAATATATGTAAACATTTTCTCTTTGTATCACAATTCTCAGTAAAAAATAATAATAATAAACTTTGGGCTTGTTAGAATTGGGCCTTCCCTGTATAAGAACAAGAAGGTGAATTGGAATATGCACTTATAACATTTTTGGCCCATTAAAAGGTTTAATTTGAATGCACCTAGCCCGGTCCAGAGTTTGATTTGGATCCATATTTGGGCTTGAACGAACCTCGGAGTTTGGCCCAATTACAAATGGATCTTGTTGATATGTTTATCAGAGCATGTTCAATCGAGCAATTCTACAACAGATCGAGCTCAATAAAATCAATTTATTATACTTTATTAGATGTGGCAAAAGGTATATAGTATGCTACAGATGGACTTTATTGGACCCGATCAGTTATATAATTTTCATATCTAATCTTGTGATTGGTGAATCGAACAATGCATTTGAAATGCAAATACAAGTTCTATAAACTTTTGAAAACTAATTTGTATGATCTCAAATGAAAAACTCAAAACTTTTTAATAATCAATTATACGAGAATCAATCTTTCCATGTTAAATTAGTCATATATAAATGTTCATATTTGTGCACAAAAAAGTGCTAAAAATCTTTATAATCATATAGTAATTCCTCATCTTATACATAAAGAGATTAAGTGCATTTTATATAATTTAATAATTGACGATTTTTATATAATTCGTGCACACTCACATAATTAACCATCTTAAAAAAACTCCATAAAATGCACATATAATAATTTCCTATTTAATCATACATTAAAAATTGACTACCAAAAATCTGGTTTCTTTAAATCTCTCAAAAGTGTGGGTCAAGTCAAAGCTTTGACTAAGAAGCAAATAAAATCCTAGGAATTAAGAAGCTAATTATTGGATTACGCTACCTAATGATAAAAACTAATCAATCTATAATATAATTTGTCTAAATTTCGTGTGCAGATCAAATTCCATCACCATATTAAAACTGATTTTCCAATAATAGTCATAAACACATGAAATTTGTAATGATTAGATGTTCCTTATTACATCCCTTTTCCCATAATAAACAGCAGATTCATGGCTATCTGGCTCTGAATCTTTAAAATGTAGAAAAATATTGTATATATATAATACTTATATGTATATATACGTATATATATATATGTATATATACAAATCACACACAAACAGATTGAATGAGTAAAAGGGTCAATGGAAATGGAAGCAAATTTCAACTCTGGTGAAGATGGAATTGACCCAAGGAAAAGAAAGGGTGGGCTCATAACTATGCCATTTATCATAGGTACATTCATATTTTGTTTACTAATTATGCATTAATGTGATCTTCTAAGTGTTTGTGGAATGCTTGACTGAACTTGAGCTTTATATATTTGCAGTAAATGAGGCATTTGAGAAGGTGGCAAGCTATGGATTGCTGCCTAATATGATATTTTACTTGATGAATGAGTACAAAATGGGGGTCACAAGAGCTACAAATGTGATATTTTACTGGTCTGCAGCTACAAATTTCATGCCAATTGTGGGGGCTTTTGTTGCTGATTCATTTCTGGGTAGATTTCTCACCATTGGTCTTGGTTCTATCTTCAGTCTTCTGGTAAATACTGATGTTTTGTTATTTGTTTATGCTTTTATTATGTTTAGAATAATTGATTTGAGATGGGTTTTTGATTTCTTCTTGTATGGATGAATATTGAATGGTTAATGATGTTAAGCACAGTGTATATTGCATTGGATTCCCCTGTTTTTGAGTAAATCAGGAAAATCCCTTTTGTATGGATTAAACTAGTAATTTGGATCTTTTGATTATGATAGTAAAATGTTTTATGAATATGGTTATATTTTATTTTTTACCTTTTTTTTCTCCTATTTGCAAGATGTTCTGTACTTCCATGTTTTATGATTCATCTACATTAAATGATATATATTTCAAGATGAAAACTGAACAATCATGAACAATGTATACATTCACAAACTCTTAGTAAAGTCTACACATATCAGGCAAAATTAGAGATAACTAAAATAGACGAGTAAATTAGGCGCACGATTATTGCTATATGTGGCCTTTACGAACAAAATCACCATATTTTTCTTTCGAATAATTACATGCAGACCCTCTTACTAATTGATATTCACCACGAGCCACCGAGGTTTTTGTAAATTCCGAGCCACCACACTCCTGTCAACATCTCGAGAGAAACACGAGGGTGAAATTGTAATATAATAGTATATCTGAACTTGAGGTGTTTTTCATTACAAGGGTCTTAAGTAGTGGTGTTTTCTATATATCAGGGTATGATCCAGCTATGGTTAACGGCTATGATTTCACAAGCACGCCCTCAACCTTGTGATCAATTCACACAACATTGTAAACCCGCCTCGACTGCACAACTCAGTCTTTTACTATCCTCATTTGGCTTAATGTCTGTTGGTGCTGGTGGCATAAGGGCTTGCTCATTAGCATTTGGTGCAGACCAATTGGACAACAGAAACAACATCAACAACGATAGAGTGTTAGAAAGCTACTTTGGCTGGTATTACGCTTCAGCAGCTTTATCAATTGTGATAGCTTTAACGGGCATTGTTTATATTCAAGAACATGTGGGATGGAAAGTGGGATTTGGGGTCCCTGCAATTCTCATGCTTTTCTCTGCTATACTGTTTTTATTCGCCTCGTCTCTGTACATCAAACAGAAAGCTAGCAAGAGCTTATTCACTGGACTTTTGCAGGTGATTGTGGTTGCTTATAAGAATAGACGATTGGCCTTCCCGTTGGATAACTCAAATGGTTATCATCGTGAGAAGGGCTCGGTTTATACGTCTCCGACCGACAAACTAAGGTTTACCCTAATCTTGAAAGGTCCATTTTTGCTCCATATGTGCCATATCTTTAGATAGGGAAGTAAACATTGACAAAGTTAATTATTGATGCATTATGAAAAGTAGTCATATTGACTGGTTGGGCATAGCTGCAAACATATAGTTTAGAGACGGATCGAATGGTTACGTTTAAGGGTTAGGCTTGTCAATGGGCGAGGACTGCCCACCCGGACCCGTTCAATAGAAAATTTACCCGACCCTTACCCGATCCGTGGGGTCTAAGACCCGGACTCGATGACACTAGGTAGTTCGGGTCCGGGTCCAATTTTACCGAAATTTACTCGTTGAAAATACCCGTGGGTCTATACCCGAATAATGCCCGAAGTTTACCCGTGGGCATTTGCCTGGCACAGACCAGACCCAAAACATACCCGACCCATCAGGTTTAACTTTTTGGGACCCATTGAATATGCGATGGGGTCTGGGTAAATATTTTTTTTTTTTGGATATTTCGCGGTTCTGGTTTGGGTTTTGGGTATTCCCTGCCCGTTGACAGCCCTATAAGGACAATTAAACTAAATCGTCTTTGTTTCTTCCTTTCTCAGGTTCTTAAACAAAGCTTGCACCATCAAGAACCCATCTTCCACTGGGATTTCAACGAGCCATTGGAACATCTGCACTATCGAACAAGTCGAGGAGCTAAAAGCACTCATCAAAGTCATCCCAATATGGTCTACAGGCATAATGGTCTCAATAAACACAAACCAAAGTACATTTCCTCTACTCCAAGCCAACTCCATGAACAGGCACATCGGTTCAACCTTTCAAATCCCACCCGCCTCGTTCCCCATGTTCAATATCATCACTTTAGCCATTTGGGTCGTTTTATACGACCGTTTCTTCATACCATTGGCCTAAAAAATTTCCGGCAAAAAAGTCCATATTGGAGTCAAATCAAGAATGGGAATAGGGATATTCCTATCTTGCTTAGCTATGACAATTTCAGGTATAATCGAACATGTTCGACGAAAAAAGGCGATTGAACAAGGATTAATGAATAACCCTAGAGGGGTTGTTGAAATGTCGGCTTTATGGCTCGTCCCACAGAACTGCTTGAACGGTTTGGCTGAGGCGTTTAACGCAATAGGCCAAACGGAGTTTTATTACTCTGAGTTTCCAAAGAGTATGTCTAGTGTGGCTTCGGGTTTGTTTGGAGTTGGAATGGGTGTGGCGAATTTGATGGCGAGTGTGATTTTGAGCACGGTGGATAAAGTTAGTAGTCGAAACGGGGCGAAAGAGAGTTGGGTTTCGAGTAATATTAATGAGGGTCATTATGAGTTTTATTATTGGGTTCTTGCTATATTAACATTTTTGAACTTGGCTTATTTTGTGGTTTGTAGTTGGGGTTATGGAGATTGTGTTGAGAGTAAAGAAGAAGGGAATGTTTTGGAGGAGGAAAAGAGGAGTATATTGAGGACACAATCTTAGAATATTTGTGTAAATTTTAATGATTTTGTGTTGTTTTATGTGCAAAATATATATATATATATATTGATGATTGGAAAAGAAAAGGGATTTAATATATATATATTAGAAATAAAACATTTTAATTTAGACAGTTATGTTCTTTGATTTTATAGACAGAGTGGATAATTTCTATAGGTAAAGCTGAGTCTAACGGGCTGAGCTTTCTTGATAAATCGAGGTCGAGCTTAGAAATATAGGTAGGAAGGCTTGCGAATCTAAAAAATTTATAAAAATCTATTTTTGTTTATATATTTATAAAATATAATAATTATAATATATGCATATGTATAATATAAATTCTTATAACATTTATATATGCATAAAGAATATAAATATTTAATTTTTCTTATGATCATATTTTATATTATGCAATAGACAATAATATCCAATTAATAATATATATTAATACAAAAAAAAAATGCACATCCCTCACTTTAAAAATGTATATTTAAAATACATTTTTGACCCTCGGGAACGTATAGGAGATATGCTTTTCTATTCGGTGACATTGGGTCGCCATAAGAAAATTATGTGCTAGTAAGAAATCATTTACAATTAATTGAATAAAAACCAAAATTGATCACTTGGTTTATTAATTCTATATGAATGACTCTAAAAAATGTAAATTTTGCATGTGACAATCTCAAATTTTCTAAAATTACTTTGACACAGATATATAAATAAATAAATAAGGTAAAATAAGAAGATTTTCAAGAATCTTATCTTTCTTTCTACTTCTTCAGTTCATCAGTTTTCCATCTTTAGACCTGGTCAGCCAGCTTTTTCTTCAGATCCTTCTTGTTCACCTGAGATCGGAAAATAAGAAGCCCAGTTTGAACATTATTATGGTGGATAAAATCACACAATAACATGGAATTTTATGGTTGTTTTAGAGCTCGTAAAAATGAAACGTTTTAAATCACCTTTCCCATAGCATTACGAGGCAGTGATTCCCATAATAAAAGTCGGGTTGGAATCTGAAAAATACAACGATAAATATATGACTAAAAAACCGTTTATTAATATTAAGTACGATATGTAATGAAGCTATACAAGTTTTTGCAGCATAAACGAAAGAGTAATAAAAGATTCATCACTATGAAACAAAAATTCAAGAGAACAAAATCATGATTCGTAATAAGATGGTCTTTTACGAATTTCAACCCTGAGAACCCGACTTTATAATGATTATTTACCTCGTTGATAAACAGCACAAAAAATTAGGGATGTGTTTGGATCCAAAGATTTCAAATTCTTCATTGAGCTTGTTTGGATAGTTTCAAGTTATAATGAATTTCAGATCCCGGGATTTTTTTAATCATTATGGTGGATTTTTGGACTCGTTTCATCCAAATCCATCTATCCAAACACAACCCAACGGGGCTTTAGTTACGTGAACTCTATCCCAATCTTCATCCAAAGCACATATAAACGAAAATTTCAACTAACATCAAGACTCCAATGGGGCTTATATATGTCATCTATTTATGTTTTTTGATCAATTTTTAATGAACAAATAGTCGAAAACTAAAGATATATTTACATACATTCATGTTTCTTCATCATGAACACTGAAAAAAGGGAAACATGTAATAAAATACCTTATATGGTGCAAGCTTCTCTTTAGCCCAAACCGTAAGTTCTTGCAAAGTTAAAGCAGGTTTTAACGCCTCTTCTTGTTTTCGTTTAATCTCTAAATCGGGTACAATTATAGCACATACAGCTTCCCCATAGTCTTTATCGGGCAAACCCAAAACACAACACTCAGAAATAGTTGGATGCTGCAAAAGCAGTCAAAAAAAAAAAAAAAACATTTTTTATTACCCTTTTAAATAAACATCAGCTAATAGAGAACAATATATATATATATATATATATACACTGAGACATCAAGGGAAAGACGAGAAACGAACCTCTAAAAGAACTGCTTCGATTTCTAAGGCAGATAATTTGTAGCCACCGACTTTCATAATATCAGCATTAGTACCTGAATTTATGACGTAATATGATTCGAAATGATTTTTTCGACTTAAGTACTCAAAGTTTTTAAATTTAACAACTTAAATAACTTACGTCCCAAAATTACATAATATCCATCTTCGTCTATTCGAGACGCATCTCCAGTCTTGAAGTATCCACCATCGATAAACGACTCCTTTGTCACCTGTGAATTAACATCAAGAACTCAAATAAGAAACTCAGGTTTTTAATTTTTTGTATAAAAATTTATCTAATGTTTGTTAAGCTCCATTATTTTTTGCTTAAGTGTATTCTTTGTACAGTTCAAAAACATATAAAAATCAGAAAATAACCGACCGAACAACATAAGACCTTTCATCTCTTTATGTTTTTTGTTTAAAATTTACAAGATTGAAAGGTGAAAATACCTGAGGCAGCTTCCAATATTCCTTGAATAACGAAGGACTTTTAATACATAGCTCACCAACCTCCACATTAGAATCAGTACTACCATCTTCCGCAAGAATCTTGGCCTTTCAAAAGCAATAACATTAAAATAAGTTGTTTTTATGGTACTATGTAATAATACTTAGGGCATCTAAACTAACATAATAAGATGATTACATGCATATTCGAGCCCCCCATAGTCTTCGTTTCTTTAAAAATGATTTCTTATTAGTTCCCATAAGTTACAACAATAGGTATTAAGCTCGTCTTTCAAATAAACTTCGTTTTGTTTCTTACAACTCATCAAGCGAAATAGTAACCTCGAGAATAGATTGTAATAACATTAAATCCCATAACTGAAAAATACGAACCTGCACACCTGGAAGTGGCTTGCCAACAGTACCTCCTTTCCGCTCACCGATCAATGGATTAGAAATTCCCATGACAAACTAGAAACAGGATAAAAAGGAATTTATCATGATTCTCGATCAAATTTAACACAAGGGCTACTTTATAACGATTAAAAAACCAACCTCAGTCATGCCATATCGTTCTAAGAGACGATGTCCAGTTATAGTTTCCCACTGTTGCATAACTGGAAGAGGTAGAGCAGAGGATCCACACATCTGTCAACCAAAAGCGTTATTTTCACCAATATGGCATATAGGAATAAAACAAAAGGATTGTGGTTCTTACAACATCGATTAAAACCAAAAAAGAAAAGAAAAGAATCATATATGGGTTTTTGGTGATTTGATTTCTATCAACATGGTTCTTTTTTTGAGGCTCCAATGAATAATATATATATGTGTGTGTATGTATGTATGTATGTATGTATGTATGTATATATGTATGTATGTATGTATGTATGTATGTATGTATGTATGTATGTATGTATGTATGTATGTATGTATGTATGTATGTATGTATGTATACTGATTATTGGCAAAATTACCATGAGGCGTAATTGTCTAGCGGCTGAGGCAGAAGCAGTTTGTGATTCTGAATCCATAGCTTCATACCCTTGTATTAGACGAGTGTACATAGTTGGAACCTATAGTAGTGAAAAGGAGTTATTACACCAGGTAGAATTCTATTTCTTTCTAGAATTCGAAATGAATTCAAATTGACTAGCTACAAAAGAAGGAATGCCATAATTGCCATAACTTTATTGATTGATATTTAAAAACAAAAGTGAAGTTGAAGCTGAAACGTATTAGATTTACTTAAATATGAGTAGGCTTATGTTTAGAATCTGTTTGATGCAAAAGTAAATAAGTTAGGTGTTTACAATTGAAGGAGAAAATATATTGCAACCTGATATTGGAAAATGAAAATTTCTGGTCGAGTATACAAAGGACGAACTTACCCCTGTGAACACAGTTATAGCATCATCTACTTTAGTTTGATCCGCTTTATAAGAATCTCTCCATCTTTGCCAGATTCCCCTCACACTGAATTTTGGCATGAATTCAACCTTTTACAAAATCAACCAGTTAAAAAAGTGATTTTGCGAAAATAAGCCATTAAAATTTGAAAAATTTGCAGGTGTAAAGAAGAATCTGATGTAGTTACCGTTGAACCCGCATAGAGAGGGGCGAGCAAAGCATTAAAGAGCCCATGGACATGTATGGAGGACGTTAAGGAAAATACATAATGGTAAATTTATTTAAGACGAAAGACTAATAGAAATAACATATTTGAGGATATGATGAAGTGGAAGGCAGTGCAAGAATTGATCAGTGGATGTATATCCCCAAGCATCGGTCAGCATTTGAACCTGAAATCATGACCATAATGTATTGTAAATATGTACTCACTACTTGATTCAATCACTGAATGTGTGTGTATATATGTGTGTTATATGTAATAGTAATAGTCTAATAACTATGATAACAAGAGTTATGTATATTAACAGTACATTAAGATGTATATTAAATTATCTTACCTGTGACAAAACACCTTTGTGTGTGTGCACAACTCCTTTAGGTTTACCTGTAGTTCCACTGGTATATATGATCAATGCCGGGTCATCTCCTACAAGATAGCATCAAAATATAAAAAATAAGTAAAATATAATAAATAAAAATAATGTCATCGAGCCCACTACTAACAGTTATAAAGTAATATTTTGCGAAAATGATGCAACAAACCATTTATCTCATGAGAAATTTCAGTTTTCTGAAAACTATCACACTCAGTTGCATTTGAATTTATGTTTGGAACATGAGGGAGAATCGATAATTGAGCAGAAGTCTTATCAGCAACGGCTTTCATTAGTTCATGATGATCTTCGGTACTCAGAATCATTGTGATATCCTGTAATAAAATTGGGATCCACATTATTACAGGCATTAAATATATAGTACAATAACATGTCGTATGGTATGTTTACTAAGTTTGCTAATTTGATAACTACAAATAAACACGCATAACGGTAAAAGACAAAAGCCTGTCTTTAGATTGAAGGGTTTTTAATTGGAGTAAAGGATTTGAGCTAATGATTTCAAGCGAATCCAATATTCCACAAATTTGAAATCTACAGTATCAATTGAAAAGACAACTCAAAATGGATGCTAAAAAGTTTCAAATCCATAGCAACTCAAAAGACAACCTAAGGGGTATGGCAATTCAAAATATAGTATGAGCAAAAAGTCCCACACACAAGTGCGTAAAGTAAGCAAGTGTGCGTAGGCCTGTCAATGGGCGGGGATTGCCCAAACCCGGACCCGTTCAATAGAAAACTTACCCGACGAGACCCAAACCCGATGACATTAGGTAACTCGGGTCCGGGTCCAATTTTTACTCGCTGGTATTTTCCCCCAGAAAATACCCGAACTTTACCCTTTGAAAATACTCGCAGGTCTATACCCGAACAATACCCGAAGTTTACCCGTGGGCATTTGCCCGAAACGGATCCGGCCCGTCGGGTCTAACTTTTTTTTTTTTTGCACCCGTCGGGTATGCAATCGGGTCTGGGTAAAATATTTTTTGTGCGTATTCACGGGTCCGATTTGGGTAGGGATTTGGTTGCCCCAGCATAAAGGATGTCTAAAAACGAGAGCTAAGTTAACAAAAGGTTTAAAACAAAGCAGAATAAAGATGTGATATACAAACCGAATCATTCATCACGTGCAATAGCTCAGCTTCAGGGTAGCTAAGTGCGAGCGGGACAGCAACACCACCGCTGAACCATGTTCCAAGTACTCCAGCAACAAACTCAGCAGAAGGTTTAGCAACAATACCGATTCTAGCCCCGCCAAGATGTGTTTTTACGCCAATGCCATTGACCTACAAAATAAGTATTTAACCAAATAAGGCCACTCCATGTCAATAAAAGCTACAACTTTAATGCAAAGAATGTTTCAACTTACAACGTTTAAATTAGCATTGGATAGTAAGTTGGATATTTTTTGTGCAGATAATATCAGCTGATGATAACTATGACTTTTTTTATCAGCTCTTATTGCAATACTCCCTGGAGATGCGGATCCTGTCCTGGCAACTGCCTTGACCAGTTCCATAATTATACTATTATGTGTATCTGTAAAACGAGATAACATTAAAAAAAAAAGTATAAACAACTGGCAAAAGGACTAAAATGAGATTGAGTTAATGAATGACTAAACCACCAAATCAAACAAGTTCATTGAAATTCATAGAGGGCATCACATCAAATAACCAATTTGGAAATAGAGCATTTTAAATCAACAAATGTGGAAGAGCACGAAAAGCCTTTGAACATAGCAGAACCAATATGCTATGAATGAATCACATGGATTATAGATTTAACTATAATCAAAGAAGAACTTAAACCAAGCTTCAGATGATCACGCTCATTCAATTCATGGCCGATATGGATGAAGCTCTACCTCAACCGATTATGATCAAGCTGAGCATAGCTACACAATGAACTAAAATGATATTCATCTTAGTGGAGTATAACAATATTGTTGAAAAACACTTAATCTGAGCATGTTTTGTAGTGAGTCTAGAATCAAGCTCAAAATCAACTCGCTTAGCTTGATTTATGATTGCTCCAAGTTACATGCATTGTTGTCAAGCTTTTAATGACCTAAGATCATAGCCAAATTTATTGATATTTTCTAATTCTATTTCAAATTCTTAAAATAATTTGTAATTGCATAAACTTATAATCAACAAGAAGTCCAAGATCATTTTGAAGACTAGCAAAATTCCATAAACAAAAACATGCCACATCCATCAATCAAAGGCACTCAACTTGCTTTTAACAATGAGAAATGTACATACCAAATATCTATTATGCAATTTGATCACAACAATCAAAAGCTCTACATCAAATTGCACTCAACTTCAATCACCATTTTGCAACTATCTAAGATCCCATTATAAAAAAAAAAAAAAAATTCTCACAAATCCATTATTCTAAAACTTCAAAACAACCCAAATAATCAACCACCAATAATTCCATCACAAAATTCCAAAATTAACAGCTCAATTTCAGAAAACAAAAATGAAAAGAGAGTTTACCGGAAGAAAAAAGGCGAGCCTGCAAGGATAAAATTTTGGGATTTTTAAGAGAAAACACAGAGAAAGAGTGCAATAATCTCAAGCTTGAGTGGGAAAATAAATGATATTGAAGACAAGGGCAATGTGTACAGTTGGGTAAAAATCGAAGCCTGATTAAGTGGTTGGCGGTCTTAAATACGCCGCCCATGGAATTTGGTGGGCTTTTCTTGCGTATCAACGGTCCGATTTTTCCCAATGCAACAATAAAATTATATTATTTTCTAAAAAAAGTTGAAAAGTCATGGTGACCCACTGAGTTTCGTGTGTTTTTGATGTAGGGTTCTTGGTTTCTTGCACTCTTATTCAAACCTGTGATGTGAAGGGTAGGTTTGGTGTTCAAAAGTTGGGGGCTTTTTGAAGGTTTTGGTTTGGTGGGAAACGACGAAATGTGATAAAAAAAATTGCAGAGAATTTAAGGAAGATGAAAATTGTCGGGTAAGTAGTGAAATCTGAGGCTTAACATCATCATCGTCACCATTGAAATATTATTTCTCTTTTTCCTTCAATCGTTTCAATTTACCTATATCCAAGTGATATATATTAATCTTTTAATCGAGTTGAATCAAACTCGAATGAGATTTAATTGAATCCGTTATAAATTCAGAAGATTGATACTTTATTATTGTTATTATTTCACTAATATAGTTGATTGATATTTTATTAATATAGCTGAATTCGACATACATATTTAAAGCTTATGGAACAAAGAAATATGTTCAATTTTTTTTTGTTATTTTTATATTAAATTGAAGCTCAAACAAATTTGTAATGTATGAATAGAGACGAATGTCTATAAACTTGATTTATTATTAATCGCACCTGTACATTAATTACCTCTTAATAGTTTCATACTTTGTATTTTTTTCTCAATCTTGTTGTTGTAGAATTGCCTGAAGTAAGCCTCAACCAAACATACCCTATGTTTCACTTAGTCAAAGCCCAATCTTAATGAATTTCAAGAGACAACACATATAGCTACAATTATTACAATACTTTGCTCAAACATTACAAAAGAATTACAATCCAACATAAGTGACAATATTGTGGTGAAAAAGTTGAAAAACCTGAGAACCTTAAAAGACAAAAAATAAAAAATCCTTGAGACAATCAAACATGAGTGATATTTTTGTGGTGGAAAAGTGAAAAAAAATCAGACAACCTTAAAAGAATGAAACCAGTCATCCTTCAATTACATGTTCATAGCTTGATGTGGAGGAGGATTGTTCATCTGTACATTTCTCTGCTGCATAGCCTGTTGTGCAATGATTCCTTGCCATCCTGTATATAGTTAACGGTTAATGATAATTTTCGGGATAATATACAAACATATCCATAAGTATAGTGAATATCTAGAAACACTCTCTATGTTTATTCAATTTTTGTAAGATAAATCTTATTAGGGTGTGTTTGGATTGAAGGATTTGAAAACTATGGATTTCAAATCCATTTAAGTTCGTTTGGATGAATTCATGTTATGATGGATTTCAAATCCCTTGTCATTCATTTTAGAGTCATTTGAAATCCTTTCTCCAAATCCCTTCCCTCAAATCCACATCACTCGATCCAAACACACCCTTAATGAGTTATATTAAGATTTATGGCGTCGAAACTATACTACTACTGCAAGTCTTTCTATAATCTCTACGGATCATTACACAAACATCCTTCAACTATGATGAAGATTCACAAGGACTCAAACTCGAGACCTCTTAATTAAGCAACCCCTTAATCATAACCTCTACAACTCATCTTAACTTATTTGAACACATGATTATGATTATGATTATGATTATGATTATGATTATGATTATGATTATGATTATGATTATGATTATGATTATGATTATGATTATGATTATGATTATGATTATGATTATGATTATGATTATGATTATGATTATGATTATGATTATGATTATGATTATGATTATTAGAGAGATAAGAAAAGGTAGGAGGATAGTTTATACCTAGAGCAGGATCAAGGCCTTTACTCTTGAGCTCTCTAAATTCTTGACAGAGAGAACAACATGGGCACAAAAGGTGAGAAATTGGATCCTGATAAGGAGCTTCCACAAGTCCATATCTGTTCCTCAACTTTGTTCTGTACTTGGACCCAATCACACATTGCATACAAACGCCCAACAATACCAGATAAACGAGACCCCCCGAGGTACAATCTGAGCATTTTAGAATCAAATTTATCATTAAAATTCTGAAAGCAATTAAATAAAGGAAAGTTGAATATATATGTATACATACATATATATATATATATATATATATATATTTCTTTGGTATCAGGACTCACTCAGTTGAGATACGGGATCTGTAGCATCCAGGACTTCTGCTACTTGTCCAAACGTCACGCAGGGAAAAAGAGTTGTCATCACAGCTGCAAAATCAATATATATATATATATGTTAAATCATTTTACGTATTTTGGATTTTAAATCCTTAAAACCAACAGGATATAACATTTTATTGCTTTCAAATACTTTAGCAGCTCAAACTTTTCGTCGAGAACTTTATTCTATTGAAGATATAAAAGGTTATACCTGATCGGTTTGTACTCGTCATAGACTTTTTACAGGAAATGAGAACAGATAAAAATTAACAAAATTACTGAAATGAAACATGCATGTAAAATTACCATTTGTGGGATCAAGATGGCAGTCAAACAGTCCACTGTTCCAAGGGCTTCCAATGTATGGAACCTGTACAGGTTGGTTAGCTGGAGTATAAGAGCCCACTGGTTGTCCTGCAACTGGAGTTCCTGTTGCTGCAGTATCATCTTTTCTATCATCTATTCTACCCATATTATCAAGAATATCCTCAAGATGATCAAGAAATATAACATGTTAGTAGCTAATACATTCATTTATAGTTACAACATACATATTGGAAAACTTCCAAAGTCACAAGCAAATTTAAAATATGGAATATAACATATAAGTCAATGGATTTTTAAGTTTGTTTTTTCCCACTTGTACATAATTTATCTTCCATGCAAATTGTAATTAAGAGTTGATTTTTGGATACAGCTTAGAGCATCCAATGGTCAACCCTTATCTGTATATTGACAGCTCTAAAATAAAACGAAAATGGGCACTCCCAAGCCTCTATCTTTTATTCTTAAACTCAGCTCTTCAACAATACAACCTGTCATTACACAGTCAGATTACAAATTTATATAGAAAAATCAAGTAAATAATACACAAAGAAAAGAGGGCCATTAAAATAAAATAAAACCAAGACAAGTAGGGTAGTACAGTATAACTGCTGAATTAGTCCCAGACTACAACATGTTCAGCATATATACCATATATATTGAAATGGCTAGTATAAGGAAAGGAGAAAAAGAAAAAAAGAATCGTTCTCTGATGACAATAGAGTTGAAAGAACTGACATGGTCATTTACTCATTTGTAATCAAATGAACACATATTTTTCCTTTTTGACTTCACAAACCAAAAGATACTAGTTTATTTTCTTTCTCAATAACAACAAGACGATGACTTTTCTGGGCGTAAAATCTTCAACGGGCCGTCATTTTCCCTTAAAATAATTTGAAATTTGATCCAAAGTGCTCGATTTACTGAGCAAGCAACTTTCTCCACCATGAAGATGAAGTTCCTCTAGAAGGTGGCGTAAGAACCTCTAACATAGTCTCTTTCTCCTTCGGCGTTAAGGGGACCCCTCTGACAAGATTTAAGGCCATAATGTGCACATTAGTCTTTTGTTTGTATCTCTTGTAAGCCCATATTCCTCCAGCAGCACCAGCAACCAAAAGCTGTTTTTGACATTTTTCATAACCTGATATTAGTATCAATTACAATAGATAAATAATGAAACTAGAATAAGTTAGGAATGTCATATTACTAACCGGTGACAGCCACAGAGCAGCAGTTTGCATATCAAATTTTGGTGCGTAAAGCACTGTCTCACCAAAATCATCCTCTAGCTTCTTGAAGATCTCTTTATCATTCTTCCCAGCCCGGATTTCATCTCGAATTATCTTAAGAAGGTATCAGCAGCGTTAATGTTCACAGAACATACATATATAAAAACAAATAGTAGTGGATATGAAAGAAGAAAACTGAACAATCATTATATGATTCATATGAGATTAATTCTTTGCAGAATGTATTATACAAATTAAATTAGTCCGGTGGTTACAGTTGATATATATGATAATAGACAATCTTATCAAACACTTCTTGCGAGCATGTGAGACAATAGCAAAACTCACTCAAGAGACACGAAGCAGAATCACAAGAGTGAACATCAAGAAAAGGAGGTGGTATTCAACAACACATGAAGGCTACAACAAGCAAGCAACAAACTTTTTATCTCGATTTCCCAGTTACCCATGAAATCAATTTCCCTTTTCAATGTATAACCATTCTCCTTCTTCCTAAAAACAAGAGACATTAACACAAACAGCAAGTGTACTAATCTGCCAAGGCTCATTCACACCGGAAACTAGCGTATAATCCAACAAATAAACGTGATCCAAAACCATCAGCGCCCATCAAATTCAGGCGACATTTTACCTAAAGCTGAGACAACAAGGGACTAAACTCCAGGTTAATACCACTTCATAAAATTCTCATAGCGTACACAAAAAGCTAAAGCAACACGAGTTCTATAAATTAACTCGCACCTTACGGAGGAGAATGGCAACATCAGCTTGTGAGTCTTCAATGGACTGACTACCACATTCAGTGCACCTCACATTGTGGCTTATATTCCTCGCTCGCGCTTCCACCACTCGCTCCTTTGTGACTTCATCCTCTTTGTTGTTCTCCATTACAGCTTATCTTCAATCAAGACTTGTAAGCCTACAAGAGCTGCTCCGTGGTCAGGAAAGATAGACCATAAGTATACTTCGCATGCGCTCAACATTAAATAACCAACGATTCACTAATCCATTACGTTTCAGCTAAGCATTTCATCGAACACTATGCATGCTTCAATATGTGATCGAGATGAAGTTATCGCGCGCGAGAAAGAAGTTGAAACAAATGCAACATAAATTACCTTGAATTTCGAAGAAAAAGAGAGCTGGGTTTTGATCAAAAACTTCACAAATCCTTGTCGCTCAGCTCTAACACCGTTTGAAGATTTTACTATGATCTTTGATGGATTTGATAACATATATATATCAGCAGTTCGAGGACACATGAAAAAAAGACTGGGCTAAAGCCCAATAGAATTTTGAGGCAGGCCTAATTCAATATTACTGGGCCGAGACTGCGTTGGGCTATTTAGCGGATTATAATTCCACTATGTTATTATAATCAGTGATATATATAGAGACCAAAACCTCGATATCTTAATGTTCCGAATTCGAATATTAACGAGAAATGAAGACATAGAATTTTGTCATTTTTCATTTTATTTTTATAATCAATATCAATTGATGTCGTGATGAGGGCTTTTTTGGGCTCCTTTCTAATATATATCATCGATTATAAGTATGCACAATGAATATTCAAACGCTATTTGATTCATTCCGACTTATGCCTAATTTCTGGCTATGTTTGTTTATGTTTTTGAAATTCAATTTGAAGATTTTAAATCACAAAATCTTAAATCTACTTAACACACCAAATTTTCTTTTCAATTTCCTTTTTTCAACTCTACTTTTTCAATCTCCAATACTAATTACCTATCAATCAACACATCAATCATTTTACACATTCATCAATTACAATTAATATATACATTATTTTACACACTCATATATATATATTTATTTAAATAATCATTACAAAAACAACTAATTCAATCATTAAACATCAACCAATCATCATTGATTTGACACATTACAATTTTCAACCTAATTCTAAAAACATAAACAAACACCTACCATTTTCACACGAATTTCGATGGTACGTCATTCCCGAGAAATTTTTAAAATTTTAACTTAAAAATATAAACAAACATAGGCACTTATAGTGATCACTTTATGAAGGTATATAATTTAACCACGAACCGTACCAACCTATATTACTTCATTCAGTGCAAATTCATTGCAAGCTATGTTCGAATATCGTATCTTAATTTATTATCTTTCTTAAGTATTATCGTATTTCCTTGTTTGCAGGTAGATATACAATATCAATAAATTCTCTAATAATCTCTATTTAAGTTCATTATTTATAATAGGGGTTTTATATTATTCAACACTAAGATTTCACTGGCTATAGTGATTAAATCAAGCTATATATCCTAATGAAATTAGATAAAACACACCAACTATAATTTTTGTTGTTGGAAAATAACTGAACTTTACACACAACTAAGGCACAATGAGAGGATACATTGGAGGAACAAATACTATATCAAAATCCCGATATTCCGAAAATTATTATACACATCTCCAACGAACAAAATTTACATTCATATCGAAAATAATCTTTTCAAAAGCATCCCCCAGAAGGAATAGCTATCATTTTGCTGCTAAACTAATAAAGATCATCAAAATCGAGCTCGAAATTCTTGTACGAAATGAAAAAGATCCGTTCTTTTTACTTTTCTTTTTTCGACATTACCTTAGCCAATCAGCTTTGAAGAAGTGCGATTTCAATTTCTTGTAACGTCTTCCCTTTAGTTTCGACCACATTCCTCTTCACAAAGACGACTCCCAATAAGCAAAACCCGCCAAAAATTGAGTACAAAATTTGTGGCCCGAGTAGCTCCAAGAGACGTAGAAATAATAACCCCACGAAAAAATTGATCACCTGATAATATAATATAAAACACTTCGATTAAGTTGAATTCATATGCGCGTATAAACTTGTTCTTGTTAGAAGAGACGAATGAGGATTAAGCAAAAGTTATGAGTCGAATTACCCAATGTACAGCCATGCAGACAGCCATTGCCTTGGCCCTGATCCGGCTCGGGAATATCTCTGATAGGAGGAGACCCGGGACGGGCCCCGCACCTAATGAAAAAGCTAAGACAAACCTGTGATAGAACAATCGATTTCAACAAATGTATCACTATGCCAAAGACTTGAAATTTGTACGTTTTTAGGGGGCGCCTTGAGAATTTGTAAGTTTTTATGGGGCGCCTTGAAAATTTGTAAGCTTTTAGGGGGCACCTTGAAAATTTGTAAGTTTTTAGGGGGCTCGTGGTAATTCCAATAAGTGAAGGTAATTGCATCTAAATTTATGATTTTATATAGAAACAATGATGTCATTCTTAGGAGCTCACGAGACTCCAGGTCCCACCACAAATCATAATCATCCATGTGGTGGGACCCGTTTAGCTTCATTATACACGGGGCCTTGTGGAGTCGAGTATATATATAACCAGCAAATAATAGCTTCATCTGATTGAGATACTTACATCAACATACCACCAACAGATAGACACAATTTCCCCGAGCCAAGGAAAAAATCACTCGCCGCAAAAACTTGAAAACTCATAGCCACTGCCTGAACCAATAAATATCAAATAAAACTTAAATTTGATTTAATTTATAACGCAAATTTTTCACAAAATTTGTTTACTTGCCATTCCCGAGAAACTTCCCACAAGAAGCAGCTTTCTTCCTAATCTATCCATCAGAATCATAGCAACTATTGATCCTGAAGAAATCAAAACCAACTGGTTATAGAAAAAGTATTAGGGTGTGTTTGGATTGAGTGATTTGGATTTGGATTTGAAATGACACCTAAAATGGAGTCATTTGAAATTCACCATAATTATGGAGAAAATGGAGAAAATAGGTCAAAATAAATGACAAGGGATTTGAAATCCATCGTAACATGAATTCATCCAAACGATTCATGGATTCGTTGACGAATTTGAAATCCATAGAAATCCTTCAATCCAAACACACCCTTAGAAAATTCGTAAAAAGTGAAGATATTTGGCTCATTACCTGATATATTCACTACTCCTATACATATGTTTCCGATATCTGAAGGCACTCCAGCACTTTTAAACACAGTTGACGAGAAATAAAAAACGGCGTTTATGCCAGATAATTGCTGTAAAGCAAATAGAGCTGACCCGAGGAACACAACTGCCGGAAACAAAGCAATAATATTATTATATTAACACTTCAAATATAAATAGGAGAATAAATAAAATTGAAGTATAAGATTGTAATATTTACCTCTATAATGACGCCCGTATAATAATTCAGAAAATTTAACTGTATCTGCCTCATCACCTCTCTCTGTTTTCGACAATTCTGACATTGAAGATTTAACATGTAATGCTCCGAAAAGCCTATCGAGTTCGGCTTCTGTTTCAGCTATTCTTCCTCTCTGAACCAACAAAACAACTCTTATATGTTAAATATAAAGGAATCTTACAAGAAATATACATGTAGAAGATTCTGTTGAGGACAACCTTAAATAGCCAATGAGGAGATTCTGCAGAAAACTCCATCAAAATAGCTAGTAATGCAGCAGGAATGGCAGATACCCAAAAACAAACTCTCCACCTGAAAAACACATCGAAAGATTGTTTAAAATTATACAAGAGAATTATGTTGTGTCACAATATATAACTATATTATATATATATATATACAGCTATTGCATTGTTGTGTCATGGTTCTTACCAGCCAATAACATTTTTTGCAGGAATCCCGATTAAAAGAGACGCCATAAGTCCAAGGCACGTTGCGATTTGAGTGAAACTTCCATAAGTGCCCCTTACAAAAGCTGGTGAAACCTGCTTAAAACGATTAGCATTAGTCCCATATGTGCCTTACAATTTTAGTCCCAATGTTTACGAACAGAATTTGTTACATAAGATGCATAGTTTTGCATTTTTAATCTCAACCGTGAAAAAATGAACTGAACCTATTAGTTCTATACGACGTGCCTTGCACGTAATCAGTATTAAATTAGTATTTTAATAGTGAATGTATTCACACGGGAATTTCAGCCCATTTTTTTACCAGAAGAGACCAGAATTGCAAAAAGAATGCATTAAATATATAGGACTATCTTAATTGTCCAAGTTTGTAAAGAATGGGATTTACGGGACCAAGGGCAATAACGTAATTTGTACCTCAGAGACATAAAGAGCTGCAACAGGAGGACCAAGACCCATCCCTGTCCCGACTAATAACCTTCCGAGAAGCATACCCTCAAGGCTACTTGTTGTGGCGCTGAGAGTTTGTTAGGACACATGCAGTTCATGTTAGGACAGCCAGATAAGATCAAGACAGAACAAAAACAAAAAATCAAATTAAACTGGATGACTTTCATTACATGATGAATCCAACTGTTTTCTCATTTTAAATTTTGCGAGTGAGATGTTAAAAAATGATCTCTCTGGTAACATGATACCTTGTTATGGTTTTCTAACTGTTTGAAGCAAACAATTGATTCGACTCCGAGTGATGCTTTTGACTCAAAACCCTTCACTAAATGGAAAATTCTATCTTTTTTTTCTTCTTATATCTAAACTATAACAACAATTCAATTGGATATACGCTCTAAAAGAATTAGAAATAAGGTAAAAATCTTAGAAAATCAGACCAATAGAAAAACGAATTCTAGATTCTGATACTATCAAAGACTATTGCAGATACTATGCCGAAATATCAACTATTTTTCAAATTACTTTAAAAGAGGCCAAGTAACAAGTTAATTTACCTCATCGAAGCACCAATGATCATCGGTAAAGCACATAATTGAAATGCTCTCCTACGACCAAGACCGTCAGATATCCAACCACTGAATGCCGAACCAAGAAATGCCCCTCCGAGACATGTACTCACAACCAAACCTAGATTCACGATAAATTTATACATCACTAAAATGATAAAAATAAAGTATGTACAACATTTTCACAATACTCAAACTTCATGAAATTTCGAGTTTTGGTGGAAAATTTCAGATTTCGGCTGTAATTTCGATTGAAATTTCGCAAAATCAAACTGAAATTGAGATTTCAGCTTGAGATGCCCGAAATTTTGGGTTTCCAAGGACATTGACTACCATGAAATACGAGGACTAATAATTAGGTAGCCATTAAATCATAGCTGATTAAACTCTTATTATAACATTGAAAAACTCGGATTACCTTCAGCTAGAGTACTACCACTGAAGCCTAACTCCAGAGAAATGCTCTCCAATGTATCATTGACAACCCTGAACAATATTCAAACAAGCCAATGAATATGAACACTCGTCCTATTTCTCACTTTAATGCTAACTCAAGAACAAAAACTCTTCAAAGAGATAAGCCAAACCCGAGATGATATCCAAACAAGAACGAAGAAAGAGTTGCCACTAAAACATGTGGTAAGGGCCTTTTCCATGATGGATTTCCAGTTTCTTTCCAAACGCCACCATGTGACCGGCCTGAAATTACATATTAAAATCTCATACTATTTGCATCTTTCCAAACGCCAACATGGTCATCAGACAACATGGTCTAATTTCACATCAAGTAAAATTAGATGGTTCAAACTGTGATGTTTTCCTTACCTAAGTTTTCTTCTCTGTCAAAGCCATTGAGATACTCTTTAGATGTACGCTTGTGCATCGAGAATGGCCCTCGCATGGCTTAATTAACTACACTGTAAGAGCATCACATTGAAGCTTGCCACATTAGATATTCAACACATCAGTAATCCAGATTTCAAATCTTGCATTTTTAACACTGTAATTTCACAAAATTCCTCACGAGTAAAGTAAAATTTCCATAAAGTTGTTTCACAGCTAACAGCATAGTGATAAATAAAATTGAAAAATGAAATAACTCAGAAAATCACTAGCTTGTAATCTCAGATCAAAAGATCTAAACATAAATTGAAAAAAAATGTCGAATCATGAGCAATCTTCAAGGATTTGCAACTCAAGCTACCTAATTCGAAACAAAAATTCATTCACATTTAACCGTAGACATTTGCATACATTACGACATGCAGAGACCGTATACTCACTCTATTCATACATACATATATATACATACATAGATACAAAATACGTATTCCGATTCTGCTACTCACAAGCATCGAGATTACCTTGTAATGCACAGCGGTGACAGTTCGAACGAAATGCAGAATCAAATTCAGGAAAAGAAAAAATAGGCAAAATCGATCGAGTGCAAATATATAAAACGTATGGTTATCGAGATTTGTTAACCTGCGCCGCGGGATTGAGGTTCTACTAAAATGTGCAGGTCGGCGTATAGTACAAGCGTGCGCAGTGTAGAGTGAGGTGAGTGTCGTTTAAGGAGGAAAGGGTGAAGCGTCTAGAGAGAGAGAGAGAGAGAGAGAGAGCTACTATGAGAGCTCGTAAGAAAACACCTGTCCCATGTTGTTGGAAAGATTATATTCCGCTGTTCCAGGTTACACTATAAGGTTTCGTGATTATCCTCTTATATTCTGCCACGTGTCCGTATATTTGGTACTTATTATTGTGTATAATTTCCAGAAAATGGAAAATAATCAATATTTTCATTACTTGGTTATTAAAGTCAAGTCACATTTTGCATATTTCAAATTTTATGGTAAGAAGTTAGGCATGATAAAGTTGTTTGTTGATTTGCCAAAACTTTAGATCTAATCAAAGAAACCAATATAAGCATTGATTGCATTCTAAATCATAAACATTTTTTTAGAAAGTTTTGAATTTTCTTATGGTAATTATTTCGATGTATTATTGCTCTAAGATTTTTTGTTTTCGTAAATTCTAATTCAAACTCAATTTCACTGAATTTACGTATAATTCCTATAATGTAAAACATGATTAAAAAATAGGATCACGTGACAAAATTTCATCTGTAACTCAACACAACCCGTAACTATAGAAAAAAAGATCACGTGACAAATATAATTAATTAAATACACAATTAACTTAAATTCGACAAAATTGAATCCAAAATGGAACTTCACATCCCATATGGTTGCCTCACCTAAAATTGTGAGATTAAGATAGCCTACTTAAACATGAATTTCATATATTTGGCTTAAATAAATGCCACCAATTTACATCACATATTTAGGTGTCAATTAGCTTAATGATAAATGATGCAACTCGAACATATATATATCTGAATATATATGTAAATCAGCCAACATGCAAATAAACTTGACTCCCCAAAATAATAAGAAACATTATGAGAATAATGTGAATGCTATACAATATTGTGCTTTAAAATACAAACATTTTGTAAATAAGAACAAAAATATTGTCATCAAATTGGATACACACTATTGTATCATCACATTTCCACCACAAAATGAAATTAGGCCTCGAAACGATATAATATCAGGCAGCACCAGCGGATGAACTTAGTATTTGGATCTGCTCGAAACATAAGCAGAATCACAAGTAAATATAAATGAAAATCGAAAAAAAAAATCAACATTTTTAATCCACACTTAGGGTGAGGCTAAGTATAGTACCTTGTTAACAAGTAAGTTTACTTGTTCTCTGTACATCTCCTTTAAATCAATGATATCTGCACGAAGTTCTTCCAACTATACAAAAAATATCGACTTTCACATGTCAGTTCTCAACAAGTACTGTACATGTTTAAATAGGGACACTAAATGCACACATCCATACTTATTGGGTAATTATTGCGAGGCTATTAAGATTTTACTTATTACCAAGACATCACCTAGTTCTGGCAACTCGAGAAAACAAGAGGCAAAACTGCAATCTACTTTTACTGTCAGGGGCGGAATTCTAATATGTTTATAGAGGAAGTTATCATAATTTCTCAAATTTCTCAAACCTATGGGTGTTTTTTTTTTGTAATTAGGGTCTCACAAAAAGGGGTTTCTATATAATTTACCCTCATTTATATTCCCCATACAATTACTAATAAAATTCACTATGAACTTGAGGCAATTTTAGTTAGCAATGCATATATAAAAGGAATACCTCTTCATCACGCTCCCCCATCAACTCCAGTGCGGCTGAATGTCTCCGTCTAATTGCTTCTAGTTCTGCTCGTATTCCAGGTAGTGTAGCAGCTTCTGCTCTTAACTTTTCACACTGCACCATGCATAATCAATTTTATACAAATTTATACTCCTATAGAAGTAAACAGGATCTTAGAGTGTCTCTCTTAGGCAATTAAAAGTGAGAACATCTTAATTTCACCAACTAACATATAAAATTTGTGATATTTTGCAACCAAATCTTCCTCTGTGGCACATGCAATCCGATAACTAGTAAGAGTAAGGCTATATTTGGACCTTGGATATTGGTGGGAAAACGAAAAGAATCCAAAACTAAAGGATACTATTATTTGAAGTGAGCCACACTTTTTCACAGTGTTTTCCTGATAAAAGTCCAAGGACCAAATAGAGTGTAAAAGACAAGGATTTAGACTCACCTCTGCTGTCATTTTAACCAACTCCTCAGAGAGAGAGTCACGAATCGATTCCATCGAAGCCTGAAGCGTACAACAAGATTACAAGTAAGATTGAGAATAGAATACCAGGAAATATTAGATTTACTATGAAACTCATTATAGTCATGGTTAAAAGGGAAATTGCAGCTTTAGATCTTAAAGGATATGCCACCTTGCAATTTTAGTCCGTATAATTATAAACTTGCAAAACTAGCAACCAAGATGCAATTACCATTAATACAGATGAAACCATTAGTTTTATAACGTGTCTTGCACAGGATCGGTAAGAAACTTAACAGTGAGCACATTTCACACACGAATTCCATCCATCTTTTAATAGATGAGACAATATTTTCAAACAATGGCATCCTGCGGAACTAACTTTGCAAGTTTGTAAGTAATGGGACTAAAATTGCAACATGCACTATCATATGGGACCAGCATTGCAATTCTCCCTGATTTAAATAGTCAAAAGATGGGTTGAGAAATGGGCTGCATGAACTAAGGAGCAATCCTATGAATTGTGCAAATGAACTCAAAATGCAGTTTAATAAATCATAGATTCACTTCATACCAATCTGGACATGTAAGATGCAAGCTCCCCCTCCTTTTGACGAAGGGCAGCTTCAAAAGTGCTTGACGTCATGCTTTTCATATAATATGGACTCACGTTACCCTCTACTGCACTTCTTCGTTCAGAAAAATTCTCAGATGAGTCCAAAGTTGATTGCAGAAAAAAGCTTTCTTCCATACTGCTCAAGCTGCTTGCACTTGAAAGCTTGCGAGTCAAACCTGTTTTAAGTATATTGTCAATGCATAAAGTGAGCTTAAATGTGCAAGTAACAGCAATAGTTGATGATGATATACCATTTTCAAATGCAGCTGATCTTTGCCTCGTAATGGGGCTTTGCTCAAGTACGGCAGGAGACTGAAGACGGGTGACCTTTTCCTGTTCCAAACGAGCAGCTTTTTCCCGCTCCAGTTCCTGGTAAATTATAACAAGCTTACTCAGTAAACTAGTCCACAGTGAATTAAAAGGACAATTATAATTACATGAAAAACCCTAGAATACAATGTACACTTCATCAAAGCATTTATGTAATCCTAAAAGGCATATATCTTCACTATTAAAGTTACACAGCAGAGAGAACGTAGCTGAACAAACGCTTGCTCAGCATATCTGAACTATCTATTTCTTATTTTGATTTACTTCATACAAACTGCTTTTTAGTGAATATTTTCTGGTGGTGGTTGATCGGATATCCTGGCGGAGTAGCTTCAGAAAGCTGAATAACATTATAGATTCATCAAGCATGTGACTCGCATAGAAGTCAAATGTGTATAAAACTGGGAACAGAAAAACTGTTCTGTTAGTTTCAACTTTCAAGTCAATAGAACCAGCCAGAAAGAGATTTGTCAATTAACATAAAAACAGTACGAAATGTAACATTAGTAAAAACACAAGAAATCATTCTTTAGCAGCAGCCAAATCACATCATCTTCAGGGATTCATGCGAAAGCCTTTCAGCTATCAGAAAAACAAAAGCTAAAACTCCAAACGCGATTTAGAACATTTAATCTAGAAAATAAAGAATGAAACAAAAGATACTTATCAAACTAAAATAGATGAATACTGCAGTACCAAACAGCGAGACTGTATGATTAAGATACTCATAAGTAGTTCTGATACCTGTTGCAGAAGTTCCTGGTGCGTTAATGCTTCATGCAACTCCTCCTTGTGCTTTCTCTTGAGTTCCCTCATTTCTTCTTCTAACTGATTCACTCGACCTTCATGAGTGTCAGCTTCCTCCTTCAACGCAAGATACTCCTGCCTATTCTCAGCTGCTCTATGTCTCTCCTTTTCAAGAGATTTTGTTAACTGTGTCTGCTCGGCTCTAACACATGATATCTGCAAATTTTTCCTAACATAAGCTAATCATCAAAATAAATCTTAGCGCAATAACTACACCAACAGTATGATGAGAAATTGGTTTTTTGGTAAGTTAATAAGAAATGTGGGCTTCAAATGTAAAAATAATGCATCAGGGATTATTTTCCATCATTTTGTATTAGGGGTAATGCCCAAAACCCATCTGAACTTTTTGGGTTTATGCACTTCTGTAAACGAACTTTTTCTTTTTGCCGTTGTTTATCTCAATTATGCGGATTTCACACTTTCTTATTTATTTATTATTAGCATATTCCAGCTAAATATTCCAGCCGTCACATTCCGACACATGTGATGGAGATACAAAAAAGGGGAAAAAAACAAAGTTTGGATAGAAAAGTGTAAAAAGAAGTCCACATCGGCTGAAAAACCAGCAGAATATTCCACTGGAATATGCCAAAATTATGTAAAACTCGTTAAGTTCAAATAAAGAAATGTAAAAAAAAAGTTTGTCTACAAAGATGCAGAAACGCAAAAAGTTAGGATGGTTTAATGTCATTATCCCTTTTGTATTTACCTAAATTGGGTAAATTTTATTTTGGATATTTACTAGTAGAGGAAAGACCTGAGCTTCAAGAACATTCATTCGGGATAGAGTTTGAGTTAAACGCTCATTTACAGAACGCTCTTTTTCCTCTGCAGCTGCAGCTTTGGCCTCTGCTTCCTGCACGTCGAATCAATATTGCAGATGAGAAAAATGTAAGATAACAACCAGAGTTTATAAATTTTCTCTAGAAACCTGAAGACGTGAATTTAGAGATCTTTCAACAGCAGCCCACGCTTCAGCCCTTCTGGAAGAGGTTTCCTGAAAATATAGTTAAATCAATCATCGGTTAAATCAAGCAATGGAGGTATAATCATATAAAAAACTGAGTAATTACACAGGAAAACCTGCATAGCTTCAATCTGCCTTAAAAGAGGCCTGGTTGATTCAGGAACTTGTGTTATTAACTCCTCGCACCTACGCTCACTTGCCTAGGGACAAATGATTTGAGTGTGAGATGCTACAATTCTGTATAAATGTTTTCAAACAAAACGATAATCCTGCCATCCTACAAGGATGTCCACTATTCTATTTTTATCTGTCCTAAATGTTTGTCCTTTATAACAGTATATATTTATTGCGTTATGTGACTGTATTGCCTTTCACATTAATTCAGACAAATTATCATTTTTCCTCTGCAACAACAATCATATTTAAGAAATGAATTTTATAATGGATAATAGACAATAATCATAAATTATATTAAAAAATAACATGTATGGAAGGCACTATTTTGTTCTCTTTTGTTTTATGGAAGGGTATTTCTGGAAAAGAATGACATAAAGTTGACTTTTATTAATTTCTAAGAGAGGTCAAATGGGACATTTTTTTGTGGAATGGAGGGAGTATCATACAAATAACGCTGAACTTACCTGATATCGCTTTTGAAGATCCTCAATGTCCCTGCGAAGCATATCTTCTCTAAAAACTGCCTGCACCAGAATGAAGATACTTGCCATTGTAAAACTTAATGGATGAATTAGTAATCTCAATCTATTTCCTGAAAGCTAACCTGCTGCTCGGTTCTGCTAAGAGTTTGCCTCAACTCTTCAAGTGTTTGAACTAGCATGCTTTCACGGTCCTCAGCCTCTCTTAGACGACTTTCCAGTTCAGTCCTTGCTTCAGTGTTAGCACGTGCCTCTGCTAATGCTTCAGCTTCCTTCGCTGCATTTAGGGCATTTGTATAGTATTCCTTTTGAGTTGCAAGTTCAGCTTGGTGTTTTTCTACAGTTTCTTGGAGCAACTTTTCAGTTGCTGCCTTGTCTCTTTTTATGCTCTCTACTTTATTCTCTTCAACCTGGGAATGACACATCAAAGTCAACACAAATTCTCAGGGGAAAAGCAAAAATCTGGAGGACCTAAATTAATCACCTAGAAGATACACAAAAATGACAAAAAGCATAATAAACATTTAAAAAATTCAGGTCAACTGTCACTGGTGGTTTCTCAGGTCTTACTCTTGTCCCACTTTCATCTTTCAAGTCCAAAATATCTCAAGTCTAAAATGCGCCCCTCAAAGGTTACAATTCCACTAGGAATTGGCCAAAAAAGAATTTTGTTTTTCGATTTTTCCCTGCATGTAACATGTTCCGAACCTCGCGGATCATAATGAGGCGATTTTGAAGTTGAGGGACCAACCAGACAGGTTTTAGACTGGAGGACCACCAGTAGCATTTGGCCAAATATTCATCTAAAAAGGGGGGAACTTGGTATTTATGGTATAAATAAATGTAAAATCAAGTTAAAACTAACTATTTTGAATAACACCAAAGCAGAGAATAAAAATTACCTGTAGCTTTGTGAGTAGTCCTTTCTTCTCTTCCTCAAGCTCTCTGATCTAGCTTGCAATAAAAGTATAGACAAAATTGATAATAGGTATGAACAGACTCAAACTAAAGCTTTGGCAAAAAAATGTGAGCGTAAAAAATAAACTGCTGACACTGATTATCCTAGATCACCTACCTGTGCCCTTAACTTTCTCATCTGAGCTTCCTGAGCAGCTTGCTTCTTTGAGAGCTCTTCTCCTGGAGAGTATCAGAAGCTCAGTGAAATTTAATACTGGTTTTCAGTGTAAAAAGGAGAAACATATATACCAGTGAGAGCACAAACATGCAAATATATAAGCTAGCACGGGACTAAATTAGCATGGTGATATGCAAACTATAATGCTCTTTTATACCCCTATCCTTATCCGTTGTAGGAAAATGTTATGACTAGTCCACAATGCACCAGACAACTCCTACTTGTCAACATGGATGTGGGTGAGCCATGTACCAGAAATCGGACGCAACAAATCAAAACATATTTGATGGTAGAAAGTTAGTAACAACATCCAACATACATTTTAAGAAAAGTAGTTTTACTGGTCAGGCCCTGGCAGCTCTGAGTTGTGAACATGGGTTCAATTATTTGAATACAGTTGACTGACAACACATGTCGACCAGTATGACTCTGACCAGGATCTTTTCAGTCCCAACGTAATTTTTCATAATCATCCTGATGAAGCCATAATCTCATTACCAACAAATGAAAAGAAAAGAGAAACGCAACTTCAAGAACCATGCCTGATGAAAAGAAGCTAAACGGAAGACTGCTTAAGCTACAGCAGCTACCATGTGACAAAAAAATCATTAAGATAACTTTCGAAGTATCATATTTCACCTGGCAAAAAGCCTTGTTTCATATTTAACAATATAAAATTTGCTTTGGAATCGTATAAAGATAAAAAAGCACCTAATCGAGTAGTTGTATATAAGTGCCAATTTTTAATGGCTCACAGAGTTTTGATTAAACAACTCGTTCGCAAATATGGATCATAAATCAAATTCTAACCATTCAAGCAACTTAATCATGTTTCCCTTGTGGAACCCCTTGGTGGTGATGCTAGAAGTAGTTAGGGGTGGGCAATCGGATCGGGTAGTTCGGGTACCGACCCGACCCGATCGGGTTCGGATTAATCGGATCGGGTAGTTCGGATACTAATCGAGTTCGGGTTATTCGGGTTCGGGTACCCGTTATTCGGGTTCGGGTTCGGGTTTCAAATTTTAGCTAATTCGGGTAGTTCGGGTACCCGAATTACCCGAAATAAAAAAATAAAAAAAATTAATTTTTTTTTTACTAAAATAAGTCAATAAAATGTTACCTTGAATATTTTAATAGGTAGTTAACTATAATTAAAACTTGTAATCAATTATAGATTGAATTTATATGTATTAGGCTATTATTTTCTACTTGATATGCATTCCATTCATTCATTAATATTCTTAAAAGTATGTTATGAGTTTAAATTTTAACGTTTCTAAACCACATTGGACATTTTAAAAATATATTTTTATAACATCTTTAACTAACTTCCACACATTTTCTATTATATTCTTGGAAATTGGAATCATATCCTACTATTCTTCTATACATCTACTACATAAAAGTTAATTTAAAAATCTATAAAATTTGTTTTCAATCCTTATTTTAGTGAAAATCATTGTTGAGGTGTCAATTTTTATCAAGCAAAAAAAAAACGACCAATTTATTTTGACAAAAAAAAAAAAATTGTCGGAAAACCCGAACCCGACCCGATTAACCCGAACCCGAACTATATCCGAACCCGATTAACCCGAACACCACTGTTCGGGTTCGGGTAGTAAGATTTAGGAACCCGAACCCGAACTACCCGAACCCGAACTACCCGAACCCGACAATTTAACCCGAATGCCCACCCCTAGAAGTAGTATGTATTTTTGGGCCTTAATATTCATTTGTAGTTTGGGCATATAACAAATCTACCATATAGAGTAAGTTGGTTCAGCAAAGATCAATTAAGTTCCAAGTAGCAAAGGTTTTCATTCAGCCTATTATCACAATGAATTAACCAACAAGGCAAAAATTCCATTCTAGTTCTTCAGATACCTCACCTCTTATTTACGATGTTCTAACTCTATCCTAGTTAGTACTAAATCCATCTTGGGCCTATGCAGATATGAGATAACTCATTCTACAATTCAATGCAATGATGAGAAATTGAGAACTGCTGAGCTAGTTAAAAAATCTGTTGGATCAAAATGCATCCAACTCATTACCAACCCTGCTAATATAGTTGTTCGTACCTTCTGCCATCACTTGACTGATTATCTCATCCTTTTCCTTCAAAAGAACTGCAGCATCACTTTTTTTACTCTGTTCTCTACGCAATGTATCCCTTTCCCTAGTGAGAGCATACACCTGAAAGAACTCAAGTCAGCAAATCGACTGTGTAGTACAACATGAGCAATTCAGCAAAATCTAGTACGTCGCACTTATGATACATGGTTAATTACACCGACTTCCCCTATTACCATGGCTAATTACAAGGACTCCCCCTCTTACTTCTGAAATTACATTTACCCCTATGGACCACTGGAGTTTGGCCAAACTTAACTGAAACTGGCCAAAAAAATACAGCTGAAAATTAGTTACGAGGCAAAGAGACTACTAGGTTCACCAACAGAAGGGGTGATTCTCGGAAGGAGAAAGTTGCAACAGAGGTAAATGTAATTTCAGAATAAGGAAGGTGTTGTAATTAGCCATAGTAGCCATAGTAACAGGTGATGTTACTACAACTAGCCCTAGAATATATACTTGTCCCATAGACTAAATAAATACAACATACAGCCAAGCAGACTGAATTAGAGAATGATGCAGAGTAATTGTCTAGATACATAGTGCACATGTACTAATGAATGAAGGTTCCCAAGTCAGCTATGTACCAGTAAGTGAAGTTTCATCATGACATATGGATAATGAGAACTTAGTCGCCGGTGTTACTTCTACAAGAATAATCTGAACACCCTATGTAAAACAAAACAACGCATAACAGTACTGCAACTTTCTATGTTAATAACGCCCTATTTTAAACAAAAGGCACACAAATGCTGTCAATGACAACCTATTAAGTTTCCATGTGTGATGTGGCGGATATTAAGATTTTTTCTTGACAAGTACATCGCTGAAATTTGAAAACATATAAAGGTTATACACAATTCTCTGTGTCTAAATCTGGTTTTTCCTAGCAGAAAAGAATACTGAATGATCAGTCATGTAAACTGTTCTATCCTTCACAGATCAGTTGAAGCATGAATTTTTGGTCCATTCAGCATGTGTACTGTCCAAATGTCCAAAAACATAGCATATATAAAATAGATTTTCATTGCTCAAATCACTATCCAGAACAGGATGGCATATATCAATGCATCAGCAGAACGACACATGCAAAAAAGAAACAAGTGAACAACTATTCACATCAAAAGTTGAGGACATGCAGTTAAAGTTGATAATAAGCAGAAGAGAAATAGGAAAGAGCCAGAGAAGAGAATAGACGATGCATGTCATTAAGTGGGAGTTTTTTTTAAGGCATTCCTTTCCCGTCCTGAGCAAAGTCAAAATTACTACAAAGTCAAGAAAATTCAATTTAATAATGCATAATAAATACTTATATTCATCTTTGTAGCTACAAGAAGAATTCTCAAGGTCATAGAAGTCATTTCTTAACATTCTCATAAATTCATTATATATGAAAATGAAATTGAACAAGAAATTGCACCTACAAAGCATACCTTTCTCTCAAGTGCCGCAACCCTCTGATGATACTCCTCTCGTAGAGATTCAATTTCAGCTTCATTTGTTTTTCTCTGGAAATCACTTAAACCTTTTAATAATAAATCCACCATTGCGCAGATGTCAATTATAATACATTCAGGTCTTGACAAGTATAAGAGAGTGGATATAGGCGCATATATATGCATGCATACAAACATGGCCACTGGAAACAACAACTAAATCATGTGTTGGGTGAGAGGGGAAGAAAACACTGTTCATTGTTGAAAAAAACAGAACCAAATGAAAATAGAGTTACTTGTGATAGTGAATATACAGACTTATGGCACGGTTTATTTAATCTCGGCATCGAAACTACAGCAGGCGCTCAATCTATGATTACTCACAATGTTGAGTTTCTCTGCATTCAGTTTCAGTTTTTCCTCTGTAGTTTACGGTTAATATTCTGCATCAGTTTTGTATACACCATCTTGAAGGAATCATCAGAACAGTCTTTACGTAAAACCAGAAAGAAAGAAAGCAAGAAAGATAGAAGGAAAAGCGTTAACGTGACAATTAAAAGCCACTTACTATGACAGTGTATCAACTCACCCGCAGATCATCGATCACAGATTTCAGATGCTCATTTTCATTCATCATCTTTGCAATCTCATCAGCTTTGGCCTGGGAGAGAACATTTAAAAACAATCAGATTCACATTTTTTCCTTTTTACTCAGGTGAAAAGAGAAAGCAAGGCTCTAAAGTGTAAAACACTTCAACAATGAAACAATTATAATAGACTATGGTAGGTTGAAATTGTTGAGAGGTGTTGTTGACAAGCTACCATTCTGCGTCATCATCCATACAAAGATCGTGACATAGTAAGAAAATAATTGGTGGTGGTGGGAATTGGTTTAGTTCCAGCCTCCCTACAAAGTACCTTTTCTTTAAGCACGCTCCAATTGGCTCAGTAACGGAATCCAAATTGATGTTTCCCTTGACTTCTCTAGACTAGCAACTTCCATGCATCAAGATATTACAGTAGTTCTCAACCATTTAAATTACATGAAGATTTAGCCCCACACAATACAAAACAGCTTATTATCTGATCAAGAACTCTTTATACTTTAGAAATAACTTCCACTCCTTTATTGTCTCACCGATGATAGGATCATTGTACTTGTAGGAAAAAATTATGGCGACACACAAAATCATGACCATTGCTAAGGATAAAATACGTAAATACCTGAGCTTGTCTAGCAGCTCCCTGCAATGCAGTTTCCATCATTTTCATTTCCTTCTTCAATTTCTCCAGCTCAGCCACAGAATAAGCAAGGTCTGGTAAGTTGCTTGCCGTGCTCAAATGTTGTTCTTTTACATTACTGTCAACCTCACTTGATTTAGCAATGGGATCATCCTGACGTGTAATCAAATCAGAGCCAGCTTCCGAATCCTTCACATCATTATGTTGTAAAGTGGGCAAGTTGTCTCTGGAATTATCTTCCACATCTTCACTCTTATCAGGATGATCAGGTGTAGATGACTCTTTGCTTTCAGCTGGGCTATTAGGTGATGCATCCATGGCTTGGGCAGGAAAATCTTCTTTAACGTCTTTTTCTTCTTCCTTCTTTTCATCTATGCTCTCTGGGAAACCAGTAACACCATCTATTGTAGAAATAGAAGCAACAACTTCCTCTTTATCCACAGCACTTGTTGACTCTGGTTGAGATGACTCCAAAAGTGTAGGCAGTACTTCCTCCGACTTCTCCTCCACTTGAATATTGTTTGCAGATTCTACTTGCTTAAACTGAACAGGTTTTTGTTCAGATACGTCAACAGAAATTGAAGGTGAAACCGCCTCAGCTTCAATCTCGTCTGAAGCAGCCTTATCCTTTTGCTCCTCACTGGAACCCTGTATTTCCTCTGCAAATTTCGTCTCTATATCTGCCTTTTTAACTTCTTCGCTGGCTTCCTCTTCATAAGGAACATTTTCACCGGCATTATTAGCTGCACCATCATCCTCTCCTTGTTTTTCCTTGACAGGAGAGGTGGGCTTTGAGGAGTTAGTCTTTTCCAATGATTCACTGGCACTCTCATCACTTTTCTGCCCCATAAATCCCATTATGGGTTCAAATAATGCCTTTCTGTCTGTGGTTGAAGGCCATAACCCTGTTGCTGCTAAGATGAAACAGTTGTGCATATGGTTATGAAAAATTCATAACCCAGAGAAAATATATATATATATATATATAACTTTCTTATAAGAGTTATTCTAACTTTAATAACGGGGACGTATATGTTCAGAAACCTTTTCATGTATATATATGTATTCATGGATTCACAATTCTTATTGAGCTAATGCCAAATTGCATCCTAACCACAAAGCCTAGAAGGCTAGAAGTACCAAACTAACGGCCTTAGGCATTAAAAGCACCTAAAATCTAACCATTAAATAATTCACGTACCAAATGCCACACAAAATTGCAGAACAATGCAAACAGCTATCCCGCTCAATACACACAATAGAAGAAATCTCAGTTGTGGTCACAAAGTTATTAATTTCTATCCTCATTGAACTTCTAATCCACAACACTCGAAATACAAAACGTCAAAAACTAAATCACATTAACCACAAAGTTATACATTCAAAAGATTTAAAATCTAATCATAGTCCACCAAGAAAACAACGCACATACCTTCACTAGTGCTACCAGTAGATTCAGATTTCTCCTCAAGGCCAAGCGCGCTATCAAAATTTTTCTCAATGTTCTTAACACTCTCACTCAGCTTATTCACCGCCCCAGCAAGATCCGGAAAATTGCCTAAAGAAACTTTACCGCTAAACCACGCCATATTTTCAAACACGCGGCTTGATCCAGCAAACCAGCACTATGAATATCACATTCACATCATTCGCGTGCACAAACCTTACCAAATTGATCAAAATCCAGGACCACAAAAACGAAATGCCCTAACTGAACTAATTTAAAGAAGATCGAATGTTGTTTGATCTCTAACGATGCTAAATTAAAAATAATTGAAAATTAATCATCTGTTTGGAGAGGATTTGAGACGTTGAAATTGAATCTTGGAAATTATTGAATCGAATCGAAAACTGGGGATTGGAATTGCAATGAAGAGTGTGATTTTTGTCTTGAATTGAAGAAATAAAAAAATATAAAAAATTGCAGGTTGATCTGATTTGGGTATTTTGGATCCCACCGTTGCTCAAATGGATGGTCCGAAAGCTGTTTTCGGGTTAATGGGTCCACAATTAAATGAGCGCCGGCAACAATTATAAGTTTCTTATTTATAAATATGGATTTTAGATAAACTCGATTTAGATATTAAAAAATATAAATAATATTCTTTATTCTAATATATATAAATTTAATTTTTTAAATTGAAAGAATTGTCCAAAAAAAATACTTTTTTTAATAGAGAATGTTAAATATAAAAATATGAATAGTAACATTAATTTTTTGGTATTTATTTTAACTTTCAAATATTTTTAAAAAAAATTGTGATAAGCCAATTACAGACTTTTTTATTTTTACATTAAAACGTATTTTTTAGATAGAAATACCTTTTTTAATAGAGAAAGTTAAATATAAAAATATGAATAGTAACATTAATTTCTTATTATTTATTTTAACTTTCAAATATTTAAAAAAAAAAATTGTGATAAGCTAATTACAGACCTTTTTTTATTTTTACATTAAAACGTGTTTTTTTAGATAGAGGTGGCCAAACCAATTAAGTCCTAGAAATTTGATAACTAAATAAATTAATATTTGCAATTTGTCAATTACAAAATAAATAAGTTTGGCACTTTACTACCTAATCTCAATTCCAAAAATAACTCCAAATCTAATTTTAGTACCCACAATTTTTTTTCCATTTAACATTAACCCAATGTAAGAAGAGATGCAACTACTCTTACCAATTTGATAAATGAAGCGTGACTTCAATTTAAAAATGATCGTGAAATTTAAAAATGAGTCTGTTAGCTATGAGCAACCTAGGCTGGATTATCTCTCTTGTGTGGTTTGCAGGCTATTGCACAAGAGCGAGGTTTACCCAGTGCGCACCCTAAGGGTAGCGGCTGCGGGTTTCTCCGTCATAAAAAAAATGATCGTGAAATTTTACTAATTTAACTTTTGAAGTTATAATTAAGAAGTGATAAGCATCTCGAGCATGAGTGAGACCCTAATTTATCCCTAGAAATATGAATCAACTTTTAAAAAGTCGAAACTTTATACTTTAATATAATCACGATTATTTGTGTTTAATGAACTCTTAACGTGGGTTGTATTGAACTTAGTGATTATGGTTTTTTTACGTACTTTGCTAGTGATCAATACTTAATCTAACATTCCTTTTCAAATGAATGTGATCAAAATTAACAAATACTAAAACTACAATAGATCATATTCAATACCACCAATATTGCGATTTATCCTTACAAATTTTATGCAATCATCAAAAAGTTTTCTAATCCAATGAACGAAAAGAACAGCAATAAAAATTCAACAATATCACAAGATACAACCAAAATGCAATTGAAAAAAACCCATATAAAAATTTAAACTTTCATATCAAAACTCATCAATAATCAACAATTACAATAAACACAAATTAGGTCCAAAAAAACTAATCACCAAAAAATAACTAACTCTCAGATTCCAAGGGAATCCCCAGGTCCTGGGCCACCTCCCCTTCCACCTTCACCTTGGGCCTGGCCCGAGCCGGAACGGGCACGGCCCAAAAGCTCTTGTTCTTGCTAATGGGCCGGCCTTTTTCGAGCTGGACAACATCCCCCACTTGGAACTGGTTCAAGGGGTCATGGGCCTGGTACTTCTTCTTCATCCTCACACGGCGCTTGTACTTTGGGTGTGGGGCCAGACGTACAACCTCCACAGCGACGGTCTTGTCGTTGGTGTTGCAGATCACGCGCCCCTGTAAGGTTCGCATTGCCTTGATTATTGGGAGAGTGGAGGGTGGCGGCACGGCGGCGCGTGAGGATTTGGGGTTGAAGAGGTGGGTGGTGGCGGTGGGGGTGCCATGGAGGAAGGGGGTGGTGAGTGAGAGGGATTTGAATCGGAGGATTGGTGGTGCTGTTAGAAGCATTTTTTTTGGGGTTTTGGATTGGGGAAATGATGATGATTTGAGGTGTTATTGTATCGTAAGGATAAGATCATAAGATGAGAAACACGATATTGAGTTGTTTTAAAATGCGATTTTAAGGTGTTCATGTGAATCGTCTCTATGGGGGGCTAAACTTAATTACTCTAAATATTCGATTATATAAAATCATAAACTTATAAGGTATAAATAAAAAATTATATAATTAAAATAAAGTTTACTAAGGTGTATGAATCGGTGTCATATTAATTGTCGAAGACGAGATTTTAAATCTCGATTAAGATATATTAAATTGTGTACATAGACCATGGAGCACCTATAACACGATATATTATAACTTTTTCAACTGATAGTAATTAACAAATTGAAATGATTTGTGAATCTCCTAAAATGAATAGGATGATATAATAATCTTAAATAAAACATCTTAATATTTATCGAATCGATCAAAAAATTAATAACTATGTGCTTACAAATTCACTTAAACATCCTCTAAAAGGTGAGAAAAGTTATAAATGTACATACTACATATATATATATATATTTAAAAATGGATATAACGTAAATTTAACTACATAAATATTGACTATGTTTAAGAGGAGCATATAGGAATGTTTAAGTAAATTTATAGAGTCAAGAAAGTATCGTTTCATCGATGTGAATGAATCATATTTACTGACATTTATTGTTACGATTATCTCATTGTTAGGAATACTTGTTCAAGAAAATAATACCTTGTATGCTTACTATAAATGAAATAAATATTATAAAAAAAAAAAAGATATAAATAAACTCATAAAATAATCAAATTTTTAATATGATATAAAATCATAAAATAATCAAATGAAATAAAAATGATATAAATTATCAAAAAAATAAAAATGATATAAAATCATAAAATAATCCAATGTTTAAATAACAATATTACCCTTACATTTTCTTTTATAGGAGTAGGACACATCATACTCCAAAATATTTCACTAAACCATGAAAATAAAATGAAAAATCCTAGAGTGATAGGCTTATCCAAGTTAAGCCACGTGGCAGCTATTAAATGGGAACCCAAATCTCCACGTGGCATGCCAAGATCCAATGAAAATAATCAAGAAGCAATCAAAATTGCAGTTTTCTTCAGTTTGGCCCTCAGAATTGTCAATTGAGCTTGGAGACGCATTATCAGCAAAAATGGCTTCACTTACAAGCTTTGCTACAGCCCAACCCACCGCCGTTAAGGGCCTCGCCGGAAGTTCCATTGCCGGAACTAAGCTCAATATCAGGCCTTCTCGTCTGACCTTCAAGCCCACTAACTACAGGTGTGTGTATGTGTGTGTTTGTATTGGATATATGAATAATGAAATTCTAACTTGAGACCAATTCCCCTAAATTCTAACTGCCCACGAGGCTAATATTGCAAATCTCCCTAAATTGTTAACAAAGATTGAAGTTTGTTTTATGGGGCCAAGTCAAAATTCTAGGTTTTGAGTGGTATTGATAATTTGACTCACATGAGTGGTATAAATTTTACATATGAAGTTTGAAATTTGAAGCAAAATGATGGAATTTGTGTAGAGTTGGATAGTTTCTTACTAGTGAAATGAAATTTGTGTTAGGGCTGGTGGTGCTGTGGTTGCAAAGTATGGTGACAAGAGTGTTTACTTTGATTTGGAGGATATTGGCAACACCACCGGACAATGGGACTTGTACGGTTCAGACGCCCCATCCCCGTATAACCCCCTTCAGGTTTATACTTTCTACATTGTGTTTATAGCATATTGTGTTGTGTTTTATGATTTCATTTGTATTGGCTTGATGTTCTTTAGTCTTATATGTCTTTTTGCAAATTGTCTTCTGGCCTGTGTTATTGTTCATCATGGACAAATGAATGAGAATGTGAATAAATATACGATGAATTGCCTAAGAATTCAAGTGTCAACTCAACGGTATGCTCAGTGCGTTCGTAGGCATGCATCGTGTCCATTGAGTTCAAACCAAACTAAGTTTTCAATGTGTTGGGTCCTAACATTTTAGCATTTTAGTTTCAACTGGGTTGACTTTTAATAATATTTGGGTCCAATTGGGCCTTAAAATGGGCCCAATTTTGGTCCAATGCTTGAGTCTAAATTGGGTCCAATCTATTTTCACTTTGACTCAATAATCTACATTTTACACTCTACAACAACCCTTTACACTACTTTGATTCATAATGAGCCTTTATTTGGTCCATTTTGGGTCCTTGTTGGGTCCAACTATAATACATATTTTTTGACATTTGACTCAACCCAATTGTCACCCCTAATAATATTGCAAGATGATTATAGGAGAATAGATCTGCGTAGAATTACGGATTGATCATGAGTTCATGACAAAATTTTGAATTTTTAGTTGTGCCAAAATATCGTTTTTGTGAACCATCATAGCATGAAATTAAACGCTAAAATTTAATATCGATATCCATTCATATTTGTAGAGCAAGTTCTTTGAGACATTTGCTGCACCATTCACCAAGAGAGGCCTATTGCTCAAATTCTTGATTTTGGGAGGTGGCTCGACTCTTGCTTATGTCAGCTCTCAAGCAACCGGAGACGTTCTACCAATCGTCAAGGGCCCTCAACTCCCACCCAAGCTCGGTCCACGTGGAAAAATCTAAATTCTTTCGTATATATTTAAGCTTTTCGATACATTGGGTGTGCTTTGATGTATGATTTCGATAACTTTTGTAAGTATATGTTAAGTCTACTTTAAAATTGTTAATCATTACCAAATTTCTTCTATTAGAATGTTCATTTGGAAAGACTTGATAAACTGTTAAGAATGAAACATGAATGAAGAAAAAAGACCCATAAAAAAGCACACTGTTATAAGTTGAGGCTATGTTTGTTTATGTTTTTGAGATAAAATTTATCAGGGATCGCGCAATATGAAAATTCGTGTGAAAATGATAGGTGTTTGTTTATGTTTTTAAAAATAGGTTGAAGAAAGTTATGAGACATGTCAAATCAATAGTGATAGGTTGATGATGATGTGAAGAATAATTATGTTAGTAGTGTATATAATGATTATGTAAATAAAAAAATAAAAATGTATGAATAAAAAATTGTAAAATATGAAAGAAAAAGTGGAAAAATGATTATAATAAGTGATTTGATTGGTAAATGTGTGAAGTGATGTATATATGATTGATAGTTAATTATATATGAGATTGAAAAAGTAAAATTGAAAAAACGGGAATTGAGATGAGAATTTGATGTGTTAAGTTTATATTAAATTTTGGATTTGAAAACTTAAAAATGGAATTTGAAAACATAAACAAACAAGGACTAAAACCAAATGCATTTTTGTTTAGACAATGTGCCTAAAATTGCAATTATACATTTTATAAGCACTAGTTGTGAATAATATATAAATGGCTGACCATTTCAAACATTTTATAATACTTCTAATTACATTATCTTCTAGTTTATGTTATTACAGGAATCTTTACTGTTTTTTAAATTTTCACTGGCAAGACAGTTGTGCCATGTGCAACTTTTTTTTTTAATTATTAACCGATTAAAATCATCCTATTACATCAATTACAAGTAAATATTTATTACATTTAATAAAAGTTATCAATAAATTTTATTATAAACATTTAGGGCTCTTGATAGAGCTCATCTTCTGCATTGAGCTTATATTGTTTTCTTTAACATAAACTCAGCACAGATTATACACATTTACTTTAGGAGATAAAAACATTGGAATAATTTGTAATTTTGCAAAAATATTGCAAATCATATATAGTAAATATTGCAGATCAGATTATTTGTTGCAAATATTATTTCATCCCATCTCACATTTCAGAAATATATTTCTACTAAAACATACAAATAAGATAAACTTACAACATTATCTCTTCATTTCTAAGTCCTACCATAAAAAAAAGTTTCAAACTTAGAAGAAAAAAAGAAGAAGATCTAGCTAGGAAATATATATATATATATATATATATATATATATATATCTGTTCTTAATGAATCTTCATTTTCATATCATCCAATCAAGGTGAAGATGGAGGTGAAGAAGCACCTTTGAAGATCAAAAAGTTGAGTGTTTCAAGTGTAAAATATATGAAACTCCCTTTACTGTGTGTAAAAAAACACCCAAAATTAGATCCCACAACACACTGCCATCCATTCCCATATCTTTTATCAAATTCCTGCCAACACAAAATTTTCCATTTTTAGTTTTATCTTCAAAAATAGATTTTTTTTCACATTAAAAAAAAACAGGGGGCATAAGAAAAAAACAGGGGACATAAGAAAAAAAAAACAGGGGACATAAGAAAATACAAGATCAAAACCATTTTTTAATAAATTTTTTGTTAAATTATTTACCTTTTTGATATGGGCAGCAATGGATTTGCAATCCAAAACATCAAACAGATCCAAAGCTTGAGAAGCAGAAGCCATAGCTTGGATCTGCATCTTCAATGGCATATCTGTATCCTCTATCAAAGCTTTCCCTTCCAACATCTTTCTTCAAATCCCTTTCTATTTCACCTTTTTTTTCGTATCTAAAAGCTTAAATCTGAAAACCCCAACAAAAAAGTTTCGATCTTTTGTGAAGAAAAGCACTTTCCAGATTGCAAAAAGTGCTTAACAGAGCTTAGTCATTATCTGCTAAAACTTGAGCTTTTGTGTAATATATATATATAGAGATATATGGGGTTTAGGTGTGGCACAAAATCCAATTATTTTAATGTCTTTTTTCTCCTCAATTTATGGACCTTTTAATGTTATTATATGCTTTTCTACGTCATGCTGAAGAGGATAATGATGTTAAAGGATAGAGATGGTGAGGCCTGTATTAATCCATACATTTATTTACTTTCTATTTTTGGTTATAATTTTGAGTCATTATAATTTTGACTCGTTGACTTTATATTGTCATAGAATCAATTCACTTTTAAAATTTAGGATAATGTTAGATTATAATTGAATGGGTAGTTTTATTAATTAATTTCTATTATATTAGTGATAAAATGTGATCGGGCTTGATTCCAATGTGTCGTAAAATGATAGAAGTATAGATTATTTTGGTTGCCAACTTTTTTTGGACCAGAGTGGCTAAATAAAGCGTCGATTAAATGAGAACGAAACAAAGAGAATGGACAACGATGGATGTACCAAAGGGTGGTTCTTAAGTTGTGAAAGCGTGGACGGTTTTGGTCCAAATAAATAATTTTCAAAATGCTATATACCACCGTTTTCATACCACCGATTTTTCACCTCCCCTTAATTTAGAAATTATGAATATATTAAATTCAATTGAATTAATTAAACCAAATGATTGTTTACTAATAATAGAAGGAGTGAAAAATCGGTGGTATGAAAACGGTGGTATATATCATTACTCTTATTCGTAATACGGGAAGTTGATATTAATTTTATTTTTACAAAAAATGATTTTTTTGGTATCGGTTCGAAAGCTCACAATAATGATCTTATAACATTTATTTTTCAAATCAAAGAAAAAAAATGAAACCATGCTTTAATAATAGTGTGAACGTTGAATAATTAAAAAGAATGTGAAAATCATTATTTTGATCAAGTCTAATGTTGGGTAATTCAAGTCAATTTTGTTTATTCCTATTAAAAAAAGTCAATTTTGCTTATTTAAAATTCCCTTAAATGTTCAAGACCAATTATTGGGAACACATACACAATAAATAGAGATTCTCCCCCCCTCATTATTTATTTTGTTTTTGATGTGGACATTACACGTACCCTTTGCGACCTTATATTAAAAAAATATGAAGTGATACAAACATATATTTGCATCACTTTTTTTAATTTTTCCATATTATATTTTACTTATAATAACAAATTCATTGAATCGATTTGAAAAATCTCGTGACTCGTGACATACTAAAGTTTAAATTATGTCACTCCTTTTGGTGGGACATCCTTTTTTTTTTTCTCCCCTCTTTTTAGAATCCCACATAAATATAAATATCAATTATATTGTGAATTTTAATTATCGTTCGATATTTAAAAACTAATACTAATTTATAACAAAATAATAGATTATTGAGAAAGGCGTATATTATCTACTTAAACTCATGAAAAATCTTTTGGTTCGTATGATTGATTATATCTAAAAATTGATCAAAATATAAAGATCAAATAAAAATAATATTAAACTCATTTGAAATTCTTTTCTCTGTAACTATTTATATATGGGCCAATGTATAGTACAAATTGGGCAGCCCATTTAATTCTCAAGCCCAATTCATGATGCTTGCAATATATAACCTACAAATAAAAGCCCAAAATTACACAAGTCAATTATTTTATATTTATTCAATTAAGCAAGTCTGTATATTCAAATATCATGAATGATGGGGGCAACCCCGGTAGAGTTGGTAAGGGCATTTGAACTTGTGGTCTAGGTCACGGGTTCGAATCCTGATGAGGGAATGCCTAATTGCCTTCTCTACTGTGAGCCTGTCAGCTAGGCTGGTTTACCTCTCTTGTGTGATTTGCAGGCTATTACACAAGAGCGGGGTTTACCCAGTGCGCACCTCACGCTGCGGGTTTCCCTCGTCATCCAAAAAAAAAAAAATATCATGAATGATACAACTTGCATCATGCATGCAAGCTTCACAATATTATTTTATTCAATTGTTCAAAGAACTTATTTTTGACAAATAAATTTCAATATTCAATATCTTATATAATACGAAAATTTATATTATGTTATAAATAAATTTAACAAAATACCATATTAATAATAATCTGAAAATCAAATTTAGTGTTAATCATTGAATTCTAGTGTCAATCATATTAAAGAAACAAATTGTGTAAAACGTGAGCTTGTTCCATTGTCTAATCTACTTCAATTATTGAAAATTGAAATCCACCCACCAAAATGGCCATATTATTCCTCTAAAAGTTTAGACTAATTGCCCACTTAATAATAATTAATTATCTAGCTTATGTCATATTTGCCTCTCATTAAATTCTTATCAAGAATGATGATAAGACAAAAGGATGTGATAATTATTCACATAAACACAAAAAATTTGGGGTTAAATTTTCCAATCATCAAATCAAGTAAATCATTTCATCGTTTAATCTTTATGCTATTATTTTTATATTTATTCTAACAAACATCAAATAACAACAATTTACAATCAATATAACAAATATTACAATAAATAAAAACTACCAAAAAATAGGAATTAGAATATTATAAAACAGTTGGACACCAAACAAGTGGGATTAAAAGAATATATAAAGTCAAAAAATTCCAAAAAATTAATTATTACCAAATAAAAGCAACTGAAAAATTGATATGAAAACAGAGGTCCACACAGCAAGCTTCTAGTTCTGATAATGGCTGCCGACACTCACTTCCGAACCCAAACCAGATATCAAATCACAGGCTCGGAATCAGCTTCGGGATTACATTAATTGTGGTTCCTCTTCTTCTTCTACAAAGCTGTTGATTTTATATCTCTGTCATGCACAATATACATACACACACACTCAGAGGCAGCATTTTTCTGAATTATGCTGTTTTTTTAGCCTTTTTTTTGAAGGGCTCAACTCAAATTCTTGATTTAATTTGCTTTGATATTAATTTTAGTTGAAAAATTGGACCTTTTTGGTTGAAGGGCTCAGTTCAAGTTCTTGACTCTGTTTTTCTTTTATACATGGGTTTGGATTCAAATTTCATCTAAATTCTGCATTTTTTAAGCTTTTTTATTTCACGGGCTCAATTCAAATTGTTGATTATATAGTTTTATATATAATTTGTGCTTTTGGTTGATTGCATCTCAAATTATTGCTCCTCTGTTTGATCAACAAAGTGTGACAAGTACCAGTCTCTGTTTTCCTGAAGAACACTCTGTTTTCAGTACTACAAATTTCTGAATTTCCTTCAAAAAAATACCCACTTTTCTAAAACTAATCTTCACAAAAAAACTACATAAAAAAATGCAGCACACAAAATCAGAATCAGATATAACAAGCCTAGCCCCATCATCACCTTCAAAATCCCCAAAACGTCAAGCATATTATGTCCAAAGCCCTTCAAGAGATTCACACGATGGTGACAAATCATCATCCATGCACGCAACTCCAAATTTCCACAGCCCAATGGAGTCCCCATCACACCCATCACTGGGCCGCCACTCCCGGAACTCGTCGGCGAGTCGATTATCCGGTATATTCCGGTCATCTTCAGGGCGAAAAGGCGGCGCCGGCGGCCGGAAACGGAACGATAAGGGGTGGCCGGAGTGTAATGTGATAGTGGAAGAAGGGATTTATGATGAAATTGATGATGAAAAGAGGTATAAAAGGAGGTGCCAAGCTTTGATGGGGATATTGGGGTTTATTGTGATGTTTAGTGTGTTTTGCTTGATTATATGGGGTGCTGGCAGGAATTATAAGGCTGAAGTTGCTGTTAGGGTAAATTTTTTCTTCTTTTATCTTATTTTTTTGCTGTTTATTTACCATATGATTCTATTTATTGTGAAGCAAAAATGATGATATTTGAGGAATTATTTACCATATATATAATGTTTTTGGAATGTATTTGAGGAATTATCTATACTTTTATAAAAAGAAAGATTGTTTTTTCTCACAAATGAAAGTTATTTCTAGCATTTTTACGCATTTCAGTCCTTTAATTTTTGTAGATTGAAAATATAAGTGTAATTTTGAGGGTAAAATAGGGATTGTCACATTGTTATTAACTTGTCAAAATATACCATCGGGACTAATACACACAAATGGTTGAAATAGGGCTAAATTTGTCATTTGCATGTGTAATTTAAAATTCCCATTTCTTTGGATTTTCAAATCCTTATTACCTATATTTTTTAGTTACACTTAAAAATAGTCATACACGCGAGTACAAAGTCGTTAATATACAAAAATGATGATCTCAACATTTCGAATGGTTTTTTTCGCAGAGCTTGATGGTGAACAACATGTACGTAGGTTCAGGCTCAGACTTCACGGGCGTTCCTACAAAGATACTAAATATAAACGGATCGTTGAGGATTAGCGTATACAATCCAGCCACATTTTACGGCATTCATGTTGGTGCAACTTCTGTCAACCTCGTCTATTCAGACGTCGTCATTGCAACGGGCCAGGTACGTCTGATGAAAGCCCTTCATTTTTGTTGTTTCCTAAAACGTGGCAAATGTCGAGAATATTCAATCTTAATGCACTTAAGAACCAAATAGCTTGTGATAAACATTCGCGTTGTAATCATAATGACTCGACTTGGTTAATCATACTCGAATGTTTTTGATGGGTCCCGCTGACACAGAGTATTTTCGTAATATGATAAATGATGATATTAAATGGGTCGGGCCAACATGGGCCACTCTCTGACACAGGCCCTAGTTCAGTGAGGCGAGCCCGTGGCCCAACAATGATATTGTAAATATCACCTCATTTAATTAAATGGTTATGATTTGATTACCACTAGAATTATCACTAATTTAAGTCGTAATCTAAGATTAAAGAGTATTATATTTGAGAACTACGTAAGCAGTTTGATACCACCAAGTGCACCCGCTATCTAATAATACATTATCTAGTTCGCGTTGTTGTAATTACATTTTCATTATTTCTTCTGCAGATCAAGAAATATTATCAACATCGTAAAAGTCGAAAAAACGTGTTAGTGAGCATAGTAGGAACCAAGATTCCGTTATACGGGGCTGGATCGAACCTAGTAATTTCAGACAATGCTGTTAAGATTCCTTTGACATTGGAATTCGAACTCAGATCGAGAGGGGATGTTGTTGGGAAACTAGTAAGAACGAAGCATCGAAGAAGGATTTCTTGCCCGTTGATCATCGACTCGACTAGCAATAAGCCCATCAAGTTTAAGAAAGATTCTTGTACTTACAGCTGATCAGATTCCATTTGATGGTCCAAATGAAACAGAGATTCTGTAAGAATCTTGTCTAGTCAATTTTGAGATTCTGTTTTCATTGTACTTTATGTCAAATTCAGTTTATTGTCACAGTTTCATATTTTTTTTTTTTTCTTTCAATGTAATGATTTTCTAAGAAGAGGCAATGTGGAAAATAAACCTTCAATTTCAGCACAGGGAGTGTTTATAAACAAACACATGTATTTTACAACATTGAAATGCCAAAAAAGGAAAAAAAAAATGTCATTTTTACATAAAATACAGCAAATCTCTACATATATGATGGTCCTGTAATAACTAAGGTTCATATTCACAGATATTGTAAAACCACATATATTCATTGCCTTCTACTTTTCCAATAATGTTTGCTATACCAACCCAACCTGTCAAAAGAAAGAGTAAATAATTTATTTTCTCAATAGTTTTTAGACGAAAAAAATAAATATTATACGAGTGTATTTACCTAGTGAAATTGCGCTAACGAAGATTGTAAACGCCAAAATAAAGATAATCAACGAAGCTCTACCGAGTAGACTAACTATCTTTCTCACTACATGTTGCCCTACTAATGCAGCAAATGTAGCCACTACAACGAAGTAAAGGGCTGCAAAAAAGAGCAATTTTTTACCGAAAAAAAGAATGAAAATTTAAAAATTTCGAAAAAAATTTTGAATTTAGAAAACGAGGCGGGAAAATGACATACCGTATGATGGAGGAAAATGCCTCAAAAGGTAATACTGTATTACAGACATTGATGATGAAAATGCCATAACTAGTGTTGCTGTGGCACTTGAGACCTGCATAATAATAAGTATTTGAACCAAATTAGTTGATACATAACTGATATGATATTGATGATACTTTGCTTGAATCTAGTTTTAGTGATAGAGGGTGAAATTGTAATATGTTTTTACTGGTTGTCGAAATTGCACTTTTTGAACAAATTTAGAACCGAAAAAATGAATGAAAAGGATTATATATCGAGGCGAGAGAAAACTCTCTATCCTTAACGCTGAACGGTTACATGTCATGCACTAAGCGTCCCAAGATACAAGGTCCAACGCTATCGTTGTAATAAAACCACTTTCGATATACAACCCGATGAACTTAACTTCTCAATACGCTATCGAAAGAGGAAGAAAGAATAGTGCATCAATTACATTCCATGAGGGGCCTTATATATATGTTACATAATTGAATACGATTCAATTCTGACATAATGTTGGCACTGTAACTGCCGAAACGTGTTATTAGAGCATAAATACCATGACAGTTACAATTGACGGCCAAGAGTCAAATTTAACAAGTGTAAAAACGTGATTAGTGTTTTTACCGGTACATTAATTTCAGATGTCGAAAAATAATAAATTTTTCATCAGGAAGTTGCGGTAATTTCTCGAACATCAAGGTGTTTTTGCGGTTAGGATCGTATAATTTACACTTCAAAACTCGTGCAATCTCAGTATATCTCGGCAAGTTAATCAGAAAGTGGAAAAAACGAACCTGTGGTGGAATTCCCAGTTCAAGAAAGAGTGGACCTAAGATGAATCCTCCTCCAAGGCCAAGAAGTCCACCTACAATTCCAGCCAAAATTCCACAAAAACAACAAAAAATCAACCTCGAAACTGTCCAACTGATTCCGTTTTCGCCTTTTGATTCTACTACCCTCCAACCCTTGTATAAGCAGACTGCCTGATATCCCGAGGCTCCAGTCGCAACAGGTATCTAACAACGAAAAAACTCAAATTTAAAATAAAAATGTGAATTTAAGAAATGATGTTTTTTTAGCTAAGAAACATGTAATAACTTGGATTTTGTCTAAGTTACCTGTAATAAGGTTAGAATCCAATATGCCACTGAACAAGTAGCTGTATAATCCTGAAGAAAAGAACGACAATTTCTCACTATAACTCAGAAAAAATAAAAATAAAATTGGAAATAATAAAGAAAAACAGGAGATTATAACAGAGAAGTTGAAGATAAACCTTGGCGAAATGGAGTAAGAGGATGATGACCCAGACAGCAATGAGAATGCTAAGCTTATTCCAGTATACATTCTCGATAATCGAGGCCTGATAAACACAAAAATAAGTGTTATAAACTACCATTTATTAGACTGTTGAAATTTAAATAATTTATTACCTCTGATTGTTTATTTGCATTGACATGCATTCTAATCTCGTTTGTTGGGCCTTCCGGTAGAAGTTTGTATGGAGCTTCTTCATTTCCATCTTCTCCTACTTAAATAACAAAAAAAAAATAAATCATTTTTCGAGAAAATTTACAAAACATTGTTGAAAATAATCAAAATCGCAAAACTACTCACAATCAAATGCCAAACGTGTAGCTATCTCCTGTATTCATCAGAAAAAGAGTAAAAGAACCAAATCAAAATCTTTCAAATTGAAAGATGTTATATTATATGAAAATCTAGTTATATAATCACGACCATTCATTTCAAAGTGGATTTTTAAATGTATGATTGTTTTAGGATTTTGATAAGAATAATTCGTGATAAAACAAGTAAAAGTTCAATCTAACCGTCTTTATTATGGTTTCTTTTTTCCAAGTTTCGACGCCTTTGAAAAATGCCTTTGCTGAAGTGCCTGCAAAATCACAGACCATTTTAGTGATCATTTCTCTTCGAAATAAAATCCCGAGAAAATTTTGTTTTACCTATGAAAAGAATTATCAGCAAGACTGTAACCATCCATTCTGCAAATATCACATTGAAAAAAACTCCAATACTAATCCCGAGCACTAGCATTGGCTGGAAAAGAAGAGCAAGATCATAATAGATAACGGGAATGTCAAGTGAAGGATGTCGGAGTTTAAGGTTGTAATAAACGGTAGCAACTGCTGCACCGGTTATCATACCTAATCATCAGAAAAAAAAAGACAGTTCAAATTCAGAATGATCAATTAAAACAAGGGTAAATTGCATACAAACTCTCTGCATGAGACTTTAATTACAAAAAACATCCTTAAGGTTTGGCAAAATACTATAGTTTCCCCTGTCAGTAAAAACACATTACAATTTCATGCCTGTCTCAGTAAAAGCATATTACAATTAGACCCTCGAATAATACCAAATCATCGAAACAAGAAAGTTCAACTTCAGGAAAATAATCAAAAAGGGTTTCCATGATCAATTAAAACAAGGGTAAATTGCATATGCACTCCCTGCATGAGACCTTAATTACGAAAAACATCCTTAAGGTTTCAAAAAATACTATAGTTTCCCCTGTCATAAACGCACATTACAATTTCATGCCTCTCTCAGTAAAAGCATATTACAATTAGACCCTCGAGTAACACCTTATCATCGAAACAAAAAGGTTCAACATCAAGAAGGGTTTCAATAATCAATTAAAACAAGGGTAAATTGCATACAAACTCCCTGCACGAGACCTTAATTACGAAAAACATCCTCAAAGTTTGGCCAAATACTATAGTTTCCCCTGTCAGTAAACGCACATTACAATTTCAGCCTCTCTCAGTAAAAGCATATTACAATTAGACCCTCGAATAATACCAAATCATCGAAACAAAAAAGTTCAACTTCAGTAAAATCATCAAAAAGGGTTTCAATGATCAATTAAAACAAGGGTAAATTGCATACACACTCCTTAATTACGAAAAACATCCTTAAAAGACTATAGTTTCCCAATTTCACGCCTCTCTTAGTAAAAACATATTACAATTAGACCCTCGAATAATACCAAATCATCGAAACAAAAAAGTTCAACTTCAGTACAAATCATCAAAAGGGCTTCATATTTAGACCATCCCTTTTTGTATTTCAATTAGATTAGCATAAAGATTAACACAACATTTTTATCGAGGCCATATTTAATATTTATCCATCAATACTTGATAAATCTTACATTTTGAGATTGCGGTGGATGATTTAGGATCAAAACCGATGATTAAAGTGAGCATAGGAACGAAAATCCCGCCTCCACCAACACCACCTACACTACCAAGAGCAGCACCAATGAATCCAATCACTGTACCAAGAACTATTCTCCATCCAAATTCCAAATCCTGCAAATTTTTCACATCCAATAGTAGAATTTCATTACATTAAACATGCTAAATTTCACTTATGCATAATAAACTAATAATCTCAAGCTTATATACAAACAAGTTCAATTAAAAAAAATTCAAATCCCTAAATTTCAAAAGCCATATGAATCAGAAATATTACACAAAATTCAAAAATGAGAATCAACTCACAGGCCAAACATGTGGAAAAACAAATTCCTTAGTTTGCTGTAAGAAACTGATGATTCTGGTGTAGTAATTTTCACTGCTTGAATTCGAAATACTATGCTCCGAATCATCTTGCGCTGAAACACAAGCATAAGCTAATACAAGCAAACCCGTCAAAATCACAGCCGTTCGTTTCCATTTAGCTTCAATCTCAGCCATCAACTTCTTCAAACCTGTGGAAGATCACCAGAAATGGGTATAGGTTGACCAATTTTTGAGCTGAAATTGAACAGGGTTTGCCAATAGATTTTCTGCAAGTAATATATATATACATATATAAATGTGTATATAATCTATGGAAGTATCAAATTGAAGCTAATTTAATGATATGAACAGTATGAAGAAGCTAGTATTACGGGCCAACGACTATGCACGATCAGACAAATAGATTAGTACATAAATAAATGTAACCAAAAAAAATAAAAACTTAAAAATAAAAAAAAATCTATGTTGACCTGCAATACATTAATAAATCGAGTTTAATAAAAGTAAATATATTGATATATTTAATGAGTTTATATATTGATTTTATTAAAGATGATCAGTTATAAAATTGTCAGATTATGATTTTTTTTTGGATATTTATTTAAATTGAGTTATTTTTTTTAGTATTAACTATTAATTTAGTGAAATAGTAAGTCTTAATTTTTTATTTGATCTTGTACAAATTTATTGAGGTTGTTGCACCCATTAAAATATTGTACTCAAATTTAATTGTGTGAATAGATATATCACCTAATCTCACATTTTCATATAGCAATTTGTAAAACCCACTAAGAATGATAGTTAGTCCCAATCCCATAAAATTATAATTTATGTATGACCGATAATTTTTGGGTGAATTTGATGTGGGTTTAATTGTATATACTAATTACTAACTCACCCAAAAAAATGTGTATATTAAATAAAAATAAATCAAATATTTTAAATTTATTTTTTTGCTGGAGTTGGTATATCTAATTGAATTTCACACTTTTCACGTAAATTAAGAAAATTTTTATAACCATGATTTTTTGAAATCTCGAAGTACACGAAACTGTCCTAATAATGGATGTTTGACACTCTAAACATTCAAACAAATACAAGTTATTGAATATTATATAAAACAAAAATACAAGTTATTGAAGATACTGACAATGATTATTTGGAATATGGGCTTTTTTGATATAACCCCCGAGGTATGTAGCTTTGGCAAACAACCCCCGAGGTTTGAAATTTTGGTAAACAACCATTTCTGATTAGTTGACCGTTAGTCAACAGTTAAGGTCATGGGCAAAATTGTAATCTAATAATTCCAAACAAATATATTAATTTTCAATATATTTATTTGGAATTAATAAAATTAATATATTTGTTTGAAATTATTAAATTACAATTTTGCAAATAAATAAAATTAATAAAATTAATATATTTATTTAATATATTGTTTGGAATTATTAAATTATAATTTTGCAAATAATAAAATTAATAAAATTAATAAAATTAATATGTATTTATTTTCATAGTAATATTAATATATTTGTTTGGAATTATTAAATTACAATTTTGCAAATAAATAAAATTAATAAAATTAATATATTTATTTAATATATTTGTTTGGAATTATGAAATTACAATTTTGCAAATAAATAAAATTAATAAATTAATATGTATTTATTTTCAATATAATTCTAAATAAATACATTGAAAATTAATATATTTGTTTGGAATTATTAAATTACAATTTTGCCCATGTCCTTAACTGTTAACTAACGGTCAACTAACCAGAAATGGTTGTTTACCAAAATTTCAAACCTCGGGGGTTGTTTGCCAAAGCTACATACCTCGGGGGTTATATCAAAAAAGCCCTTTGGAATATATTAATAAAATGATAAGTGTCCCCATCAGCTGGCAATTTAAAATTGGATATTAAGAAAGAATTTAATAGCCCCTTCACGTCACAATTAATTATGTAATATAATAGCAAACAAGTCCAAAATAGTGGATACGTACCTTTTTCTTTATTATATTTGACTATCGTTGTACATAATACTAAAAAAAAAAAAAACAATAAATGAGTTGTTTGGGATCATCAAAATAGTATAATCTGAGATTAATATTTTATAATTTAAGCTATAATTACGAGCTCAAATCTAAGACTCGTGATTAAGCCATCGAAATCTTAAGACTCATGCCTTATAAGAATGGTGTGGGCTTTTTTGATATAACCCCCGAGATATGTAGTTTTGGCAAACAACCCCCGAGATTTGAAATTTTGGTAAACAACCATTTCTGTTTAGTTGACCGTTAGTCAACAGTTAAGGTATGGGCAAAATTGTAATCTAATAATTCCAAACAAATATATTAATTTTCAATGTATTTATTTGGAATTACATTGAAAATAAATACATATTAATTTTATTAATTTTATTTATTTGCAAAATTGTAATTTAATAATTCCAAACAATTATATTAATTTTATTAATTTGCAAAATTGTAATTTAATAATTTCAAACAAATATATTAATTTTATTAATTCCAAATAAATACATTGAAAATTAATATAATTGTTTGAAATTATTAGATTACAATTTTGCCCATGACCTTAACTGTTGACTAACGGTCAACTAAACAGAAATGGTTGTTTACCAAAATTTCAAACCTCGGGGGGTTGTTTGCCAAAGCTACATACCTCGGGGGTTATATCAAAAAAGCCCCTAAAAAACTATTTGTATATTTTCTTTTCAAAAAATGAGCTTTTTATTTCATTTACTGAAAAATTTGCTACATTCACGATAGCTGTCTTTTAATTGAGCATTAAATATCTATAAAATAATAAATGAGTACAAGAAAACTCTTGTTTGAAAAAGAAAACAAAGTACTACACTAAATGTCAAAAGCCTATTTTAAATTTAAGGTTCAGTACATATTATTAACTGACCAAAGGCTAAGTCTATTTATTTAAGATTAAGATACTTTTAAGCATGATACCTAAGTCTATGACTGTTTGTTTAAGATACTATTTGAGTATTTGTATTAGGTACACTGCAAGCAAGTACTCAAAAATACTTTTTTCTACCTATACGGAAAATTCTATCATGATCCCTACCCAATGCAGCCGGTCGTTTTGGACCACACATTTGGGGTAGGGTGGGTGGTTTTTGTATGGGTGGTGGAGGTAAAAAAATCACCCACCCCACCCCAAATGTGTGGTCCAAAATGACCGGCTGCATTGGGTAGGGATCATGATAGAATCACCCCTACCTATACATAGACTCATAAATATATATATATATATATATATATATACTATATTACTGAATGAATTACATTAATCATGTGCTATAATCCTATTCATATACGTGATATCTGCAATGGCCACTCCAAAAAAAAATCTAACAATTACGAAAATGTTTATTTCGTCAAAATTTACCAGATATATAATTCAATTTGATCATTGTAACTCAACGAAATAATTCATAATTCCTACTAGACTATGCATTATAAGTCGTTCACTATCAACCTATAAAGTGAGGACCTCTATAATTCCCGATAAAATCCAAACCCGTAACATTCAAGTGAAAAGCTAGAAAACGACCCTTTATACCAGGAAATACCGGAATTCAGTCGAGCCAATCACATATAACACAAACCACACCGAGCCCATAAACGCATCGATAAATCACCACCATTCAAAATTACACTTGGCTGAGAGATCCCTTCATCTCTCCATTTCCCATAAACAAGAAATCAAAACCAAAGACGATAAACAACAAGACCGGGCTACATATATATATATATATATGTATATATATATATATATATATACCTCAAATGGGTTGACCCTCATTGCCGAGACTCGAGAGTGGTTTTGTAGATTTCGCTGCTTGAGCCAGATGGGTGATGACCAAACTCACTTGTGGGCCCACTGCATTCGCTCGTGGTGTGTTCAACGCTTTCTAATGCCATCTTCCTAAATTTTCTAAGGTCCTCTTTGTACTGTTTGGTGTCGTAAGAGGCATCGTAATCTGAACTCCCGTGTGATGAATCATATACCGCGTTGTGACCAGGTTGAGTGCCCTCGGTTAACTCATCTAGAGGTACGTTTCCTTCTAAAGCACGGACTATCTACATTAGGAGCATATCATAATAACTGTAAGGGTAAATTATATATGCATTTCCTTGATGGTGTGTTTGAATTGAAGGATTTGAAAACTATGGATTTCAAATTCATCGACAAATCCATTAAGGGTGTGTTTGGATTGAGGGATTTGGAGGAAGGATTTGAAATGACACCTAAAATGAAGTCATTCGAAATCCACCGTAGTTATGGAGAAAATAGCTCAAAGTGAATGTCGAGTGATTTGAAATCCATTATAACTTGGATACATCTAAACGAACTTCATGGATTTGTTGACCAATTTGAAATCCATAGATTTCAAATCCCTCAATCCAAACACACCCTAAGTTCGTTTGGATGAATTCATGCTACGATGGATTTCAAATCCCTTGCCATTCATTTTGATCTCTTTTCGCCACGACTATGGTGGATTTCAAAGACTCCATTTTAGGTGTCATTTGAAATCCTTCATCCAAAATTCAAATCCCTTCCCCAAATCCAAATCACTCGATCCAAACACACTCTGAGTGACTGCTAATTATGAAAAATATCCGAATTTGAGAAATTAACTATAACTTGCATGTAAAAGCATATTAGAATTTCAACCCTGTTTCTCGAGTTGTGAAGTAATTTGCAAAACCTCAAGAGGGCTTATGATAATTACCGAATAAATGAAGAGTGTGAATGTAATTATCTCTTAACTTAAATCATACAAAGATTATAACCGGGGCTTCAATGAAATATTCTACATGATATTTCGGAGCTAAGAGTAGAGATATACCTGACCCATTGGTGGCCTGCGTCGAGCCAAATGACGAATGCAGACAGAAGCACATGCGACCATTCGAGCCATCTCAAGAGAATCATAATCATTCTGCAACTTTTGATCAGCCACACTATCGAAATTGTCATTTTCCAAAGCTTCTGTAAGTAAAGGCCTTGCCTACATTAATTAAGAGTTAATTTATATTTCTGAAGTCATTGAAGCATTGCAAGCTAATTACAAAATCCAAAAGAAAAACCATGAAGAAGAAAAGAACAGTATAAATCAAGCAAGAAGAGGAATTAGAGTCGATTTGGTAAAGGAAAAGATTATTTGTCACAATTATTTTACAGTTATGAAAGAGTGAAACAATAGCCCACCCAATCAACAATGTTATCATCGAGATAGTGTTGTGATTTATCAATTGGTCGGCGTCCGGTGATCAACTCCAAAAGCACGACGCCAAATGAGAAGACATCTGATTTATCCGTTAGCTTTCCAGTAAGAGCATATTCCGGAGCTAAATAACTGCAAATAGTGAGACATGTATGAATGAAATGTAGTGAAAAGTTGAATCAGATTCTTTTACAGTTTATTAAACTGAAATGGAATATGAAAATTTGATATTACAGTTTTACTCAATATTCACGTTAAAAGGTGAAGGATGATTGAAATTTCCAGTAGCTTACCCAAAAGTTCCCATTACTCGAGTGGAGACATGAGTATCAGTATCTGGATGGAACCTTGCGAGCCCAAAATCGGCAACCTGATTTAAGATAGCCACGGATAAATAGTGAATATTAAAAATCACATGTGACAACAAAATTCCCACAATCAAATAATTAAAGACAAAGAGAGAATCGGGGTTACTCACAAGTAAGTATAATGCGAGGATATTAACAACCTTGTACAGAAACATAATACATACCTTTGCCTCAAAGTTGTCATCAAGAAGAATGTTAGAAGACTTGATATCACGATGTATGACCTTGGGTTGACCTGCATATGCCATTTAATTTTAATGTCATTGAATCTTTCAAAGAAGAAAAGCATGAAGTCAAATAGCTTGTAACAAAGAGATTATATGCAGGAAAAGACTCACAATCCTCGTGTAAATATGCTAAGCCTCTGGCAGAGCCCAGTGCAATTTTGATCCTGGTTGCCCAGTTTAAAAGAGGCCGCCCCTTCCCTGTGAGACACAAATTTACACAAAAGATGGAACTTAAGGTACGATACATGATGAAAATTCATTTCATCACAATTTGGGTACCTAAAGTTAGGAAAACAGGTCTAAATGACGCAAAAAATCAATTATTTTACAGAAAGTCAAATACAGGCAGAAATGTGAAAGAAATATGAAATTGCAAAAGACCATCAAATCATTTAGGGTGTGTTTGGATTGAAGGATTTGAATCTGTCAACAAATCCATGAAGTTAGTTTGGATGTATCCAAGTTATAATGTATTTCAAATCACTCGACATTCACTTTGAGCTATTTTCTCCATAATTACGGTGGATTTCAAATGACTCCATTTTAGGTGGCATTTCAAATCCTTCCTCCGAATCCCCTCCCCAAATCCAAATCGTTCAATCCAAACATACCCTTAAGTAATTTCCACAAGTTAGATGTGAGCAAGGCAATTAAAATTCAGAAACATCACATATCTACTGAACAAAAAAGGACAACTTCTTTTTCTTTGAGGTTAAGGATTTCTCAAAGCACGTCAACAACACGAAACATCCATTTATACCATACATGTAGCTGAAACTTTAAACTGTGGCAACTAGTATAAGTAGTAAACTAAAATCCCATCTCATCTTACCGTGTAAGTGAAACTCCAACGTACTATTTGAAACAAATTCATATACCAACAATCTTTGAGTCCCTGAAATGCAGTGCCCAACCAGTGATACTAGATGCTTGTGATGAACACGGCTTATAGTGTCGACTTCTGCCTGAAATTCACGCTCCCCTTGACCACCCCCAACTTTCAGTTTCTTAACTGCAACCTCTTTTCCGTCACAAAGGACTCCCTTATGGACATATCCAAAGCCACCTTGACCAAGGAGGTTTTCACTAGAGAAATGGTTTGTTGCAAGTTCAAGTTCTTCATATGTGAATGTAGTTTTACTGATAGCCAAATTAGTATCAGGCTTCTCAGAGCCATCCATTGAAGATGAGTGATAATCTGATGGTGGAGGATTTTGTTGCGATTGATGCAGTGGACCATGAAAAGGGTCATCTATAAAAGAGAGAGATATATTATGTTCACCATACTAACAAGAAAAAAATAACCAGTGATGTAGATTTGAAGCTTGGAAACAAAAAATATCAAAACTTATGGTTTGACAAAGCCTATTATTTGGAGGAAACCAATATCTAATTATGTAGTAACTGTTCAAGATAATGCTGCATGACCATAATTTCAAAAGCAATATTCGAGAGATTACATGGCTTCCAGTTAAACATGCATACTCAGCATCTAAAATTACTGTACCAAACATAATATAATAATGTACTAAAATACAAGAACAAGTTCCAAACTAGTTGATCTAAAATACTCAATACTAAGTCAAAAGAGTAGAAAATCCCAAATAATTGTATAACTAGCATTAAATTAACAACCCTACCTACTTCAAAAAAGCACAAGAAACAGTTTCAACCTAAAATATTAAACAAATGCTGAATTCATAAAGTTTATATAACCTTTAGGCCCCTGCGAAGGAGCATGTCCAAATCCATCCACCTCAAGGCACTTCCTCTTCCTCCTCTTGTACCAAATGACGAAAATACCAACGCAAACCAGCACAATTGCACCGCCTATCCCTATCCCCATGCCCAGAGCCACCAATGTCGTGTTATTACTCGACCGTAGCGGCGGCGGAGCCGGAGCCGGAGGCGTTCCGTTCTGCGGAAGCGACGGCGGCAGGATCAGAACCACCGGCGACGGAGGACTAGGCGGTGTTGTCGGAGCCGGCGCAGCTTCAGGCGGCGGAGAAGACATTGCCGGAGATTCAGATTTCAGAAAAGTTAACAGTGATTATACTTTTTCAAAGGTGAGATTTATTAGGTTTTAGATTAATCAAGTACAGAGTGTAGAGAGCAGCTTTAAGACCACATGGAGAAAAACAATGGCGCTTGAAAAGTGTTGCTGAAACGGCGTCGTTTGGGAACCTTTTGCGGCTGTATGGGACTGCCAGGTCAGCGGAGAATGAAGTGACGTCGTTTAATATGGGATGTGCTTTTTAAACCTTCCCATTTGTGCGTGAGGGAATTAAGGTAGGCTGTCTAGACACGTGCGTCTCTCACGCACGTGATGAGCTCTTCTATGTAAGAAGAATTATTATATTAAGGAAATTACACCTTTTTTTGTCCATCCACTAAGTTTAATTTTGATCCCATTTCTTATAAATTTTTTACATAATTTTTAAATATCTCATGTGTAGTTTTATCATCCGAAATTTAACAATCAACTTTATTAATAATATTTTAATTGTTTAGAAGATTTTATGTGATAATATTGAATATAGATTCAATGAGTGCATTCATGCATTGATTCTTCCAAAAAATGTAAAATCGATTAAAATGTTGAGTGACAAAATTAGTCATTAGATTTTAAATATTTGAGACTAAATATAAGATATTAAGAAAGTTACGAGACTGAATGTGATAAATTTAAAATAAAAATTAAAAATTAAACTTGAACTAAGTTACGGAATAAAAAGTGTAATTTTCTCAATTATGTTAGTATAATACTTTTATTACAAGCATTATTGAGTTTGTAAATAATTGGGATTTGTATTGTATTAGATGAGTACAGACCAATAATAGATCCAAATGTGGATAATAAAAGTTGTAGTTTAAAGAGAACTTTAAATCTCTATCCAAATCACTGCAATCTTTTATTAATGGGGGTGTTAAATACAATATATGTTACCAAAATTTAGAACTTATTTATAGATATAAGTAATTTATTATAATACTCCCATAAAATTCAGTAAATCGGTTATCAAAAATGATTAAATGCATGATTTTCATTTAATCCCAAGTAAAATTAAAACCAGCAATATAAGAAAATAGGCCATTTAAGCAAAAAGATGGCTTAAGCATTGGCCCAAGAAATCTCACTATTATTTAACAACTAATAACCACTGCATACACAGCCATATATCAGATTATCACAACCATGTGTGTAAAATACACAGTAAACCTGAGTTAATCTTTACTAAAATAGAAAGTTAATGAGTTAATCCTACTAAAAATAATCCAATATCAACAAAAATCACAAATTTAGCAAGTGCTTATAGATTTGTGCTGCATTCTGAATACCTAATCCTAAATCCCTCAAACAAATGATCTTTTCTCCTTGTTTATCAGCCACTTTTTTTGCCTCTATCAGCATTTGATCAAGCAAATGTGCATTCAACAAGCTACTTAGATTTTCAGGCACGATTTCAGAAATTACCCGAGTTATATTTTCAGTACTACACGAAGAATCTAACTCTAACCCACCGATCAAATTATCCTCCCCTTTATCGTTCGCCTTTTTCTGAAGAATAGTAGCAAGTTCTTCACAAGTCAAGTCGTCAAATTGTAGCCTAGCTGAGAACCTCTTGTATAATTCGTTGTTGGATTTCATGTATTGATTAAGGGCCCTGTGAGTTCCAGCAAATATGATCGATATGTCACCCTCGTCCATTGCGGATATGATTTTATCCACGGTTTTTGAGTTTATCGGATCTTCTTCATCTATGTTCACGAGAAGTACACCGCCTTCTGCGCCTTTCATCTGACAAAATGAGATATTTTCGGTTATATAATGTGATTTTTGAAATAAAGTTTGAGACAATTTAGATGTTATAGTTATTATAACCTTTTGATTCCCTTGCATTTCGGTTACGGAGTAAGAAGACAATGCCCCGGATAGATAAAATAATTTACCAAGAACTCGAGCTACTGTGGACTTGCCTGTTAAAAAAAAGAAAGAAAACTTCAAACCATCAACTATTGCATAAGAAATAATGGTAATCTCTAATCAATCAGCTCTGGATTTTTAAAAATTATATTCTTTCTCTATTTATGAAACCTAGCAAGATGAAATTTTATCATATAACTCTTTAATTTTACTGCATTCATGTTAATATATCATCACATAAATAGTGATCGAGGAATACCAGCAACGAAATTGAACCTCCTTATGCTCTTTCTAGCAAACTAGCAGCTAAAAAGGGTCAAAATATATTTTCAGTAGCCTAGAAATATCCACTTACTTATATTGGAACTATATCTATCCCTTCTCTTTTTTTCCTCTTTTTCCAGACAATTAGTTGCTCAGAAGGCAAAATTATTATTGCTTAGCTAAGAACATTTGCTTTAAATATATATTTTTCCTGCTGTTTCCTACAACAAGTATTTTCTTTATTTGTTCCATTGGTGAAGTTTGTAATAAAAATGACAGCTAATTACCAGCATGATAACTAAAATCAGCCAATATCTGCAATAAAACTTTAAAGCATGTATTAAATATCAAATTCTCAAAATTTTCCACACATAATCCACCTTCTATAAAAGGAACTAATTCCTTTTCCTCCTTTCAAAATCCATATATATGGGAAAATTCTTCATTCCCCGACCTAGAATTTCACTGCAACCAATGCAAACTATACTCATTAGTTAATGATTAATCTAATACAACCAAACAAAAAAGCCTTGCAGACCAATTTTTCCCATTAATTATCATGGTATCTCCAAAAAAAGTAGTTAATTAATAATTACCAACCATCTGAGTAAGACAAAATTGATTTGAAACGCGTGTGTATGAAAGCTTAAATTGGCGATAATACAATAGAGAAGCAATCAAGGGCCAGGATTTGGAGATATACCTGTTCCATTATTACCTACGAACACCATGTGAAAGGGTTTTGGGGGTACAACCCTAAATCCATCACAGGCATCCTTTTCAGCATCAATTATTTTCTCCAAAATTGTCTCTAACTGGTTCTTGACTTCAGGCAACCCAACAATACTGGAAATTTCATCCTTAACTTCATCCAACTGATCATAGTAAAACACAATTCCAAATAAACAATTGAAAATATCAATAAAATTAACGAGATCAAAGAAGGAAAAATAAAAGATAATTGAAGAGAACTTACAGTAGGTACATCTTCGTAGTAGGAATCGCATAGAAAAATCGACATTGTGTAGATTTTTGTAGAATTTGCTGTGATTTTTGAGTGTTATATGTTCTTCCGACAGTTAGGGCAAAAAACTTTTGGGGCATAATTTATAACTGATTGGTTGATATATACTCCCGAAACATGTGGAAACGACGTCGTTTTTGTATATTCTTATTTTGCTTTTACTCCTCAATTTATATGTAATCCACTTTTCACACTACTAAAAATTGCACTTTTCATCTCATAATTAATTTTAATATCATTTTATGAGTTTTTTATATTTAATCTCATAAATTTTAAAATATTTCATATTTAATCTCATACTTCATTGCATGAGACTTCATTAATCATTTTGACCAAATTTTTTGGGATATTTTGTGGATAAAAGTCATATAGTATTACTGTATTAGTATAAATATCGTAATATTATATATAATTCGTGTATAAATATATGTTATGCATAAATTCTTCCAAACAATCGACTAAAATATTGACTAAATGAAATTAATTGATATATTTTGGACGGAGATATAAAACATGATATATTTAAAGATTTATGGAACTAAAAATAATAAATTTACAATAAATGAGATTAATTAAAATTGAATTATATTATAAAATGAAAAGTGCAATTTTCACATTCATAGCCCCAGCCACGACTTTTCGATATGCTTTATGCCACATTTTGTTCTCAATATTTTCTTATTTCAATTACCATCCATGGATATTTATATATATATATATATATATATTATTTATATATCATATATATGCATGAGTATCATTACGATTTTTTTTTAAATATAAATAGCATCTGTATTACATATCCTTATCCAAATATCCTGATAGTGTTTGGTTTTGTTTTGAGAGGGGACATAAGTTACTGTAGCAGTCAAATCATGACATTTTTTGTCTTATTAAATATATTAAAAATTATATTATAATATTAAATTTATAATAATTATATTATAGATGAATATTTATTTATATATATTACAAATTAAAATAAATAAATAAATTATTAAATATTTACATAAATGACTTAAATTAAAATATACTATTAAATATAAATAATTTAAGTCAAAATATAATATTTAAATAAGACACAACTATTTAAAAAGAACAAACTTAAATAAATGACACATCAAATAAACATGATACATATATATATAATATCGATATCTATATATATCGTAATATATACAATATCATAATATAATATCGTTATATATATAATTTTATATATTTGCACACGTATATAGGCAATATAATAGTGTGTATATATGTCATATGTGGTATATGGTTTGTATATATACTAAAATATACACTATATATGTAATATATATCTATATACGCACCATATTTACAAAATACATTATGTTCATATGTGTTTGGTTTAATTTGAGAATTGATTTTTGATTTTTTTTTTTTTTGTGAGATATTGTTTAGTTTTGTTTTAAGAGGGGACATAAGTTACTGTATCAGTCAAATCATGACAGTTTTTGTCTGATTAAATATATTAAAAGTTACATTATAATATTAAATTTGTAATAATTATATTATATATGAATATTTATTTATATATATTACAAATTAAAATAAATAAATAAATTATTAATATTTACATAAATGACTTAATTAAAATATACTATTAAATATAAATAATTTAAGTCAAAAAATATAATATTTAAATAAGACACAACTATTTAAAAAGAACAAACTTAAATAAATGACACATCAAATAAACATGATACATATATATAATATCGATATCTATATATATCATAATATATACAATATCATAATATAATATCATTATATATATAATTTTATATATTTGCACACGTATATAGGCAATATAATAGTGTGTATATATGTCAGATGTGGTATATGGTTTGTATATATACTAAAATATACACTATATATGTAATATATATCTATATATACACCATATTTACAAAATACATTATGTTCATATGTGTATATTAATAAATTAACTTATACATATAAATTCCATAACCATATATAAGAAAATACACCGTATACATATATTTTATAATATCATGTTATCATATACTCCCTATCAAATTTTTTTTGGAGTTTGTAAGTTTAAACCCAAACATATTTTTAATTTTTTTTTAATAAACCCTAACATATTTGTGGAGTTTGTAAGTCTACTGGATGGAAATGGAGTATTAATGGGAGAGATGACAAGAGTGGGCCATGACAATGACATTTTGCATCAAGTTAAAGTAGGGCTTCCAAAAATTTTGGACCAAAATTTTGGGATTATTTCTAACCTAAAATTGATGACGCCAAACACTATTTGATCAAAATTTTGCGCCAAAATAAGCCCAAAATAAAACTAAACATAGCCTTTATTTCTTCAAATTACATTTTCTCACCTTTTTAGATATAAAAAAAATACAGTGGAATGAACCAAACGAGACGCCAATCATCCACTCTTTTAATAATTCTACTTGCATTATGTTACTATAGTTTTGAATTTCGACATTATAAAATGTATTTATTTTTAAGTACACACCCAAATATGAAATTATTGTAAGAACAACAACAATCCTCTTACAATCTAATATATGTTAAGGATCAATAAGTTGTGACAATATGACACTATATTGAAAACAAATTAAATGAAATGGTATACCACTAAATTAATCAGTATTGAATTTAATTTTGAGTTTGATGTTTAAGTAGTCATATTTACTTTTACTAATGAAATTGGATATGCCAAATTTTATACTACTGAATAAAAAGATTAACTTGCCGATAACAACATAAAACACCCACATATATATTGCCAACTATTAAAATTCGTGTGTTTTTATTTGATTCGACCAATTATATAATTCAATGTGTCAAAATAATAAATTAGGGACCCAAATACCCATTTTTCATGTTATAAATAGTATAATTGCGACTTCTATAAATAAATGTGCTAGACATTAATTAAATCCACGTATTGAAAATATATTAGTTAAATAAATCATGGCTAAAAGCTTAGTACTGTAATAGCCAATAGGCTTATTCATTAGTCAAATAAGCTCGAACATGATTCATACTTATATTAATAAATCAATCAAGCTTGATCGCATTTATTCCTATATAGAAGGAGTAAATTTATCAAAAGTCTAATTATTTAATTAAAATGTCTTAAGTTCATAAAAAAAATATCTAATTTTCATTTATCACTTAATCTTATACTTATTTGTCAATGAATCTTATAGTAAGATAGATTTTATCTAATTTACGTGTGTATTTCACTATCCTCTATTTCTCTATTGCTAGAAAATGAATCATACCCAACTCATTTATATACAATAAAATTAAAATTACAATAAATTCCATTATCTAAAACCTATGATGTACGGACACGGGGCACAACGCACGACACGACACAGACACGAAATACGGCATTTTAAAAATATTAGGACACGACACGACCTCGATACTATCAATAAAATGTGTATATATATCATATACATATACAATGTTAATTAATTTACGTTAAATTATATAAATTAGTCTTTTAATTCTAATTTAAATAAAACTTGTTAGAGAAATAAACTGTAAGAATGACTATTGTACATTATAAATTTATAATTGGTTTGTAAAGTTGTATATGTTTGAAAGAAAAATAAATACTTCAATTTTCAAATCACAAAAAAATAAGTGAAATAATATTAAGTATCACAAATAATGCATACATAGTAGACATACCATCTAACTGCGTGTTTATATTTTATTTTTTTCATTTTATTTAAGTAGATAAATTTATTTTCATATTGGATACAGTGTCGGAGAGTATCGAATGAGTGTCGTGTCCGATCGGGTGTCCGACATGACGCTGGATCAAAATCTGAAACAAATATTGCGATTTCTCCAAAGTTATCCATAGTTTTAATTCAATGGGGGTTAAAAATAATGTTAAGATAAATCTGTGTGGCTATACTATATAATAACACATAATAGAATAATATTACGAGCATGATAATTTTTTATTTAAAAATAAATTATAAATAATAATTCAAATAAATAATATTGATTAATTTTATAATAATATGATATAATTATTTATAATATGTGAGATGAATAATCACTCGAACTGTCACCATCGGAGATTACTTATTCACAAAAAATAAAATAAAATTCAAACGACGACATTTGTCATCTCTTCTCAACTGGAAATTCAATTCGTCATCAGCTTCTTGAAAAATCATTAGCACATAAAATGTGGCTTAAATTAGTACTAATTAAAACCCTAAACCACACCTACCGGCTTGATAAATCATTTTCTGCTGCGATGATATATAGAGTGAAAAAGCTAGAGAGAGAAATACTTTGATTCTCTAACATGCGCGCGCTCAAGTCCTGATGGTTCGCGGTTTAGTTTCGCTGTTTTTTTTTTTGGAATTAGGTGTTGGATGATTTTTTGGCGGAATTCGGATTTATTTGTGGTGTTTTTAATTATTTTGTTTTTGCTGATTGGATTTTGGATGAATTTGAGAAGGTGAAGTAGGTTTTGGAGGTCTGGAGCAATGAGCAGCAGCGAGAGACAAACGGTGAGCGTTCGAGACCTTGTGGATGAAGCTAAGAAGCGGATTGTTTTGCTGGTTGTATGCGTTGTTGGACTGTCCTATCTCATGTCCTGTAAGTGATTTTTTTTAAAATTTCGTTATGTTCTTTGATTTTTGCTAATTTTGATGATTTTACTTTAGGTTTATGTTTGAGTCTGGAAATTGCATGGAATGATTGTGAGTATCTGCACTGTGTAATGTAGGGGCAACTTAATAGCTATGGATTTTGTATTTTGTATTTTTTTGGATGAGGGGGAAACCCGCGGCCAATGTCTTAATGTGCACTGGGTAAACATCACTCTTGTGTAATAGCATGCATACCACTCTTGGACACAAGACAGTTAAAATTAGCCTAAGTTACCCATAGCTGCAAACCCCAAGAGTTCAATCAGCGGTTACCCATAGCTGCAAACCACACAAGAGAGTTCAAAGGTTACCTATAGCTGAATGGCTCAACTCACTGCCAACATGCATTCCTTCAAGAGGAATCGAACAACCAAGGTCACAAGATTCAACTGTCCGACCAACTCTAATGGGGTTACCCCGCTATGAATTTTGTATTAGTTGAATGTTTTAGAGGATTTTTTTATCTCGTAAATCGTAGTTCTATCGTAGCTTTATGCTTTCAATTTTTTCATGTCCTAGAATTGTGTTAGGATAAGCAAATTGAAGGTGGCAAACCTAGAGGATGAAGCAATTTAGAAGTTCAAATTTGAGGACCTCTTGGATCTATTTTTGCACCAATGTAATACCTTGACAAGAATGACAAAATTTAAGCGACTCCACAACAACAACATTTTGCAAGTCAATTAAGTTTGCGGATAGTTCTTTGTGGAGAATAAATCCTTTTTTGGTTCCGTTGTAGTCCAATCAAAATCATTTCATTCAGTTAATTAGTTTACTCGAGGACACCTTTTAAGTTGCTTAAGTAACCCACTATGTACAAAAGCACAGAAGTTTCTTCATTGAATTCCTTGTTTGGCTTTTGTGATCATTAATCGCCTGTATTCATATTTATCTGTGCCCCCTTTTCCAATATATCATACCTTCCGAATCCTTTCTCTCTCTCTCTCTCTCTCTCTCTGTCTAGTGTCAAATATTATTTTTGATCATTTGTGGAGACACTGATATATATTATATACCACTGAATGACAACTAAAATTACTTATGGAAACAGGGAGCAGGTGTTTTCGTATCTTACATCTAAATTCATAATCAGATGTGGTATTGGTTATTTGTTTAATTAGAAACCTGAAAGTGCAATGCATTTGGATTTTGGATGCACATGCACAATACATTTGGAACCTAGAATATTTAAATTAGAGCTCATTGAATCGTAATGATGAGTACCAGTTCTGTATTAATCACCTTAACCCCATGTATAACCTTACTTTAGTTTTTTGCCATACCCTTCTAGCCTTGACTCCTTTTTCTTTTCCAGTAACAAGTCCGTCAGTTCTAGTCAACTTGCCCGCTGCTCTATGCTTATTGATCTTACTCCGCTACATGTCTTGGGATCTTGATACGCGAAGGAAAGCTGCAACTTACAAATGCAAAGCAGCACCTGCGAGCTCTTCTTCTAAAAGAAAACCTTCCGAGGGTCCCAGAGTTGTTGAGAGGTCCGACTGGAAGCATAAGGTCAATTCGCCTGTTGTTGAGGATGCAATTGACCAATTCACTAGACATATTGTCTCAGAGTGGGTCACAGATCTATGGTACTCACGCGTAACTCCTGATAGACAGGGCCCAGAAGAGATTGTGATGATCATGAACGGTGTACTTGGAGAAATTTCAAGTCGCGTGAGATATATTAATCTGATAGATCTTTTAACAAGGTTCTTCTTTCACGGATTTTACTAATCAGTTTCATTTTTATTTACCGACAGTCTGAATGGTGCCTTAAAAGAGTATATTTTGCTTTGTATTTTGCAGGGATGTTATCAATCTTGTATGCAGTCGACTTGAGCTCTTTCGTGAAAGTAATACAAAGGTTGAGAAGCAACAGTCAAAAATTTTAACCGTTGAAGAGCGAGACATTGAGCTAAAATCTGTTCTGGCTGCTGACAACAAATTACATCCCATTTTATTTTCTGCTGAAGCGGAGCATAAGGTCTTCTCTCTTTTGGGTTTATGTCCTTGCAGTTTGACAACTACCCGCAAAAATCATTGCTTGTTATATTATTACCAAGATTTTATATTTATTAGTTCGGGATTATTGCAGGTTCTCCAACATGTTATGGATGGCCTCATTTTATTTGCATTTAGGCCAGAGGATCTCCAGTGCTCTTTATTTCGTTATATTGTCAGGGAACTTCTTGCTTGTGTTGTAATACGACCAGTGTTAAATCTCGGTAGCCCAAGGTCAGAATAAATTACATTCTGATTTCGTAACTTCTATTTTTCTGTTCTTTATGTCTGCCAAATTTGGTGTTAGGTTTATTAATGAGAGAATTGAATCTCTAGTTATTTCGGCACGCAAAACTGATAAAGGAAGTAAAGCAACAAAGACAGCAACAGGATCCAGAATGAATGGAACCCCAATGATATTATCTGATCATTCACAGTTTCCAGATGATCCTTCCGGTAAGGGTGTTGAACTGGTACAACTGAAGAAGGAATATATAAAAGCCGTGGATCCTGCATCAGATAATGTGAATGGAACACTTCTTTCTAAGGATCCATTGCTTTCCATGGACACGCGGTCCAGTCGTTCTTGGGGTTCTTTGCCAGAAACTCATAGCAGTGAGGGTAGTGGCGTTCTACGACAACATTCCGGGGGAAGATGGGGTGATAAACTGGATGTGATTTCTCGTAGAAAGACGGAGGCCCTGACTCCAGAACATTTTGACAATATGTGGACAAAAGGGAAAGGCTACAAAAGGAAAGAAGATATGAATCAGATTATTGATCCTGTCCAAAGGAACTCTTTAGTCGGGGTATCTAATTCAGTGGACCGGTCAAAGGCTCTTCCTGCCCAGAACAAAAAGGAAAAAGGCAATACTCTCAGGCACGGCAATTTATCAAAAGAAAGTTGCACATTAATTTCCATACAAGAAGAGGAAGATGGGCTTAGAACTGTAAGTTCTGATGAGGTTGAATCATGGAGCAGTAGTTATACTGAGGATGACACAAGCAGTGTTACAGGTCTTGACTCACCGGGTGTTCAAGTGTGGGATGGTAAAAGTAAAAGAAATTTTAGCCACATTCATCACCCTCTTGAAAATTTGGATGGGAGAAAGAGTAAAAAGACAAGTAAAGGTCTGTTCCACTCTAAAAGGTTTGCTAGATCAAAGTCTGCAAAGAAAAGGTCGAGATCTAGTAGTCATAATGAGCATGGTTGGCAAGAAGTTGAAAGAACAAGTTTTTTACTAGGAGATGGGCAGGATGTGAGTTCCTTCAAAGCAAATGCGCGATCTGGAGAGTCAAATGAGGACCCTGAGGCAGAGCTGTTAGGTGAAATTTTTAATGGTTCCGCAACTTCATCATCTATGTCCTTGGCTTCTATACCCGGGACTCATAGTTTGGCTGCTAATTCAGCAAAAAGTTCTATAATTGCTGATCCCTTTTTCAAATTAAGATGCGAGGTACTCCAGTCCCCCTTAAATTTTCTGCGAATCTCGTCCTACTTGAATGCGTGTTGAAATCCTTAAGGATGATAGTTTGTTTTTTGCAGGTTTTAGGTGCCAATATTGTCAAGAGTGGGTCCAATACATTTGCTGTCTATACCATATCTGTTACAGATGTAAACAATAACAGTTGGTCTATCAAAAGAAGGTTCCAAGATATTGTGAACACTATCTAATTATCCTTTATTCATGTTGAGTTGCTTTGTCCATCATTTTAAAGTGTAATTTTGGGCTACAATACATTTGTTCAGGATTCAATATTCTAATTTCAAGTGAGTTGAATTACTGAGTAGTTAATGTAACTTTATATATCTCATTCAAAAAGTGTATGTTGAGAAACTTAAGGATTAAAAGAAACTGTCTGTTGTGGGATATAAGATTGCAGATAACAAGGAAGACATTAAGTCCCGAGTAGAGGGCGTAATATATTTTCAAAAGAACTGTGTGCTTTGTGAATGCTACTCCATTCGCTAATCTTTTTTCCTGCTGACAGATTTCAACATTTTGTGGAGTTGCATAGACGTCTTAAAGAGTTTCCCGAATATAATCTCCATTTGCCACCAAAGCACTTCCTGTCAACTGGTCTCGATGTATTCGTTATCCGACAGCGTTGTAAATTACTTGACCAGTATTTGAAGGTCATACATCTACGCCTTTTCATATTGATGTCCTTTCTCTCGTGTCTTTGACTTTTCCACTTCATTTATTTGTCCTTCATTCATTTAATTTAATTTACATCATAGATTTAAATCATTATGTTATAGATTTTGTTTGTCCATCATAGATGTAATTTAATTTAATTAATCATTGTTTTCAAAATTTGTTTAAATTATATTTTTATTATAATTTTTGTTCAAAATATAGTTTGTTTGTCCATCACTTTCATTGTATATCATATATTTTTGTTTCTCCATCATAGATATAATTTAATTTAATTTAATTAATCATTATGTTCAAACTTTGCTCAAATAGAAACTGAGTGGAAATATGCAGTATGCAATTAAGAGTATACATGCTTATAAATAAAACACGAGGTTATTAATTCTAAGAGCTTCGACATGCATTTGGGAGTGTATAGTTTACATAATTTCATGTAAGATGTTGTAGAGAATTATTGGAGTTAGATCTTATTTGACGAAAAGTTGTCACTTGTTAGTCTTTTTCAATAAGATAAAATAAGACGTGAGATCTTTCAAGATTTTTGTGGCCTTAGATCAACTTGGTATGTGGACATAGTTTTGCTATTTACTTGGACAAACAGCCTCAAATTAGAAAGAAAAGAAATTAGGAGGTTCATATTTTATGGAACAAGCTTATTTGCTGTTGACCTCTTAATAGAGCTTACAAGATTTTCTCTTCAACTTTCACTTATCAATTTACTTCTCAATGCCTTTTAAGTTGTGAAACATATTATAAGATGTTTCAACCAAAAATTAAAGCTTCGCCAAGTTCATCTCAGAAACTCTCTCTACAATATTCACCTCTATCATAATAATCGCTTTATCAATACTCTCTCTGTCCTTGTCGGTGGTTACTTAACATGGTTGTTGCTTCCAAGTTTTTCTGAACTTCAATTAGTACGTCTGCGATTTTATTTTGAGAGCAACACATATCAATATTTGTAAGGATTTTGTATGGTTGTCCTGATAGAAATGTAATCTATCTCAGTGAAGTAAGTTGATTATATATACCAAAATACATTCATAACTTACGGATTACGCTTGGGATATTCTTTCCTCTGTTTTGCAGAAACTTCTGCAGCTTCCAACCATTTCTTGCTCCATTGAAGTTTGGGATTTTCTTAGTGTCGATTCTCAGGTTTGAGGTGTTTCATTTCCATTTGCCAGTATATCAGAAGTTTTCTATTGGTCAATTAGTCTTCTGTCATTCTAATCACTATATCTATTTACTGCAGACGTATATATTTTCGAATTCATTATCCATAATCGAAACTCTTCCAGGTGAATTGTGTTTCTATGCAGCAGTTTCTCTTCATTTATCTGGTTGTAAATTTTCACTGTTTCAAACCCGTTTGCATTCCAGTTGACCTGGATGGATCTGAAAAGAACATGGAATGTCGGAATAATGTCGCGCCAGTTTATGATATGCCATCCTCAAAAACTGAAAATACCGGTAGTGGAAACCATGTTTCTGATATATCAAGATTGAAAGCAAAAGGGCAAGTTCTTTCTTCAACAAATAAACCCGAGAAAGACTTAAGAAAGACTTTCAATAACTCAAGTAGTAACTCAGGAAATCATGATCCCCAGAACATACTTCCATCCAGAAACTTGGAGAGGACTGTAAGCAAAGAACAACAAGTTTCACATTCTGTCAAAACTACTAGTTCTGCCACTGATTCATCCATTCCCAGTGAGGTAGTTACCGCTATGCATTTAGTTTTCCTTACTGCATTTTAGTTTTTGGATCAGTGTTACTCTTTGGTTATGCACAACGATTGAATTTCTTTTTAAGTTTTTACCTTTTTCTGTTAGTTAATTATGTTGATGCCTCTTTTCCCTCATGATTTTGCTTGTTCACAATCTTATCGTAATTTTCTCTTTCTACCTGCAGTGGGTGCCACCAAATCTAAGTGGCCCTATATTGAACTTGGTTGATGTCATCTTACAGCTTAAAGATGGTGGATGGATCAGGTATTAATTGTTTACAATCTTATAGAAATCACAGTGTTATCAACTCGAACTCCTTTTTGGTTTAATTAAATTTGGAGCGAATTACAGGAGAAAAGCTTTTTGGGTGGCCAAGCAAGTTTTACAATTGGGAATGGGGGACGCATTTGACGATTGGTTGATTGAGAAAATCCAGCTTCTCCGTCAGGGATCAGTTGTTGCTTCTGGAATCAGGCGGTTGGAGCTGGTATCTCTTTTGATTTAGTACTTGGAATTTTTATTTTTAATTTGTTTCTGATTTACTGGTTTCTCATTTGATTTTTCTATAAGCGTACACAAGTGCGGTGAATGCGTATTACAACTATTAAGTGATATCTCAATCGAAGTTAATGAGCTGAATAATAAACTGCCAAATTTTCCCATTGATCTTACGTCGCATTTGCTTGCACTCCTTTTACTTCCAAGACACAATTTTGGTACTATTCTAATAATATTGTTCAATAATTTTAATATGCATAGATACTTTGGCCCGACGGAATATTTCTAACAAAGCATCCTAGGCGACAACGGCCTTCAGCCACTAGCGGCGATGGACCTTCCACCCCATATTCGTCAAGTAAAGTAGAAGACGTCCAGACACTGGAGGAGATGCAGCAGAAGGAAGCTGAACGGCAAGCCAAATTAGTTTATGAACTGATGATTGGTAATAATTAATTTGTGAGCTATCTGGTCATTATCCCAATTACTGTAATTCTGAGATATTCCGTGCTGGAGATGTTAATGACTTCCGAAATCTGCTGCAGATAAGGCACCGGCTGCTATTGTCGGTCTTGTTGGACGGAAGGAATATGAACAATGCGCAAAGGATCTCTACTTTTTCATTCAGGTATCTTCATTCTCAAACTGTCTTATAATAGGAATGATCTCTCAGAGTTGAAGATTATGTTATGCTAGCAACACAGTAGTTTTCAACTAACATCGTGCTCGTGCTGTTAATGTTTTTCTTATATGCCTCGGATATGTTTTAGATTCATCAGAGCCAAAAAAACAGAAACCATGGGTGGGGTGGGGTGGGGTGTTTCTCAGATGAAAATTAAATTGATAGAAGAAGAAAAAAGGGATATCTATAAATAGTTGAATCTGGCATCTGTCATATGCTTCTTATTGCATAGTTTGCTACTATTATTTAAGTTCATTCTCATGAACGGATAATCAACTGCAAAGGAATAGGTTCCCAAAACACTTCTTAATTTTATATTTTTAGATCAAATCTTAACAACTGCTGTAAAAGGTGATCAGTAGTTGATAAAACTACATGTTAAAAACGAAATATAAGTGATGCATTTTGTGCACTTGTATTTTCCCCTCTTTGCCTTTATGCTATATTGGATCAAGGGTATTAATATGGAAAAGGAAATGACAAGTGAAAACGTCTTAAAATATAAAGTTACATCATAAGCAAGAAAATATTTTCATGAGTGTTTTCTTCGCCAAGATACACTCACCAAACATAGCCCTTAAGGTTTTAAGACTGTGTCCCAACAGTATAAATCTCAAATTGATGAATTCTACGGTTATAAGATTAGTTATATAAATTGCAACCTTCATCTTGCGCTTCTCTCAACTAGTTATAATTTTATAGAGTATGCGCTTCATATCTCAAACCATGATTGTCAAATACTTGGCTTATGTAGTACCTTCCAAAGTATCATAAATCAGCTTTTTATCATTTCCCCTTTCACTGATATCCTATTTTAAGCTATGTGTGATAGCATGCTTATATTATTGCTCTCTTGGCATTAGCCAATACCTTCTATGTGTTTTTTCATCACTCCTTGGAATCAAACTAATAGTTTAATTCTGATCTACACGTACAGTCATCCATTTTCATGAAGCAGCTAGCTTTTGATCTTCTTCAGCTGCTACTCATATCAGCATTTCCAGAGCTTGATTATGTTTTCAGACAGTTGGAAGAGGAAAAAGAGAAGTTTGGTAAACTCCAACATGATTAATATATTGGAAAAGTGGTGATACTTTTTCTTGTTTGAAGAGTTAAATACATACGTCAAATAGGGATGGATGTACAGTGGTTTTATCACATACATAGCATTTGCATTGAAAGAAAATAACGTGTACATTGAATGTTGTGGCCTTGGTCACGGGTTCGAATCCTGATGAGGGAATGTCTATTTGCCTTCTCTACTGTGAGCCTGTCAGCTATGGGCGACCTAGGCTGGTTTACCTCTCTTGTGTGGTTTGCAGGCTATTGCACAAGAGCGGGGTTTACCCAGTGCGCACCTAACGGTAGCGGCTGCGGGTTCCCTTGTCATAAAAAAAAAAAAAATAATAACGTGTACAGTGCAGCCATTCTGTAAATTGCAAAGGAACTAAGATTAGAAGTGTCAATCACCAAAAAGCAACCCCAAGAAATCTCTCATCAATTATTTCCACAAAAATAAATCCTTTCTCAAAATGAATACTTGCATGTTGTTATGGGTGCCATGCTTGAAGAGAAGTGAAGCATTTCTTCAAAGTTTCAAACCAATGGCCTTGGTAAATGCCATTGCAGTTGTTCAAAATAATTACTATAAGGAAAAAAATGCAAAAAAAATCCCATGTGTTAATTCGAAAATGTAAAAAAACCCATGTGTTGAGGAAATAGGCTGAGAGACACCTTGTGTTATTTATAATATCAATTCAATTAGAAGTTAACATGATTGTTGTTCATGCGCTTGTGTATTAATATGAAGTTTTAAGTTAAAACTCTTTGTTAATGTTAATGGTATAATGGGCATTGCAGGTTAAAAATTAACAGCATAAAAATCTTTGACATAATGAACACGCGAGTATTATATGCAGACTTTTGAATAACACAAGTTGCCTTTCAGCCTATTTTCTTAACATATAGGTTTTTTTGCATTTTCGAATTAACACATGGGGCTTTTTTGCATTTTTCCCTTACTATAAAAGGGTCCACTGAAACCCAAAACAACCAGTGATCTCTAGGAACAACAAATCAGACTATCAAGCAAGAAAACATAAAATTGACCAAAACGATGATATATTTGTAAAAACACAGAAAGAAAATGCACACACAATCAAATAATGGTCTTTGAGCAATCCATATTAAAATGCCAAACGAAGTACAGCAACAAAATAAACACTAATTGAGAACCCAAAAATGCAAAATGCTCCTTGAAAGATGTTCTAAATATTTCACTGGTCCTTAATTCCTTTAAAGCAGCAAAAGTACTATTAAGAGCGCCTTCCAAATTGTAAATTTAAGCAGAAGCAGCTGCTACCTTGTTCCTTGGTGCAGCTTGAGTACCTAAATCCAGCACCAATAAGTAGTATTAATAAAAAACTAAAAAAAGAATTATAACTAAAAGATTCAAAAAAAAAAAAGAAAAAATAAGGTTCACAAACCCTCTCTGAAGCCGGTCTTGAATCTGCGTGGCACATTACGCAGATATCTCATGCGTCCAGTTCCAGTGGTCTTTCGGCGAATAGCCTTCACACTCCAGTTGTCTAAAATGCAGGTTTTACACTATCAAATAACTTAATATACTAAAAGACCAATTCAATCCAAAAGAATAAACAGATATCTACGAGAACATGTAAACAAGTGCAATAACTATGTAGAGCCTTCGCATATTATTTATCCGGTGATCTATCTAAGAATAGCCTTCACATTAAAGTTTACTAAAGTCCAATTCTACACAACAACAATAACTATCAACAATTCCTTTAATAAAAAAATAAACATAATACTGTTTCGGAATATGAATAGCTGCAATAATTAAAAACAGCCTTAACATCTCATCCATCCAAATGAAAATTTTACTCACTACCCAGCTCAGATCCAGTCCATCACAAAAAATCAATCCACACACATAAACAATCATACAAAAATATGCAGCAAACAGACTCCACAATCCAGTCGTCCAAGAAGCCAACAATTCACACAAATAATCAGCTCAACATAATCGATCACATAAAAAACAATCATTGTCTCCAATAGCAAATGCATAATCACAATTCAAAAAAACATAAAAGTTAAAAAAAGAATGACATACATGTCCTCTTGCGAGCAGCAGGGTACGCACAAGCGGAGCAACGGCTCTTCTGAAGGTGAAAGCTGCGGCGACCGCACCTCACACACAATGTGTGCGTCTTGTTTCTCCTCTTACCAAAACTTCCTGTTCCTTTACCCTGCAACATCACAAACACACAAATTTTACATAAATTAGCCGATAAATTTCGTCCGATTCATCAAAGATTGACGATCATGTTGGATGTAGAGATAGAAAATGTGAGATTACCATGGCTGTGAAGTTGCAGAAACCCTAGCTCCTCTGTGATGTGCTCTAGAGGATGAAGAGATTTAAGCGGCGCTTTAGGTATATGAAGATGAAATGAAATGAAAAGGAAGTATGGGGGTTTTAGGGTTGACTATTGGGCTTTTAGTGGGCTTTTTGAAGCGGATTTGGGCTTAAACGAGTCGAGTAATTAGGCCTTATGTATTGATATCCTACTTTTATTCTGACTTTTAGCCCATAGCTAACACAACAATTTAGTTTGTAAAAGTATTTTTTATGAAGAAAATAGGAAATAAGCTATCATTTATTTGTAGTTATAGTATACGTCGTTTGTTGATAAAATTTCTTTCAAAAGTCAATTATTACATTAAATATAAATATATATATATATATTGCATAACAACAAAATAATATATATATATATATATACATTCATAGACCATAACCCACATTATTTAACAAATTAACTATGTCACATCATATTAGATATTATTAGTCACATATGCGAGAAGTAATTTATATAATTGTAACACATGACCAATTGTAACCCTAGCGCGAAATTTAGTAAAATGAAATGGTAATAACTAATTCAGGTCTGCTATATCACATATATGCGTGTCGTTAGAAGTATTATACTTATAAGAAAAATAAACATGATTATGATGCACAATGGTACCAATGGAGTTTGGCTTGAGTAAAACCTTTTAAGAGATCTTGAACTATTGTGCATGCAGAAAATGCCTCGATTTGATGGTAAATTCATCTCCGAGAATTTATTTTTCTTGATAAAAGTGAGAAAAAAGTATTTTTAGAGATTGTAAAATGTGAGTTTGGATTTATTTTATTAAAGAAAAATTTGTAATAATCGTGTCCTCAAACGATACGTTGAGAAGCAAAAATGATGCAAATCGGGATAAGACTCGAGGCATCTCAACTTAATAATTTTCTTCATTTTGTTGCTTTGTAACTTATTGATGAAAAATCTATACACATGTATATAAGGGAAAACGAAACTTCACTCGTTTGATTGCGACTTACAACAAATATGGGTTGGATTTCTCCACATAAAACATGATTTGTTCCAAATTTATTCAATATGAAAGGTATATCTTCCTTAAAACTGTTTAGATTAGGTTTATTTTGCATTCATTGGGAACGTTTCTCGGGTGGATCAAGTTCATTAAAATCGATTAATCCATGACATCAATCGTGGTGAATACAAAAAGTACTCAGACTTGGGCAATTATTTGTCGTAATAAAAATCGACAAATGAACTTAACTCAATGGTTCTAAATGAACTAATCTATCGACACGAATGAGACGAGAAATTTTATAATCATTCCTTAATAGATTTCAACCATTGAAAAATTGAATGAAAATGACTATATTGAAATGGCCTTTATCTTTAGTGTCAATAGGTTTTGGTCCCTTATCCCACTTCTCAACCAACTTGAGGTGCCTAACTTCTCATGAGGGTAGGGGTCCAAAAAGCCATTCTCCCTATAAATGATCACTACTATAGTAAAGTTTCTAAATATTCCTTCATTATTAGAGATAAAGAAAATGTCATAATTAAGTACTTTAATCTCAATTAAGTGCAATAATTATGCATAGTTCTTTATTGATGTAAAGGGACAGTATGGCTCCTCCCATTAATTCAATTCAATTATGTTTAGGTCCCATTAATTTGTTCATGCAAGAATCACAACTATCAAAAACACTTCTTTTGCATACAAACAAAATAAAAATAGCCCACCTAATGGTTAGATGATAACCCATAAGTTAAATGTCCTACAAAAAACATTAGATTTTCATCCAATCAACAAAGAAGCACTTTTAATAATCATAAATCAAATAATGATAATAGGGAATCAATACCTAATCCAATTATAATAATCTTCTTTTTAAGTTAAAGAAGGTTTTGGTAGGTAGATAGACCACAATTATACTTCAAATAATCAGTCTATTGAAGCCAAAAAAGCCTAACAAATTTGTCCCTTCTTCATTCCCATTAAGCCCACAAAAATTTGCCAACTTTTTTTCAAGAAACTAAAGATGAGAACACAAAAAAACCCACAAAAGATTATCAAACAAACCTTTCACAAGACTCACAAATTCCTTCACAAAACTTACAAAAATCTCAAATCATTCCTTATACAAGGCTACCAAAAACTACCCAAAAATCCCACTTCAAATCCCATGTTATATAGAAACCTCTCTCAACAATGGGATACAAATAACCCACAAAATGAACAAACGAATCGAGATGAACAATGCAGTAAAAACACAGATTGCAGTGTATCAGAGGGATCAAAGCACGAGAAAAAGGCGAAAAAACGTTGTGAAAACAAACAAGAAGGTTTTTCTTCAGGTTTTATGGCTGCAAATGCATTAGCTCAAAAGATGCATGAATTAGAGATGATTGATATGAACGATATGGATCATTTGCTGGATGTAGAGGAAGTTCTTCATTACTATTCTCGACTGACTTGCCCTGTTTACCAAGAAATTGTCGACAAATTTTTCATGGATATGTATTCAGAGTTCAATATTCCACAGCCTTCTACAAGTGTTCATAGTTCTATGAGGAAAGTAGGATCAGCTAGTGTTCATAATTCTATGAGAAGTCTTGGCCCTTTGAAGTTATAAATGTCTTACAAGTTTATTTGCAATGTTTCGACTCAATCTGTGTTTGATGTTTGCTTTCACCAATAATATATAATATATATATATATATATTCAGTTTCAATAAATCTTCTCAGGAATCAATACTCTTGATTAAGAATGCATTAAGTAGGTGAAATTTATCTTCATATCTTTAGATATTAACTAATAAAGTAAGTTAGGGCTTAATTGGATGACAACTTCATCCCCAAAAAAATTTATTCAAAGCAAAAAATTCTATAAAGTTGCAATTGTTTGGTTGTTACAAAAAAATTCTTCAACAAAATCTCTCAAAATTTTAGACAATTTTGAAGAAATTTTTGCAAGAGAAGAGAAAATTTTTGCTCTTACTATTCATGATTTGACAGTTCACATAATCGATTTGTAAGATTTTTCCGACTATTTTTCAACTCCAAAAATTAAATTAATCACATATTCTAATGTAAAATAATACAACGTTTAAAATAAGATCCATTATGACTATTTTTTGACATCTAAATCAATGATTTTGACTAAATAATTTACTATATATTATATTTAAATAATAATTTCAATAATTTTTTCATAACAAAAAAAATATCACATCAACTATAATCATTACATATTTTTCTCTTAAAATTTTCTTTCATACACACATCTCACAACATATTTCTTATTTCTAAAAATCTTTTTTTCTCACTTTTATCTTGGACACATTTTTTCATAGTAGAGATTGCCAACCAATTACTAAATTTTCTGTAGTTTTACTGCATTTAAAACTGATTTATTTGCTGGAAATTTTATATAATTACTTACAATATTCATAACCTGATAATTGCTTAGTATATCAAAGTAAAATTTCCTGTTTCATCTTTTATGATAATTAGATATCAAGTAAAAAAATACATTATTTTTTGTATTATTGTTAAGTATTACAGCATGTACTACATTGGTTGCTGGAATCTTATTTAATTACTCAGGTAAGTACAATTTTCCGTTTCATCTCTAAAAATAATAATAAAATATCAAATAAGAAAGTAAAATTTAATGTTATTATTGTTAATATTTCTGCATTTACTGATTTGTATGCTGGAAATTGTGATATTCAAAAAGCTGACAATTATTGAAAAAATGGCTAGTAAAGTAGCAAAAATACTTTATATAGAATAGAAAAATCGAATGAAGAATATGCAAAAGCAACTTTAGTACCACAAAATTGGAATTAGGTATTGCTCAATTTAATATTTAACTTCAAAATTTATATTTTAACTTAATTTTAATTGCTAATCAAACAAAACATGAGGTTACTCAAGACTAGTGAAACTTTGATTGATTGATTTTTTACACTTCGTAATTTTTTATTAATCAAATCAAGCTGTAAAACATACCAAACGAAAAAAGTTTTTTTGTTAAGTCTAAAATATTTTAAATATCAAGAAATAGAGTTCAAACGAGCTTTGATCGATCTAGATCTGGTGTATCTTTCAACTCTAATCTGAAAACTTGGAAGCTCGAGATACACAACTATCTATATCGATGGTAGAGATTATGACGAGGTTCTGAGCCCCAACAGTTCATGCAAATCATACCATAAAATAAACACTGATAGAAATAAGTTTACTTCGAAAAAACCCGAGGTCAAAACCATATACCACACAGTAAAACTGCATTACAAAAAGATAAAACACAATGATACCTCAAATGTTAGAAATGCCATTTTTATGTCAAGGGGAATGAATTATCACATTGTAAAGAAATTACAAAGCTGAAAAGCTTTACAGTAGCATCAGATCTGGAGTTCATTAACAAATCAATAACAATATTATGAAATCCAAAGAAGGGATCCTGCAGATGCTCAAAACACACCGAGCCAACGAGGCTACAACTAGACCCTTTTGCAGACTCGTATAAAATGACCCGATAAACGATATGAGACAATTAACTCACAAATATGCATCAATCAAATACGGTAGATTGATTGGGTATAATTTTCCTAAGCAAGCGGCAAGACAAACTGTCTAGATGCAATATCATATCATACTGGTAATTGCATGGTAACATTCACCACTGCATGCATGTAGAGGTATAATGGTACCTCGATCCAACGGTGTATGATGGACAGGTACCACTGTTCACAGACCATCTTGAGATCGTCCCATATTGTACTTTTATAGTTCAATAGCCCGAAGAAACGAGGACATTGTGCTCCTTCAATCGTTTTTGAAACTGAGCCAAGCGATTTTGTAACTGCAGGATACCAGCAGCCTTTTGGGACAGAATTGAGTTCAATCTAGATATGTAATCATCAAGCTGATTACCTGGTTGATCCACCTCAACCAGCAAATTCATCTCCTGTAAAGAGACAAAAAATAAATCACTCTTCGTGCATAGATTTGAAAGTGTAAATTTGTTTCGTTGTTGGGATTATTACATGCACACCCCTCAGTCACTGGGTAACAACCACGAGTCCCAACACACTCCATGTCAGATCCCAACAACTCAAAAACAAGGGTGTGAAACTGTAACCTGCTTTTGACTGAGAGGGAAATTATGGAAATTTCTCAAATATTAGGGTATTTTTTATAATTAAGGTCTCAAGCAGGGTTATCTATTTAATTCACCCATTTTTATTTGTGAATTTTCGTCACTAGAATCCTTAACTGAACATAACATTAAGCTGGCAGGAAAAATAGTTTTAGAGAGAGTGAATATCACAAACCTCTCGAACAATATCCATCGTTTCCTCGACTTGTTTCCTATGAGCATTGACAAGATCTTCCTCTTCCTAAGGAGTTCAATAATAAATCAATATCAAAACCAGCCTGTTAATACATTCGTAAAAAGTAAATTTGCCTTTCCTAACCTTCAATAGAGCATTCAAATTGTCGTCTGAATTCGAATTTCTCATTTCTGCCTTAGGCGGCTCCATCCACTTTGACTGACCATTGGATCTTTTCATTTTACCATCTAAATTGGAAAAGCTGTATGATTCAACTTTTGTATTCTTCTTCCATGTTGGCTTCTCTGGCTCATAGAACTCTTCATCGTATTCTTCCTTATCAGTTTGCTCAGGCCAAGAATCACCTGTATCGTCTTCAAACGTTGATGCTGGCGGTTGAATTGAAGACAAGGGCTGTGTCATTGACTCCTTCAGATTTGAGGTTGAAGATAAAACATCCTTTTTGGAGCTGTTGCCTTTTGAAAGGCTCTTTACCCTAGAATTTCAACAAATTGCAAAGATGAAACCGATATCCAACAGTGACAAAAATTGTCAGACAGAAATAATTACCCTCAAATGATCAGACTAACCTGTCGGCATATCTTAACGTATTCAATGTATGTTCACAGGATCCTGAGTTTGGTGAAATACATGATATCATCACAGTGCGAGAATTTCCAACAAACGAATCCCTTAATACTTCAGTTAATTTACTCCCTCTAAAGGGAATATGTCCCTGATCATTGTCAAGTGCTCTTATACACTCCTTCAATGCAAGCAAACTTTTATTGATCTCAGCTCCTTCGATTCTGCATATTCAGACATTGTGCAAGACATTATGAGTTATGAGTGCAAAAAGACCAAAAGTTTCTATATCAACATAAACTGAATCATTAATTGTCTTCTCCCATGACAGATAGCTAACTGGAATTCTGAAAGTCAAGCGACAATAATATGCCTCCACATACATAATGGGAAAATTGCTATTGGACCCATATGACAGGGTCCATTACAATTTTAGCTCCATCATTTAAAAACTCAAAACATAGGATGCATTTTTGGCAAATCTGGTCCCATCTGGAAAAAAAGGGTGCCGTTTCACGCATAGAATGCACACGCCGTTAAATTCATCCTGATCATGTGCAAAGCACAACATCAACTAATAGTTCTGGTTCTTTTTGAACTGTTAGCAGAATATGCAAGATAATGTTTTGTATAGGATTACTTTGCAAGCTTGTAGATATCGAACTAAAATTGCAAAGACCTGCCTATGGGAGTAAAATATGCTCACCATTACGCGATTAGTAGAATTCTGTTTCATTGAGGAACAAGAAGCTGATTAGACATATACCTGGTCTGTTTATCATTATCAGTAGTATCTGCACCACGTTCACTTCCAGCAAGATCTATGAAGGAGAGCTTGCCAACAACTCGAGCGGGTTTGGATTCACTGCCATCAACTGACCTCTTAATGGTAAGCTGAAGAATAGCATGAGATCGTGAGGATTCCTCATTTGCCCCTGTGGTGCCTGTACTTCTTGTTCCATTGCCTTTCTCAATTAGTTCCTTAACCGTTTCCACATCAGATACTCGGAATTCTTGTAAACCCACAATACAAACTTGCTGTTTTCCGTCCTCTCTCATGCAAAGTTTTCTGCAAGAACCAGCAGTTAGGAATATCAATGAAATCATGTACCGCATGGCAATAGTAAGAGAACTTACTTCCTGTCGCCGAGCAGGTCAAAAAGTTTTCCTCCATATATCTCGAAGAAGCTAACAAACAATTGAAAGCCTTGGTTTCTGTAAGTGTGGTGCATGAGCCTCAAGATATCCCTGACTGCTCGGAGAGGCAATGGTTTCATGGTGAAAGTTTTGCCACTTCCTGGTAAATTTCCAGAGTGGAGAAAATTAGAGTACGAGGAAAAGTGGGAAAAATAAGAAAAAAACAAGGTTGGACATACTTATTGCTCAGTACATGAAAGAAGCAAGCACCAAGGTATATATGTGAAACGAGACTATAAGTGCAATATCTATAGAAGACGAAAGCATGACATAAAAAAAGAATTACTCATTCCTTATCATTTCTGAACTTACATTAGATCCCATCATCTTAGGCATTCCAAAATAAAATTGGGTCTGGGATGAGTTTTATAGCGACATAAAAGAGAACTGGTACAATCAGCTTTAGCATGGTGGATTATCTTACTTGAGAACAGCACAACAGACACCATGGAAGTTTGTATATTTTAAGAATTTTGTGATATATCTTCAGGTAAGAGAAGCCAATCATGCAAGAACTTCAAGAAAATTTTGTTGACTTTTAGGAGTTTTCTTTGATGGTGCTTCATTAAGTGACTGAAACTTCAAGAAAGTTTGATGTGAGATACCAAAATATATTAACTGCAAGTCCTAGACAATCCACATTTACAAGAATTGATGGTGATCAAACTCAATATGCTACACCGATAAATAAACCTCAACAAGAAACAGCAAGTTTACAACACATAATACAATAGGATATTACAATGTATTTGCACGCCGTTACCTGTTTGACCATAAGCGAAGCAAGTTGCTTTTGTACGTTGGAAAATAATGGGGACAATAGGTTCCACAGTTTCCCTATACACCTAGACAAGATATAGAACATAATTAAGAAATAACCAAGATTACCACGAGACAACATTCGATTGCTCTACTAAATATCAGGTTAGTGCATGCTTGGTAATCACCTCATCATTTGAAACTTCTTCATTCAACACTGCATCAAACACAAATTCATGTTTCTCCATATATTCTGTCAGGTCAACCTGCAAGACATTAAGATCCAAGGAGATGCATAATCGACAAAAGAGATACTATAGACTATCATCAGCTGAATCAGCTGGAAATAAGCCTAGCAAGGTTTGCATGATTTTTGGATGAGAATGCCATAAGGGGACGAAAACTCGTAATATAATACATCAGGATTCGGTTAAATTAGCAAAAGGCTTAAACAAAATTAGTAAAGCAACTTCCCAATCAATAACATGGCAAAACTTTTGTTCAGAAAAATCAGGTAGATTAACCTGGTAAAAGGGCACTCTTGAGAGAAACCTAAGAGTTTGAATGCTTAAATGATTAATCAGATCATATAGGGCAACAAACGCACATATCTAGAAGGTAACGTTTTTACATATAATGTAAATCGGGATGGACAGGTAACCCATATTTTGTACATAGCTTCAAGATTTACATAGAACAAGAACAGCTTTAGTTGTACGGTAGAAAAGTAAGGCGTCAAATGACTTCAGAAAAAATGATAACATGGAAACAAACAAAAAGTAAACTGCTATCATAAGTTCTTATCAGTGCTGAACTAAATAACCATAGAAACTCTTTATCATTTTTACAGACCTTAAGTTTTGTCTCATGAACCGTGAGAGAATTTGAATAGGTTTCTATAATATCTTCCTCATTCTTTGTGAGTTCTTTTTTGTTAAGTGGTCTTTTCCTAACCTGCAATAAAGAAATCATTATCAAATAACAGTATAAACAGTAAAGCTACAGAAAATCCCATTGAGTAATCTAATGCGTGCAGGACAGAATGGGAATCATCACTTGACACCCCCAAGTTCATAACTTTCTCAAACAACCAAATATCATTACTAGTTTACCACTAATGCTTAGTTAAAGGTACGTGCAATGAAGCCAGTTATAAAACCATAAGTATCCATTGCAAACTAGAATAAAGTAGTATATACATACCACCACTTTGATCTTTGCAACATTGCTGGCCTTCACATTATCAGCTGCAAGACTTTTCATAATGTTGTTTTCAGGCAATCCATGAGGTTTTCCAGCTTGTTTATTGTTTCCAAAGTATGGGTCAGAGTCATCAAAGCTTCTTCCCCGTGAAAAGCGATTAATTGCAGGGCCAGGGCCAGGGCCATCATAAATACCAGTAACAGACATCTATTCTCCACATCCACACACAAGACAGTGGAGAAAAAGGAGTGTCAAGGAACAATTACAATAACAATTAGGCAACATCAAACAAACTAAATTCATATCTGATATACAAATTACAGTTTTTCATACAAAGTGAAAGACGTCTAACTAAAACAATAATTTATCTGTTCATTTCAAATCAAAGTGAAACTGAAGCTTTCTCGCCAAGAAACATAAGGCACAAAAATGAAATAAAACTATTCAATTAATTTTCAATTTTTCATAAAAACACGAGGCACCGTCAGTAATCCACAAAATGCTAACTACCAGCTGATATCGAATTATAGATTTAATAAACTCCGACAGTTGACTCACTTGACCACACCATAACTAACGCGAACAAAACTCGACTAATCAATGCACATTAAGATTCATCATTATCAACATCACAACTCACAACCCCTATCCATATCAATATGTTCCCCAATAACTAAATAAAACACTAATTTCACTCCTCAAATTAAAAAAAAACGTTACCTCGGTAAGTAACTCAGTATCAAACGAATGCAGATCCAAAAGCCCAGGACTATACTCATTCGGCGAAACTTCTTCACCATTCTTCCGCCGTGAATTCCCCGGCGGCGTTAACGGCTCCGAGAATAAATCGCTACTTCCACTGTAAGTCCTCTGCGCTTGCACACTTCTATACATTCTCGAACCTTGAGCTCCACCGTTATAGTATCCAAAATCCTAGTTTTTTCAATTATTTTTTTACAAAAATGTTGAGTTAATCAAAATTTCAAATTTCAGTAGCAGATCTAGATAAATTCGGCTTCAATAAGAGCGTAAAGTTACCTGAACTGCAGGAACCGCATTGTTTGATGACTGTAGGTGCTGGAGACCAGCTGATTGAAGCCATCGGTCGTTCGAAGAAGCTTCTAGAAAATTGTCGGAGTACTGGCGCTGATGGTGCGCCGCCGATGCACCGGATCTCTGCCGCCCCATCGTGTTCATAATTTCTCCGATTTGATTTGTTTTTTGAAAATATAAAGATTACAGGGGAATAAATTATAAATGTACGTCTGTTGGAGAGATAAAACTTTATATTAATGGTGGATGATCTGGTCGGGAAGAAGGTTTGAAATTCAACGGTTGTGATTTATTTGAACTTTTTAAGCTCTGAATATACCAAAAAGTGAAAAAGAATGAAGTGTAAAGAGTTAAGTTGGAGAAATGAATATAAAAATATTCCTTATTTGACTCGAGATTTTGATAATTAAGATTCACAATTAATATTACAAAAAAATAAAAATATGATTTTAAATTATATTCATCGATATAATTAGTAGACAAATAATAAAATATGTGTAGAAAATAAGAATTATTATAGAACTCGATAATAATCCGTGCTTTTGACTCGTCGTAATAAAAAGAATATTAAATTAGTGAAAAAGAAAAAAGGGAAAATAAGACAAATAGATTTGAATAATTAATTAATTGATATTCAATAAAGAGAAAAAGAATGAAATGTAGAGAGTTAGATTCGAGAAATCAATTATTCGATATTCAATTTGAAGTTTGATAATCAAGATTAGCATTTAACATAACAATAAATTTGAATATGGTTTCAAGATTTTATTAGTAGGTCATCATTATTTATAAAATATATAATTTATATATATGTATAAATTAAAATTATTCAAATTTAATTTGAATTTGAATTCAATTTGAGCTTATTGGTTTAATTTAATTTATAATCAAATTAAATTCAAACACAAATTTTATAACTCGATAATAATTTAAAAAAAATATGAATAATACCTTATTTGGGACCTTGCTCATTTATATAAGTTCCAAACCTAATGCTTTGACTCTGGTGGTGGTCAAAGGATCTTAAACTAATGAGAAAGAAAAAGAGAAAAACTAGACAAATAAATTTGAATTTTTTATTTAAAAGGCAATTAATTAATGGAACTATTTTATTAGTAAAAGTGGGGCCTATTGGAGTTTGAATTTTGAAGAGGGTCGGGTCGGTGATGTTGGTCCCGCTTTATTTTGAATTAGAGGATGGTATGTCCGCGTACGACGTCGTATTCACATTTGGATTTATCTTTAAAATAATTTTATCAAATTCAATTTTTTTTATTTGGGAAAATACAACTTATATAACCAAATAAAAATCTATGAAATATGGGTTGCATTATTACTCAAAATTTTAAAAAATAATATATTTATAAATACTATGTTTTTTCAAACTCAAGTGTATTTATGGATGTATTAAAAATATATCATATTAATTTGATACCCAATTTATGAATTTTTTTTGTAAGAAAATAGAAATTCTGGCATTAACCAATACTACATGTAAATGGATGAATTTTGGAAAATTGAAATAGACTAATAAAATATAAATATAAATAATTCTGGCATTTCATATTTGATGTCCTTGACTTGCTATGTGAACTAATTGGATTTTGTAATCCAAATTACTGAAAATATGATTCCATAACATAAACAAGCAAGATTTATAAAATTGCGAAATTCAAAATATTTGGGTTTACAAAAAGAAATTTGGATTGTATTTTATTAAGAAACCAGTGTTTTGCGTTTTTAGCTGAATAATACAAAAATAAAAGAAAAGAAAAAAATTACATCCACTTCCCTATATAATGTATTAATTACAAAAAACTCCTTTTTTATAATTACTCGGCCTCTCTTCTCACAAACTCTTTATATTTACTCGGCTTTTCCTTTTATTTGAAGGGGTGCAAATGTTATTCATTTGCAAATTTGACTCACATGTTATCAATTCATTGAAGAAAAAAAAACACAACAAATATTCAACTCAATTTGAGCAGTTAGAACGAGGTAAACTAATTTATATTCAATTCTATAATCTATAATAAAATTATCTCAAATTATTTAAACTAAACCAACAAGAAAGGACCGAAACTCCAACACCAAGCCACACACACAATTTTATACAAAAAAGAAATTACATACAAAAAAAAAAAAGAAATTAAATACAAATTACATATATGATGATATATCTAATGATCTAATCTATGGGAAAATAGCATTCACCTCCCCTCAACTATGAACTTGGCATCCACCCTCTCATGTTTGAATTTTTGGCAACAATATCCTTTCAATCCAATTTTTTCTTCTAATGACTAAAATGCCCTTTATTAAAATTGTTTTGTAGTGGAAAATAGTAGAGGAATTTCTTTCATCAAAATTACAAAAAAGAAATTATCACCAAAATTAACACAAAATACCCTTTATTAGTTAACTCTATACCATAAATATAGAAACATATGTTCATCCTAAGAATTCTACTATCGATCTACATGATCTAAAACAAATTAAAGTATTTGAAATTCGATTGAAAATTGTTAGACAGTTATCTAAATTTAATTGGTATAATGCAAAAAACAAGTTCCAGTGAATAAATTTATACTCTAAAATCTGATCTCAAGTTTAACTAAATTAATTAAAAAATAATAAATAAATATAAAATATTAAGTTATACAATCTTGATATACGTTAAATTTAATTTGATTGAACTAATTCAATTAACTCAATCAACTATTAAATGAAGTTCCAACAATATATTATTATAAACATAATTAACTATAAAATTGGACAAACACTTAAACAAGTTACAACACTATATTATTAAGTTTGACTTTATCCACTTAGAACTTATTCATGAATTGTAGTTTCCCCTTAGTGATTCGTCACAGCATCACATATATGTATTTCTTTATCTCCGAAATTAATTGGAAGAATTTTGAGATATACTAAATACTAGTTCAAAGTCTAAAACAAAATAATGCACATTAAATTAATTGATATAATTAATTGATATTATTTAATTATATAAATGGATGGAGAGTATAGACTAATATTCTCAAAGTGAGAGCGTTAAAGTGCATGCATAATCAATCATATGGTGTTTTAACAATGACTAATGACATTTAAGTTAATTTTAGTGATGATTTTTTTAGTAATGTTGATGAAAGAATTCTCACTTTAATTTTTCACTACAAGACAATTAATAAAGGGGCATTTTAGTCATTAGAAGGAAAAAATGACAAAAAATTAGATGAAAAGGAGGTGATTGCCAAAAAAATCAAGCAAGAGGGGAGGTGAATGCTATTTTTCCTTGGTACAAAAGAGATAAAAAAAAAAAAGTGAACAAAAGCAAAGGGAGACTCGAAAGTTCAACTCACCAAAACATGAAAGCTTTATCGAAGCCATTATCAAGCCCTGGCAGGTCCGATAAGTTTCCACCGCCATTGTTGAGGAGCAATGTAAGCAGAGGAAGATGACGTAGCCGGAAAATGGCTTTCTTGGAGAATGATGATGTAGTAGCCGGAGCTGGATGTAAAAGTGAGGGGAGTTACATAGAGGTGGATGTAATTTTCCTAAAAATAATAATACCAAATTGATACTATTTTTAGGTTTTGTATCAATTTGGTATTATTTTTCGATTTTTGTTATCATTCAGCTAAAAAAACCCATATTTTTCCTGAAATGATGAAACCAAGTGAGGTTCGATTCCCCTAGTCATTTGTTTTTCACGTGGTGGGGTTCAACACATTGTTGATTGTTCTAAACTCGTGTTGCATACACGGTTCATTTTGGGTCAATGTTCATACGAGGATGTTTCTTCCTACAAAGATTTTCTATTGACAGGAAGTTTCACTCATGGACAAAGGTTTCATCTTTTTGTTTTCTCAAGACAAGAATAAGTTCTAAATCATGCAAGCTTCTTCATCAATGTCGATTCTTCTCATTCTCTACTTTCTCTTTGTTATCCTTTCATTCGCAGACGAAAACATGCACTCTGATACGCTATCACAAGGACAGGAGCTGAGGGATTGACAGTTCTTAAGTTCACCTAACCAAAAATTCAGACTGCAGTTCTTCAGTCCTCGCACGTCCCGCAACAGATACGTAGGCGTTTTAACTACCCCATTTAATCAAGATTCATATTCCTTGGTGTGGGTGGCCAATCGAAACAACCCCCTCCAAGATGCATCAGGGGTTCTAATGATCGATGATGGCACATTAAAAATATCCAATAGTGGAGGAAACCCGATTGTTTTGTGTACTCTGGAATTTAGGAGTACTAATGCAAGTGCTACTCTCTTGGATGATGGCAATTTTGTTTTCAGGGAACTAAATTCAATCATTACAACATTTTGGCAAAGCTTTGATTTTCCAACACACACCCTTTTACCTGGGATGAAACTTGGGATCAATTTCAAGACAGGCCATAAATGGTCACTCACTTCTTGGATAAGCGACGACGTACCAGCATCAGGATCGTTGACTCTAGGCGGAGACCCAAACGGCTCGAGCCAACTGATCATGTCGTGGCAGGGGAATCCTTATTGGAGAAGTGAGCCGTTGCAAAATGGGAATTTTGACAGTTTAAGTTATTTATGTGGGACTGTTTACTTTAACATCCTCGAGTTTAGCTACATCTCAAACGAGAATGAGAGTTACTTGACATATTCAGTTAAGGTTAATCTGAGTTTTGTGAGACTGAGTATAAATAAAGATGGATCGTTTTCTGTTGACGATTTCGGTGGTTATAATCCCTGTCCCTGTCCCTGGCTTAAGACATTATCTGCAGGATGTGTTCAGATGATGCCCGAGTGTAATAAGGGTAAAGATCATGTGTATAATAGAAGTCATGTTTCCATTAGTGGTTATAGCTACACATTTGATGAGAGTTACAACATGGGCATTTTCGATTGTGGTGTCATGTGTGAGCAAAACTGCTCGTGTATTGCTTATGCATCCGTATTTGACAATGGAACCGGGTGCATAATCTGGACGAATGAGAGGAGCTTTGAGTTCACAGAAGATCCATTTGGCTATCAAGTTTATGTTATGCGAAGCCAAAACACAAATGTTACTATTTCTCAAAGAGGTATGGCTTGTCCTGATCTCTCTCTCTATACATATATATCTTCTCACTCATTTCGCTTTCTCTCTCCCGCTCCGCCGCCAGGTCAGCCACCACCTCCGTCGTCACTCCTCCGTGCCCACACCTCCTCCGCCACAGCCCTTTTTGGTAGATAATTTACCCTCTTTTTATTTCGATTTTGTTTATAATTTGTGTTTTTTAACTATCTTTATTTGTATAAACAAGTTTTTAACTATTAGAGAATTTTGTGAGTTTTTGGTCTGAATAATATCATCCATTGCTACATTAGTGATGCAAGATCAAATATGTATTACGTGAATAACACGTGGAGATGAATTTGATACGACCCACCACTAATGTTTTAATGGATTGGGGCTACGCTCAGTAACTTCGAACTGTCTATGTACCTACTTTTACATGATCAATCCTCTTCGTTGACATTATTGTATATCTCGATCTGAATATTAAGTAATTCTAGTTTTTAGAGTGTAAATTAGATAAACATTATTTAGCTCTGCATTAACATGGTACTTATAGCCAGCTCCGTTGGGCCATGAGCTCGTCTTAGTGGGCCGTCGGCTCGGGTACAATTGTGCGGCCATGATCATAACATATTAATATTGCTCTTATATAAATTATTTTATCAAATTATGTGACAACCCCTGCTCATAAGTGGGACCCATCAGTTAGTTTGTTGAATTTTTTCTCATTCGCAATTTTTTATAATGACATTGTTATATTCTAATGCAAAATAGTAGCTAGCAGAACGCATTGTTTTGTCGTCTTACTCACAGATCCTCACTGTGGGACAAAAAAATGTCAATATTTGAGTGTTCATATATATATATATATACACACAGCAAGAAAGAGATGGATATTGCCCGTTACCTCAGCCTGTGGAGCACTGTTGACATTGAGTTTCATGTTGTTTTGTATACTAAGAAGACTGAAAACTAAAGGTGTGTACTCGATTGAAGTCTAATAATTCAATATTTGTTCGCCTTTGAATCAACTCAAATCTTTGTTTCTGTATCTGCATCAGCAAGAACCCGAGAAAAATTTAGCACAATGAATGACATAGAAACTGATATTAGGCAAGTACATTTATTTAGCTTTGAGATCATTGCAACTGCAACGAATAATTTCTCTGTTGCAAACAAGCTTGGAGAGGGTGGATTTGGACCAGTTTATAAGGTGAAAAAACTGCTAAAAATGTGAATTTTTCACATTTTTCTTACTTTAAAACTTACATAAGTTGTATCAACAATTTTGGTTATTTTCTCCGGGGAGAATTTCCCGGTGGACAAGAAGTAGCCATTAAAAGACTTTCGAGAAGCTCAGGACAAGGGCTATTAGAGTTCAAAAACGAAATCCTATTAATAGCAAAACTCCAACACAATAATCTTGTTAAAATCTTAGGATGCTGCATTCAAGGGCAAGAGAAGATTTTAGTGTATGAGTATACATTTTATTTGTTCCCAAATTTGCTAATATTCCTAATAATTAGCACTTATATGTTGTTTTGTGAACAGATCCTACTAAAAGAGAGATTTTAAAGTGGATCGATCGAAGAAACGTTATTGAAGGAATTGCTCAAGGATTAGTATACCTCCACAAGCATTCGAGGTTGAGAGTGATCCACCGAGACCTAAAAGCTAGCAACATTTTGCTTGATCAGAACATGAACCCGAAAATCTCAGACTTTGGCATGGCCAGGATCTTCGGAAAGCAACAATCTGAAGCAAACACGAACAGAATCGTGGGAACATAGTAAGAAATCAGACAACCTTATTTCATGCAAAAAACGAAACATCTTCTTATTATTATCCTTAAACAATCTTCGATAATCACTTACAGTGGCTATATTTCTCCGGAATACGCCATAAAAGGTGTCGTCTCAATGAAAATCGACGTTTTCAGCTTTGGAGTTTGGTGCTTGAAATCGTGAGTGGCAAGAAAAATCACGGATGCTATGATCTGGAGCGCCCCCTCAACCTCATTGGATTTGTGAGTTTACTCAACTTATCACTGAAAAATAAAGATTCATTTCTAACAATTATTTCTCGGGATAATTAAGTGTATATTATTATGTGATTGCCATGAGCCTTCTTATGTTTTGCAAATTACCAAGATACCCGATGTCGGATACTGACAACATGGAAATAAGGGTGGCGGGTTAAAAATGTAACATTTTTACCCTGTTTTTACTAATAGCCAAAGGGGTGAAATTGTAATATATTTTTGCTCGGAGGTGAGTTTGGGGTGTCATTGGGTGGGTCGGGCACATACCGGGACCCTAAACTTTTTGTGGAAGTTTAAGACCCAAAGTTTTTGGTTAGACTTGACCCTGAACTGAGTCTCGCGATTGGGTCTCACACAGGCCCAATCGTGTCGGTTAGGGTCCGGTCTGGACCCAACTGGATCCAATTCCTTTTTTTTCTTTTCATTTTTGTATTTCTTTTATCCAATTTGTATTATTTTGATGCTTCAAAAAATTTAACATACAAAAATTTTATATTTGCACATGACATTCTTAAATGTAAACTTATATATTCGAAAATCAAATGTGCTTTTATTGCATTCACAAAAATATTTATTATGTGAATTAACAATTTATTTGAAACTCATAATTGAATCTAAAGTTTATCATAAAAACAAAAATGAAGTATTTAATTCAAAAAAGTAAAAAATAAAATAAGTTGGTGTAAGACTGTAAGCAAAAAAAATAGGAAAATAAATATTATTAAAAATAGGGAAAAATGCAAAAACAACCCATGTGAAATATTTTATTAGCTAAAAACACCATAAGAAATAAATATAGCCTACAAAACCCCTGTGAAATTTTTTAGTTGCACATTTTAGTTTCAAGAAACCCCCTCTATTAATTTGGTGAAGTCCACTCGCCCCATGTGCAATTTTCAATGATTATTAACCATTAAGTTACTAAGTCATTTACTTTTTTTGTCCCTTCATATCTTATACTTGTATGCTTAATTTTTCACTCATTCTTACACAAAAAACATGTTAATGCTTCTTTTATTTATTTTTCATTATAACAAAAATATTATGAACTAAAATTAATTAATTCTTGATTATTTTTTTGGGTAGAATTGCTCTACACTTCAAGTAATTCAAGTAAATCGGTCGAAATCTTGTTATTTTCAAATAAGTTATCAAACCCTAATCATACAAAAAAGAAGAGATTAAATCAAAGTTCTCACAAAATTATAAAATTTTTATTAAGAAGGATTTTAGAAAATCATAAATATAACAATGATTTTAATAGTTTTAACAAAAACAAAAATATTTTGTTTTTTTCGATATTTTCAAGCGACAAATCTGATTTTGCAATTAAAAAATAAATATATGAACACATTTTATGTTATTTAAATTTGATACATTTTGATATGCTATTTTCTTCCAAAATTTGAAGGAATATATAAAACCCTAAACTCTCTTGTGGTTTCTCTCTATTATACATGAAAGTCAAGTAAATAAAATATATATTTTACTTGATTAAGTATGAAAATTATAATGGGTATATTAAGAAAAATTTAATGGTCTTAAAGGAAATAGAAAGAAATGGAAAGACTGCAATTTCAAAATTATATTACACATGGGGTTTTCAAGGGGTTTTTCAGGCTGTATTTTATTGCATGGGTTTTCAGCCAATAAAATATTTCACAAGTGTATTTTTTGGATTTCACCCTAAAAAGTATCAACTTTTATTTGAAAAAAAGTCATATGTCATTTGTTCTTCTCCCCCTAACCCTCCTTAGTTTTTCTACCGTGCGCCTTGCACAACTTAGCCCTTTTAATAAGTATTTGTCAGTCGTTAGGCCCCCATAAGGAAGGCATATAAAAGGCTTAAATCCCTACTCCCACAGGGAAGCGGAAATCAATCTCCGAACGGGAATTCGTTGAAAGAAAAAGATTATTTTATCCGCTCGAAGGCTTGCGGACTCTTCTCATACCACTTCCTGGAATTGTTCTTTCGAAAAAGTTTAAGAGAGAGTCTTGGGCGCATTACATTAGGTAACTCTTCCATTAGTCACTTTCTCGCCTTAGGGGTAGTTAAGAGGGAAACTGCACTTTAATGAAGGTAGATAGGGACTTTAACTAGGTCTAAACCTGATATTATTATTGGGTTTAGGTCTGGGTCCGGGTCCTCACCCACCCAATGCCACTGTGAAGTATGATTATTTCTCAAACTCGAAGTATTTTTCAGGGTCTCTATATATACAATTTACTTTTAATTCTTAGACAACTAACTACCTTAATACTATGTCAGGCATGGGAACTGTGGATAGAAGGAAGAGCCCTCGAACTTATGAATACAACGTTAGATTGTACAAACCATGAAAATGAAGTGATGAGGACTATAAATATTGGATTATTGTGTGTTCAAGATTGTGCAGCAGATAGGCCTGCCATGGTAGATGTAGTTTCCATGCTGACAAATGAGCTTTTGCAATTGCCACCACCAAAAAGACCTGCATTCTTCATCGAGACGAGCCCTCTAGAAGCAAAGAATGAACCCGATATGGAGAAGACTTGCACGAATAAATTGTCGATTTCACTTATGGAAGCTAGATGAACTCATTTTTTATCTTTAACTTTGAAAAGGCAGTATTTTTAAGGGATAGATTAAATTTAAATTTAGTTACACTAAGGTTCGGTGTTGTTTGGATAAAAAACACTGACAATTACTAAATTCGGACAATCAGAGACATTAGTTACGGGTAAAGGTGTCAAATGAGTTATAATGGGTCGGATTCAGCCAGTCTATTATGGATCATTCATTTATTAAACTTGGTAGGCCAACCGTGACTCTATTTAATTACTTTTCACTTTTTATTATATTTTTATTTGTAGGATATATTTTAATTTACGAAGCTCAAACTTTCATATAAATATAGGAAAATAATCATAATCATTCATACAAATAAATTCATTTAAACTTTCATATAAATATAGGAAAATAATCATAATCATTCATACAAATAAATTCATTTAATAAGTAACGTAAATCTTTGGGTTCCATTTATGAATTTATGGTCCTTTTTTATGTTTTATTTTAAGTTCTAACTACTTGACATGATTGTAAAATTAAGATTGTATTTAAAAGTCTTAGATTTTATACTATTCAAAGTTTGTTTGGTCCATCGTAATTCGTAAGAATTCAATTATATAATAATTATCAACCTAATATAATTTCAAAATTTCTGACTATGGGAGGGAGTATTTATGGATGCAACTAAATTATATAATTGATTTGATTCTGTTCTGTGGTAACCAATTTATGAATTTTTAGTAAGAAAATATAACAAGAAAATATAAATTCTGACATTAACCAATACTATAGGTAAATGGATGAATTTGAAAAATTGAAATAGACTAAAAAATAGATATAAATAATTTCCATTTGAACTCGACTAGATTAGTAAAAAATAATAAAATATATACAAAATAATCAAATTACTCGAGTTTGACTCGTGTCCACTCTAGCTTGATTTAAATGACTCAGTTCGATCAACAATCTAATCAAGTTCAAACACAATTTTTTAAACTCGATTGCAATTCAAACAGTGCTAAACAATTGTACATTCGCATCGATTCATATCTTTTACACTCCTAAGTATAAATGTATACACACACATAATATGCATAATTATTTCCCGTCTCCGAGGCGCATGTAGTGTCCTAATATTTCATATTCGATGTCCTTCACTTGCCGTGTGATTTATAGAATTTTGTAATTCAAATTACTGAAAATATGATCCGGTAACATAAACAAGCAAGATTTATAGAATTGCGAAATTCAAAAAATTCGGGTTTACAAAAAGAAAGTGGGTTGGAATTTATTAAGAAATCAAAGTGTTTCGGGTTTTTTAGCTGAATAATACAAAAAAAAAAATTACATCCACCTCCCATGTGGTAATTACAGAAAACTCCACTCACTTTTTCATAATTACTCGAACTTCCACTTTCACCAGCTCTTTGTAACACGGTACCTCTGTCCTTTTTTCATGGCGGATTTTTGATGATGTCATCAAAAAACTTTTGCGCGTTCTTATTTTACCCCTGATGACACCAACAATTGATGATGTCATCATTCTAGCAAGGATTGTCACATTGAGTAATGAAAATACAGAGGATGTAATTGTAATATATTTTTTTCCTGATCCACAATATGATCATTATAGGAGTTGGTGTGTTACTATCTGATTGTTTGAAGAGGTGCATATGTAATATATTTACAAATTTGACTCACATGCCATCAATTCCTTGAAAATAGAAACACAACAAATATTCGACTCAATTTGAGCTGTTAGACCGAGTTAAATTAATTTATATTCTATTCTATAATCAATAATAAATTATCTCAAATTATTTAAACTATACCATCAAGAAACGACCCAAACTCCAACACCAAACCACACGCACAAACAAGAGATATTAAATAGAAATTATATATATATAAATGGATACATCATTATGCACGCCATGGCTAATCTAACCTCTATATAAATGTGTGAATAACAAAATTGTTTAGTCCAATGTGAAAAGACTCGTATACCCTTATTCAAATTTAGAATCCTTTTAGTAATTGAAACTAGAAACTTTTTAGTATTATAGCATTATAGTCTAACCTCTATATAAATGTGTGAATAACAAAATTGTTTAGTCCTATGTGAAAAGACTCGTATACCCTTATTCAAATTTAGAATCCTTTTAGTAATTGAAACTAGAAACCTTTTGGTATTATTTAATTTATTAAAAAAATAGAGTCCTACTTTACCTTAAATACCTAATAAAATCAGAAAACTAATAAATAAAATCTAAATAATAAATATTATAAATGTTAATAAAAACATCTAAATGCAAAGTAATAATAATAATATTCCTAGCTCTTTATAACACGGTACCTCTGTCCTTTTTTCACGACGGATTTTTGATGATGTTATCAAAATAACTTTTGCGCGTTCCTATTTTACCCCTGATGACACCAACAATTGATGATGTCATCATTCTATCAAGGGTTGTCACATTGTGTAGTAAAGAAAATACCCTGAGAGGATGTAATTGTGATATATTTTTTTCATGAACCACAATATGATCATTATAGGAGTTGGTGTGTTACTATCTGATTATTTGAAGGGGCATATGTAATATATTTACAAATTTGACTCACATGCCATCAACTCCTTGAAAAAAGAAACACAACAAATATTCGACTCAATTTGAGCTGTTAGACCGAGTTAAATTAATTTATATTCTATAATAAATTATCTCAAATTATTTAAACTATACCATCAAGAAACGACCCAAACTCCAACACCAAACCACACGCACAAACGAGAGATATTAAATACAAATTATATAATATATATATATATATATAATGAGATAAAAAAAAAAGTGAACAAAAACAAAGGGAGACTTGAAAGGTCAACTCACCAAAACATGAACGCTTTATCGAAGCCATTATCAATCCCTGGCAGGTCCGACAACTTAAAATACACGTTTTCCACCCGTCATCCCACTATTTCAAATCCCTATTTTCTCTCAAGGAAATTGCAATATTTCTTAAAAATTAATATTATTTAATTATATTAAAAAATAATTATGCTCGCCATGGCTAATCTATTCTATTATAAAAGTATGGGTGTTTCTTTGAAATTTTGATATACCTAAAATATCCTTATAAATTTTATTTTTTAATGGTAAAAGAGTCAATAAGATATATAATTTGATTAGGTTTCTATGAGGTTAAATTCATTAACTTACTTTAATCATGGGATCCGGTTGATACAAATCATGAGAATGGGCCAGTTTATTTTAATAATTATGGGACACATTACATTAACTACCTAATTCCATTAGATCACTGTTATCAAAACGGATTGAGTGAAATTGGGAATGAGCCAATCTACTTTAACAACTATGGGCCACATTGTTACCCAAATTATACACTAAAAAACTATTGTATTTTTCTTTAACATGGAGATAAAAGTATTAAAAGGTATATATGCAAATATACACAAGGACAAAGTATATTTGCATTAGGACTCTAAAAGATTGAATGTAGATTAATTAATTAGCGCAAATAGTTAATTGCATTAACCATATTTAGACCATAATATTATGTTTAATTTTATATATCTAATGCAATATTTTTTATATCTTAAGTACAAAAGAAGATACATCAAATGATTTTTAAAAAACATATGCTACAATGACTTTAGAAAAGATGAAAAAGAAAGACCACATAACGATCCTATTGTTTAGCCATAATGAAGAGGAGAATACCATTGCTAATTCACAAATAGCCCTATGAAATTCAAATTTTAATGGCAAAAGAGTCAAGAATATGTGATAACCATCTACGAGAATAAAGAGTATAACTATTGTAAAACTTTACAATGAAATTACATCTTAATAAGACTACTCCTATTTATTTAATATCATAAATAAGCATTATATGACTTCAGATTATACGTTAGCCTTATGATAGTAATTGTTTTTATAGTTAGAGGCAACTGTAGTGTGAGTTTAGATTATTTAATCTCAAATCAAATAATTGAAGATAATTTATATACAAAGAAATATTAAGATGATGTTTAGTGAATTATATAGGTGGTGCAAAGTATATACACACTTGATATACATATAAAATTGGAAACAAGACAAAAGAAACTATGCAAACTTGGCTCGAGGAAATTTGATAGTTTGTCTATCCTAATTGACAACTCATGAGTCAAGACAAATTTCAAGTATCTATAACAATAAAACGTCTAATTATTTAGAACTCTAATGAAATTTGATATAAATATGGACTGTAAAGTTATACAAGATTACTTTTATTTATTCATTCATTTATTTGAAAAATAAAAAGTTTTATATTTATAAATTATATAAAAAAAACTTAAGCTTTGTCGATTAATACAAAATAACCTAAGTCATGATTTCTTATAATATATTATATATATACATATAAACCCTCAACTCTAAATCTATGATAGTACTAATGAGTCCAATGACTTATCATTAATTTTCTTTTAAACTAAGTAGTAGTTTAATTACGAATTTTTTTTCTTATTTAATAAGCAACAGTAAACACAATAGAACCTTTTGGCATAATAAGATATATTCCTAAAATTAAAAAGCTGATATTAAAGTTCTATCTTGTGCATTTGCGAATCACATAAAAGATGGATGAGACACATATATAATCATTTGACCCATGTAAATAATATTTATTTACTTTCAAAATTTATAATAATATGAATTTATTTATTTTATCCAAACCACACACATTCATAAGCGATATGGTATATTCCGGATATGTCTATTTATATATGAATTTTATCAAATTATTTTAATTTTTTTCATTTGTTTAACTTTTATATTAAATTAAACAAAAGAAAGAAACTATTATCTTTTTTTTATATTTTAGCCAAAAAGTATTATATAATAATAATAATTATTAAAAAAATCTTTGTTAGGTACTCGAGCCGTCGAATACTTCAAATTTTATATCAGATACAGTATCCAAAAAAATTCTCTTTTTTTATAATTGTAGAAATTTCAAATCTATTCCAAACACGGTATTCAGGAGTTCCCAATGAACACATGTATGAGACGGAAACTTTAGTGCACTTAGTTATTTTTAGGGGTATTTGTGCATCATAAGTTATTCAAACCAACACGTGCGTTGCACGTGAGACATATGATCTCCTAATAATAATTGATAATTTATAATTTAAAGATTTATTATGTTACATGATAAATTCAAAACTTAAATAATAGTTAATTAATGAATTATATAATTAACCTATAACTAATAGTTAGATAATGTTAGTCATACTTAACAAGCCTATGAGTTAGACTCTTAGTTTTATTTACACCATTTATGTGGATATATGGACGGTCCAATATGATGTATCACTCGAGAAATGGTGTAGACCACTCAAAAAATGGACTCCCAGATGTCACTAAATATCACCTTAATAATGTTGTTGACATTTTTTCTTTTGAATTATTATCATGATTGTAATACTTGAAAGTTCTTTAATAACATATAAACTAAATTATCATAGAAATTAATCATATATATATATATATATATATATATATATATATATATATATATATATATAGTTTCTTGCTTAAGAAAGTTGAGTAAAAAGTGCAAGTGTTCAAACAAGATATTCAATTAATTTGCCCAGATAAAAATTAAGTTTATTAATAAGACCAATTCACTAAAAGGTGCACATGTATATACTTCTTTCAATCACTTGTGCTAATCTTAATCTATATACATATATCATACACGTAGCAATCATATTGACGGTCAGGCATGTTAATATTATAAAAAACTAATCATTATTATCAATAAACGAAATCGACTTGAGTGCTACAAATGGATTATGTAGGTTTATATACACTTCTAATGGAAACACATTAAATGATCTTAAGAGAAATATACCACTGCATCTTATGAATTATAATAAAAATAAATAAAAAATAAAAGGACTACGTAAATATACAAATTTTAAGTCATAATGAAGAGACTTATCAATATAGAAAGAACTTAATGAAACCAATCAAGAATATAAGTTTTTGATTCATCAAAATTAAAAGAAAATATTTACAAAATGGCGTAAGAGTTTATTTAGTTATATTAGTTTAATTTATTTTGATGTTGATTCAATATTTCATTCAATCAAAAATTAATCTTTTAATTAATAATAGATAGTTAATGGATTGCTTCTTTAGTTAAGTTATTAGTGAAGAATTTAAATATAAAATAGTATCAAGTTGAATGATATCTATTTATACGAATTATTTAAACGAGGTTATATTATTCACGTGCAACGCACGTGTCGTTTACTAGTATATATAAAAATGGTACTTTTAGAACTACGTTTGTTGAGTCGGATAAATGAAGGACCAAAACGATTTTAGTGTAAAGTTTAACACAGCCCATCCATGTCAATTCACCTTATCATCTGTTTTCTACGTGGTGGGGTTCCTATGCGTTATACACACACGGCTCTTTTTGGGTCAATGGTCATACGAGGATGTTTCTTCTTACAAAGATTTCATACTTTTTGTTTTCACAATACAAGAATAAGTTCTAAATGATTAAATCATGAAAGCTTCTTCATCAATGTCGATTCTTCTCATTCTCTACTTTCTCTTTGTTTTCCCTTCATTCGCAGACCAAGACATGCACTCTGATACACTATCTCAAGGACAGGAGCTGAGGGATTTTCAGTTCTTAAGTTCACCTAACAAAAATTTCAGACTGCAGTTCTTCAGTCCTGGCACGTCCCGCAACAGATACATAGGCGTTTTAATTGCCCCATTTGATGAAGATTCATATTCATCTTCCGTGGTGTGGGTGGCCAACCGAAACAACCCCCTCAAGGATACATCAGGGATCCTAATGATCGATGATGGCACGTTAAAAATATCTCACAGTGGAAGTAACCCGATTGTTTTGTGTACTCTGGAATTTAGGAGTACTAATGCAAGTGCTACTCTCTTGGATGATGGCAATTTTGTTTTCAGGGAACTAAATTCAATCATTACAACATTTTGGCAAAGCTTTGATTTTCCAACACACACCCTTTTACCTGGGATGAAACTTGGGATCAATTTCAAGACAGGCCACAAATGGTCACTCACTTCTTGGATAAGCCAAGACGTACCAGCCTCAGGACCGTTGACTCTAGGTGGAGACCCTAACGGCTCGAGCCAACTGATCATGTCGTGGCAGGGGAATCCTTATTGGAGAAGCGGGCCGTTGGCAAATGGGAGTTTTGACAATTTACGTAAGTTAGATGACAGTGACATCCTCGAGTTTAGCTACATCTCGAACGAGAATGAGAGTTACTTGACATATTCAGTTAAGGATAATCAGAGTTTTCTGAGACTGAGTATAAGTATAGATGGATATATTTCTATCGAACAACTTCTCGAAGGATTCATTGGTTATAATCCTTGTCCCTGGCTTAAGTCATCATCTCATGTGTATAATGGAAGTGACGTTCTCATGGGTGGTTATAGCTACACATTTGATGGGAATAACAACATGAGCATTTTCGATTGTGGTGTCAAGTGTGAGCAAAACTGCTCCTGTATTGCTTATGGATCCATATTTGACAATGGAACCGGGTGCCGAATCTGGACGAATGAGACGACGACCTTTGAGTCCTCAGTAAAGCAATATGTCAGTCAGTTTTATGTTTTGCGTAGCCAAAACACAGATGTTACTCTCTCTCAAAGAGGTATGGCTTGTTCGATTTTCTTTATAATTTTTTTAACTATCTTTATTGTATAAACAAGTTTTTAACTAGGTCTACTATTATATCGTCTCACTCATTTTGCTTTCTCATTCTATCTCCACCGCCAGGCCTGCAACCACCACCTCAGTCATCACTGCCCATCCGTCGCCACACCTCCTCCACATCCCTTTTTGGTAGATAATTTACCCACTCTTTATTTCGATTTTCTTTATAATTTATTTTTTTAACTATCTTTATTGTATACACAAGTTTTTAACTAGGTCTACTATTAGAGAATTTTGGGAGTTTTTGGTCTAACTAATATCATCCATTGCTACGTTAGTGATGCGAGATCAAATATGTATCACGTGAATAAAACAGATTAACATGGTATTTATAGCAAGCACTGTTGGGCCATGAGCTCGTCTTAGTGGGCCGTCGGCTCAGGTCCAATTGTGCGACCATGATCATAACATATTAATATTGCTCTTATATAAATTATTTTATTAAATTATGTGAAAACCCTTAGGGACCCATCAATTAGTTTGTTAAATTTTTTCTCATTTGCAATTTTTTTATAATGACATTGTTATATTCTACAATAGTTGTCTGACGTGATCTAATACGAATTTCCAATGCAAAATAGTAGCCCTGTGGGACAAAAAAAATGTTAACATTTGAGTGTTTATGTATATTGCCCGTTACCTCAGCCGGTGGAGCACTATTGACATTGAGTTTCATGTTGTTTTGTATACGAAGAAGGCTCAAAACTAAAGGTGCGTTCTCGAATGAAGTCTAATAATTTGTTTGTTCGCTTTTGTATCAACTCAAATCTTCGTTTCCATATCTGCATCAGCAAAAATGGTGTTAGTAGACACAACACGAACCCGAGAAAAATGTAGCACGATGAATGACATAGAAACTGATACTAGGCAAGTACAATTGTTTTGCTTCGAGATCATTGCAACTGCAACAAATAATTTCTCTGCTGCAAACAAGCTTGGAGAGGGTGGATTTGGACCAGTTTATAAGGTGAAAAAACTGCTAAAAAATGTGAATTTTTCTTACTTTAAAAACTTACTTAAGTTGTATCAACATTTTGGCTATTTTCTCCAGGGAGAATTACCCGATGGACAAGAAGTAGCCATTAAAAGACTTTCGAAAAGCTCGGGACAAGGGCTATTAGAGTTCAAAAACGAAATCCTATTAATAGCAAAACTCCAACACAATAATCTTGTTAAAATCTTAGGATGCTGCATTCAAGGGCAAGAGAAGATTTTAGTGTATGAGTATATGCCCAACAAAAGCTTAGATTTCTTCATTTTTGGTATGCATTTTTTACAATTGGCAACTAGATTTTGTTCCCAAATTTGCTAATATTCATAATAATTAGCACTTTTCATGTTTTGTGAACAGATCCCACCAAAAGAGAGATTTTAAAGTGGATCGATCGAATAAACATTATTGAAGGAATTGCTCAAGGATTAGTATACCTCCACAAGCATTCGAGGTTGAGAGTGATCCACCGTGACCTAAAAGCTAGCAACATTTTGCTTGATCAGAATATGAACCCGAAAATCTCAGACTTTGGCATGGCAAGGATCTTCGGAAAGCAACAATCTGAAGCAAACACGAACAGAATCGTGGGAACATAGTAAGAAATCAAATAACCTTATTTCATGCAAAAAACGAAACATTTCTTATATTATTATCCTTAAACAATCTTCGATAATCGCTTACAGTGGCTATATGTCTCCGGAATACGTCATAGAAGGTGTCGTCTCAATGAAAACCGACGTTTTCAGCTTTGGAGTTTTGGTGCTTGAAATCGTGAGTGGCAAGAAAAACCGTGGCTGCTATGATCCGGAGCGCCCCCTCAACCTTATTGGATATGTGAGTTTACTCAGCTTATCATCGAAAATATTGATTCATTTCTAACAATTATTTCTCGGGATAGTTAAGTGTATATCGCCCTCACGTATTGTGTAACTACCATGAGCCTCCTTACATATTGTAATATATTTTTGCTCGGAGGTGAGTTAGGGGTGGCATTGGGTGGGTCGGACACAGACCCGGACCCAAAACTTTTGATGTGGGTCTAGACCCAAAGTTTTGGGTTAGACTTGGACCCAGACCCGAGTCTCGCGATTGGGTATCACACAAACCCAATCGTGTGGGTTAGGGTCCGGTCCAGACCCAGCTGGATCTAATTCTTTTTTATTCATTTTTGTATTTTTTTTATTATTCGATGCTTCAAAAAATTTTATATTTGCACAAGACATTCTTAATTATAAAATTATATGTTCGAAAATCAAATTAGTTTATATTGCATTCAAAAAATATTTTATGTATTAATAGTGCATTAATAATTTATTTGCAACTCATAATCGAATCCAAAAGTTACCATAAAAACATACATTAAATATTTAATTCAAAAAAGTATAAAATAAAATAAATTGGTGTAACCAAAAAAATAAAAAAATAAATATTATAAAAAATATCAACTTTTATTTGAAAAAAAGTCATTGGGTCTAAACCCAACATTATTATTGGGCTTGGGCTTGGGTCTGTGTTCTCAAACTCGAAGGCTTTGTTTGTTTATGTTTTTGAGTAATAATTTAAATTTTTTTCGAGAATTGCGTACTATCAAAATTCATGTGAGAATTATAGTTGTTTGTTTATCTTTTTAAAAATATGTTGAAAGTTGTGCAATATGTCAAATCAATATTAATGATAGGTTGATGGATAATGTGTAAAATGCTTATTTTAGTTGTATTTATAATGATTATGTGAATTAAAAATAATGAAATATAAATTAAAAAAGTTGTAAAGTATGAAAGAGCAAGAGAAATAAATATTATAATTAATGATTTGATTGGTGAATGTGTGAAATGACCTATATATGATTGATAGGTAAGTATATAGTGATTTGAAAAGGTAGAGTTGAGAAAATGCTAAATTTGGATGAAAATTTGGTGTGTTATGTTTATTTTGAATTTGAAATATAAAAACTTGAAAATGGAATTTGAAAACACAAACAAACAAAGCCTTTTTTCAGGGTGTTGATGTCTCTATATCACACAGACCCAATCGTGTGTGGGTTAGGGTCCGGTCTGCACCCAACTGGATCCAATTTCTTTTTCTTTTCTTTTTTTTCTTTTCATTTTTTGTATTTTTGTTATCCAATTTGTATTATTCGATGCTTCAAAAAATTTAAAATACATATTTTTTTTATATTTGTACATGACATTCTTAATTATAAATGAGTTTATATTGCATTCAAAAAAATATTTAATATATTAATAATGCATTAATAATTTATTTGAAACTCATAATTGAATCCAAAGCTTATCCTAAAAACAAACATTAAGTATTTAATTCAAAAAAGATAGGTGTAAGCAAAAAATTAGGAAAATAAATATTATAAAAAATATCAACTTTTATTTGAAAAGAAGTCATTGGGTCTAAACCCAATATTATTATTGAGTTCGGGTTTGAGTTGGGTCCTCACCCACCCAATGCCACTAGGGATGGCAACGGTTCTGGGTTGGACCCGGAATCGCCCCGTGGGTTCCAGTTTTTCAACCGCTAAACAGTTTTGGTTCCGGTTCCGGGTCCAACTAAATAGTTCTTGGGCGGTCCCGATTTTGAGTCCAAGCCGAACCCGGAACCACCTTATTTTTTATTTTTTTATATTGAGATTAATGTTAGATATTTTACCAAACATTAAGATCATTCAACCAACCAAAATCAATTGAAAATGTTTGTTAGGTTTTTTCATTGCAAAGGAAATTGAATATCAAGTCCTCAAATTTTAAGAATTTAAGTCGAATGTTTCAGTATAATTATCCCTCAATCTTTTATTAAATTAAAATATGTACCAATATACTGGATTTGATTTCATCTCATTTTAATGAAATTGATTTACATAATACATAAGTCAAATTAACACATATCCTAAAGCAAACAAAACATAAAATATACATTCATTTGATTTATTGTAAAATCGTCCAAAGTTTTATGCTATTATATAATACTATTACATTGTTTTGCAAGACTAGTGTATTGTAAATGAAATACAAAACCGTCTTAATTTTTGTGTTTTTATTTTGATGCGAAAGATGTAAGGAAATTATGTGCTATGTTTGCATTTTGACAATTTTTGTTGTTATTTGCATTATTAGCTAATTTTGTAAAGTTAACATAATTTTGTAGACACTATAAAAGTTCTTGATATTTTATTTCATGGTATATCAATATAGTTTAATTTAATTGCATTTACTATTATTTTGGTACTTTGTGTTCATATAATGCTTATAATGATATTTATGTAAATTATTTTCTTATATAAATTTAATTTTGATGAGTAATAGGCTAACTAAAAAACATAAAAGAAGGCAAAAAAGATTTTTACATGCTAGTTAGGTACCTGCGGGTTGGACCTACTGGCGATTCCGGTTCCGGGTCCTAAAATATTTGGCGGTTCCTATTCCGGTTCCACCGGTTCTGGACCCGGAACCACCGTGTTGCCATCCCTAAAGGCCACCCCTGGGTGAAGTATGGTTATTTCTCAAACTCGAAGTATTTTTCATGGTGTCTATATATACAATTTACTCTTAGTTCTTAGACAACTAACTACGAAGTATTTTTCAGTGTGTCTATATATAATTTACTCTTAATTCTTAAACAATTAACTACCTCAATATGATGTTAGGCATGGGAATTGTGGATCAAAGGAAGAGCCCTCGAGCTTATGGATACAACATTAGATCGTACAAACCATGAAATCGAAGTGATGAGAATTATAAATATTGGATTATTGTGTGTTCAAGACTGTGCAACAGATAGGCCTGCCATGGTAGATGTAGTTTCCATGCTAACAAATGAGTATTTGCAATTGCCACCACCAAAAAGACCTGCATTCTTCATCGAGACGGGCCCTGCACAACCAAAGAATGAAGTCGATTTGGAGAAGAATTGCACGAATGAATTGTCGATTTCACTTATGGAAGCTAGATGAAGGGCACTTATCGATGCTAGATGCCATTTTCCAAGTATACAGTCACAATGATCAGCGCAATGGGATCTTCTATCCCACAATACTGTCACATTTCAATTTATTTGAATTATTATTTAGAATTAATTTATAAATGGACACTTATCGATTCCGATGATATGATACTATTGTGGTAGTCTAATGACTGATATATTGTGGATCTATGATAGTTATAATAACAATCATTAGTGTATTGTGGACCTCAAGTGACTATCATATTTTTGGTTGATCTTTTGCGTTCTTAATATGGTTCTTGCAAGTTGCAATATGTAGTGGACCCGATTGGTTGATGAGGGTGTCGGTTTTCTTAGAATCTGACTAGCTCGACCGGGTTGAGAAGTATGCTTTGTGTAGCTCCGATTTGATCGTTAACTAATATATCATATTTTCTGGGCCCGTTTGCCAAAAAAATTGATGAGAACTAGTTATGTCTTGTGCATTGCACGTGCTCTTTGCGTTAAATTCACAAACCCTTAATGTACGCATGTTAAGTTCTATCATATTTTTCATTGAATTAGGGATAAAATTGAATAATAAAAAAAGCAAGTTTGTTTTTGTAACTTTGAAAGATAATATTTTTAAAGGACAAATTAAATTTGAATTTAGTTACACTAAAATTCGGTCTTGTTTGGCTAAAAAATCCGACAATTATTAATTCGGGCAATCAGACCCATTAGAGACCTATTAGATACGGCCATACGGGTAAAGGTGTTAAATGAGTAGTCACAGGTTGGATTCGGCCAACCCATTGCGGCTCATTCGGGCCACCAACTCTTTTTAATTATTTTTATTTATTTTTTAGTTTAGTTTATAGAAAAAAATTTAAATAGTATGAAATGGAATTTGAACCTTGACCTCAAACATCACAAGTTGTCATTTTACAAACTATAGTACAATTTGTTTTGAAATAAAAGTGATAAAACAATGTATTTAAAATGTAGAAAATATTTTATGAAATAATTATATAGGTCGAATCCGCCCACAAGCTACAATTGGCGGGCCAATTTGGCCCACAGGCCTTAAGGGCTTAGGCTTTGACAAATGGGCTGGCTCAACCCGTTGTCAAGTAGGCCCGTTTAGGCCCAGCGTGTATGGGCCTCTATCCCTGCTGTTCGAGTTGAGTTGGTTCAACTCAATTATCGAAAAATAAAAATCTTATCATCATCATCTTCACACTGTCATCTTCACTAGAGTTCACAACAGACTCCAACAATGGCCCTCTCAACGGCGAAATTTACAGAACTGCCACCACACCTAATGTCAGCATTCTCATTCCCCCGCCATAAACGGTTACATTTCTCACTCAACTTCTTCAAACCCTTTTCTTCGTCTCTCAATTCCACCAGAATACCCAAAACGCCCTCCAGAAATCCCCCAAACCCCTCCACGTCCTCTTCCAACACGTCTTGGATAAAAAAATGGCCTTCTAATCGCCCTCCCTCAACCCCACCTCCTAAACCCAGTTCGAGAAAAATTGAACCGAAAATTGAATCCAATGGAGCGGGTACGACTGCAATTGATCGAATTGTGCTTCGATTAAGGAACTTAGGGTTGGGTTCTGATGATGAAGATGAGGAAGGGGAGGAAAATGGGGAATTAGAGTTAGGTTTGAGAAATTCTGATTTGAATTTGGATGATTCGAGTGAGAAATTGGGGGATTTGTTGAAGAGAGATTGGGTTAGACCGGATACCATGTTACTCGAAGATGAGGATGAGGATTGTGATGATACATTGTTGCCATGGGAGAGGGGTGTTGATGAGGGTGATGAAGTAGATGGAGATAGAGTGGGTGTAACCAAAAAACGGGAAATGAGGGCACCTACATTGGCTGAATTGACGATTGAGGATGAGGAGTTGAGAAGGTTGAGGAGAATGGGTATGACTTTGAGGGAGAGGGTGAGTGTGCCTAAGGCCGGAATTACAGGCGCCGTTTTGGAGAAAATTCATGATCAGTGGAGGAAGTGTGAGTTGGTGAGGTTGAAGTTTCATGAGGATTTGGCGCATGATATGAAAACTGCGCATGAGATTGTTGAGGTTGGTGAGTTCTGGTATTGGGATAGCTTCGTTGTTGTGATGTTGGTTTGGAATGGACTTTTAGTAGCTAGTTCAATCACTCATAATTAGAATTGTTATTGTTGTTTATGTAGTAATGGTAATGGACGAGGATTGATCCAACAGAACCTTGTAAATCATCATTTAGTAATAATAGGTATAAGTATTTGGCTCTAAAAAGTTGAACTGGTGTTAGAATGTCGGGAAACTATATGTGGACCAGTCGTTGGATTAAAGCCCTTCATCTCGTTGCCCTTTGTTGTTTTCAATGCTACTTTAAGCCTACTCTCTGAATCTTGTACTTTTAAGGAAGTGCTCAATTTTAGAGAAGGTTGTAAAAGTGCCATTTTGTTTGCAGAACTTGCTAAAAAGAAGTAGAAGTAAAAGGAAATGCTTTTACTTGTTGCTATTTTCAGGGTTTTTTCTATAGAAGCAGAAACAGTAAAAACTAAAAACCCAAAACAGTTTAATTTTTGCAAACAGGGCTGTTAGCTTCTTGTTATGTTTATCGCATCTTAAAAAATGTTCAATCAGGACTTTAATTAAATTATATATATGTGTGTGAAGAATTTTACTCTAAATGCTGACTACGATTTCTTTCATCAGCGCCGGACAGGGGGGCTAGTCACATGGAGGTCTGGAAGTGTTATGGTTGTCTTTAGAGGAACTAATTATGAAGGCCCTATTTCTAAACCCCAAAGCTTAAAGAGGGAAAATGATGCTCTTTTTGTCCCTAATGTTTCATCACCCAGCAATTCATTCACAAAAACGAGTGATGATAAAAGTCCAGTTCTCGAGAAATCTGATACTGTTATGTCTATCCGTGAGAAAATGATATCAGAAGAGGAAGCTGAATATAATAGTCTATTAGATGGTTTACGGTTTGAAGATTGGTGGGGCAAAGGAATACTTCCTGTTGATGCTGATTTACTTCCTCAGACAATTCCTGGATACAAGACACCTTTTAGGCTTCTTCCAACTGGAATATATAAAACCCTAAACTCTTCTGTGGTTTCTCTCTATTGGACACACATGAAAGTAAAGTAGATAAAATATAATATTTTACTTGATTATGTATGAATGGTATAACGGGTATATTAAGAAAAAAATTAATGGTCTTAAAGTAAACAGAAAAAAATGAAAAGTAAGAAATGGAAAGCGTGCAATTTCAAAATTACACATGGGTTTTCAGGCTATATTTCTTTATAGGGGTTTTCAGCCAATATAATATTTCGCATGTGTGTTTTTTGGATTTCACCTTAAAAAATATTAACTTTTATTTGAAAAAAAGTCATGTCATTTGTTCTTCTCCCCCTAACCCTCCTTAGTTCTTCTTCTACCATTCGTGCATTGCACAAATTAGCTTAAGTATTTCTCAGTCGTCAGGCCTCTATAAGGAAGGCATAGAAAAGCGTAAATCCCTACTCCCACACGGAAGTGGAAATCAATCTCAGACCGGGAATTCATTGAAAGAAAAAGATTATTTAATCCGCTCGAAGGCTTGCGGACACTTCTCATACCACTTCCTGGAATTGGAATTGTTCTTTTGAAAAAGTTTAAGAAAGAGTCTTAGGCGCATTAGATTAGGTAACTCTTCCATTAGTCACTTTCTCGCCTTAGGGATAGTTAAGAGGGAAACTGCACTTTAATGAAGGCAGATATGGACTTTAACTAGGTCTAAACCCGATATTATTATTGGGTTTAGGTCTGGGTCCGGGTCCTCACCCACCCAATGCCACCCCTAGGTGAAGTATGGTTATTTCTCAAACTCGAAGTACTTTTCAAGGTGTCTATATATATAATTTACTCTTAATTCTTAGACAACTAACTACCTTAATATGATGTTAGGCATGTGAACTGTGGATCGAAGGAAGAGCCCTAGAGCTTATGGATACAACGTTAGATTGTACAAACCATGAAAACGAAGTGATGAGAACTATCAATATTGGATTATTGTGTGTTCAAGACTGTGCAGCAGATAGGCCTGCCATGGTAGATGTTGTTTCCATGCTAACAAATGAGTACTTGCAATTGCCACCACCGAAAAGACCTGCATTCTTCATCGAGACGAGCCCTGCACAACCAAAGAATGAACCCGATATGGAGAAGACTTGCACAAATAAATTGTCGATTTCACTTATGGAAGCTAGATGAACTCAATTTTTTTTTCTTTAACTTTGAAAAGATAGTATTTTTTAGGGACAAATTAAATTTAAATTTAGTTATACTATAGTTCGGTCTTGTTTGGATAAAAAACCCTGACAATTACTAAATTCGGACAATCAGAGACATTAAAGATATGAGTAAATGTGTCAAATGAGTTATAACGGGTCGGATTCAGCGGGTCTATTATGGATCATTCCTTTATTAAACTTGGTAGGCCAACCGTGACTCTATTTAATTACTTTTCACTTTTTATTATATTTTTATTTGTAGCATATATTTTAATTTACGAAGCTCAAACTTTCATATAAATATAGGAAAATAATCATAATCATTCATACAAATAAATTCATTTAATAAGTAACGTAAATCTTTGGGTTCCATTTATGAATTTATGGTCCCTTTTTATGTTTTATTTTAAGTTCTAACTACTTGACATGATTGTAAAATCAAGATTGTATTTAAAAGTCTTAAACAATTGTACATTCGTATCGATTCAAATCTTTTACACTCCTAAGTATAAATGTATACACACACATAATATGCATAATTATTTCCCGTCTCCCAGGCGCATGTAGTGTCCTAATATTTCATATTCGATGTCCTTCACTTGCCGTGTGATTTATAGAATTTTGTAATTCAAATTACTGAAAATATGATTCGGTAACATAAACAAGCAAGATTTATAGAATTGCGAAATTCAAAAAATTCGGGTTTACAAAAAGAAAGTGGGTTGGAATTTATTAAGAAATCAAAGTGTTTTGGGTTTTATAGCTGAATAATACAAAAAAAAAATTGCATCCACCTCCCATGTGGTAATTACAGAAAACTCCACTCACTTTTTTATAATTACTTGAACTTCCACTTTCACCTGCTCTTTATAACACGATACCTCTGTCCTTTTTTCACGGCGGATTTTTGATGATGTCATCAAAATAACTTTTGCGCGTTCCTATTTTACCCTTGATGACACCAACAATTGATGATGTCATCATTCTAGCAAGGATTGTAACATTGTGTAGTAAAGAAAATACTCTCAGAGGATGTAATTGTAATATATTTTTTTTTCATGAACCACAATATGATCATTATAGGAGTTGGTGTGATACTATCTGATTATTTGAAGGGGTGCATATGTAATATATTTACAAATTTGACTCACATGCCATCAATTCCTTGAAAATAGAAACACAACAAATATTCAACTCAATTTGAGCTGTTAGACCGAGTTAAATTAATTTATATTCTATTCTATAATCAATAATAAATTATCTCAAATTATTTAAACTATACCATCAAGAAACGACCCAAACTCCAACACCAAACCACACGCACAAACAAGAGATATTAAATACAAATTATATATATATATATCTAACGAGATAAAAAAAAAGTGAACAAGAACAAAGGGAGACTTGAAAGCTTTATCGAAGCCATTATCAAGCCCGACAACTTAAAATACACGTTCTCCATCCGTCATCCCACTATTTCAAATCCCTATTTTGATTCTCTCAAGGAAATTGCAATATTTCTTTAAAATTAATATTATTTAATTATATTAAAAAAAAATTATGCACGTAAATACCGGATGCAGGTTTGCTAGTACACTACTAGAAAACAAGGCAAACGCGACGCCCAATACCGTCGCCAAGTCCACTTTTGCGACGGGGTCGCGTCGGTATCGACCCGTCGCCAATTCGGCGTCGCTAAAATACAACCCGTCGCAATCCCGACGCAAAGTACCTAAACACTTGACCCGGTTTGGCCGGGTATTGACCGACGCAATCCCGTCGCCATATTTTTAAAAATATATTTATATTAAATTAATAATTGTATATATTTTATTATATACCGTCGCCATTCCGACGCAAAACAAATTTAATTTATTTATGATTCCCGTCGCAATCCCGTCGCCATATTTTTAAAAATATATTTATATTAAATTAATAATTGTATATATTTTATTATATACCGTCGCCATTCCGACGCAAAACAAATTTAATTTATTTATGATTCCCGTCGCAAACCCGACGCCAAATAATAATTATTTCTTGAAGTCCGTCGCCAACCCGACGCCAAATAATAATAATTATTTCTTGAAGCCCGTCGCAAACCCGACGCGAAACCTATGAAGACCGTCGCAATCCCGTCGCGTTTCTGGTAAATTTTGTAAAAAAAAACACAGCCAGATTGCTGCAATATATCGAGCAATCGGCTGTAATTTCAAAATTTCATCAATAATATATCAACATATATAAACATTAAAAGATTAAACATTAATAATATATCAACATCAACAACAACATAAACACTAATAATTTATCTATTTCAACATAAACATCAAGAATATATCAAAATACATCAAGAATAAAAAAAATTGGAATTGATAATAAACATTAAACCTTAAAAACGAATTAAAAAATGTAATACATACCTTTTCTTTTCTCTTCATTTGTATTTAACAATTTTTCCTATAAGAAATAGAAAAAATGTTAGGATTCATATTAGAAAATGTAAGAATATTAATACATAGAATTCATATCATAATGAATAATTAATAAACCGAATTGAATCGTAAGGGATTGATTCATAATTACCCTTTTTAATTGTCCTAAACAATTAAACAAAACAACAAGATATTAGTGTACATTAAAATCAAAATATGACAAAATAAAAGTAAAAATATTAGATGATATATGATATATCAAACAGACCCAATCGTGTGGGTTAGGGTCCGGTCTGAACCAAACTGGATCCAATTTCTTTTTCTTTTCTTTTTTTTCTTTTCATTTTTGTATTTTTGTTATCCAATTTGTATTATTCGATGCTTCAAAAAATTTAAAATATAATTTTTTTATATTTGTACATGACATTCTTAATTATAAATGAGTTTATATTGCATTCAAAAAAATATTTAATATATTAATAATGCATTAATAATTTATTTGAACCAAAGCTTATCATAAAAACAAACATTAAGTATTCAATTCAAAAAAGACAAAATAAAATAAATTGGTGTAAGCAAAAAATTAGAAAAATAAATATTATAAAAAATATCAACTTTTATTTGAAAAGAAGTCATTGGGTCTAAACCCGATATTATTATTGAGTTCGGGTTTGAGTTGGGTCCTCAACCACCCAATGCCACTAGGGATGGATACGGTTCCGGGTTGGACCCGGAACCGCCCCGTCGGTTCTGGTTCACCAATCGCTAAATGGTTCCGGTTCCGGTTCTGGGTCCAACTAAATGTTTCTTGGGCGGTTTCGGTTCTGGGTACAACTCGGAACTGCCTTATTTCTTATTTTTTTATATTGAGATTAATGTTGGATATTTTACTAAACATTAAGATCATTCAACCAATCAAAATCAATTGAAAATGTTTGTTATGTTATTTTATTGCAAAGGAAATTAAATATCAAGTCCTCAAATTTTATGAATTGTAAGTTGATTGTTTCAAGTATAATTATCCCTCAATCTTTTATTAAATTAAAATATGTATCAATATGTTGGATTTGATTTCGTTTCACTTTAATGAAATTGATTTACATAATACATAGGTCAAATTAACACATATCCTAAAGCAAACAAAACATAAAATATACATTCATTTGATTTATTGTAAAATCACCAAAGTTTTATGCTATTATGTAAAACTATTACATTGTTTTGCAAGACTAGTGTGTTGTAAATGAAATACAAAACCGTCTTAATTTTCATGTTTTTATTTTGATGCGAAAGATGTAAGGAAATTATGTGCTATATTTGCATTTAGACAGTTTTTGTTGTTATTTGCATTTTTAGCTAATTTTGTAAAGTTAACATAATTTTGTAGACACTATAAAAGTTTTTAATTTAAATATTTTATTCTATGGTATATCAATATAGTTTAATTTGATTGCATTTACTATCATTTTGGTACTTTGTGTTCATGTAATGGTTATAATGATATTTATATAAATTATTTTCTTATATAAATTCAATTTCGATGAGTAATAGGCTGCTAAGTAAAAAACATAAAAGAAGGCAAAAAATAATTTTACATGCGTATTCGGGTACCCGCGCGTTGGACCCGGTGGTTCCGGTTCCGGTTCCACCGGTTTAGGGTGTCTATATATATAATTTACTCTTAATTCTTAGACAACTAACTACCTTAATATTATGTCAGGCATGGGAACTGTGGATCGAAGGAAGAGCTTTGGAGCTCATGGATACAACGTTAGATCGTACAAACCATGAAAACGAAGTGATGAGGACTATAAATATCGGATTATTGTGTGTTCAAGATTGTGCAGCAGATAGGCCTGTCATGATGGATGTAGTTTCCATGTTAACAAATGAGCTTTTGCAATTGCCACCACCAAAAAGACCTGCATTTTTCATCGAGACGAGCCCTGCTCAAGCAAAGAATGAAGTCGATTTGGAGAAGACTTGCACGAATAAATTGTCGATTTCACTTATGAAAGCTAGATGAAGGGCACTTATCGAAGCTAGATGCCATTTTCCCAATATACAGTCACAATGATCAGCGAATTGGTATCTTTTATCCCACAATGGTGTACCACAATACTGTCACATTTCAATTTATTTGAATTATTATTTATAATTATTTTTAAATGAACAATTGTTAATTCCACAATGATGTGATAATATCGGTGTATCACACCAATGACTGATGTATTGTGGATATATGATAGTTATAATCACAATTATTAGTGTATTGTGGACCTCAAGTGACTATCATATTTTTGGTTTTGTGTTCTTAATATGGTTCTTGTAAGATGTAGTGGACTTGATTGGTTGACGAGGGTGTCGGTTTTCTCTTGTAAATGGATTTTGACTAGCTTGACCGGGCTGAGAAGTATGCTTTGTATAGCTCTGGTGCCGATGCATCCTAAAGTAACTCCTTTGTAAGACAGGGGATCGTCGGCTTTAGGTTTCTTTCTATTAGTATGCCTTATGCAGAAGTAGGATAAATAGCTTGAATTTAAAAGTTTTAAATTCTATAGTATTTAAGGTTTGTTTTGTCCATCATAAGAATTCGATTTTAAATAATTATCAACCTAATACAATTGATTCAAAATTTCTGACTATGGGAGTATTTATGGATGTATTAAAAATATATCATATTAATTTGACCCTATGGTACCAAATTTATGATTTTTTTTTTGTAAGAAAATAGAAATTCTGGCATTAACCAATACTATAGGTAAATGGATGAATTTGGAAAATTGAAATAGACTAAAATAAACGATATAAAATAATTTCTGTTTGAACTCGACTGAATTAGTAAAAAATAATAAAATATATACAAAATAATCAAATTAATCGAGTTTGACTCGTGTTCAGCTCGATTTAAATGGCTCGGCTCGATCAACAATCTAATATAGTTTCAACACAATTTATGAAACTCGATTATAATTCAAATACGATTGAACAATTGTACATTCGTATCGATTCAAATCTTTTACACTTCTAATTAAGTATAAATGTATATATACACATAATATGCATAATATATTTCTCGTCTCCCAGGCGCATGTAGTGTCCTAATATTTCATATTCGATGTCCTTGACTTGCCGTGTGATTTATAGGATTTTGTAATCCAAATTACTGAAAATATGATTCGATAACATAAACAAGCAAGATTCATTGCGAAATTCAAACAATTCGGGTTTACAAAAAGAAAATTGGGTTGGATTTTATTAAGGAACCATAGTGTTTCGAGTTTTTTAGCTGAATAATAAAAAAATAAAAAAAGAGAAAATTACATTCGCCTCCCCTTATAATGTAATATTGTAATTACAGAAAGCTTTCATCACTTTTCCATAATTACTCGAACCTCCCCAACTCACTAGCTCTTTATAACACGGGTACCTCTCCTTTTTTTCCGGGTAAATTTTTGTTGACGTCATCAATTTTTTTAGGCTTTTCTTATTTTTTTCCCCTGATGACATCAGCAATTGATGACATCATCATTATGGCAAAAATGTCAGATTGTGGAGGGATGAAAATACCCTCGATGGTGAAATTATAATATTTTTCCTAAAACATAATATGACCGTTATAGGTGTTGTGTGTTACTTTTTGATCATTTGAGGGGGTGCAAATGTAATATATATTCAAATTTGACTCACATGTTATCAATTCATTGGAAAAAGAAACACAACAAATATTCAACTCAATTTGAGCAGTTAGAACAAGGTAACTAACTTATATTCGATTCTATAACCAATAATAAAATTATCTCAAATTATTTAAACTATACCAACAAGAAACGACCCAAACTCTAACACCACAAATAATAAGAAGTTAAATACAAATTACACACATATATATATATATATATATATATATAATCTATGGTACAAAAGAGATAAAAAAAAACTGAACAAAAACAAAGGGAGACTTGAAAGCTCAACTCGCCAAAACATGAAAGCTTTATCGAAGCCATTATCAAGCACTGGCAGGTTCGACAAGTTTCCACCGCCATTGTTGCGATTCTTGAGGAGCAATGTAAGCAGAGGAAGATGAGGTAGCCGGAAAATGCCTTTCTTGGAGAATGATGATGTAGTAGCCGGAGCTGGATGTAAAAGTGAGGGGAGTTACGTAGAGGTGGATGTAATTTTCCTAAAAAGAAATAATACCAAATTGATACTATTTTTAGGTTTTGTATCAATTTGGTATTATTTTTCGATTTTTGTATCATTCAGCTAAAAAAACCCATATTTTTCCTGAAATGATGAAACCAAGTGAGGTTCGATCCCCTTAGTCTTTTGTTTTTCACGTGGTGGGGTTCAACACATTGTTGATTGTTCTAATCTCGTGTTGCATACATGGTTCACTTTGGGTCAATGTTCATACGAGGATGTTTCTTCTTACAAAGATTTGCTCCTAACAGGAAGTTTCATTCATGGACAAAGATTTCATCCTTTTGTTTTCTCAAGACAAGAATAAGTTCTAAATGATGCAAGCTTCTTCATCAATGTCGATTCTTCTCATCTTCTAAATGATGCAAGCTTCTAAATTAGCCCTTTTAATAATTATTTGTCAGTCGTTAGGCCCCCATAAGGAAGGCATAGAAAGGCTTAAATCCCTACTCCCACAGGGAAGCGGAAATTAATCTCCGAACGGGAATTCGTTGAAAGAAAAAGATTATTTTATCCGCTCGAAGGCTTGCGGACACTTCTCATACCACTTCCTGGAATTGTTTTTTCGAAAAAGTTTAAGAAAGAGTCTTGGGCGCATTACATTAGGTAACTCTTCCATTAGTCACTTTCTCGCCTTAGGGATAGTTAAGAGAGAACTGCACTTTAATGAAGGCCAGATAGGGACTTTAACTGGGTCTAAACCCGATATTATTATTGGGTTTAGGTTCAGGTCCTCACCCACCCAATGCCACCCCTAGGTGATGTATGGTTATTTCTCAAACTCGAAGTATTTTTAAGGGTGTCTATATATACAATTTACTCTTAATTCTTAGACAACTAACTACCTTAATACTATGTCATGCATGGGAACTGTGGATCGAAGGAAGACCCCTGGATCTTATGGATACAACGCTAGATCGTACAAACCATGAAAACGAAGTGATGAGGACTATAAATATTGGATTATTGTGTGTTCAAGACTGTGCAGAAGATAAGCCTGCCATGGTAGATGTAGTTTCCATGTTAACAAATGAGTATTTGCAATTGCCACCACCAAAAAGACCTGCATTCTTCATCGAGACGAGCCCTGCACAACCAAAGAATGAAGTCGATATGGAGAAGACTTGCACGAATAAATTGTCGATTTCACTTATGGAAGCTAGATGAACTCTTTTTTTTTCTTTAACTTTGAAAAGACAATATTTTTAAGGGACAAAATAAATTTAAATTTAGTTATACTATAGTTCGGTCTTGTTTGGATAAAAAACACTGACAATTACTAAATTCGGACATTTAGATACATTAGTTACGGGTAAAGGTGTCAAATAAGGGTGTCAAAATGGCCTTAACGGGCCGGAACAGGCCAGCCCGTTAGGGCCCACTCCTCTTAGCTGGCCAGGCCAACTTGGCCCCCTAAGCTAGCCGGCCAGGCCTAAAGGTGCCCAGGCCGGCCCCTTTAGGCCTGTGGCAGGCTGTTGGCCGGCTGTTTTGTTATGTTTTTTTTTCTTTTTTATTTCTTTATTTAATTTGATTTTTTTTTATTTCAATATTTTAAAATTATTTTTTTTTATTAATGTTAACTTTTATCTAACTTGTAAAAATAATTCTTGTATAAATAAACGTTTAGTAACTTGCATTAAATTAAAAAAATCTTTACAAAGAAATGAAAAATTTAGTATTTAATTATGAAATTAGTATATAATTTATCGATATAGTCAGTATTTAATTATTTCAAATATATAACTTTGTATAATAATATTATAATTTTAAATATTAGTTTTATTAGTATAATATTATAAGAATTAATAAAAAGACAAATTAATATTATAAAAAATCAAAAAAAAAAAAAAAAAATAATAAATAATAATAATAATGGGCCAAGCTGGCCCATTCCCTGTCATGGAATGGGCCGGCCTTGGCCGGTTAAGGCTGGCCCATTAAGGCCGGCTGGCCTTAAGGAGCCGGCCTTCACCGGCCTGTCCGGCCTTAACGGGCGGCCTTCACAGGCCGACCTGTTAGGCCGGTTGTCAAGCAGGCCTTTAAAAGGTACACCTTTAGACTGTCAAATGAGTTATAATGGGTCGGATTCAGCCAGTCTATTATGGATCATTCCTTTATTAAACTTGGTAGGCCAACCCTGACTCTATTTAATTACTTTTCACTTTTTATTATATATTTATTTGTAGGATATATTTTAATTTACGAAGCTCAAACTTTCATATAAATATAGGGAAATAATCATAATCATTCATATAAATAAATTCATTTAATAAGTAACGTAAATCTTTGGGGTTCCATTTATGAATTTATGGTCCTTTTTTATGTTTTATTTTAAGTTCTAACTACTTGACATGATTGTAAAATCAAGATTGTATTTAAAAGTCTTTAATTTTATACTATTCAAAGTTTGTTTGGTCCATCGTAAAGTTTAAATGAAGGACCAAAACGATTTTAGTGTAAAGTTTATACTATTCAACTCACCTTACACTTGTTTTCTGGGTTCCTATGCGTTATACACACGGTTCTTTTTGGGTCAATGGTCATAGGAGGATGTTTCTTCTTACAAAGATTACATACTTATAGTTTTCTCAAGACAAGAATAGTTGATTAAAACATGAAAGCTTCTTCTTCATCAATGTCGATTCTTCTCATTCTCTACTTTCTCTTTGTTTTCCCTTCATTCGCAGACCAAGACATGCACTCTGATACACTATCACAAGGACAGGAACTGAGTGATGGGCAGTTCTTAAGTTCACCAAACCGAAAATTCAGACTGCAGTTCTTCAGTACTGGCGCCTCCCACAACAGATACGTATGCGTTTTAACCACAACATATTACATGGTGTGGGTGGCTAATCGAAACAACCCCCTCACAGATACATCAGGGATCCTAATGATCGATGATGGCATGTTAAAAATATCCCACAGTGGAGGAAACCCGATTGTTTTGACTCCGAAAGTTAGGAGTACTAATGCAAGTGCTACTCTCTTGGATGATGGCAATTTTGTTTTCAGGGAAGTAAATTCAGATGGTTCAATCATTACAACATTTTGGCAAAGCTTTGATTTTCCAACACACACCCTTTTACCTGGGATGAAACTTGGGATCAATTTCAGGACAGGCCATCAATGGTCACTCACTTCTTGGATAAGCAAAGTTGTACCAGCCTCAGGACCGTTGACTCTAGGTGGAGACCCTAACGGCTCGAGCCAACTGATCATGTCGTGGCATGGGAATCCTTATTGGAGAAGCGGGCCGTTAGCAAATGGGAGTTTTGACTTTTTTCATGAGTTTGGTGAGTTTAACATCCTCGAGTTTAGCTACATCTCGAACGAGAACGAGAGTTACTTGACATATTCAGTTAAGGATAATAAGAGTTTTGTGGGACTCAGTTTATATATAGAGGGATTTATTTTTATTGAACGATTTCTCGAAGGAAGCACAAGCACTGGTATTAATCCTTGTCCCTGGCTTAAGTCATCATCTGCAGGATGTGTTCAGATGATGCCCGAGTGTAATAAGGGTAAGGATCATGTGTATAATGGAAGTCAGGTTTACGTTGGTGGTTATAGCTACACATTTGATGAGAATAACAACATGAGCATTTTCGATTGTGGTGTCGAGTGTGAGCAAAACTGCTCGTGTATTGCTTATGGATCCATATTTGACAATGGAACCGGGTGCCGAATCTGGACGAATGAGACGACGACCTTTGAGTCCTCAGTACATCAATATGCCAGTCAGTATTATGTTTTGCGTAGCCAAAACACAAATGTCACTATTTCTCAAAGAGGTATGGCTTGTCCTGATCTCTCTCTCTCTATATATATATATATCTCGTCTCACTCATTTCGCTTTCTCTTTCTATCTCCACCGCCAGGCCTGCAACCACCACCTCAGTCATCACTGCCCATCGGTCGCCACACCTCCTCCACATCCCTTTTTGGTAGATAATTTACCCACTCTTTATTTCAATTTTCTTTATAATTTATTTTTTTAACTATATCTTTATTGCATAAACAAGTTTTTAACTAGGTCTACTATTAGAGAATTTTGGGAGTTTTTGGTCTAACTAATATCATTGATTGCTACGTTAGTGATGCGAGATCAAATATGTATCACGTGAATAAAACAGATTACGATCCACGACAGACTAGTTAGCATGGTTCAAAGTATCGGTCGATACGGCGATATTATCGGCGATACGTAACTGGAACGGTGGGTGCCGATCCGATAAAAACGATAGATACTAATATCATCCGATAATTTAATGTATCGCCGATATTATCGGATATCGGCCGATAATATCGGCGATACAATTGATAATATCGGTCAAATCGGATATTATCGGCCGATACAATTGATAATATCGGCGATACTAAGATCAAAACCAAGGATTTACATTTTAAGCATTTTATTTAAATTATTTTAAGAAATTAATTATCCAAATTAACTAGTTAAATTAAGAGTTTACTCTAATTAAATAGTTTAATTAAGAGTAGCATTTGAGTGTATGTGTGTATGTGCCATGTATATAGGTAAGTGATGTATGTGTGTTTGTGTACTCTTTTGTGGTTGAAGTAGTAAAAACTTATGTTATTTATTAAATAGAAGTAATTTGTGTTATTTACATTTATCTATAATTTTTACTAATTTTTTTAGAATTTATGGAGCATCTATAATGATTTTGTATGGTATCGCCCGATAATATCCCGATATGCCGCGACCGATATGGAACAACACATGCCGATATTATCCCCGATACCGTGACTTTGAACCATGCTAGTTAGTGTTTTAATAAACTAGATAAACGTCATTTAGCTCTAATTAACATGGTATTTATAGCAAGCTCTGTTGGGCCATGGGCTCGTCTTAGTGGGCCGTCGGCTCAAGTCCAATTGTGGGGTTATGATCATAACATACTAATATTGCTCTTATATAAATTATTTTATTAAATTATGTGAAAACCCCTACTCATAAGTGGGACCCATCAGTTAGTTTGTTGAATTTTTTCTCATTTGCAATTTTTTATAATGACATTGTTATATTCTACAATAGTTGTCTGAGACGATCTAATTCGTTTTTCTAATGCAAAATAATAGCCCTGTGGGACAAAAAAAGGTTAACATTTGAGTGTTTATATATACAGCAAGAAAAAGATGGATATTGCCCATTACCTCAGCCGGTGGAGCACTCTTGACATTGAGTTTCATGTTGTTTTGTATACGAAGAAGGCTCAAAACTAAAGGTACGTTCTCGAATGAAGTCTAATAATTTGTTTGTTCGCTTTTGTATCAACTCAAATCTTTATTTCCGTATCTGCATCAGCAAAAATTGTGTTAGTAGACACAACAAGAACCCGAGAACAGTATAGCACGACGAATGACATAGAAACTGATATTAGGCAAGTACAATCATTTAGCTTCGAAATCATTGCGATGTCAACAAATAATTTCTCTGCTGCAAACAAGCTTGGAGAGGGTGGATTTGGGCCAGTTTATAAGGTGAAAAAACAGCTAAAAATGTGAATTTTTTTCTTACTTTAAAACTTACATAAGTTATATCAACATTTTGGCTATTTTCTCCAGGGAGAATTACCCGGTGGACAAGAAGTAGCCATTAAAAGACTTTCGAAAAGCTCGGGACAAGGCCTATTAGAGTTCAAAAACGAAATCCTATTAATAGCAAAACTCCAACACAATAATCTTGTTAAAATCTTAGGATGCTGCATTCAAGGGCAAGAAAAGATTCTAGTGTATGAGTATATGCCCAACAAAAGCTTAGATTTCTTCATTTTTGGTATACATTTTCTACACTATTTTGTTCCCAAATTTGCTGTTATTCATAGTAATTAGCACTTATATGTTGTTTTGTGAATAGATCCCTCCAAAAGAGATATTTTTAAGTGGATCGATCGAAGAAACGTTATAGAAGGAATTGCTCAAGGATTAGTATACCTCCACAAGCATTCGAGGTTGAGAGTGATCCACAGAGACCTAAAAGCTAGCAACATTTTGCTTGATCAGAATATGAACCCGAAAATCTCAGACTTTGGCATGGCAAGGATCTTCGGAATGCAACAATCTGAAGCAAACACGAACAGAATCGTGGGAACATAGTAAGAAATCAAACAACCTTATTTCATGCAAAAAATCTTATGTTACTATTCTTAAACAATCTTCGATAATCACTTACAGTGGCTATATGTCTCCGGAATATGCCATAAAAGGCGTTGTCTCAATGAAAACCGACGTTTTCAGCTTTGGAGTTTTGGTGCTTGAAATCGTGAGTGGCAAGAAAAACCGCGGCGGCTATGATCCGGAGCGCCCACTCAACCTTATTGGCTTTGTGAGTTTACTCAACTTATCATCGAAAATATTGATTCATTTCTAAAAATTATTTCTCGGGATAGTTAAGTGTATATCGCCCTCACGTCTTGTGTAATTACCATGAGCCTCCTTACATATTGTAATATATTTTTGCTCGGAGGTGAGTTAGGGGTGGCATTGGGTGGGTCGGACACAGACCCGGACCCAAAACTTTTGGTGTGGGTCTAGATCCAAAGTTTTGAGTTAGACTTGGACCCAGACCCGAGTCTCGCGATTGGGTATCACACAAACCCAATCGTGTGGGTTAGGGTCCGGTCCAGACCCAGCTGGATCCAATTCCTTTTTTTTCATTTTTGTATTTTTTTTATTATTCGATGCTTCAAAAAATTTAAAATATAAAATTTTTATATTTGCACATGACATTCTTAATTATAAAATTATATGCTCGAAAATCAAATTAGTTGATATTGCATTCAAATTCTTTTTTTATGTATTAATAGTGCATTAATAATTTATTTGCAACTCATAATCGAATCCAAAAGTTACCATAAAAACATACATTAAATATTTAATTCAAAAAAGTATAAAATAAAATAAATTGGTGTAACCAAAAAAATAAGAAAATAAATATTATAAAAAATATCAACTTTTATTTGAAAAAAAGTCATTGGGTCTAAAGCCAATATTATTATTGGGTTTGGGTTTGGGTTCTCAAACTCTTGTTTGTTTATGTTTTTGAGTAATAATTTTAATTTTTTTTTAGAATTGCGTACTATCAAAATTCGTGTGAGAATTATAGGTGTTTGTTTATGTTTTTAAAAATATATTGAAAGTTGTGCAATGTGTCAAATCAATATTAATGATAGGTTGATTTATGATATGTAAAATGATTATTTTAGTTGTTTATATAATGATTATGTGAATTAAAAATAATGAAATATAAATTAAAAAGTTGTAAAGTATGAAAGAGCAAGAGAAATAAATATTATAATTAATGATTTGATTGGTGAATGTGTGACATGACCTATATATGATTGATAGGTAAGTATATAGTGAATTGAAAAGGTAGAGTTGAGAAAATGCTAAATTTGGATGAAAATTTGGTGTGTTATGTTTATTTTGAATTTGAGATTTAAAAACTTGAAAATGGAATTTGAAAACACAAACAAACAAAGCCGAAGTATTTTTCATGGTGTTGATGTCTCTATATCACACAGACCCAATCGTGTGGGTTAGGGTCCGGTTTGAACCCAACTGGATCCAATTTCTTTTTCTTTTCTTTTCATTTTTGTATTTTTCTTATCCAATTTGTATTATTCGATGCTTCAAAAAATTTAAAATATAATTTTTTTATATTTGTACATGACATTCTTAATTATAAAATGAGTTTATATTGCATTCAAAAAAATATTTAATATATTAATAATGCATTAATAATTTATTTGAAACTCATAATTGAATCCAAAGCTTATCATAAAAACAAACATTAAATATTTAATTCAAAAAAGTACAAAATAAAATAAATTGGTGTAAGCAAAAAATTAAGAAAATAAATATTATAAAAAATATCAACTTTTATCTGAAAAGAAGTCATTGGGTCTAACCCATATTATTATTGAGTTCGGGTTTGAGTTGGCTCCTCACCCACCCAATGCCACTAGGGATGGCAATGGTTCCGGGTTGGACCCAGAACCACCCCGTCGGTTCCGGTTCACCAACCGCTAAACGGCTCCGGTTCCGATTCTGGGTCCAACTAAACGTTTCTTGGGCGTTTCGGTTCTGGGTCCAAACCGAAACCGCCTTATTTTTTATTTTTTTATATTGAGATTAATGTTGGATATTTCACTAAACATTAAGATCATTCAACCAACCAAAATCAATTGAAAATGTTTGTTAGGCTATTTCATTGCAAAGGAAATTGAATATCAAGTCCTCAAATTTTATGAATTTTAAGTCGATTGTTTCAAGTATAATTATCCCTCAATCTTTTATTAAATTAAAATATGTACCAATATATTGGATTAGATTTCGTCTCACTTTAATGAAATTGATTTACATAATACATAGGTCAAATTAACACATATCCTAAAGCAAACAAAACATAAAACATACATTCATTTGATTTATTGTAAAATCACCAAAGTTTTATGCTATTATGTAAAACTATTACATTGTTTTGCAAGACTAGTGTGTTGTAAATGAAATACAAAACCGTCTTAATTTTCGTACTTTTATTTTGATGCGAAAGATGTAAGGAAATTATGTGCTATGTTTGCATTTAGACATTTTTTGTTGTTATTTTCATTTTTAGCTAATTTTGTAAAGTTAACATAATTTTGTAGACACTATAAAAGTTCTTAATTTAAATATTTTGTTCCATGGAATATCAATATAGTTTAGTTTGATTGCATTTACTATCATTTTGGTACTTTGTGTTCATGTAATAATGATATTTATGTAAATTATTTTCTTATATAAATTCAATTTAGATGAGTAATAGGCTAAGTAAATAACATTAAAGAAGGCAAAAAAGAATTTTACATGCGTATTCAGGTACCCGCGGGTTGGACCTGGCGGTTCCGATTCCATAATAGTGGAACCGGTTCCGGGTCCTAAAATATTTGGCGGTTCCGGTTCCATCGGTTCCGAACCCGGAACTGCCCCGTTGCCATCCCTAAATGGCATCCCTAGGTGAAGTATGGTTATTTCTCAAACTCGAAGTATTTTTCAGGGTGTCTATGTATACAATTTACTCTTAGCTCTTAGACAACTAACTACCTTACTACTATGTCAGGCATGGAAATTGTGGATCGAAGGAAGAGCCCTCGAGCTTATGGATACAACGTTGGATTGTACAAACCATGAAAACGAAGTGATTAGGACTATAAATATTGGATTATTGTGTGTTCAAGATTGTGCAGCAGATAGGCCTGCCATGGTAGATGTAGTTTCCATGCTAACAAATGAGCTTTTGCAATTGCCACCACCAAAAAGACCTGCATTCTTCATCGAGACGAGCCCTCCACAACCAAAGAATGAAGTCGATTTGGAGAAGAATTGCACGAATGAATTGTCGATTTCACTTATGGAAGCTAGATGAAGGGCATTTATCGATGCTAGATGCAATTTTTCAAGTACATATATAGTCACAATGATCAGCGCACTGGGATCTTCTATCCCACAATGGTGTACCACAATACTGTCACATTTCAATTTATTTGAATTATTATTTATAATTATTTTTAAATGAACAATTGTAAATTCACAATGATGTGATAATATCGGTGTATCACATCAATAACTGATGTATTGTGGATCTGTGATAGTTATAATACTGTTTCTTTCTAATAGTATGCCTTATGCAGAAGTAGGATAAATAACTTGTTACTATGTCATAAAGTCAAGTCGATTTGATCGTTAAACTAATATCATATTTTTTGGGCCGGATTGCCGAAAAAAATATGATGAAAACTAGTTCTGTGGCCAAATCGGCCCACGAGCTAAAATTGACCGGGCCAATTTGGCCCACAGGCCTTAAGGGGCCTCCTCCTTAAGGCTTTTTAAGCAGGCCTGTTTAGGCCCAGTGTGTACGGGACTATATCACTGCTGTTCGGGTTGTTTTATCCAAAATAAAAATATTGTCATCATCTTCACTGTCATCTTTCACTCGAGCTCATAGCAGAGTCCAACAATGGCCCTCTCAACGGCGAAATCTACAGAACTGCCACCACACTCATGTCGGCATTCTCATTCCCCCGCCATAAACGGTCACATTTCTCACTCAACTTCTTCAAACCCTTTTCTTTGTCTATCAATTCCACCAGAATACCGAAAACGCCCTCCAGAAACCACATTTACCCTCCACGTCCTCTTCCAACACGTCGTCTTCTTGTTGGATCAAAAAATGGCCTTCTAATCGCCCTCCCTCAACCCCACCTCCTAAACCCAGTTCGAGAAAAATTGAACCGAAAATTGAATCCAATGGAGCTGGTACGACTGCAATTGATCGAATTGTGCTTCGATTAAGGAACTTAGGCTTGGGTTCTGATGATGAAGATGAGAAAGGAGAGGAAAATGGGGAATTATAGTTAGGGTTGAGAAATTCTGATTTGAAATCGGATGATTCGAGTGAGAAATTGGGGGATTTGTTGAAGAGAGATTGGGTTACCCCAATTTCTAGATTTGGGTTGTATTACAGTTCCAAGGTCGAGATTTTGGAAGAATTTATAGAGACTTGTAGTTTTTGCTAAAATGACGAAAAGAGCCGATGTTTGACCCCTAATTCGAGCTCATTCCGTTGGTTTTCAAATGAAAAGTTGAAGATAGAGACAAAATATGTATAAAAACGGAACTTTTAGAACTATGTTTGTTGAGTCGAATAAAGGGCAAAGTGCATTTCACCCTCAAAAAATTTGGATTTTGCACTTTCCTCCCTAAAAACATAAAAAAGAGACATTACCCCCTAAAAATTTGATATATGCATCACTTTACCCCAATTACTATTTTTCGGCCAAATTGTGATCGGAAATCATTTAAATGATTTTTCCGTCAAAAACATTACCATCATTACTATTTTTTTGTGATTCTCTCACATGCATGAATTTGAGCCAAAATCGTAGTGCCTCTCTAACGTATCATCTTAGAGCTGCAAAATTCTCCCCATAATATCATCTTGCATATAAACAATGGTAGAAAAAGCTTATCAGAATAGGAACTCACATCAAATGCATGATGAGATCATGGTGAGTATTTTGCAACCCTAAGATGATATATTAGAGAAGCACAATGATTGTGGGCCAAATCCGGATATGCGAAAGAATCACGGATAAATGGTAAAGACGATAATGTTCTTGACGGAAAAATCATTTCAATGATTTTCGATTAAATTTAGCCGAAAAATAGTAATTGGGGCAATGCATATATCAAATTTTTAAGGGGCAATGTCTCTTTTTTGTGTTTTTAGGGGGGAAAATGCAAAATTCAAATTTTTTGAGGGGGTGAAGTGCACTTTGCCCTCGAATAAATGAAGGACCAAAACGATTTTAGTGTAAAGTGTAATATAGCCCATCCATCTTCTCCATGTCAATTCACCTTATCATCTGTTTTCTACGTGGTGGGTTCCTATGCGTTATACACACGGTTCTTTTTGGGTCAATGTTCATACGAGGATGTTTCTCCTTACAAAGATTACATACTTTTTGTTTTCTCAATACAAGAATAAGTTCTAAATCATGCAAGCTTCTTCTTCATCAATGTCGATTCTTCTCATTCTCTACTTTCTCTTTGTTTTCCCTTCATTCGCAGACCAAGACATGCACTCTGATACACTATCACAAGGACAGGAGCTGAGGGATTGGCAGTTCTTAAGTTCACCTAACCAAAAATTCAGACTGCAGTTCTTCAGTCCTCGCACGTCCCGCAATAGATACATAGGCGTTTTAACTACCCCATTTAATCAAGATTCATATTCCTTGGTGTGGGTGGCCAATCGAAACAACCCCCTCCAAGATGCATCAGGGGTTCTAATGATCGATGATGACACATTAAAAATATCCCACAGTGGAGAAAACCCGATTGTTTTGTGTACTCTGGAATTTAGGAGTACTAATGCAAGTGCTACTCTCTTGGATGATGGCAATTTTGTTTTCAGGGAAGTAAATTCAGATGGTTCAATCATTACAACATTTTGGCAAAGCTTTGATTTTCCAACACACACCCTTTTACCTGGGATGAAACTTGGGATCAATTTCAAGACAGGCCACAAATGGTCACTCACTTCTTGGATAAGCGACGACGTACCAGCCTCAGGATCGCTGACTCTAGGCGGAGACCCAAACGGCTCGAGCCAACTGATCATGTCGTGGCAGGGGAATCCTTATTGGAGAAGTGAGCCATTGCAAAATGGGAATTTTGACAGTTTAAGTTATTTATGTGGGACTGTTTACTTTAACATCCTCGAGTTTAGCTACATCTCAAACGAGAATGAGAGTTACTTGACATATTCAGTAAAGGTTAATCTGAGTTTTGTGAGACTTAGTATAAATAAAGATGGATCGTTTTCTGTTGACGATTTCGGTGGTTATAATCCCTGTCCCTGTCCCTGGCTTAAGGCATTATCTGCAGGATGTGTTCAGATGATGCCCGAGTGTAATAAGGGTAAAAATCATGAGCTTAATGGAAGTCGGGTTTCCATTAGTGGTTATAGCTACACGTTTGATGAGAATTACAACATGAGCATTTTCGATTGTGGTGTCAAGTGTGAGCAAAACTGCTCGTGTATTGCTTACGCATCCTTACTTGACGATGGAACCTTTGAGTCCTCAGAATCGCAATATGTCAGTCAGTTTTATGTTTTGCGTAGCCAAAACACAAATGTCACTATTTCTCAAAGAGGTATGGCTTGTCCTGATCTCTCTCTCTATACATATATATCTTCTCACTCATTTCGCTTTCTCTCTCCCGCTCCGCCGCCAGGTCAGCCACCACCTCCGTCGTCACTCCTCCGTGCCCACACCTCCTCCGCCACAGCCCTTTTTGGTAGATAATTTACCCTCTTTTTATTTCGATTTTGTTTATAATTTGTGTTTTTTAACTATCTTTATTTGTATAAACAAGTTTTTAACTATTAGAGAATTTTGTGAGTTTTTGGTCTGAATAATATCATCCATTGCTACATTAGTGATGCAAGATCAAATATGTATTACGTGAATAACACGTGGAGATGAATTTGATACGACCCACCACTAATGTTTTAATGGATTGGGGCTACGCTCAGTAACTTCGAACTGTCTATGTACCTACTTTTACATGATCAATCCTCTTCGTTGACATTATTGTATATCTCGATCTGAATATTAAGTACTTCTAGTTTTTAGAGTGTAAATTAGATAAACATTATTTAGCTCTGCATTAACATGGTACTTATAGCCAGCTCCGTTGGGCCATGAGCTCGTCTTAGTGGGCCGTCAGCTCGGGTACAACTGTGCGGCCATGTTCATAACATATTAATATTGCTCTTATATAAATTATTTTATCAAATTATGTGACAACCCCAGCTCATAAGTGGGACCCATCAGTTAGATTGTTGAATTTTTTTTCATTTGCAATTTTTTATAATGACATTGTTATATTCTAATGCAAAATAGTAGCTAGCAGAATGCATTGTTTTGTCGTCTTACTCACAGATCCTCACCGTGGGACAAAAAAATGTCAACATTTGAGTGTTCATATATATATATATATATATATATACACACAGCAAGAAAGAGATGGATATTGCCCGTTACCTCAGCCTGTGGAGCACTGTTGACATTGAGTTTCATGTTGTTTTGTATACTAAGAAGACTGAAAACTAAAGGTGCGTACTCGATTGATGTCTAATAATTCAATATTTGTTCGCCTTTGAATCAACTCAAATCTTTGTTTCTGTATCTGCATCAGCAAGAACCCGAGAAAAATTTAGCACAATGAATGACATAGAAACTGATATTAGGCAAGTACATTTATTTAGCTTCGAGATCATTGCAACTGCAACGAATAATTTCTCTGTTGCAAACAAGCTTGGAGAGGGTGGATTTGGACCAGTTTATAAGGTGAAAAAACTGCTAAAAATGTGAATTTTTCACATTTTTCTTACTTTATAACTTACATAAGTTGTATCAACAATTTTGGCTATTTTCTCCAGGGAGAATTTCCCGGTGGACAAGACGTAGCCGTTAAAAGACTTTCGAGAAGCTCGGGACAAGGGCTATTAGAGTTCAAAAATGAAATCCTATTAATAGCAAAACTCCAACACAGTAATCTTGTTAAAATCTTAGGATGTTGCATTCAAGGGAAAGAAAAGATTTTAGTGTATGAGTATATGCCCAACAAAAGCTTAGACTTCTTCATTTTTGGTATACATTTTTTAAAATTGGCAACTACATTTTGTTTCAAATTTGCTATTATTCATAGTAATTAGCACTTATATGTTGTTTTATGAACAGATCCCACCAAAAGAGAGATTTTAAAGTGGATCGATCGAAGAAACGTTATTGAAGGAATTGCTCAAGGATTAGTATACCTCCACAAGCATTCGAGGTTGAGAGTGATCCACCGGGACCTAAAAGCTAGCAACATTTTGCTTGATCAGAATATGAACCCGAAAATCTCAGACTTTGGCACATGGCCAGGATCTTCGGAAAGCAACAATCTGAAGCAAACACGAACAGAATCGTGGGAACATAGTAAGAAATCAGACAACCTTATTTCATGCAAAAAACGAAACATCTTCTTATTATTATCATGAGCCTTCTTATGTTTTGCAAATTACCAAGATACCCGATGTCGGATACTGACGACACGGAAATAAGGGTGGCGGGTTAAAAATGTAACATTTTTACCCTGTTTCTACTAATAGCCAAAGGGGTGAAATTGTAATATATTTTTGATCGGAGGTGAGTTTGGGGTGTCATTGGGTGGGTCGGGCACATACTGGGACCCTAAACTTTTTGTGGAAGTTTAAGACCCAAAGTTTTTGGTTAGACTTGACCCAGAACCGAGTCTCGCGATCGGGTATCACACAGGCCCAATCGTGTTGGTTAGGGTCCGGTCTGGACCCAACTGGATCCAATTCCTTTTTTTTCTTTTCATTTTTGTATTTCTTTTATCCAATTTGTATTATTTCAATGCTTCAAAAAATTTAAAATACAAAAATATTTATTTGCAGTTGACATTCTTAAATGTAAACTTATATATTCGAAAATCAAATGAGCTTTTATTGCATTCACAAAAATATTTATTATGTGAATTAACAATTTATTTGAAACTCATAATTGAATCTAAAGTTTATCATAAAAACAAAAATTAAGTATTTAATTCAAAAAAGTAAAAAATAAAATAAGTTGGTGTAAGCAAAAAAATAGGAAAATAAATATTATTAAAAAGAGGGAAAAATGCAAAAACAACCCATGTGAAATATTTTATTAGCTAAAAACACCCTATGAAATAAATATAGCCTACAAAATCCTTGTGAAATTTTTTAGTTGCACATTTTTAGTTGCAAGAATTCCCCTCTATTAATTTGGTGAAGTACACTCGCCCCATGTGCAATTTTCAATGATTATTAACCATTAAGTTCTTCATATCTTATACTTGTATGCTTAATTTTTCACTCATTTTTACACAAAAAACATGTTAATGCTTCTTTTATTTATTTTTCTTTATAACAAAAATATTATGGACTAAAATTAATTAATTATTGATTATTTTTTATGGTAGAATTGCTCTACACTTCAAGTAAATTGGTCGAAATCTTGTTATTTTCAAATAAGTTATCAAACCCTAATCATACAAAAAGGAGGAGATTAAATCAAATTTCTCACAAAATTATAAAATTTTTATTAAGAAGGATTTTAGAAAATCATAAATATAACAACGATTTTAATAGTTTTAACAAAAACAAAAATATTTTGTTTTTTTCGATATTTTCAAGCGACAAGTCTAATTTTGCAATTAAAAAATAAATATATGAACACACTTTATGTTATTTAAATTTGATACATTTTGATATGCTATTTTCTTCTAAAATTTGAAGGAATATATAAAACCCTAAACTCTTTTCTCTCTATTACACATGAAAGTCAAGTAAATAAAATATAATATTTTACTTGATTAAGTATGAAAGTTATAACGGGTATATTAAGAAAAATTTAATGGTCTTAAAGTAAATAGAAAGAAATGGAAAGACTGCAATTTCAAAATTATATTACACATGGGGTTTTCAAGGGGTTTTCAGGCTGTATTTTATTACATGGGTTTTCAGCCAATAAAATATTTCACAAGTGTGTTTTTTTGGATTTCACCCTAAAAATATCAACTTTTATTTGAAAAAAAGTCATATGTCATTTGTTCTTCTCCCCCTAACCCTCCTTAGTTTTTCCACCGTGCGCCTTGCACAAATTAGCCCTTTTAATAAGTATTTGTCAGTCGTTAGGCCTCTATAAGGAAGGCATAGAAAAGGCTTAAATCCCTACTCCCATAGGGAAGCGGAAATCAATCTCCGAACTGGAATTCCTCGAAAGAAAAAGATTATTTTATCCGCTCGAAGGCTTGCGGACTCTTCTCATACCACTTCCTGTAATTGTTCTTTTGAAAAAGTTTAAGAAAGAGTCTTGGGCGCATTACATTAGGTAACTCTTCCATTAGTCACTTTCTCGCCTTAGGGATAGTTAAGAGGGAAACTGCACTTTAATGAAGGCAGATAGGGACTTTAACTGGGTCTAAACCCAATATTATTATTGGGTTTGGGTCTGCGTTCTCAAACTCGAAGTATTTTTTTTGGGGTGTCTATATACATAATTTACTCTTTATTCTTAGACAACTAACTACCTTAATATGATGTTAGGCATGGGAACTGTGGAACGAAGGAAGAGCCCTCGAGCTTATGGATACAACGTTAGATTGTACAAACCATGAAAACGAAGTAACGAGGACTATAAATATTGGATTATTGTGTGTTCAAGACTGTGCAGCAGATAGGCCTGCCATGGTAGATGTAGTTTCCATGCTAACAAATGAGTACTTGCAATTGCCACCACCAAAAAGACCTGCATTCTTCATCGAGACGAGCCCTCCACAACCAAAGAATGAACCCGATATGGAGAAGACTTGCACGAATAAATTGTTGATTTCACTTATGGAAGCTAGATGAACTCTTTGTTTTTTACTTTTAACTTTGAAAAGACAGTATTTTTTAGGGACAAATTAAATTTAAGTTTAGTTACATTAAGGTTCGGTCTTGTGTGGATAAAAAACATAGACAATTACTAAATTCGGACAATCAGAGACATTAGTTACGGGTAAAGGTGTCAAATGAATTATAATGGGTCGGATTCAGCCAGTCTATTATGGATCATTCCTTTATTAAACTTGGTAGGCCAACCCTGACTCTATTTAATTACTTTTCACTTTTTATTATATATTTATTTGTAGGATATGTTTTAATTTACGAAGCTCAAACTTTCATATAAATATAGGAAAATAATCATAAGCATTTATACAAATAAATTCATTTAATAAGTAACGTAAATCTTTGGGTTCCATTTATGAATTTATGGTCCTTTTTTATGTTTTATTTTAAGTTCTAACTACTTGACATGATTGTAAAATCAAGATTGTATTTAAAAGTCTTAAATTTTATACTATTCAAAGTTTGTTTGGTCCATCGTAATTCGTAAGAATTCAATTATATAATAATTATCAACCTAATATAATTTCAAAATTTCTGACTATGGGAGGGAGTATTTATGGATGCAACTAAATTATATAATTGATTTGATTATGTGGTACCCAATTTATGAATTTTTAGTAAGAAAATATACCATCAAGAAACGACCCAAACTCCAACACCAAACCACACGCACAAACAAGAGATATTAAATACAAATTATATATATATATATATATATATATATATATCTAATGAGATAAAACAAAAGTGAACAAAAAACAAAGGGAGACTTGAAAGCTTTATCGAAGACATTATCAAGCCCTGCAGGTCCGACAACTTAGAATACACCTTCTCCACCCGTCATCCCACTATTTCAAATCCCTATTTTCTCTCAAGGAAATTGCAATATTTCTTAAAAAATTAATATTATTTAATTATATTAAAAAAAAAAATTATGCACGCGAATACCGGTTGCAGGTGGACTAAAAATGGTACTTTTAGAACTACGTTTGTGGAGTCGGATAAATGAAGGACCAAAACGATATTAGTGTAAAGTTTAACACAGCCCATCCATCTTCTCCATGTCAATTCACCTTATCATCTGTTTTCTACGTGGTGGGGTTCCTATGCGTTATACACACACGGCTCTTTTTGGGTAATGGTCATACGAGGATGTTTCTTCTTACAAAGATTTCATACTTTTTGTCTCCTCAATACAAGATCTAAATCATGCAAGCTTCTTCTTCATCAATGTCGATTCTTTTCATTCTCTACTTTCTCTTTGTTTTCCCTTCATTCGCAGACGAAGACATGCACTCTGATACACTATCACAAGGACAGGAGCTGAGGGATTGGCAGTTCTTAAGTTCACCTAACCAAAAATTCAGACTGCAGTTCTTCAGTCCTGACACGTCCAGCAACAGATACGTAGGCGTTTTAACTGCCCCATTTTATATAAATCCATCTTACGTGGTGTGGGTGGCCAATCGAAACAACCCCATCACGGATAACATCAGGGGTTCTAATGATCGATGAAGGCACATTAAAAATATCCCACAGTGGAGGAAACCCGATTGTTTTGTGTACTCTGAAATTTAGGAGTAGTAATGCAAGTGCTACTCTCTTGGATGATGGCAATTTTGTTTTTAGGGAAGTAAATTCAATCATTACAACATTTTGGCAAAGCTTTGATTTTCCAACACACACCCTTTTACCTGGGATGAAACTTGGGATCAATTTCAGGACAGGCCATAAATGGTCACTCACTTCTTGGATAAGTGAAGACGTACCAGCCCTAGGATCGTTGACTCTAGGCGGAGACCCTAACGGCTCGAGCCAACTGATCATGTGGTGGCAGGGGAATCCTTATTGGAGAAGCCGGCTGTTGGAAAATGGGAGTTTTGACTTTTTCCATAAGTTATTAGATGACGTTAACTTCCTCGAGTTTAGCTATATCTCGAACGAGAATGAGAGTTACTTGACATATTCAGTTAAGGATAATTCGAGTTTTGTGAGCCTGCGTTTAGATATGGATGGAGGTATTTATATTGAACGACTTCTCGAAGGAGCCATTGGTTATGATCCTTGTCCCTGGCTTGATTCATCATCTGCAGGATGTGTTCAGATGATGGCCGAGTGTAATAAGGGTAAAAATCATGAGCCTGGTGGAAGTCAGGTTTCCATTAGTGGTTATAGCTACACATTTGATGGGAATTACAACATGAGCATTTTCGATTGTGGTGTCAAGTGTGAGCAAAACTGCTTGTGTATTGGTTATGCATCCTTATTTAACAATGGAACCGGGTGCCAAATCTGGACGAATGAGACGACCTCTGAGTCAGAATCGCAATTTGCCAGTCAGTTTTATGTTTTGCGTAGCCAAAACACAAATGTTACTATCTCTCAAAGAGGTATGGCTTGTCCTGATCTCTCTCTCTCTATATATATATATAATCACCACGCTGGGTTGTGCGAGGTTTAAAAGAAATAGGGAATCTTTTTGAATAAGCGTTTTTTAATCGTTTTACGACTATTAAATGATGACAAGGTGTTTTAAATTGAATTTGATAAGCTATTGTATCAAAAACAACTTTTGGAAATAATTGTAAAAAGTTATTTCCTAATAAGATATCAGTCCCTGTATTATAAAAATAGAAAGGTGGACATTTTATTAAATATGTTCCAAGAATTATAATGGGAAATTCTATTCCTTGTTCTATTTCAATAATATTAGTAGAAATATCTTTCCCTTTAATAGGCTTAAGATTTTGATGATATTGTTTAGGGAAGCAATTTGGATTACATAAACAAGCTCCCAATCCACTATCTATATAAGCTGCGAAATATTCAGCTTTATAATCTTTATAGGTTATTCCAATAGGAATATATATACTAAATGGACTTGTCATTTAGGTATATAGATTAATTTATTATTATAAGTTATCTTTATTCCATATTCAGTCATTGAATAAGGTTTTACACTATCTAAAAATGTAATTCCTAACATAATTTCTAAAGTATCATTCATTTTTTCTTTTTCTAGTAATAATCTAAGATTAATGGTTTGATCTCCAAATTTTAATATAGTCTCAACTACTTCATCAATTTCATGGGTTTCTCCATTAAAATTAATATATTGATATGGGTTCTCTAATTTATATCTTTGTAAATTATTACATAAACTATGACTTATGTAATTTCCATTTGCTCCTGTATCTATTAGTATATTGATTGGTTTAAAACTTATTCCATCAAAATATTCGCCTCTTATTGTGTAATTCTTAAGAGGGGTATCTTTTAGAATTAGATTAGAATATCTTTCACTCATCGAATGTCTAGATTTATCTATGGGTTTACTAAAAACATTATTATTTGAGAAACTTAATCTAGCTAAGCTTTTATCTGTAGTTAATAATGGCTTATCACGTCTTAAATCAAGGTTTAAAGGCGTTTCTTCTATTTCTTGAATCTGTGGTAAAGATGGTTTTTGAATATAGCTAATATTATTAAATAAATCAGGAAATTCTATTGTATCCTTCATAGAAAAACAATCAGAATGATGTGTGTTAGAAATAGCATAAGATTTTGTATATGTAATAGAATAAGGTCTATTATGTTGGTAAAAGAAATCTTTTCTTTTAAAGTCTTGTATTAGACTTAAGGTTTTGTCGAAATCCTTGTCTTCTAAGTGATAAGAAATCTTTGGATAAATATTAAATTTTAATTTTTTATATTGTAAGTTTCCTCGTAATATTCCTAAACAGGCTTCTTCTCTATTTCTTATTCTATTATCCATTATAGCTAAATCTATTGGAGTGTCTATTCCTTCTTTAAATGTTGATTTTATTATAATCTGTATTGCTCCTATATGTACCCATCCTAATTTTTCTCTTATATCGGGTTTTATTTTTATTAATTTTTGTTGTAAATCTTTTTTGGATAGTAAAGAGATCATTACTTTATTGGAGGTTAATGACACTTCTAAAGCTCTCTCATTTATACTTAATCCATAAAACAAGTGATGCTTTCTAGGTTTTATTCCTATCTTTTCTAATAAAGGTACTCTAAATCCAGAATAATTTGTTAGAGAAAAATTCTCTTCTTGTATCTTTTGTAATTTTTTCCTATCTATTAGAATTTCTTGTTGGTATTCTCCTTTATTTTCGGCTGAAATATCTATTATATCTTGATTACTAGTTTCGGTTATTTCATTCATTTCCACTGGAACTAGTGTACTCAGTTTCGGTTAAAATAAAAATACTTTCATCTGTAGTTAATTCTTCAAATTCATTAATCTGTATAAATTCACCTTGATCTATCAACTCATCATCAACTTCAAATATTTTCTTATTTTTCTCTTGCCTTTTTGGGCATTTATCTGCATAATGTCCTATTTCCTTGCAATAAAAACATCTACATTCTTTAGCTTTTTTATATTTTCTTTTATAAAAAGGTTGTTTAGACTTTTTATATTTTTGTTTTTTATAGAAAGTTGATTTTCTTCTTTTAAAGTATTTTCTTTTAAAATGTTTTCTCTTTTTATATTTACGTTTTATCTTTCCATAATAATAACTACTATCACACCCTATTAATAATGGCATACTTGGCTTATCACAACATAAAGTGACTCGTTTTCTTAATCCTTTTGTAGCTTTAGCTAAAATAGCATTTGAACACCATTCGCTCATTTTATCTTTTACATGACTTATTCTTTTTCCTAGAGTATCTGTTATATCAGGATTATAAGTTTCTATTAATTTCTGTCCCCAGGGGTCAGGAATCTTAGAAAAGAATAAGCTTAAGAAGTATCCTGTATCATTTGTTTTGTTATAAATATGGTAATAGTAATCTTGAAAAACACAAATATATCTTTCTATTTCACATATATCACATAATTGTAGCCTCATTAAAGCGATTTTATATTTTTCAATTGTTTGGGAATTTTTGTAAATATTCCCTTCTCCACAAAATTCCAGCTTTATCGTTTCTACTGCTCGAGTTATTATGTTAGATATATTTTCATCTGTTCCGATTGTAATATTAGTTACTTCAGGCGTAAGATTTTGCCAGTATCTTAAAACACTGTTTAATAAACTTCTTTCTATGAAATGTTTTGTGGTTTCTATATCCATTTTATTTATAGTAACAACAATTCTTAAAGCAGTTTCCCACTTATCTATGGCTTTTTCTGTATTATTTATGCAGTCTAAGTCTAGATATATACCGAAAGGATTTATAGGTTCTCCTCTCATTTTATCAAAGGGAGTATATTTATCATTAATTTGAGTAGTAGAGCTTACTCCTGCATATCCTCTAGGAGGTTTATTAAAAATTTCTTCTTTAGGTGGATTATTGCTAGTGCTAGGAATATCAGTTATGTTGGGATTAGGATTTATATCTGATTTTATTTCCATTCCATTTCCTTTTAAGTTTATAAATCTGTTTTCTTTATTTAGATCTAAATCTCTCATTTTTATCATTATATCAGAATCAGAATAGTCTTCTTCACTAACACTCATTTTTGCTAGGAATATTCTAATTTATTTAAACGGTCTAATATTACTTTCATAGCCCTATCATGAGAATTAGATGTTTCTCTTTTTGTTGACCTATCTTTAGGTTCAATGTCTTTTAATTTTTCTTTAGCTTTTTCTTGCTTGATATCTGTCTGGATAATTGTTCTTAATAAAGTAGATATTTTATCTAACTCGTTTATTATTTGTTCTCCATAATAAATCATTGTCTTTTGTAACTCTTGCATATCTTTATCTATTTTTAAAGGATGTTCTCCTTCAGAAATAATATTATATTTATTCATTTTAATCAGAATTATAATGCCAATCTTCATCATCTATTAAATAATCCTCTATTGTTTCTTCAGTTAATAAATTTATTATATCATCTTCTAGAAAGATTTCATGACATTCTAAATTTTCTAGATTATCAGTATTTATGATTGGTAAAATATCATTATATTCATTAAAATTATCGGTTATGGCTCTGATACCATTTTGAGCCCGCAGCGGAAAATTTTCAAAAAACTCTATTATTTGCATTATTTCAAGGAAATCTACTATACTATAAAAGAAACTATCTTCACGAATAAGAATAATCAGACAATCATTTTGATTATAATTATTAAATTCAAAATAAAAATATCGATTATTAAAAATAAGATAAAATATCATTTTGATTATCCTGATAATTTATTTAATTCTTTATTGATATTTGCTAAAGAATCTTTTAGACATACTTCTAGATGAAAGTTAATGCTATCTTTATATTTAGGATGTAAATATGGATATTCAGAACTCTGTTTTAAATTCTTCCAGTAAGAAATACTTTTAAGAATATCATATCTTTTTTGTTGATATTTTTTAATCATATTAGGATTATCATATTTTTGTGCATAATATGGGTCTAAGTGTGGATTAGGAGATCCTATTCTTCCATTATATCTATGATGTATAGGTTGAAGATAATAAACAGGACAAAATAAATTATGAAGATAAATATTCATCATTTTTAAATTTTTGCATCTACTAAGAACAGAAAAACAAGGGTCCAACACGCTTCCATACCTTAAAATTGTTTTGACCGAACAAATCACCGGGTCGCACCTTGGAACTTTTACCGAGCGTTTCAGCCCCAACCTGCCTTTTGTGGAAACAGGTAACTTTCCTAAGGCTCCTTCAGCAATTGCCAGCACAGCCGAAGTTCGTTTTCTACTCAACGGCGTAGAATTTTAAGTGTATATAGGCAGTATAGACTCACTTGATTTTATATTCTTAGCAGTATGCAAAATATGGGAATATTAAAACATAATAACTTTTATTTCTGGAATATAATCTTAATATGGAGAGTATTTTACATTGATGAAGACCTCTCAACCACTCTTCTTACTAGCTCTGATTATTATTACAAACTCTAAGACTTTTTCTAACCTCTTGCCCTTGTTCCTAACCTGCATCTTGCTTATATAGAAAAACAAACCGCCTTACTATTTTACAACAGTATAAATATCTTAAACAGTATAAAAATCTTCAACAGTCTTCAACAGTAATCAATTACTGTCACATCTTCCAGGCTCTTCTTTGATTCCAGGCTCTTCTTTAATCTTCTTTTCTTGTCCTTTTCCCTTTGGAATACAATTGGGACAGGTGCCTTTAGCATGTGATCTAAAAGAACATAATTTTGCTTGGGCTTCTGGACTAGATTCAATAATTCCGGATTCAAGCCATTTTATCTTTGTTTGTAAATATCTTGCAGCAGCCTCTGGTGTAGTTTTTGCAGGACTTATCATTACCGAAGAGTGCATCTTCTTTCCGCCATATGTTCTAAATCCCTTTTTGAAGCTATTTTCCATGGTTTGTAGAACAATACGGATTCCAATAGCTCTTCTATAATGAATATCTTTTTCTTCAAATTTTTTAAAATCTTTTATTTCATTTTTTATCATGTAAGGGATTGCTTTCCCAATCTGTATAAAATGGTACGCAGGAAATTTTTTATCTTGATAAAAATCTGGTCCAGCCAAGAAGAATTTTAGCATTAATATATCTTTAGGAGACACTGTTGGATTGTTCATATAATAATCTTTAATTCCCTCAAATATCCAATGGGGTAGATCCTTAATTTCAGGAAAATCGGGACTACTAAGGTATATCGTATTAAGTGCACCGAAATCAAACCATTTTCTTATTTCCCCGGGAGGACTATCTTGAAGATAATTGAGTCGAGGATAAATCCCCGAAAAATCAATAACTCTATAATCGTTATTAGAGAGACTATATAGTTCTCTCATTATCGAACATTGATTTTCCACTTCAAAGGGAATATCATTTATCTTTGGAAAAATAATTCGTTTACTACTCTCGGCTCTATCTGTTTGTGGCCTCAAAGATATTTCACTTGTAGGAGTATTTGCTTCCTCCATAGAAATATCCTCAATATTTTTTTCTTCTTTCTTTAAAAGATCTTTGATTCGTTGTAAATTTATCTCAATATTATTAACGCGATTATTAATACCTTTGGCCTCAGATAAGTAAATTAGCCACTTCGGATGGCAATCCGGCTGCAAAAGCAATATCTAATAAATCGGATGCATTATCTTTGACAGAACTTATTTGTTGTTCTGAATCTTCAATGTATTGAATTATCTAGTTCTGTATGTCTTCCATCCCTGGTCAGGAAGTCAGCTAAAACATTTGAATCAGATTTTATAATTTCAATATCAAAATTATATTCTGCTAAAATCGTTTGCCACCTAATCAATCTTTTATATTCAGGTTTAGAAGGTAAATTATTTTTTATAAAAGCTTTAACCTGAGTATTGTCAGTTCTTAATACAAATTTCTTTGGTAATAGGAAATAATAAAATTTTTGACAGCTTTTAACTACTGCTAATAATTCTTTTTCATTAATATGATATCTACTTTGAGTTTCAGTAAAAGTACCTGAGCAATAGCGACATAATATTTCTTCTTTATCTTTTTTCTTTTTCAATACACCACCCCAATAATTTTCAGATGCATCTGTTTCTAAGATTAAATCATCTGAACTAGCTGGGAGTTGTAATTTAAGAAGGTTGGCACATAAATCTTTTATTTTCTTAACTTGATCTTCTAAAGTAGAATTGAAAACGAATATTTTATTTTTCTTTAATAGTTGCTGTAAAGGATATCTTAATTCAGCTAGATTTTTTATAAAGTCACTAGCATAATTTAGGATTCCTAAAAATCTTTGAACCTGTTTTTTATCTGACAATTTATTAGGGAAATCTTTTAATTTTTCTAAGATATGATTTTGTAATTCAATTCCATTACCATCTATATTCATTCCTAAAAATTCAATCTTTTCTTGGAATATTTTAGATTTCTTTTTAGATAATACTAATCCATTATCTTTACATAGGTTATAGAAAGTTTTTAAACGATTTAAATGCTTCTCTATACTTTCTGATACTATTAGTATATCATCGATGTATACAAAGATAAAATCGTATTCCTTAAAAATATTATCCATTTTTCTTTGGAAAATTTGAGGGGCATTTTTTAATCCAAAAGGCATAACTAACCATTCATAATGTCCTTGAGGAGTAGAAAAAGCGGTATATTGAATACTATCAGGATGCATTTTTATCTGCCAAAATCCACTCTTGCAATCAAATTTAGAAAATACTCTTTTTTCTCTTGTTTGGTTTATTAATCCTTCTTTATGAGGTAAAAAATATCCATCAAAAATAGTATTATCATTTAGTTTTTATAGTTTATGACCATTCTAGCTTTTCCTCGTGTAATTTCTGCATGATTTCTAACCATAAAAGCAGGGGAACTATGAGGAGATTTACTATTTCTAATTAATTTTAGATTTATCAATTCTTTAAGTTGAATTTTAAACTCTTCTTGATCTATTTCATTATATCTCATTGGTTTGACTCTTATTAGTTTTTCTTTATCTTTCATTTCTAGTTGGGCAAAAATATTACTCTTATCCCAGAATTGAAGAGGATTTTCTGAATAGCATTCTTCTAATTTATTTTTTATCTCTTCTATTTCTAATTCTAATGTTTTTAAATACACTTGGTATTCTAACAAAGGTGTTCCTTTAGGAAAAATCGGTTTTTTAATATAATCACCACGCTGGGTTGTGCGAGGTTTAAAAGAAATAGGGAATCTTTTTGAATAAGCGTTTTTTAATCGTTTTACGACTATTATATATATATATATATATATATATATATATATATATATATATATATATATATATATATATATATATCGTCTCACTCATTTCGCTTTCTCTTTCTAGATCCACCGCCAGGCCTGCCACCACCACCTCAGTCATCACTGCCCATCGGTCGCCACACCTCCTCCACATCCCTTTTTGGTAGATAATTTACCCACTCTTTATTTCGATTTTCTTTATAATTTATTTTTTAACTATATTTATTGTATAAACAAGTTTTTAACTAGGTCTACTATTAGAGAATTTTGGGAGTTTTTGGTCTAACTAATATCATCGATTGCTACGTTAGTGATGCGAGATCAAATATGTATCACCTGAATAAAACAGATCACAATCCACGACAGACTAGTTAGTGTTTTAATTAACTAGATAAATGTCATTTAGCTCTAATTAACATGGTATTTATAGCAAGCTCTGATGGGCCATGAGCTCGTCTTAGTGGACCGTCGGCTCATGTCCAATTGTGCGACCATGATCATAATATATTAATATTGCTCTTATATAAATTATTTTATTAAATTATGTGAAAACCCCTACTCAGTGGGACCCATCAGTTAGTTTATTGAATTTTTTCTCATTTGCAATTTTTTATATATGACATTGTTATATTCTACAATAGTTGTCTTCTAATACGAATTTCTAATGCAAAATAGTAGCCCTATGGGACAAAAAAAATGTTTAACATTTGAGTGTTTATATATACTAGAAAATATCACGTGCGTCGCACGTGGTTAGCAAATGTTTTTTAAAAAATGAACTAAATAATTATAATTTTATTATTATTCTATCAAATGATTTCATAATTAATTAATTTTTTACTAAATAAATTCAATTCTTATTTTCATTGCAAAATTCTAGTGGCTTTTAGTTTTTGAATCTCATTTAAAACATAAAACTTGTCATGAATAAACTTACAAAACTGAAATAAAATGAGTCATATCCTAAAATGAGTAAAATCTAATTGTTAATTTATATTTTCCTCTCAGTTGTTTTTAACACCTTATATCTGAAAAACTACGGACATCTATATTTGAAAGATTACTTCTTTTATCACAAATTTCTCAAAATTTCAAATATAACATATTTTCTATCAAAATTAATTTCTTTCATATTCATTATGTTCATGAATAATTATTTATTAATCAACAACATTATTCCTCATAATTTCACCCTATCTCTCATCAAAAAAATTATTGTTAAACTATTTTTTCTTTCTTTTTTGAAATTTTATAATCACATGATCATCATAAAAATAACAAAGCAATAACTTACATGTCAGTCATAAATAAAACTACACTTGATTTGATAGACTTTATTAATCCTAATTATTTTGTAAAGACAAGAAGAAAAACATCAAAAATTAGTCATTGCACATATATATCACAATTTTCAAAGAAATTACTAAAATATTAATCTCAAAACATGTAACATATAAGCTTATAAACTTAAAATCTCTCACATATATTATTGTACTTTTCATGTATAACTCTAAATACTGTAGAAAAGAAATATTTAATTTTATTTTACTAAATGATTTCCGACTATTAAGAGATTTTTTCTTCTGACCTTTATAATATTTGTTTTATCTATTTTTGAACAACTAATTTTATCTATTTGAATGTAAAATAAAATTTGATAAAAATATAAGTATTTTCTAGCATGTTTGTATAAACGATCATCAACCTATGTATCTTTTTAAAATTTATCTTAACGCCACTTTTTCTTCTTTGTACTCCACACATATATTACTTTTCATTCTATGTCACTCTGCACCTAATATCTGAAAACTTTATATGCTTGTTTATGTTTACAAAATTGTTTATAGCAACTTTTGACAATTTCAATACCACTTATTTTATCAAAAACAATTCAGTCACTTTTTCATATATAGCTACACATTAACCAACATGTTCATTACTTCACAATAGTTCACATTATTTCTCATTATTTCACACTATCTCACATCAACAATTTCATATTTGAACTACTTTTCTTTTCTCTTTTTACTTTATTCTTTTTTAATCACATAATCATGACAAAAATAACAAAGCAATCACTTACGTGCCATTCATTGATATAATCGCACTTGATTTGACACATTTCATCAATTACAATTATTTTGTAAAAATATAAACAAATCCATAATCAAACATTTTACGCGAATATATAATGCACACTTTTCAAAGAATTCATAAGAAATTAATTTCACAATATAAAACTCTTTTAATAGATTAAGATATCTGTCACATATTTTCTTATATTTCTTCATGCATAAAAAAGTTTTCTAAACACATTATTCATATAATTTTGAATAACGTAGAAACCTAAATAATTAAATTTCTTTTACTAAGTGATTTCCTATTATTAAGAGTTTTTTTCTTAACCGGACGTTATTATGTTTGTTTTATCTATTTTGGAATAACTCATTTTGTTTATTTGAATGTAAATAAACTTTTGACAAAAAATATTAGTATTTTGTTTTAACATCCATGTTTTTGTATAAGATATTAATCTATGTATCTTACTAAAATATGCCGTAATTCTTCCTCGTTAAAGAAATCTAAATATTTTTCTAATAATGTGTAATATACAGTATTAATTTTCAATATAAATATCGACACAATCATCATCATCTAAAGGCATCATCCTTCTCGATGACACTCTTTTATACAATCTCTCTGCTTTATCACCTACTTTTGCTACCCCTCAATCTTCATTCAAAAAATGGTACCCCTCGATCTCTCTCCACTACAGTTAACCCTAATGTCGTTTCTCTCTCACACAAACTCCAAACTTAAAATTTATGCAAAACCTAACCCTGATTCCCCAATCCCAGAAGTTGCCAACTATATTACACATCTGCCATCCTGATTCCAATCATAACCCTTTGTTGCCTACTCTCTCTACCAAGTCGGTGCCTCTAACTGAAACCCTAGCCCCTTTAATAGGACAAACCCAAATACCGACTTCCTCATCCCTATCTTGACGATGTAACACATCTGAAACCCCATTAAGTCATTTCTTCCTTGCCATCTCACCTATCCCAACTCTTATTGTCACGCCACTTCTCCAAACCCTATCTTTTGCCCATCTCTTCTCTCTCCCTCTTCCCACCTTCCCACTGCATCTATCATACCAGAAATTCCTTCTTCTTCCGGCCCGCTCTTATCATAATCTCTCCTTAATGTTCACCAAAACAAAATCAACTCAACTATCTCTTGTGGAAAATAGACCTAATACTTTGTAACCATAATTTACTTGGCTAGGTGGATGACTCAATTCCATGTTCCTCATCCCGCATCCTTAACTTTATGAGAAATCTTCCGTAGTCTGGCGTATAATGCATAGCTATGCATGAATCAATTTTACTTTCACCAATCAGTGACACAATACGAGAAAGAGCTTACCAACTTTCTCGTATGGGAGCAAGTAAAACGAGTGACACAATACGAGAAAGAGCTTACCAACTTTCTCGTATGGGATGGGGGCACTACTAATCCCACAACGGACTAGTACAGCCTCCTTGAAAAGAATCTTTGGGTCGTAGAACCATTCAAAGTGGTTTTCAACGAAGTGGGGACCCCATGTTGGACCCCCAACATCCTCAAGACGAAGAGGATCCAACCTCCACGTACGAGGCAGATTCCAACTAGCCAGATCCGGTTGACCAACGAAGAAAAACTTGTCCTTCCACACTCCGTGTGAGGAAGGGGAATAGTTTAGCACGCGCATCCTTTTTTTACGAGGTGAGATGTAAAAGAAACCCCTATCCCCTAGGCCCGACTTACAGACTCGGAACATATAGTGAAAATTCTCAAAATTGGGATCTTGTTTCCAAGCTCGCATGAGAATGATAAAAGAATTCAAATGACGATACGAGTTGGGGAGAAGCTGAGTCGGGCATAAACCTAGACGGTGGAGGATCATTCGGATAACGGGGTGTAAGGGGAAGCGGACTCCACAGGCAAGGTGGGCCGCAAAGAAAGTTCTATATCCACGAGGAGGCCTATGCATACGTTCCTCCTTGTGAGGGGCTAAAAGAAAAAAACCGTCTGGAATATAGTATGTACGTTTGAGGGAATCTAAGGTACCCTCACAGATCGTTGAAGGGCTATGAACCCAGGAATAAGTATCAGCAGGAAGGAATTCACGATTTGGGTCATCCCCTTCGGAGACGACCTGAGGGATATCATGAACTAAATACGACAAATCAAAGTCCTAATCCGAGGGAGAAAAGTTGTTAGCAGAAGATTGAGGCTGATTACGGGAAGACTCAGTATACTCATTAATCATGGGACCGAGATTCCCTAACGAGGTAGAACACTCGTTAAGATCAGGGATCTCTAAACCCTCTAAATTGGGTAAACCTAAATCTGAACTCGCGATGGAACTCTCAGACATGACTAAGCTCAAATCGTGAGGGAAGATAAAAGACAAAAGAAAGGAGAAGAAGATAAGGATGAGAAAAGTACCTAATCGAAGGAGGTCGAAGGTGGTTTAAGCGAATGTGACCGGGAAGGACTTCGAAAGCGACTGAAGACAGAAAGCTCGTAGCTCTAGAAAATTCTCTCTCTATAATGGTAAAAATGCAAAGTAACAAATGAGAAAATTCACGCCTATTTATACATATTATGGGCGGCAAAATGAACGATTGAGATTGTAAGTAAAAATTTAAAATCAAAGGCTCAGATCAGAAACCTTTCAAGTCCTTGCAAAATGATTGGGGGAGCCAGACGGTCAAGGAACGCGCGTCACGGGCACGTGAATTCACGTCCTACGAGGTAATTAAAAGATCGTAGTCTATAAGGTCCGCCAGGACCCTCATAGACTTACGATCTGGGGGACTTATTGATACGAGGTATTTACGTACCCTCTGTATACGAGGAGAAAGGTACCTTTACAATCATCCTAGTTTGCTATATGATACAATACGAGCTGGTAGTACGAGTATAACGTATATGATACGATCACAACGGTGTAATTGGGCACATGAATAGGGAACACATCATATAAGGAGGCCCAGCCCAACAACATAAATTGATATAATAATCCTTAGCCACCAGTTTAACGACAAGTGGCAGTCAATATCTAGGTTACAAGTCAGGTCATGAACAGTTGTTTTGATATCTATAAATATGACAAATAATCATCCTTGTGGGGACGGATAATTCTAAACCTACGAGCTACTAATACAATTTATACACAATATTTTAGAACTACGTCAGACTTGATCCCCATGTGTGGTACGTAGGCAGCTATTATACGAGCTCAGTCTTTGGAAGCATCTGAACGAATATTTACTTGATCAAATATTATTCAAATTAAATGGGAGTTCCTTTTTATTGAAGTATAGGAATATCATGTAGAAATATTATTATTATTATATATTACGTATTATATTTAGATTTTGTGATTAATAATTATAATATTATATTATTTAGATTTTATTTATTAATTTTATGATTTTATTAGTATTTAAGTTAAAGTGGGACTCTTTTTTTAAATAAATTAAATAGTGTTATAATGCTAAAAAGATTCTAAATTTGAATAAGGGTATATGAGTCTTTTCACATAGGACTAAACAATTTTACTATTCACACATTTATATAGGGGTTAGATATATATATATATATATATATATATATATATATATATATATATATATATATATATATATATATATATATATATATATATATATATATATATATATATATATATATATATATATATATACAGCAGAAAACGATGGATGTTGCCCGTGACCTCAGCCGGTGGAGCACTGTTGACATTGAGTGTCATGTTGTTTTGTATACTAAGAAGACTCAAAACTAAAGGTGCGTACTCGATTGAAGTCTAATAATTCGATATTTGTTCGCTTTTGAATCAACTCAAATCTTCGTTTCCATATCTGCATCAGCAAGAACCCGAGAAAAATGTAGCACGATGAGTGACATAGAAACTGATATTAGGCAAGTACAGTTATTTAGCTTCGAGATCATTGCAACTGCAACAAATAATTTCTCTGCTGCAAACAAGCTTGGAGAGGGTGGATTTGGACCAGTTTGTAAGGTGAAAAAATTGCTAAAAAATGTGAATTTTTCTTACTTTAAAACTTACATAAGTTGTATCAACAGTATATTTTTGCCCATTTTCTTCAGGGAGAATTACCCAGTGGACAAGAAGTAGCCATTAAAAGACTTTCGAAAAGCTCGGGACAAGGGCTATTAGAGTTCAAAAATGAAATTCTATTAATAGCAAAACTCCAACACAATAATCTTGTTAAAATCTTAGGATGCTGCATTCAAGGGCAAGAAAAGATTTTAGTGTATGAGTATATGCCCGACAAAAGCTTAGATTTCTTCATTTTTTGTATACATTTTCTACACTATTTTGTTCCCAAATTTGCTGTTATTCACAGTAATCAGCACTTATATGTTGTTTTTGTGAACAGATCCCACCAAAAAAGAGATTTTAAAGTGGATGGATCGAAGAAACGTTATTGAAGGAATTGCTCAAGGATTAGTATACCTCCACAAGCATTCGCGGTTGAGAGTGATCCACCGAGACCTAAAAGCTAGCAACATTTTGCTTGATCAGAATATGAACCCGAAAATCTCAGACTTTGGCATGGCAAGGATCTTCGGAAAGCAACAATCTGAAGCAAACACGAAAAGAATCGTTGGAACATAGTAAGAAATCAAGCAACCTTATTTCATGCAAAAAACGAAACATTTCTTATATTATTATCCTTAAACAATCTTTGATAATCTCTTACAGTGGCTATATGTCTCCAGAATACGCCATAAAAGGTGTCGTCTCAATGAAAACCGATGTTTTCTGCTTTGGAGTTTTGGTGCTTGAAATCGTGAGTGGCAAGAAAAATCACGGCTGCTATGATCCGGAGCGTCCCCTCAAACTCATTGGATTTGTGAGTTTACTCAACTTATCATCGAAAATATAGATTCATTTACAACAATTATTTCTCGGGATAATTAAGTGTATATTGCCTCACGTATTTTGTAATAGCCATGAGCCTTCTTACGTTTTGCAAATTACCAAGATACCCGTTGTCGGATCATGACAACACGGAACTAAGGGTGGCGTGGCAAATTGTAACATTTTCACCATGTTTTTACTAGGGAAAAATGCAAAAAGACCCCTGTGAAATATTTTATTGGCTAAAAACCCTCTGTTAAATAAATATCCGTGTGAAATATTTTAGTTGTGCGAAACCCCTATGTTAATTTGGTGAATTACACACGCCCCACATGCGATTTTCAGTGATTATTGACCACTAAATTACTAAGTAATTTATTTTTATTCCCCTTCATGTCTTGATTATTGACTTATCAAACACTAATCATAAAAAAGAAGATATTAATCAAATTTCTCACAAAATTGTAAAATATTTATTAATTTTTTTATAAAATTCTAAATATAATAAAAATTTATTAGTTTGCACAAAAATAATAACATTTTGTTTTTTTTACATCTTCAAGCGACAAACATGATTTTGCAATAAAAAATTATATAAACGCACTTTCTATTATTTTGAATTAAACACATTTTAATATGCGATTTTCTTCCAAAATTTGAAGGATTATTCAAAACCATAAGTTGTGTTGTGGCTTCTCTCTTAGACACACACATGGAAGTCAAATAAATAAAATATAATATTTTACTTGATTAAGTATGAAGGGTATAATGAGTATATTAAGAAAAAAATTAATAGAATTAAAGTAAATAGAAATAAATGGAAAGTGTGCAATTTCAAGGGGTTTTCAGGCTATATTTTTTCATAGGGGGTTTTCAGCCAATTAAATATTTCACAAGTGGGATTTTAGGATTTTACCCTTTTTACTAATAGTCGTGGGGTGATCTGTAACCTACTTTTTCAAAGGGGTGAAATTGTAATATATTTTTGCTCGAGGGTGAGTTAGGGGTGGCATTGGGTGGGTCAGTCATATACCTGGATCCAAAACTTTTGGTGTGGGTCCAGATCCTAAGTTTTGGGTTAGACTTGGACCCAGATCTGAGTCTCGCGATTGGGTATCAAACAGACCAATCGTGTGGGTTAGGGTCCGGGTTCACACCCAACTGGATCCAGTTCTTTTTTTTCTTTTTCTTTTTTGTCTTTTTTCTATCAAATTTGTATATTCGATGCTTCAAAAAATTTAAAATATAAATTTTTTATATTTGCACATGACATTCTTAATTATAAAATTATATATTCGAAAATCAAATGAGTTTATATTGCATTCAAAAAAATATTTAATTTGTTAATAGTGCATTAAAATTTTATTTGAAATTCATAATTGAATCCAAAATTTATCATAAAACAAACATTAAATATTTAATTCAAAAAAGTACAAAATAAAATAAATTGGTGTAAACAAAAATAATAGGAAAATAAATATAATAAAAGGTATCAACTTTTATTTGAAAAAAAGTCATTGCTTCTAAACCCAATATTATTCTTGGGGTTTGGTGTGGGTCTGAGTCCTCATCCACCTAATATGGTAATTTCTCAAACTCGAAGTATTTTTCAGTGTGTCTATATATAATTTACTCTTTTAAGTCTTAAACAATTAGCTACCTTAATATGATGTTAGGCATGGGAATTGTGGATCGAAGGAAGATCCCTCGAGTTTATGGATACAACGTTAGATCGTACAAACCATGAAATCGAAGTGATGAGAATTATAAATATTGGATTATTGTGTGTTCAAGACTGTGCAACAGATAGGCCTGCCATGGAAGATGTAGTTTCCATGCTAACAAATGAGTATTTGCAATTGCCACCACCAAAAAGACCTGCATTCTTCATCGAGACGGGCCTGCACAACCAAAGAATGAAGTCGATTTGGAGAAGAATTGCACAAATGAATTGTCGATTTCTCTTATGGAAGCTAGATGAAGGGCACTTATCGATGCTAGATGCCATTTTCCAAGAATACAGTCACAATGATCAGCGCAATGGGATCTTCTATCCCACAATACTGTCACATTTCAATTTATTTGAATTATTATTTAGAATTAATTTATAAATGGACATTTATCGATTACGATGATATGATACTATTGTGGTAGTCTAATGACTGATGTATTGTGGATCTATGATAGTTATAATCACAATCATTAGTGTATTGTGGACCTGAAGTGACTATCATATTTTGGTTGTTCTTTTGCGTTCTTAATATGGTTCTTGCAAGTTGCAATATGTAGTGGACCCGATTGGTTGATGAGGGTGTCGGTTTTCTTGGAATCTGACTAGCTCGACCGGGTTGAGAAGTATGCTTTGTGTAGCTCCGAGTTGATCGTTAACTAATATATCATATTTTCTGGGCTCGTTTGCCAAAAAAATTGATGAGAACTAGTTATGTCTTGTGCATTGCACGTGCTCTTTATTTGATTTGCGTTAAATTCACAAACCCTTAATGTACGCATGTTAAGTTCCATCATATTTTTCATTGAATTAATTGTCCGAATAAATTGTCGATTTCACTTATGGAAGCTAGATGAAGGGCACTTATCGAAGCTAGATGCCATTTTCCAAGTATACAGTCACAATGATCAGCGCACTGCGAATCTTCTATCCCACAATTGTGTACCACAATACTGTCACAATTCAATTTATTTGAATTATTATTTATAATTATTTTTAAATGAACAATTGTCAATTCCACAGTGATGTGATAATATCGGTGCATCACACCAATGACTGATGTATTGTGGATCCATGATAGTTATAATCATAATTATTAGTTTATTGTGGATCTCAAGTGACAATCATATTTTTGGTTTTTCGTTTTTGTGTTCTTAATATGGTTCTTGCAATATGTTGTGGACCTAATTTGTTGACGAGGGTATCGGTTTTCTCTTGTAAATGGATTTTGACTAGCTTGAACGGGCTGAGAAGTATGCTTTGTGTAGCTGCGGTGCCAATGCATCCTAAAGTAACTCCTTTGTAAGATATGAGATCGTCGGCTTTAGTGTTTCTTTCTAATAGTATGCCTTATGCACAAGTAGGATAAGTAGCTTGTTACTATGTTATAAAGTCAAGCCGATTTGATCGTTAAACTAATATATCATATTTTTTTGGTGCCAATTGCCAAAAAAAGTTGATGAGAACTAGTTCTGTCACGTGCCTTTCATTTGATTTGCGTTAAATTCACAAACCCTTAATGTGTGCATGTTAAGTTATCATATTTTTCATTGAATTAAGGATAAAATTGCCAAAAATGAAAAAAGCAAATTTAATATATACGGAAAGTTTCCTCTTTTTTAATTGTCCTAATTGAATACAAAGATACAAACTGTAAGTTCAAATTTCAAATTTTAAATATATATTTTACCATAAATATCTGATCCAACTAATGAAAATTATTCTATACATAAAAAAAACTCAAAAATCTAGAAATTAGAATTAAGACTTAGTCAAAATTAGCTTTGTGGTCAACGGACTGCTTTGCTACTATAATATATATAATAGGTAATAGATCAGAGGATGATATGTCCGCGTTATACAATTCAAAGTTTGTTTGGTCCATCATAATTCGTAAGAATTCAAATATATAATAATTATTAACCTAATATAATTTCAAAATTTTTGACTATGGGTCTATCGTGAGTCTGTCAGCTATGAGCACTTTAGGCTGGTTTACCTCTCTTGTGTGGTTTGCAGACTATTGCACAAGAGCGGGGTTTTACCAAGTGTGCACATCACGGTAGCGGCTGTGGGTTTCCCTCGTCATAAAAAAAAAATCTGACTATGGGAGGGAGTATTTATGGATGCAACTAAATTATATAATTGATTTGATTATGCGGTACCCAATTTATGAATTTTTAGTAAGAATATAAATTCTGACATTAACCAATACTATAGGTAAATGGATGAATTTGAAAAATTGAAATAGACTAAAAAATAGATATAAATAATTTCAGTTTGAACTCTACTAGATTAGTAAATAATAATAAAATATATACAAAATAATCAAATTACTCGAGTTTGACTCATGTCCAATATAGCTTGATTTAAAAGACTCGGTTCGATCAACAATCTAATCAAGTTCAAACACAATTTTTGAAACTCGATTGTAATTCAAACAGTGCTGAACAATTGTATGTTGTTAACGTGTATTTTGTACACGTTTCTCTTATGATATATTGCGTTAATTGATATGCTTTTAGTCCATATCTCATAGTTTTATGCTTCTATTGCTATATCTAGGTGTTTGGATGAGAATGGATTGAAAAGATGACAAAAAGGGACGAAAACGAATAAGATTGACTTTGCAAATGGATGGAAGCAGAAAGGTTACCAGAATTAAGCGTGACCAGAAGTCACGCCCAAAACATGCGAGCTTTCTGTCTTGGGACAAAGAAAAATTCAAGATTTCGACTTTTCAGCTGGATTTGACTTTGGATGCACGTTTTTAGTTCCCTAATATGTTGGGATTTATTTTCTTTTATGTTAGGAATTTTATTTCCTTGTTTTGAATAATCCTAGTTGGAATAGGATTCTTAAAATCCTATCTTTTATTTGTTTCCTTGTTTAGTTAGGATTCTCCTAGGTTTAAATAAGTGGAATATTATTCCACAAAGACATCCTACCTTATCTTTATTCTACTATTCACGTTTTTCTTTCTCGGGGGATTTCGAATTCTTCAACTTTTGTAGACGATTCTTGATTATGCGTTGCTAAACACATAATTCTAGTCAAAGAATTTTAAGGTTTGATTTCTTTTAATTTCGTGAGATTGCTTGTGCTTTTATCTTCATTGTTCTTTGAGTATTTACTTTTTCTCCGAGCCTTGTTGATAATATGTTTCAATAGGTTAGATAACCTGATCAATTATTTAATCTTTGAAATCGTATTTAGCTAATTAGGACCCAAATCCGTAATTGTTTGGTAAACCCTAATATTTGTAGCAGTTAGCGACGTTGATTATGGACAAGTTTTCGATTAGTCGTTATGGGAATTAGTGATCCGGTTTAAATAATCCGAGCTTGTGTGTTTATTGATCGGAATTAGTGTTTTTCTAGTGCTTGAATGCTATCGGTAGATTAAATCCTAAGAGCTTGTTTAGGGTTGTCTTATTGATAAGAGCAGTAATCAAAGAGCTTGTTTTGATTATCGAAGACGTAAGGAAAAACGAGGTCGTCAGAGCTTGTTGACGACTATAGCTAATTTATTTAAGGACATTGAACTATTTTATTTGCAATCAATGATCGAATTATAGAATCAATACCGAAATATCCGAATACTAGAATCTCATCTCTCATTGAATTCGAAATTTACCTTTTTGCTTGCGTTTTAATTGCGTTTAAATTGTTTTCAAATTATTTTTAGTTAATCAAAATCCAAAACCCCTTTTTAATTGATATTAGTAACTTAGGAATTATTTCTACACCATTCCCTGTGGATCGACCCTACTTGTCACTATTTACAAATCTTTTCGAGTAAGTTATTTATTTTTGTTGGATTCGACACCCACCATATGTTCTTATTGATTCAAATCTTTTACACTCCTAAGTATAAATGTATACACACACATAATATGCATAATAATTTGACGTCTCCCAGGCGCATGTAGTGTCCAAGTATTTCATATTCGATGTCCTTGACTTGCCGTGTGATTTATAGAATTTTGTAATTCAAATTACTGAAAATAAGATTCGGTAACATAAACAAGCAAGATTTATAAAATTGCGAAATTCAAAAAATTCGGGTTTACAAAAGAAAGTGGATTGGATTTTATTAAGAAATCACAGTGTTTCGGGTTTTTTTAGTTGAATAATACAAAAAAAAATTGCATCCACATCCCATGTGGTAATTACAGAAAACTCCGCTCACTTTTTCATAATTACTCGAACTTCCACTTTCACAAGCTCTTTATAACACGGTACCTCTGTTCTTTTTTCACGGCAGATTTTTGGTGATGTCATAAAAAAAACTTTTGCGCGTTTCTTATTTTACTCATGATGACACCAACAATTGATGATGTCATCATTCTAGCAAGTATTGTCACATTGTGTAGTAAAGAAAATACCCTCAGAGAATGTAATTGTAATATTTTTTTTTTCCTGAACCACGATCATTATAGGAGTTGGTGTGTTACTATCTGATTATTTGAAGGAGTGCATATGTAATATATTTACAAATTTGACTCACATGCCATCAATTCCTTGAAAATTAAAACACAACAAATATTCGACTCAATTTGAGCTGTTAGACCGAGTTAAATTAATTTATATTCCATTCTATAATCAATAATAAAATTATCTAAAATTATTTAAACTATACCATCAAGAAACGACCCAAACTCCAACACCAAACCACACGCACAAACAAGAGATATTACGCACAAACAAGAGATATTAAATACAAATTATATATATATATATATATACATATCTAATGAGATAGAAAAAAAGTGAACAAAAACAAAGGGAGACTTGAAAGCTTTATCGAAGCCATTATCAAGCCCTGCAGGTCCGACAACTTAAAATAGACGTTCTCCACCCAACGTCCCACTATTTCAAATCCCTATTTTTCTCTCAAGGAAATTGCAATATTTCTTAAAAATTAATATTATTTAATTATATTAAAAAATAATTATGCACGCCATGGCTAATATATATAAAAATGGATAAATGAAGGACCAAAACGATATTAGTGTAAAGTTTAACACAGCCCATCCATCTTCTCCATGTCAATTCACCTTATCTTCTGTTTTCTACGTGGTGGGGTTCCTATGCGTTATATACACACTGTTCTTTTTGAGTCAATGGTCATAGGAGGATGTTTCTTCTTACAAAGATTTCATACTTTTTGTTTTCTCAAGACAAGATCTAAAATCTAAATCATCATTCTTGATTAAAATCATGCAAGCTTCTTCATCAATGTCGATTCTTCTCATTCTCTACTTTCTCTTTTTTTTCCCTTCATTCGCAGAGGAAGACATGCAGTCTGATACACTATCACAAGGACATGAGCTGAAGGATTGGCAGTTCTTAAGTTCACCTAACCAAAAATATATTCAGTCTGCAGTTCTTCAGTCCTGGCACGTCCCGCAACAGATACGTAGGCGTTTTAACCGACCCATTTGATGAAGATTCATATTCCGTGGTGTGGGTGGCCAACCGAAACCACCCCTTCACGGATACATCAGGGATCCTAATGATCGATGATGGCACGTTAAAAATAAACTACAGTGTAAGTAACCCGATTGTTTTGACTCCGAAATTTAGGAGTACTAATGCAAGTGCTACTCTCTTGGATGATGGCAATTTTGTTTTCAGGGATGTAAATTCAGATGGTTCAATCATTACTACATTTTGGCAAAGCTTTGATTTTCCAACACACACCCTTTTACCTGGGATGAAACTTGGGATCAATTTCAAGACAGGCCACAAATGGTCACTCACTTCTTGGATAATCAACGACGTACCAGCCCTAGGATCGTTGACTCTAGGTGGAGACCCAAACGGCTCGAGCCAACTGATCATGTCGTGGCAGGGGAATCCTTATTGGAGAAGCGGGCCGTTAGCAAATGGGAGTTTTGACAATTTACGTGACTTACCTTACGTTAACATGCTCGAGTTTAGGTACATCTCGAACGAGAATGAGAGTTACTTGACATATTCAGTTAAGGATAATCAGAGTTTTGTGAGACTGGGGTTAGATATAGATGGAACTATTTTTATTGAAAGACTTCTCGAAGAATTCAGTGGTTATAATCCTTGTCCCTGGCTTAAGTCATCATCTGCAGGATGTGTTCAGATGATGCCCGAGTGTAACAAGGGTAAAAATCATGAGTATAATATAAGTCAGGATTCCATTAGTGGTTATAGCTTCACATTTGATGGGAATTACAACATAAGCATTTTCGATTGTGGTGTCAAGTGTGAGCAAAACTGCTCCTGTATTGCTTATGGATCCATATTTGACGATGGAACTGGGTGCCAAATCTGGACGAATGAGACAACCTTTGAGTCCTCACAACCACAATTTGCCAGTCGGTTTTATGTTTTGCGTAGCGAAAACACAGATGTTACTATTTCTCAAAGTGGTATGGCTTGTCCTGATCTCTCTCTCTATATATATATATATCTCGTCTCACTCATTTCGCTTTCTCTTTCTAGATCCGCCGCCAGGCCTGCCACCACTACCTCAGTCATCACTGCCCATCGGTCGCCACACCTCCTCCACATCCCTTTTTGGTAGATAATTTACCCACTCTTTATTTCGATTTTCTTTATAATTTATTTTTTAACTATTTTTATTGTATAAACTAGTTTTTAACTAGGTCTACTATTAGAGAATTTTGGGAGTTTTTGTCTAACTAATATCATCCATTGCTACGTTAGTAATGCGAGATCAAATATGTATCACGTGAATAAAACGTGTGGATGAATCCGATACAATCCATGACACACTAGTTAGTGTTTTAATGGATTGAGGATGTGCTCAGTAACTTCGAGTTGTCTACGTACCTATTTTATATGATCAATCCTCTTCGTAGCTGCCATATATTGTAGACCTCGATCTTGAAGGGTGAATATTAAGTAATTCTTTTTTTTTGGAGTATAAACTAGATAAACGTCATTTAGCTCTAATTAACATGGTATTTATAGCAAGCTCTCTTTGGCCATGGGCTCATCTTAGTGGGCCGTCGGCTCGGGTCCATTTGTGCAGCCATGATCATCATATATTAATATTGCTACCCCTACTTATAAGTGGGACCCATCAGTTAGTTTGTTGAATTTTTTCTCATTTGCAAATTTTTATAATGACATTGTTATATACTACAATAGTTGTTTGAGAAAAAAAAGGTTAACATTGAGTGTTTATATATACAGCAAGAAAAAGATGGATATTGCCCACTACCTCAGCCGGTGGAGCACTCTTGACATTGAGTTTCATGTTGTTTTGTATACTAAGAATGCTCAAAACTAAAGGTGTGTACTCGATTGAAGTCTAATAATTCGATATTTGTTCGCTTTTGTATCAACTCAAATCTTCGTTTCCATATCTGCATCAGCAAGAACCCGAGAAAAATGTAGCATGATGAATGACATAGAAACTGATATTAGGCAAGTACAATCATTTAGCTTCGAGATTATTGCAACTGCAACAAATAATTTCTCTGCTGCAAACAAGCTTGGAGAGGGTGGATTTGGACCAGTTTATAAGGTGAAATAACTGCTAAAAAATGTTAATTTTTCTTACTTTAAAACTTACATAAGTTGTATCAAAATTATATTTTGGCCATTTTCTCCAGGGAGAATTACCCGGTGGACAAGAAGTAGCCATTAAAAGACTTTCGAAAAGCTCGGGACAAGGGCTATTAGAGTTCAAAAACGAAATCCTATTAATAGCAAAACTCCAACACAATAATCTTGTTAAAATCTTAGGATGTTGCATTCAAGGGCAAGAAAAGATTCTAGTGTATGAGTATATGCCCAACAAAAGCTTAGATTTCTTCATTTTTGGTATACATTTTCTACACTATTTTGTTCCCAAATTTGCTGTTATTCATAGTAATTAGCAGTTATATGTTGTTTTGTGAACAGATCCCACCAAAAGAGAGATTCTAAAGTGGATCGATCGAAGAAACGTTATTGAAGGAATTGCTCAAGGATTAGTATACCTCCACAAGCATTCGAGGTTGAGAGTGATCCACCGAGACCTAAAAGCTAGCAACATTTTGCTTGATCAGAATATGAACCCGAAAATCTCAGACTTTGGCATGGCAAGGATCTTCGGAAAGCAACAATCTGAAGCAAACACGAACAGAATCGTGGGAACATAGTAAGAAATCAAACAACCTTATTTCATGCAAAAAATCTTATGTTACTGTTCTTAAATAATCTTCGATAATTAATTTCTTACAGTGGCTATATGTCTCCGGAATACGCCATAAAAGGTGTCGTCTCAATGAAAACTGACGTTTTCAGCTTTGGAGTTTTGGTGCTTGAAATCGTGAGTGGCAAGAAAAATCACGGCTGCTATGATCCGGAGCGCCCCCTCAACCTCATCGGATTTGTGAGTTTACTAAACTTATCATCAAAAATATAGATTCATTTCTAACTATTATTTCTCGGGATAATTAAGTGTATATCGCCTAGTAATACGTTTTGCAAATTACCAAGATACCCGCTGTCGGATCCTGACAACACGTAAATAAGGGTGGCGGGGTCAAATTGTATCATTTTCACCATGTTTCCCCACCCAAAATAAACCGATCTACGTCTATCGTACTTTGGTCCCACCCACTTTCAATTCCTAGCTCCGCCACTGATAGCCATGTTTTTGCTAATAGCCATGGGGTGAACTGTAACCTACTTTTATTCAAAGGGGTGAAATTGTAATATATTTTTGCTCGGAGGCGAGTTAGGGTTGGCATTAGGTTGGTCGGACACAGACCCGCACCCAAAACTTTTGGTGTGGGTCCAGACCCTAAGTTTTGGGTTAGAGCTGGACCCAGACCCGAGTCTCGCGATTGGGTATCACCCATACCAAATCGTGTGCGTTAGGGTCCTGTATGAACCCAACTGGATCCAATTTCTTTTTCTTCTCCCTTTTTTTCATTTTTGTATTTTTCTTATCCAAATTGTATTATTCGATGCTTCAAAAAAGTTAAAATATAACAATTTAATATTTGTACATGACATTCTTAATTATAAAATGAGTTTATATTGCATTCAAAAAAATATTTAATATATTAATAGTGCATTAATAATTTATTGGAAACTCATAATTGAATCCAAAGTTTATCATAAAAACAAACATTAAGTATTTAATTAAAAAAAGTACAAAATAAAATAAATTGGTGTAAGCAAAAAATTAGGAAAATAAATATTATAAAAATATCACTTTTATTTGAAAAGAAGTCATTGGGTCTAAACCCTATATTATTATTGAGTTCGGGTTTGAGTTGGGTCCTCACCCACCCAATGCCACTAGGGATGGCAATGGTTCCAGGTTGTACACGGAACCGACGGGCCGTCGGTTCCGGTTCTCCAACCGCTAAACGGTTCCGGTTGCGGGTCCAACTAAATGGTTCTTGGGCGGTTCTGTTGGACCCGGAACCGCCTTATTTTTAAGTTTTTATTTTTTTATTTTGAAATTAATGTTGGATATTTTAGTAAACAATAAGATCATTCAACCAACCAAAATCAATTGAAAATGTTTGTTAGGTTATTTCATTGCAAAGAAAATTGAATATCAAGTCCTCATATTTTATGAATTTTAAGTCGATTGTTTCAAGTATAATTGTCCCTCATTCTTTTATTAAATTAAAATATGTACCAATATATTGGATATGATTTCGTCTCATTTCAATGAAATTGATTTACATAATACATAAGTCAAATTAACACATATCCTAAAGCAAACAAAACATAAAATATACATTCATTTGATTTATTGTAAAATCGTCCAAAGTTTTAAGCTATTATGTAAAACTATTACATTGTTTTGCAAGACTAATATATTGTAAATAAAATACAAAACCGTCTTAATTTTCGTGTTTTTATTTTGATGCGAAAGATGTAAGGAAATTATGTGCTTTGTTCGCATTTAGACAATTTTTGTTGTTATTTGCATTTTTAGCTAATTTTGTAAAGTAACATAATTTTGTAGACACTATAAAAGTTCTTAGTTTAAATATTTTATCCCATGGTATATCAATATAGTTTAATTTGATTGCATTTACTATCATTTTGGTACTTTGTGTTCATGTAATGGTTATAATGATATTTATGTAAATTATTTTCTTATATAAATTCAATTTAGATGAATAATAGGCTAAGTAAAAAACATAAAAGAAGGCAAAAAAGAATTTTACATGCGTATTCAGGTACCCGCAAGTTGGACCCGGCGGTTCCGGTTCCATAATAGGGGAACCGATTCCGGGTCCTAAAATATTTGGCGGTTTCGGTTCCATCGGCTCTGGACCCGGAACCGCCCCGCTGTCATCCCTAAATGCCACCACTAGGTGAAGTATGGTTATTTCTCAAACTCGAAGTATTAACAATTTACTCTTAGTTCTTAGACAACTACCTTAATATTATGTCAGGCATGGGAACTGTGGATCGAAGGAAGAGCCCTCGAGCTTATGGATACAACGTTAGATCGTATAAATCATGAAAACGAAGTGATGAGGACTATAAATATTGGATTATTGTGTGTTCAAGACTGTGCAGCAGATAGGCCTGCCATGGTTGATGTAGTTTCCATGCTAACAAATGAGCTTTTGCAATTGCCACAACCAAAAAGACCTGCATTCTTCATCGAGACGAGCCCTGCACAACCAAAGAATGAAGTCGATTTGGAGAAGACTTGCACTAATAAATTGTCGATTTCACTTATGGAAGCTAGATGAAGGGCACTTATCGATGCTAGGTGCCATTTTCCAAGTATACAATCATAATGATCAGCACACTGGGATCTTCTATCCCACAATGGTGTACCACAATACTGTCACATTTCAATTTATTTGAATTATTATTTATAATTATTTTTAAATGAACAATTGTCAATTCCACAATAATGTGATAATATTGGTGTATCACATCAGTGACTGATGTATTGTAGATCTATGATAGTTATAATCACAATTATTAGTGTATTGTGGACCTCAAGTGACTATCATATTTTTGGTTTTTTGGTTTTGTGTTGTTAATATGGTTCTTGCAATATGTTGTGGACCTAATTGGTTGGCGAGGGTGTCGGTTTTCTTTGAGTTGTAAATGAATTTTGACTAGCTCGACTGGGCTGAGAAGTATGCTTTATATAGCTCCGATGCCAATGCATCCTAAAGTAACTACTTTGTAAGACAGGGGATCGTCGGCTTTAGTGTTTCTTTCTAATAGTATGCCTTATGCAGAAGTAGGATAAATAGCTTGTTATTATGTAATAAAGTCAAGTCGATTTGATCGTTAAGGGCATCTCCAATGGAGCACCATTTTGGTGTTGGAGCACCAAAATGGTGCTCCAATGGAACGGTATAAGTGGGCCATACCCACGGCAAATTGCCGTGGGTTTTTATTTTTTTTTTAGTTATTTTTTTTTTTTTTTTTTTTTTCGTTTATAGTGTTTTTGCAGAGAAGAACATATATAGAGAGAGAAAGAGCAAAAAGATCTTGTTTTACAGAGTATTGAAAGTGGAAAAAGAGGCCTTTCTGCTACTATATATTAAAGCAGCAGATAGATATATATATTATATATATATTTGTATAAACATTTAACATTTTAATAACTTGAGCTTTGAATGAGAGTGGCTGTGTTTGTATTAATTACTATGCAATTGACCTCATTTATTTCTTTTTTTAATATTGTTTATATAGTTACTTATTTTTTCAATTAAGTTGAAGGAAATATTATATAATACCATTTTAACATTATTAATTTTTCACCGTTTTTTATTTAAAAAATATTAACTTGGATGAATATGTAATAAAGAATTTAATGTAGGGTGTTATTTGTAAAATATAAGAAATAATAGTAAATAGGGTTAAAAAGGAATATTATGTACTTTTAGAGTGAGATATAGTGATATACATTGGAGTAGATTACTGTAGCAATCACTAAAATGGTGAAAAAGTTACACCATTTTAGTGATATACATTGGAGATGCTCTAAACTAATATATCATATTTTTTGGGCCCGATTGTCAAAAACTTGATGAGAACTAGTTATGTCACGTGCGTTTTATTTGATTTGCGTTAAATTCACAAACCCTTAATGTGTGCATGTTAAGTTATCATATTTTTCATTGAATTAGGGATAAAATTGCCAAAAAAGAAAAAAACGAGTTTAGTATATACGGAAAGTTCCATCCTTTTTAATTGTCCTAGTTGAATATAAAGATACAAAGTGTAAGTTCAAATTTCAAAATTTAAATTTATATTTTACCATAAATATTTGATCCAACCAATGAGAATTATTCTATACATTAAAAAAACTCAAAATTCTAGAAAATTAAAATTTTTGGCCGGTCTCGACGCGGGGATAGGGTGCTAAATTATTAATTCGCTAAAATTATAAGATAATATATTTTTGATAGTTTCTATAATCCCCGTATAAAATATAAATTAATAATTCCTTATATATTACATATTACATGAATGATTTATGAAGATATCTTAAAAAATGACTCAATTATCTTTTTTTTTTTTTTGAAATCAGTTTCATCTTGAATCTCGTCTCTAATTTTCTTTATCATTGTAAGAACTTTTGGTGTTGTTTTCTCATAGCTCAACAAAAAATTATTCAATGTGTTAGCATATCTTGATATTGTATTTATATAGAAAATATTTTTTAATGTCCATAAAGTGATACACATTGAACACAAGAAGCATAATAAGGTGGAAGATTGAATTGTTCTTTCAAATTGTGCCCTTCATTTGATAAACTACATACATTGTATGTTTATAAATTTAGTATTTCATTATAAATTAATAAAATATTAATTAATATATAAATTAATAATTATTAATTTATTTATTAATTAATAACTCTTTTAATTAATAAATTTTGGTGGTCCCATAAGTATTTATAGAGTTTCTACTGTGTATATAATAGATTAGAGGATGGTATGTTCGCGTACGACGTAGTATTCACATTGGGATTTATCTTTAAATTTATTCTATCAAATTCATTTTTTTTATTTGGGAAAATACAACTTATATAACCAATATATGGAAAAATCTATCAAATAGTCTTTGGGTTGCTTTAAACTGTAAATTTTAAAACAATAATATATTTATTAATACTGTGTGTTTTCAAACTCTAGTGTAAAATTGAAGAGTATTTTTTTAATTTGCGAAGCTCAGACTTTCATATAAAATATAAGAAAATAATCATAATCATTCATACAAATAAATTTATTTAATAAGTAATGTAAATCTTTGGGTTCTATTTATGAATTTATGGTCCTTTTTTATGTTTTACTTTAAGTTTTTACGACTTGACATGATTGTAAAATCAATATTGTCTTTAAAAGTCTTAAATTTCATATTATTCAAAGTTTGTTTGGTCCATCGTAAGAATTCAAATATATAAGAATTATCAACCTAATATAATTTCAAAATTTCTGACTATGGGAGGGAGTATTTATGGTTGCATTAAAATTATATTATTGGTTTGATTCTATGGTACCCAATTTATGAATTTTTAGTAAGAAAATATAAATTCTGACATTAACCAACACTATAGGTAAATGGATGAATTTGGAAAATTGAAATAAACTAAAAAATAAATATAAATAATTTTAATTTGAACTCCACTCGATTAGTTAAAAATAATAAAATATACACAAAATAATCAAATTACTCGAGTTTGACTCGTGTCCACTCTAGCTCGATTTAAACAACTCGACTCGATCAACAATCTAATCAAGTTCAAACAAAATTTTTGAAACTCGATTGTAATTCAAAACAATTGTATATTCGTATCGATTCAAATCATTTACACTCCTAAGTATAAATGTATACACACATAATATTTGTTGTCTCCCATGCGCATGTAGTGTCCTAATATTTCATATTCGATGACCTTGACTTGCCGTGTGATTTGTAGAATTTGGTAATCCAAATTACTGAAAATATGATTCGATAACATAAACAAGCAAGATTTATAAAATTGCGAAATTAAAAAAATTCGGGTTTACAAAAAGAAAGCTGGGTTGGATTTTATTAAGAAATCATAAGTGTTTTGGGTTTTTTTAGTTGAATAATACAAAAAAAAAATTGCATCCACCTCCCATGTGGTAATTACAGAAAACTCCACTCACTTTTTCATAATTACTCGAACTTCCACTTTCACAAGCTCTTTATAACACGGTACCTCTGTCCTTTTTTCACGGCAATTTTTGATGATGTCATCAAAAACTTTTGTGCGTTTCCTATTTTACCCTGATAACACCAATAATTGATGACGTCATCATTCTAGCAAGTATTGTCACATTGTGTAGTAACGAAAATACCCTCAGAGATGTAATTATAATATATTTTTTTCCTGAACAACAATATGATCATTAGGGGTGTACGCGGTCGGGTTCGGGCGATTTTTAAGGAAAAAATCAACCCGACCCGATATGAGCGGGTGGACAAAAAATAACCCGAACTTACACAATTATCTTTTAAAACCGCGCGGTTCAGTTCGGTCGGGTTAATGAATTTGGCGGGCGGGTTGGCGGTTTTAGCTTTTTCCATTTTTTTTGTCGTTAACTAGTTACTTAGTTGACTAAAAAAAATATATTATTCCTTGTAGATTTAATTTAAAAATTGAGTTGGTGGATATAGAAAATCAAATGGTGTTATAAATAAAATTCATATAATAATTAATTTATAATGAGTAAAAACTCTAATATTATTAAAATTAAAATATCATGAAAATTTAATCATAAATACATATAACCTATTTCATTAGTTGCGAAAATAAAACTTTGTTGAAGTAGAATAAAAATAAGTGTTCAAACATGATATTTAATTTATTTCACCAAATAAAAGTAAAATGTGTAATATAAATATGAATAAAATATCGTTGTTAAAAATATATACCTATGTATTATTTTAAAAAGAAAAGTGGCGGGTGACAAGAATATTAAACCGCCACTATTATTTAAAAATTTAAAATCAGTGGTTTGCGAGCGGGTTGGGTCGGTTTGAGCGGTTTGGACGGGTTGGGCGGATTTATGTACACCCCTAATTATCATTATAGGAGTTGTGTGTTACTATCTCATCATTTGAAGAGGTACATATGTAATATATTTACAAATTTGACTCACATGCCATCAAGAAACGACCCAAACTCCAACACCAAACCACACGCACAAACAAGAGATATTAAATACAAATTATATAAAAATAAGTGAACAAAAACAAAGGGAGACTTGAAAGCTCAACTCACCAAAACATGAACGCTTTATCGAAGCCATTATCAAACCCTGGCAGGTCCAACAACTTAAAATACACGATCTCCGATCCACCCGTCATCCCACTATTTGATCAAATCCCTATTTTTCTCTCAAGGAAATTGCAATATTTCTTTAAAATTAATATTATTTAATTATATTAAAAAATAATTATGCACGCCATGGCTAATATATATAAAAATGGTACTTTTAGAACTATGTTTGTTGAGTCGGATAAATGAAGGACCAAAACGATATTAGTGTAAAGTTTAACACAGCCCATCCATCTTCTCCATGTAAATTCACCTTATCACTTGTTTTCTACGTGGTGGGGTTCCTATGCGTTATACACACACGGCTCTTTTTGGGTCAATGGTCATACGAGGATGTTTCTTCTTACAAAGATTACATACTTATAGTTTTCTTAAGACAAGATCTAAATCATGCAAGCTTCTTCTTCATCAATGTCGATTCTTCTCATTCTCTACTTTCTCTTTGTTTTCCCTTCATTCGCAGACCAAGACATGCACTCTGATACACTATCTCAAGGACAGGAGCTGAGGGATTGGCAGTTCTTAAGTTCACCTAACCAAAAATTCAGGCTCAAGTTCTTCAGTCCTGGCACGTCAGACAACAGATACGTAGGCGTTTTAGGCTTTTAGCCTCCCCATTTCGTCAAGATCCATCTTCCGTGGTGTGGGTGGCCAATCGAAACGACCCCATCACGGATACATCAGGGATCCTAATAATCGACGATGGCACGTTAAAAATATCCCATAGTGGAGGAAACCCGATTGTTTTGACTCCGAAATTTAGGAGTAGTAATGCAAGTGCTACTCTCTTGGATGATGGCAATTTTGTTTTCAGGGAAGTAAATTCAATCATTACAACATTTTGGCAAAGCTTTGATTTTCCAACACACACCCTTTTACCTGGGATGAAACTTGGGACCAATTTCGAGACAGGCCATAAATGGTCACTCACTTCTTGGATAAGCAACGACGTACCAGCCTCAGGATCGCTGACTCTAGGCGCAGACCCTGACGGCTCGGGCCAACTGATCATGTGGTTGCAGGGGAATCCTTATTGGAGAAGCGGACCTTTGCAATATGGGAGTTTTGACAATTTACATGGGATTGGTCTCTTTAACATCCTCGAGTTTAGCTACATCTCGAACGAGAATGAGAGTTACTTGACATATTCAGTTAAGGATAATCAGAGTTTTGTGAGACTGAGTATATATATAGATGGATCGTTTTCTATTGTACAATTCGAAATATTCAGTATTTATAATCCTTGTCCCTGGCTAAAGTCATCATCTGCAGGATGTGTTCAGATGATGTCCGAGTGTAATAAGGGTAAAAATCATGCGTATAGCTACACATTAGATGAGAATAACAACATGAGCATTTTCGATTGTGGTGTCAAGTGTGAGCAAAACTGCTCCTGTATTGCTTATGGATCCATATTTGACAATGGAACTGGGTGCCGAATCTGGACGAATGAGACGACGACCTTTGAGTCCTCAGTACAGCAATATGCCAGTCGGTTTTATATTTTGCATAGCGAAAACACAGATGTTACTATTTCTCAAAGAGGTATGGCTTGTCCTGATCTCTCTCTCTCGGGGTGCAACTCGGCCCGGTTCGGTCCGAAACCGAACCGAAATTTCGGTTAATTTCGGTTAACCGAAATTTCGATTCGGTAATTTTACGAACCGAAAACCGAACCGAAATAATTCGGTTCGGTTCGGTTTTTAACCGAACCGGTTCGGTTCGGTTCGGTTAAAAACCGAAAAAATCGAATTTAATTTTTTTATTTTTTTTAATATTATTTTTCCCTATTTTTTTATTTTTTGGGTTAAAAAAAAAACAAAAAAAAAAATCATCTATGAGATTCGAACCCAGGAGTTTTGGATGAAAGGGAAACACCTTAACCACTAAACTACAATGTATTTTGATATTTTTATTACAATATTAATAATATAATATATTTAATTTAATAAAATTTAAAAAAAATTCGGTTTTCGGTTCGGTCCGGTTAACCGACACCACAAACCGAAACGAACCGAAAACCGAATTTTTGGAAAATTAATAACCGAAAACCAAACCGAAATTTCGGTTTTCGGTTCGGTTCGGTCTGTTCGGTCAGTTCGGTTGGTTTTGAACACCCCAATATATATGTATATATATCTCGTCTCACTCATTTCGCTTTCTCTTTCTAGCTCCGCCGCCAGGCCTGCCACCACCACCACCTCAGTCGTCATTGCCCATCGGTCGCCACACCTCCTCCACATCCCATTTTGGTAGATAATTTACCCACTCTTTATTTCGATTTTCTTTATAATTTATTTTTTAACTATCTTTATTGTATAAACAAGTTTTTAACTAGGTCTACTATTAGAGAATCTTGGGAGTTTTTGATCTAACTAATATCATCCATTGCTACGTTAGTGATGCGAGATCAAATATGTATCACGTGAATAAAACAGATTACGATCCACGACAGACTAGTTAGTGTTTTAATAAACTAAATAAACGTCATTTAGCTCTAATTAACATGATATTTATAGCAAGCACTATTGGGCCATGAGCTCGTCTTAGTGGGCCGTCGGCTCAGGTCCAATTGTGTGGAGCTATGATCATAACATACTAATATTGCTCTTATGTAAATTATTTTATTAAATTATGTGAAAACCCTTACTCATAAGTGGGACCCATCAATTAGTTTGTTGAATTTTTTCTCATTTGCAATTTTTTTATAATGACATTGTTATATACTACAATAGTTGTCTGAGACGATCTAATTCGTTTTTCTACTGCAAAATAATAGCCCTGTGTGACAAAAAAAAGGTTAACATTTGAGTGTTTATATGTACAGCAAGAAAAAGATGGATATTGCCCATTACCTCAGCCGGTGGAGCACTCTTGACATTGAGTTTCATTTTGTTTTGTATACGAAGAAGACTCAAAACTAAAGGTGCGTACTCGATTGAAGTCTAATAATTCAATATTTGTTCGCTTTTGAATCAACTCAAATCTTCGTTTCCATATCTGCATCAGCAAGAACCCGAGAACAATGTAGCACGATGAATGACATAGAAACTGATATTAGGCAAGTACAGTTATTTAGCTTCGAGACCATTGCAACTGCAACAAATAATTTCTCTGCTGCAAACAAGCTTGGAGAGGGTGGATTTGGACCAGTTTATAAGGTGAAAAAATTGCTAAAAAATGTGAATTTTTTCTTATTTTAAAAACTTACATAAGTTGTATCAAAATTATATTTTGGCCATTTTCTCCAGAGAGATTTTAAAGTGGATCGATCGAATAAACATTATTGAAGGAATTGCTCAAGGATTATTATACCTCCACAAGTATTCGAGGTTGAGAGTTATCCACCGAGACCTAAAAGCTAGCAACATTTTGCTTGATCAGAACATGAACCCGAAAATCTCAGACTTTGGCATGGCAAGGATCTTCGGAAAGCAACAATCTGAAGCAAACACGAACAGAATCGTGGGAACATAGTAAGAAATCAAACAACCTTATTTCATTCAAAAAACGAAACATTTCATATATTATTATCTTTAAACAATCTACGATAATTGCTTACAGTGGCTATATGTCTCCGGAATACGCCATAGACGGTGTCGTCTCAATGAAAACCGACGTTTTCAGCTTTGGAGTTTTGGTGCTTGAAATTGTGAGTGGCAAGAAAAACCGCGGCTGCTATGATCCGGAGCGCCCCCTCAACCTTATTGGATTTGTGAGTTTACTCAACTTATCACCAAAAAATAAAGATTCATTTCTAACAATTATTTCTCGCGATAATTAAGTGTACATCGCCTAGTAATACGTTTTGAAAATTACCAAGATACCCGTCGTCGTCGTCGGATTCTGACAACACGGAAATAAGGGTGGCGGTGTCAAATTGTAACATTTTCACCATGTTTTTACTAATAGCCATGGGGTGAACTGAAACCTACTTTTATTCAAAGGGGTGAAACTGTAATATATTTTTGCTCGGAGCTGAGTTAGGGGTGGCATTAGGTGGGTCGGACACAAACCCGCACCCAAAACTTTTGGTGTGGGTCCAGACCCTAAATTTTGGGTTAGAGCTGGACCCAGACCCGAGTCTCGCGATTGGGTATCACAGAGACCCAATAGTGTGGGTTAGGGTCCGGTCTGAACCCAACTGGATCCAAATTTTTTTTTTCCATTTTTGTATTTTTTTTTATTCAATTTGTATTATTCGATGGTTCAAAAAATTTAAAATATAAAAAGTTTATATTTGCACGTAATATTCTTAATTATAAAATGAGTTTATATTGCATTAAAAAAATATTTAATACATTAATCATTTATTTGAAACTCATAAATGAATCCAAAGCTTATCATAAAAACAAACATTAAGTATTTAATTCAAAAAAGTACTAAATAAAATAAATTGGTGTAAGCAAAAAATTAGGAAAATAAATATTATAAAAAATATCAACTTTTATTTGAAAAGAAGTCATTGCGTCTAAACCCAATATTATTATTGAGTTCGGGTTTGAGTTGGGTCCTCAACCACCCAATGCCAGTGTCACCCCTAGGTGAAGTATGGTTATTTCTCAAACTCTATTTTTCAGGGTGTCTATATATACAATATAATCTTAGTTCTTAGACAACTAACTACCTTAATACTATGTCAGGCATGGAAACTGTGGATCGAAGAAAGAGCTTTGGAGCTTATGGATACAACGTTGGATTGTACAAACCATGAAAACGAAGTGATGAGGACTATAAATATTGGATTATTGTGTGTTCAAGATTGTGCAGCAGATAGGCCTGCCATGGTGGATGTAGTTTCCATGCTAACAAACGAGCTTTTGCAATTGCCACCACCAAAAAGTCCTGCATTTTTCATCGAGACGAGCCCTGCTCAAGCAAAGAATGAAGTCGATTTGGAGAAGACTTGCACGAATAAATTGTCGATTTCACTTATGGAAGCTAGATGAAGGGCACTTATCGATGCTAGATGCCATTTTCCAGGTATACAATCACAATGATGAGCGCACTGCAGATCTTCTATCTCACAATAGTGTACCACGGTACTGTCACATTTCAATTTATTTGAATTATTGTTTATAATTACTTTTAAATGAACAATTGTCAATTTCGCAATGATGTGATAATATCGGTGTATCACACCAATGACGGATGTATTGTGGATCTATGATAGTTATAATCACAATTATTAGTGTATTATTGACCTCAAGTGACTATCATATTTTTGGTTTTTCGGTTTTGCGTTGTTAATATAGTTCTTGCAATATGTAGTGGACTTGATTGTAAGACGGGGGATCGTCGGCTTCAGTGTTTCTTTCGAATAGTATGCCCTATGCAGAAGTAGGATAAATAGCTTGTTATTATGTTATAAAATCAAGCTGATTTGCTTGTTAAACTAATATATCATATTTTTTGGGCCCGATTGCCAAAAAAATTGATAGAACTAGTTCTGTTACATGTAATGCACGCGTCCTTTATTTGATTTGCGTCAAACTCACAAAACCTTAATGTATGCATTTTAAGTTCCATCATATTTTTTATTGAATTAGGGATAAAATTGCAAAAAAGGCGAGTTTGTTTTTGTAACTTTGAAAAAGACAATATTTTTAAAGGACAAATTAAATTTGAGTTTGATTATACTAAAGTTCGGTCTTGTTTGGATAAAAAAACCCGACAATTACTAAATTCCGACAATTAAACCCATTAGATATGGGTAAAGGTGTTAAATGAGTCATTACAGGTCGGATCGTGCAATCTATTATGGCCTGGCTAAAGGGGCTAGCCCCGACTCTTTTTTATTATTTTTTATATTTTAATTTATAGGAAAAAAATAATTAAATAGTATGAAATGGAATTGCAACCTTGACCTCCAAGATCACAAGTTGACATTTTATCAACATGGTACAATTTGTTTTGAAATAAATGATAAAATATATATTTATAATATGAAAAAAAAATTATAGTGGCCTAATCGGCCCGCGAGCTAAAATTAGCCGGGCCAATTTGGCCCACAGGCCTTAAGGGGCAGGCCCCTTAAGGCTTTTTAAGCCAAATGGGCTGACTCAAACCGTTGTGAAGAAGGCCCATTTAGGCCCAGTGTGTACGGGGCTCAATCCCTGCTGTTCGGGTAGTTTTATCCAAAATAAAAATCTTATCATCATCTTCACTTCACTGTCATCTTCACATGAGCTCATAACAGAGTCCAACAATGGCCCTCTCAACGGCGAAATTTACAGAACTGCCACCACACCTCATGTCAGCATTCTCATTCCCCCGCCATAAACGGTTACATTTCTCACTCAACTTCTTCAAACCCTTTTCTTCGTCTCTCAATTCCACCAGAATACCCAAAACGCCCTCCAGAAACCCCCATATCCCCTCCACGTCCTCTTCCAACACGTCGTCGTCTTGGATAAAGAAATGGCCTTCTAATCGCCCTCCCTCAACCCCACCTCCTAAACCCAGTTCGAGAAAAATTGAACCGAAAATTGAATCCAATGGAGCAGGTACGACTGCAATTGATCGGATTGTGCTTCGATTAAGGAACTTAGGGTTGGGTTCTGATGATGAAGATGAGGAAGGAGAGGAAAATGGGGAATTAGAGTTAGGGTTGAGAAATTCTGATTTGAATTTGGATGATTCGAGTGAGAAATTGGGGGATTTGTTGAAGAGAGATTGGGTTAGACCGGATACGATGTTAATCGAAGATGAGGATGAGGATTGTGATGATACATTGTTGCCATGGGAGAGGGGTATGGATGAGGGTGATGAAGTGGATGGAGATAGAGTGGGGGTAACCAAAAAACGGGAAATGAGGGCGCCTACGTTGGCTGAATTGACGATTGAGGATGAGGAGTTAAGAAGGTTGAGGAGAATGGGGATGACTTTGAGGGAGAGGGTGAGTGTGCCTAAGGCCGGGATTACAGGTGCCGTTTTGGAGAAAATTCATGATCAATGGAGGAAGTGTGAACTGGTGAGATTGAAGTTTCATGAGGATTTAGCACATGATATGAAGACTGCGCATGAGATTGTTGAGGTTGGTGAGTTCTGGTATTGGGATAGCTTTGTTGTTGTGATGTTGATTTGGAATGGACTTTTAGTAGCTAGTTCAATTACTCATAATTAGAATTGTTATTGTTGTTTATGTGGTAATGTTAATGGTAATGGATGAGGTATGTGTTGGTTGATTGATTGAACAGAACCTTGTAAACCATCATTTTAGTAATAATAGGTATAAGTATTTGGTTCTAAAAAGTTGAGCTGGTGTTAGAGTGTCGGGAAACTATATGTGGACCAGTCGTTAGATTAAATCCCTTCATCTCGTTGCCCTTTGTTGTTTTCAATGTCATTTTAAGCCTATTTTCTGAATCTTGTACTTTTAAGGAAGTGCTCAATTTTAGAGAAGGTTGTAAAAGTGCCATTTTGTTTGCAGAACTTGCTAAAAAGAAGTAGAAGTAAAAGGAAATGCTTTTACTTGTTGCTATTTTCAGGGTTTTTTCTATAGAAGCAGAAACAGTTAAAACCCAAAATAGTTTAATTTCAGCAAAGAGCTCAAAAGTGCTTCTTTCCTGTTTTTGCAAACAGGGTCTGTTAGCTTCTTGTTGTTTATCGCATCTTATAAAATATTCAATCAGGACTTGTACAAAATTATATATATACATATATATATGTGAAGAATTTAACTCTAAATGCTGACTACGATTTCTTTCATCAGCGCCGGACAGGGGGGCTAGTCACATGGAGGTCTGGAAGTGTTATGGTTGTCTTTAGAGGAACTAACTACGAAGGCCCTATTTCTAAACCCCAACATTTACAGAACGATAATGATGCTCTTTTTGTCCCTAATGTTTCATCAACCTCCAATTCATTCACAAAAATGAGTGATGTTAAAAGTCCAGTTCTCGAGAAATCTGATACAGTTATGTCTATCCGTGAGAAAAGGATATCAGAAGAGGAAGCTGAATACAATAGTCTATTAGATGGTTTGGGTCCACGGTTTGAAGATTGGTGGGGCACAGGAATACTTCCTGTTGATGCTGATTTACTTCCTCAGACAATTCCTGGATACAAAACACCTTTTAGGCTACTTCCAACTGGAATGCGTTCACGACTAACCAATGCAGAGATGACTAATTTACGAAAGCTTGCTAAATCACTTCCTTGCCATTTCGCACTTGGTAATTTTTATCCCTTTTGTGTTCTTTTAAGTTCGGTAAAGTCTGTTTTGACATGTTTTTTTCTGTTTAAACCCTCCAGGAAGAAATAGAAATCATCAAGGTTTGGCGAAATCCATAATCAAGCTTTGGGAGAAAAGTTTACTAGTAAAAATTGCTGTGAAACGTGGAATCCAGAACACTAACAACAAAATTATGGCTGAGGAACTGAAGGTACACAGATATATCCGTACATTATGGATGTCTTTCTCTAGACATGAATGTTTGCTTCTGTATATTCCACTGGAGTTACATACTTGAAAGAATCTGGGTCATTAGCGGGTTGCATTCAGGACAAAAATATTTGGTATATTAGGCAACATGTATTGGAAAGAGTATTTAACGTGAAGCACAAGAAGAGAACTCAGCATAACTTTTTGCTTGTAGAACATCAATAGAGTATACCAAGTCTCTTTGATACAAGTAGATACGTAAAATAAAATTTTCTTTTCTGAAGCATTTACATGTGTCCGAAGGAGAGATAAAGTAATTGAGGTTTAGATATTTTACTTGTATTATTACTTGACAAGAAAATGATATAGGCTGTTCACGATATCCTCAAAAAAACTGCCCTTTAAATACTTGCATGTTAATCATGTCCTGAAATTTAAATTTGATTTCAGTGTATATTATGCACTCTTACATATCATTGCAGTTTTCTGATTTATTTCTCCGATCTTTTTTGTCTGTTATAGACATTAACAGGGGGAGTCTTACTTCTAAGAAACAAATATTACATAGTTATGTACCGTGGAAAGGATTTTGTACCTCCCACTGTGGCTAATGTTTTAGCTGAAAGAGAAGAAATCACAAAACAAATACAAGACGTTGAAGAGAAAGTGAGGGGCGTAACAACAGCAGTACAAGTTGCTGAAGAGAAGGAAAAAGCACTTGCAGGTACTTTAGCAGAGTTTTATGAAGCTCAGGCTCGATGGGGAACACAAATATCTGCTGAAGAACGTGAAAAGATGATAGAAGAAGAGTCTAGAGCCAAACGTGCCAAAGTGATTAGGCGATTTGAACATAAATTAGCACTCGTAAGTGTCCCCTGTTTGATGTGTGAAGAGATTTATAAGCAATTTTGGCCACTGGTTAGAGTTTTATACTCTAGGGGGTATTGACAGTAATAAGTAGGGGTGGCGAAATGGGTCCGGAACCATGGTTCCAACCCAATTAAACTAATTTGGGTTGGGTTGGTTCCTAAGAATTTTTATTTGGTTCCTAATTGGTTTCAACTTGGTTTCAAGTTGGGTCCAATTAATTTTAACTTAGGCCCAAATCGTTTGCCAATAATCTAAATTATAAAGAACAAAATGTAAGGTATTGAGTCGGGTTGGACTTGGTTCCCTTTCGGGTTGACTTTGATTCCTTTTTGGGTTGAGTTGGTCCCACCTTAAAACCATTTAAGAATCCAACCCATTTAAGAACTGAACCGTTGGAACCTACCCAAACCCAACCCGACCCACCCGATTGCCAACTCTAGTAATTAGTTATGTAGAGTGTGATGATTGGCTTGCTACCTGCTTTTATGTTTAGACCTATCTTCTACATTTCCTCCAGTATTACTATAGGTAGATACATTTAACTTTTACTTAGATCCATCTATTTTATTTGGTTCCTTAATTCATAGCTTCTGCCAGGAAACAACTTCATGTGTTGTATTTCATATCCTCTTGTTTAATGTACAACATTGGTTTAGTGACCAATAAAAAACCATTATCCGGATTATTCTATTGTGTCATTTCATCTCTTGCTATCCCGTTTATTAGTATTCAATATTCTTGTTTATTAATTTATTTATCGACTTCTTGAGAAACAACATATCCCTGGTTCAGATAAAAGGGGAAAGGTTCATTTGATGCTTATTGACTTTCCTATATCTTAGTTCCACATGCTGGTAGATTTGCTCAGTTGTTAATGTCATTGACTGAATACTCTTACAGTCTCAAGCAAAGAAGCTCAAAGCAGAGAAACTGCTATCTAAGATAGTGGAATCTTGGTTACCTGCCGGTCCTTCTGATGACCTCGAGACAATCACTGATGAGGAACGAGTTATGTTTCGTAGGGTTGGATTACGAATGAAAGCATATTTGCCACTTGGTGAGTTTTCATCATCTTAGAGTCAAAAGAAAGAGTTTAAATTTTGTAGTGCATATTCATTAGGGATAATTACATTCACAACCCTTACTTAATGGGTGTCGGATCCTGACAATTATGCAAATAAGGGGTGAAATTGTAATTTGCTTTTACGGGCACGGGCTGATATTGTGATATGCATTTATTGAAAGGGAAAGTTAGGGTGTATTTGGATTGAAGGATTTGAAATCTATGGATTTCAAATTCGTCAACAAATCCATGAACTTCGTTTGGATGTATCCAGGTTATAATGGATTTCAAATCACTCGACATTAACTTTGAGTTGTTTTCTCCATAACTATAGTGAATTTCAAATGACTCCATTTTAGGTGTCATTTCAAATCCTTCCTCCAAATCCCCTCCCCAGATCCAAATCACTCAATTCAAACACACCCTCATGGTATTATTTCAAATTTCAGGGTGTTTTTGGTAGTTAGGGTCTCAGGGGGGCTGTCTAAGTAATTTATCTAGATAGGGTTATTCATTTTTACAAAAATAAAATTATAATCTTTTTTCCAGGCATTCGTGGCGTTTTTGACGGTGTTATTGAGAACATGCATCTACATTGGAAACATAGAGAACTTGTAAAGTTAATATCAAAGGAAAAAGAACTTTCGTTTGTTGAAGAAACATCGAGACTTTTGGAATATGAAAGTGGTGGGATATTAGTGTCAATTGACAGAGTCCCAAAAGGTTATTCATTGATTTACTATCGTGGAAAGAATTATCGTCGGCCTATTTCCATTAGACCAAGAAACCTTCTCACAAAGGCAAAAGCACTGAAGCGCAGAGTGGCCTTGCAACGTTATGAAGTTAGTCATCCTTCCAGTTTCAATCTTAATATCAAATTAATTAATAACTTCAGTAATATTGGAGAATTATTTAGTAAAATCGTTTTGTTGAATTGCTCGTATATGCCTCTGTACTAATATTGTATGTATATCTGATCTTATTGTGTAGGCTCTTAGCCAGCACATAACTGAACTGGAGAATAACATTGAGCAAATGAGGAAAGAAATTGTAAGTTATAGTTCTTTACCTGATTATAATGGTGCAAAAAAAGGATTATGGATTAATCTTCATTTTGCTTGAGCTTAAAGAGATTGGTCATCTGCTTATTGCTTTATTACAATAAAATTACCTTCTTGAATATGTTCTAGCCATCAGAATTGTTTTTAAAATCATTTGGTGACTTCTATTGGTTTTACTGGTCTTTTTCTTTAGATATTCATTAAATGTAGAAACCGTAGTTTTTGATCCCATAAACCATTTTGTCTGCATAATACTCGAGACATTTCTTTAAGATATATCGATAAGAATTACCATTCATTTCTCTATTTTAACAATTCCTGGGACAAAATAAGGTGGATTTAATTTTTATCTTTAAGGGCAAGTGATAAATATCTGCAAAGCTGATATATATGACGTAAAGAATAAAATCCTAATGAAAATATTAAAGTATGCTTCATTTGTTCGTCTTTTTGTTATCAACCTGAAGTGTTTGTTTATCTCCATTGTCATTATTCTATTAGGGGAATACCAAAGATCTCGGGAACTCAGAGGACCATGGCCAGTTTAATCCTGTTTCAGAACTGAATGATGTAAGCTATTTTTTCTGGCTGCTTTATTTTCAAATGATATGTAATGGAGAAATCATATATCTCTCTTGGTTGTTAATTATATAAAATATTTATAACTTTGAGAATCTAAGATCGTCTCATTTGAATGCACAGAGTGAAGATGAATGCTCGGAGATGCATTCTGATGATGATGAAGACGAAGATGACTGGGATGATGATGATGATGATGATTTTTCTGATCGTGAAGAATCTTAGATTCTCCATCGCATGAACTCAGTTAACTCAAGCCGCTGCTGGTATTATCTTACTGAAAGAATCATGTGGAAGAGGAATCGAAACCCTGGCAATGAGCTGAAAAAGAAAGAATTTATAAAGATATGATTTTGCAGTTTAGGCATTGTACAGTAGGAGCCCATGGAGTTTTCGGGGTATGTATAATTAATTTCGACCGAGATTATGAATTTAATTATATTTTGTGTATCCAGCATATATATATTTAAGAAAATCTCATTCAGTTATGGACAATCCCTCTCTTTTTTATTGTGATATGATATGGACCATATGGAAGTGTAATTTATTACAGGATGATATTTGGCCTTACTGCTGTGGAACCCATGCAAAAATTTGTTACAAAAAGATGCTACTTTGCTGTAATAATAATCTAATTAACTACAGTAACTAGGAAGCTCATTGTAATAACCCTATATCATTTTAACACTATTTAGACAGTATATCTAATACTAGTATTTAAATAAACAGGAGTAAGACTGTAAGACTCGTAACTAGCGATGTCAGACGAGCTGGCTCACGGCTTGTCTCGAGCTTAAGCCTACTTATATCTAAAAAAATCTCGCGAGCTTTTTTATTTTTTAACATATTATTATTTTTATTATTATATTAATAAAATATTTACTAAAAATTAATTTTAAAAAAATCAAAATTTCCCCTATAATTTAATATCGAGCTCGAGAATATTCAATTCGACGAACTTGAGTTTGAAAAAATTATCACCCCTACTCATAACTTGCCGGAGAAATGCATTTTCAAACCATGTGCATCCCTTGCGTATAATTGGAGGATTAAAGTTTCTTATTAAAACGTAAAGGATTTTTTTTAAAAAGAAAGATAGTGGATATAAACCCCCAAGTTGCAGGCTAAAAGTGTAATTTTGCAGAGGAAATTATGTCAAAAATAGTTGGGCCACCTACAATAAATACCAGGCCCATCTAGATGAATAGTATTTGGGCCGATTAAGTGGGCCTACCACGGTAAGTAAGTGGATATTTGACGGCCATTCAGAGGCGAAACTATAACACGCTATCCGGTAAACGCCGCTGCACTCATTCACGCGCCGCCACTCATGTCGTTCACTCTCAATTTATCAGCTTCTCATCGGAGAATACCTTTGTTTTCACCCTCCTCTTCTCCTTCAACTTCGTTCCAATCGTCTTCTCCTTGTATGCTGCCGCCTTTGAATTGTTTCCAGAGAACTCGTGCAGTGAACTTGACGCGCCGGCGGCGGAGGCCATGCATTGTAGGTATGGCTCCCGATGAAGAGAAGATGACTCGCCGTTCGCCTCTAGATTTCCCAATCGTAAGCTCGTTAAGCTTGTTGATTATTTGCTTGAATTTTGATTACTACTTCACCTGATTTAGTATTGAGAGTGTGAATATGAAATTTTCTGAATATAATTGCTCATCGATGTGTCAATATTAGTTTAGGGTTAGGATTTTGATATACACTAATTAACTTGTCCATTTAATCCTTTTTAACTTAGTTTTGGCTCTGTTAGTCTGGTTTAGCAGCTTTCTTAGTTTTTTTACAATTGCTATGAGAAAAGGAATTGTGGAAGATAATGAAACCAAACAATTTGTTTCTTCTTCTAATCTTAGTATCATTTAAGGATTATGTTGTTGAATTGTTGAAGAATTTGTGATTTTGATCCAAATGATGAACTCTTGATGTCCACGTTCATTTTTTAACGACTAAATAGCTTCAATGTTATGACATGTTAGAAACTAAAATATGTTAAAACGGGAAACTTTAGTTTCCGATGGAGAGCAAAATGCTTCGACAAACATGAACTAGTTTGAGTTACAATAAGACCGATGTGAAAATGTACCATGCAGAGAGTGGGTTAAAGAGGACCAAAGTCGTAAATAAGCTTCTTGCTGATTATATAGAAACTACAGATTGTTACTAACAGATTTAAGTGTGTTGATGGTGGCATAGTTTCGAATGTTTAAGAATTCTCATTCAGCTTATTGGTTTTATCTTCTGCTTTCTCTTGGTAGGTCTAAACTTATTGAGGAGCATAGAACATTTAGTTAATATGGCTCCAGTTACTATTTGGATTCATAATTGTTATGTAAGGTTCATCTCAGTTGAATCCACATCTGTTGAAATCATATACATCCCGAGGTAGTTAACTTACATCCAGGTACTTTACAAAATGGGAAATACGAACATTCTCTGTAATGTCTCGGAGAACACTAGCTTCCAGTGGAACTTTGCTCAATGGTTTATTCATTTCCAATTGATTGAGATATTTATTGTGATCCGATATAGCTAATAGATACTCTGTAACATAAATAAGAATGCAAACTGGTATTTATCACTTTATGCTTGTATAAATTTGATACCATGCCTCAACATTGTCTGAATGTAAAGCTTATTATAATTGATTTTTAGGAGTGGGAAAGGCCAAAGCCTGCAAGAAGACCCGATATTTTCCCTCAATTCAGCCCAATGAAAACTCCATTACCAACTCCAATGCCAGCTGATCCTCCAGAAGAAGATGAAGAAGAAGAGGAAGAACAAAACAAAGAGGAAGATGAGGAAAATCCAGAAGAGGAGAATCCCGACGAGCCTGCTCAGTAGCATTAGCTGGTTTTTGTTCGTATATTTAATCCATCGTCTTAATTTTGAGTCTAGTGAGGATTTTGAGGTTTTAGCTTGGGTTGGGTTTAATTGTATACAATGTACTTTTGTAAGTTTTGTTCAATTTCACCATGCATTTTTTAGATTTGCAGATGGGTTGGGTTTATTTGCCATCTACTATCAAAAATCCTATGTGTTGTTTGTCTCTCAGGCCAGAAACAAAATTTCTAAACATGAAATCGATTTCAACCCTGTAAAGACGAATTCTGATTCTGCTGATTTGATTCATATTCATACGATCGTTCTAACATGAGGAGAATGGTATGAAAATGACTAATCAAAGTTTTATGGAAAGGAAAACAACTGCAATGAGTGAAGAATTGAAAATGCTGACACAAAAATCTGTGCAAATTTTAAAACTCAGAACTAAGTTTACATCATATGCTAAGAAGTAAGAAGTAAAAGGAGAATAGAATATCACAGCAAAATATGAATGATCAATTTTGGTTTTTTGGTGGGACTCATTTTTTGCCACTTTTCTTTAGGCCAGAACCTCCAAATGATCCCTTTTGCTGGGCCTTTGCCTTGAGCTCCTTAAGTGCCTGATAAGAGAATAAGACAATCAATCACAGCTATAGATCAGATACAAAGCAAAAGCAATGACTAAAAAAGGGCAATCTTATGACAAGATCTTTCTCACCTTTTCCTCTTCCTTCTTCTTTTGAATATTAGCTTTGTCAATCTGCAAATAGCCAATGTTTGTAAGCGAGTATGGAAAAAATTACATAGAATAATAAAGAATTCTACAGAGGAGAACTATAGATGCACAACGATTATTCAAATGTATGATCATGATATATCTTTTCCAATGCTAATTCCGTTCCTGTAAGAGGTTTGATTTGAAGGACGAAGTTGCTACCAAAAATGCTTTGATTAGCTTGGTTTTTGAAGAAACTATAACGAAAGCTTGTGCGACAATATATGTGACATATGTTCCTTAATTTACACAACAATCTATTTCCACGACATTCTACCATATCAACGAATATAAAAAAACAATACTAACTTAGGATGAAAAAAAACAGGAGTGGAAAATTGTTTTCACTGTTTTTTCTTTTTTGGATCCTAATGGAACACAAGTGGATACTACAATAAGAACATTTAACATGCATTTGAGGTTCAACAAATACGAACTATATTTTGATGCAACTACTAAAACATTGAAAGTGAGAAAATATCTCATGATACAGTAACAGCATAGCGAGCATTATAATCGCAACTAAGCAACCGAACAGAGACACAGAATGGACAATATCGAATTCTGGGTATAGAACCACAACCTTTTCGCATACCGAAGAAGAGAAAATTCAACATATTATAATCAATTAACATAATTTCGAAACCAAAATACTTGAGCTAATTCCATAAACGGGTAATTTTTCCCAATATTAACTAACAAACAATGAAATCAACAGACGGAAAAGGATTATTACCTCATCGTATTCTTTCTTTTCTGCCTTAGGTGCCTTCAAAGGCTTCGCTTTTCCTCCTATTTCAAGAAGCAAAAACAAAAAAGAACACATAAATCCACAAATTTCAGCTTTTTACGGACAAAACTGGAGGAGACAAAATCCTGCAGCTCTTATTTTCCATAACCCTATAAATAAAAATTCAGCAAATATTGAATTACCTTGCTTGGAAGACATGGATGAATTCTAGGGTTAGGGTTTTGAATTTTGATGCGATTGATTGGAAATTAATTTCACTGCTGGCAATTTATGGACACCAGCGTTTTTATACCTCTTCTGTGGTGGAATAAAAAGGAGCAACCCGAATTTACGGTTTTGCCCAGCAATAATAAGTTGACAACATTGGTACTTCAGAATAGGCAAATTTTCACAATTGCCCCGTGCATTTATTTTAATTACAACACGACCCTCAAAATTTTGGGATTGAACATCTAACCACAACTATTTTACACGACATAGATACGATAAGATATATAGACAAAAAATATGATAAATTTTGAAAATTTAGACTATGAAACGTTCATGATATATATTCACTATTGTGCAATATGGATACGAATATAATACAACACAAATACGAGATACGATAAATTTTAAAACTTTAAGATACAATATGTTGAAAATATATTTGTGTATATGCATGTATAATTTTTTAAATAAATTTCATTCAATAAATTCATTGATAAAATATTTTTTTGTCATTTCTTTAATTGTATTGTTATTTGTTTAATTTTTAATTTAAAAAAAAAGACTTAATACATGATATATTTTCAAGTTTTAGCCAAAAATATTGCATAATATTATTATACCAAGTATCTAGACGTTACCAAGATTTTGTATAGAACATATTATCAAGTTTCATTTGTGCATATTGCCACTAAGTTTTCATCATATATGTCTCACTAATTCTCATTAGTAACAATATTCTATTACAACACAATAAAAATTATTGTCACTCATTATATATATATATCAAAGGACTAATTTTATAATATCATATTAATTTTTGTCACATATATATTTAACTCACATAAAAACATATACTAAATGAAATCTTATTAATTTGAGCATGACTTGATTATCAAGGCAAGAAACTTAAAATATTTCCTAATTAATGCCTAAAAAATTCGACAAACATTTAAATAATGGTATAGTATCTATATAAGTATCTTCCTTGGAGAACAAGACAAACCAAAAATACACGTCACATTTCTGCATATATATTTCTCACTGCACTAGCTAAGTGATCGATATGTACGAGGCCATAATCCCATTGTTTTCTTCTTCACTAATATTACCATTGTAATAAAACCACCAATCTTTTGTCACTACATACTCTGATCATAACAATATCACCAAATTCAGTTCTATTTTTTTCATAGCCCTTTTGAAACCCATAAGAAAGATTTCTCCCAAAAAATAAAATTGCAGTTCATATTATAATCCATGGTATGCCCTTACCTTCTCCTTTTAGCTAGTATTTATTACTAATTACTCTTTTTTGTTATGTGATTTTATGTGATAAGTGAATCATATGTGTTGAATCAAGTCTAGATTTTGGAATATAAATGTGCCCATTGAGATTTAATGTTTTCGTTAGCATATAGGTAGTGGTGTAAATGAGTCGAGTCGAACGAGTCTTTGTTCAAACTTGTTTGAATTGTAATCGAACTTCAAAACTTGTGTTTGACCCTATTTAAAGGTTAAATGAACCTAACTCGAGTTTTAATCGAACCGAACACTAGTCGAGTTCGAGTAGTTTGAGTTTTTTCTACATGGTTTTACAACTTTTTTTTACTAACTGACTCGAGCTCGAACCGAGTTTCAAAATTTATCAAACAGAAGAAAATGTTCAAGCTTAGTTTGATAAACTAACAAAACAAGCTCGAACGATTCTTTGACGATCGAATTCGAGCCAAGTATCGAGTAGTTTGATTTGTCTTTTAACCTATTGACATGGTTGAAATTATTTAAATTTTTTGTTGCAGCGGTTAATAACGGGTATTATGGTTGGTTCAATGACAAAGACGGTGGCGTCATTGGTGGCTCAGCCGGCGGCAACGGTGGCGACATTGCTGTACTACAGTGGTCAACTACCTAGGAACCTTAACCTTGACCGGTTTGTCCAAAATGAATTGCTTGAACCAGACAATTTTTTCTTTCATTTTCTCATCCATTTCTTGAAATATTTTTGGTAGAGAACCAAATCCTATTAAGTTTTGAATATGAAGACTTTAAAGAAATATGTACATTTTTTTTCCTTATTTCTACTTATCCATTCATTCTAGCAAACATTGATTTTCCCTATGTATATGGTTCATTACTATGAATGAATGAATGAAATTGAAAGTTTTTATCAAAAAAGAATATATTAACTCAAGTGGAAAATTGAGGGTAATTTAGTAATTTCATCTCGTTGTAGTTAAATTATGGACTATGGTGAGTTTCGATTCCAGTGTGATATACATCATACTTTCACTCGAAAATTATGAGAATATATTTTTTGTGTGGAAAAAATTAATGAAAAATAAATATATTTGGCTGTGTTTTTAGAAATGATTCGAATTGATAATTAGTGAAAGATAATTAAAAGTAATAATTAAATGGTATAAGAAGAGAAATAAGGTTCAAAGTAAAGTGAAAGAGAAAAAATAGAAATAATTAGATGTATTATGTGTAGGATTAGGTTGTGTACACTAACACACAATTACAATAATATAAAATTTGTAGCTCAAACAAATTCATAAGTAAAGCATATTCATGTTTTTTCTTATGTGTTGGTACACTCATAATCATATTCCACACTTAGTGCACTTAAGTCATTTATGAAAAAAAGAAATGTAACTAAAAAAATCATTGAAATTTATTGGGAATGTGAAAGTAAAAAAATAAGAATGACAATATTTTCGCTTAAGAACAATATAAATAGTGAATATTATTAATAGCATGTTATACCTATTAACCCCTGTATAATTTGCCTTAGATTTGAGTAGAATGGCCCACAACTTTCACTACAATTACATTATCATTAATTCTTTCCAAGACGACTTTAGCACATAAATCACTACCTTATATTATTACAAAGAAAATTCTCAGACACTCATTTTATTCAAAGTATGAGATTATTCGTAGGCCCAATAAAAGACAGTGATTTATGGGGAAAAGTTAGATTTTTTAGTCAACAGTCCATTTATTGAGATATCTAACCTCAGCCCATATGGATATTTAAGTTAATAATTAGCAACAAGAATATATAATTTTTTATTTCAACTTAATATTCATGTCAAAAAATGTACACACTAAACATTCCTAATATGTATTAGTATATATATATATATATGTGAATTATACATAATAAAAATCTACATATATAATCATAATAGAAACTTGAGATAAAAAATTTCAAGCCCATTTACAATTGTCTTCCCACTTTAAATTGGGAAGAAATAAATCGTTTTAGTAGGAATAAAAAGATTGAATTACTTTTTAAGAAAATACCTTTTTATGCTTTTTAAAAAAAAAAAATGAAACAATCATATTGTTACATTAAATTATCATTGAGTAATAATTTTCTTACCACTAAGCCATACTATCATTGGCTTCGCCATTTTTCCTTTTGTTCACAAATTCAAAAGTAGAAAAATCAAAGTAGAAAACGGCACTTTATCGGTCCAACAATATCTTTCAAAGTGTTTTTTTGATTTTTTTCCTTTTATTTTTATTTGTAAAAATCTTAATATTCTCAAATTAATTTTATATTATTCACTGGTTATATCATATATTATATATAATATTTGAACTATAACACTATATATAACCTAAACCAAAAATTATGTATATTTGTAGTTATATAATAGTAACCCAAAAAATCAGTAGTTAAGAAAAATATAGACCATAAAAAATTAAAGAAGAAAAATCAATGGAAATTCAAACAAAAAAGATATTCTTGGCCATCAACAGCTTCATACTGGCCGTCGGTTACTGCGGCGGCCCATTAATCATGCGGCTCTACTTCATCCACGGCGGCAAGAGAATCTGGTTTTCCAGCTGGCTCGAGACCGGCGGCTGGCCCATAATCCTCATCCCCCTCCTCTTCGACTACACGCGCCGCCGCAGCACCTCACCCCAATCCCCCCTCTTCGTCATGAAACCGCGCGTATTCCTAATCGCCGCCGCAATCGGAGTCCTAACCGGCCTCGACGACTACTTGTACGCGTACGCCGTCGCGAAGCTCCCCGTCTCCACCATTTCACTTATCGCCCCCACGCATCTGGTGTTCACGGCGGTGTTTGCTTTTATCCTGGTGAAGCAGAAGTTCACGGCGTACTCGATCAACGCCGTCGTGCTGCTGACGGTGGGCGCGGTGGTTTTGGGGCTCCACACGAACGGAGACAGGCCGAAGGGGGAGTCGAGTAAGGTGTACATGTTGGGGTTTTTCATGATTCTGACGGCGGCGGCGTTGTACGGGCTGATTCTGCCATTGGTGGAGCTTATGTATAGGAGAGCTAAACAGGATGTTACGTATACGTTGGTGATGGAGATTCAGTTGGTTATGTGTTTCTTTGCTACAGCTTTTTGCACTATTGGGATGTTGATCAACAATGACTTTCAGGTAATTCAATAGTATTTTAATTTTTCATTTGATTTTTTTTTTTCAGTAGGGAATATAATAAGTGGTCGAATTATATTTTTAATATAATTATGTAAATTGTAAGAAAATTGATATTGATCAATAATATAATAATTGGATCGATCCTGAAATCGTAAGGACGGGACTGGTTCGGCTTAATTTAATAATTATCCTATAATTAAGTGTATATATAAATTTATATGTGCCAAACATATATATGTATAAGTAGAAGATAAAACATGGTTTTAAATAATAAAAAAATTCATACTCAAATAGAGTTGAGCCTTAAATTCCTACAAAACCAGACATGGGTTATAGGCGTACTCGGGCCCGCTAAGGCCTGGCTCGGGACCAACCTACTCAAGTGACCACCTTGAGGTCAACGAGTCAAATCAATATAGAGTGATAATAGTATCAAATGAAATCAAAACTGCAAAATATTTGACTTTAATTTATTGAAACATATCTTTTTGTTATTATTATTATTATTATTATGAGATGATGTAAGTTATTGAACTCCATACCAAAAGCACCTATATAATATGCCATTTTTATATCATTTTGCAGGCAATTGCACGAGAATCAAAAGTATACGAACTTGGGGAGACAAAATACTATGTGGTAATAGTATTTAGTGCCATTTTATGGCAATGTTTTTTCTTGGGCGTTGTTGGAGTCATATTCTACTCATCATCCCTTCTATCAGGCATTATTATAACTGTTTTACTACCAATTACAGAGTTTTTAGCTATTCTTTTCTACCATGAAAAATTTCAAGTAGAAAAAGGTGTTTCTCTTTTTCTATCTCTTTGGGGATTTGTTTCTTACTTTTTTGGTGAAATCAAACAAAGCAAGAAGAACAAGAACAAGAAACCTAGTGAAGATCAATGTGCAGAAACCCAATTGGTTGTTCATCCTTGATTTGTTGTTTTAAGATGGTTAAAATTTGGGTCCAAAGTTGATGATTATGAATGGTTATAAATTATGATTTATAATGTATGTGATTGTTATTCGGGTTGTAATTGTAATTGATGGGTTGTAAGACCCGAGTCTCGAGAGATTTCGATCTTGAATTTTCAAGGGCTCGATTTGGATTTCACGTATAGTGTTCAGGATTTTTTTTGGCTAATTCGGAGATTGGTCAATAATTCTTCATGTGGTATTTGACGATTATTGTATCGTGTGGACGTTTTTTTTTATATGATTAAATGATCATATTGAGTGAAATTAAGAGTCTTCCAATTAGGAATGTAGATTGGCTTGTAAGCTGGCTCAATAGCCTCAATTAAAGTTCGATTTGAGGTCAGAATATTTTGAGTTGTTTTGCAAGTTTGGACTTGTTGATGAACTGAGTTTGAACTTTTATTTGCGTGTTTATAAGTTCTCAAGTTGACTCATAAACTTATATTATTGTTATTATTATTATATATTCATAATTGTGTTTATTTAATATTATTGAAATATTTACTATTATATGAATTTTGTTAGCGGAGAATGATAAATACTTGCTTTGAAAATATTATCATCGACAAGATTTAATGTAAAATTTAAAAAATAACAATAATATATATGAGCTTGCAATCAGATGGGCCGACTTAAATATTAATAAATCAGCCCAAACCCAATTATAGTTACGGTGCATATTCCAATTCTGGGCCTTATCAGTCCAACCATAAATTATACTTAATTATTTCTATGTTGGGCTTTCTCAACTTTGTTTCCATTTTAAGTTTTAACCCAATCACAAGCTTAACTTCCAATTATATTTTGAACGAATCTGACCAAGATTGATAATCTTCTTGGTGGGTTCTAAGGGTTCGGCCTGATTTTATCTTGTTCTTTTATTGTATTCTTCGTTTTTTGATTTGCAGATACATTAATAACACTGTATTTGTTTGATTATGTTGTTTCTTTCAATCCCAAGAAGTAGACAATAAAATGTCATTTTAATTTAAAACTAGCCCTCATTTTAAGACAATTAAGTTGCATAGCCTTCTCACTTAATAAATATTTGAATTGTCTAAAATATCATTTTGAATAAAAAAACCCGTGCAATCTCTGGACTGACAGACCGATTAGATCGTTAGATCAATCTTCTCAGTCTGCCACTTTATAACCTTTTAAAGAGATGATTTATAAATTAGAACTTCTATTTAGAACACAAAACTTGGATTGGATGGATTACAAATTAAATAAAAAATCCTACATATACTACTTTTAATCCTCGACAGACAGTCGAGATCGGCTCAATCTAACTTTCTATGTACTCCTCACAACATTATATTACTCTAATGAACATTCTAACACATGTGTCTTAATATTACAAATAACATTTTAGCACACGTCTTTTAATTATTCAAACCGTCCGATAAATATTCCTAGTCAATTAGTCCAATCGAATGTTTCCAATATCAAGATTTTTATTATTATTACAATAATACTATATATGTAATACATTGACTTAGTATTGAAATTATAAATAATAAACAAACCCGCATGCAAATTGGGATAGAAAACAATTTTTAAATATATATATTTATGAAGATAATTCATCGGGAATCATTTGTCAAAGTGTGTGTGTCTTATCCCTGCAAAAAGATAGTGACTTACGTAAAAAGAGGTTTTCAGTCAATTACAATGATTGGGATATGCTATTCATAAATTACCTTGACAAATATATATAGAGAAGTAAATAACACAATAGTCCCTAACATTTAAATTATATAGTACTTTAGTCGTTAAAGTAATATATATTATGATATGGTCCCTTAAATTTCATTTGTATTTCTTTCGTCATTCTCCGGGCCATATTCAATTGGATTTTGGACGGAAATGACAACTTATACATTGGGGCAATTTATCGAACAACTGAATTTTATGATTTTAGTCACAAGTTTGATTCTTTTTAAAGTAATATTTATTTGAACCCATCTGTTGTGAGCGTGTCAATTATATACAATCTATATTTATTTAACTATTTTATATATTTTGCAGACTATTATATAAGAGCGAATCCTAATACGCACTGAGTAGCAGTCCAAAAAATAATATATATATCTCAAATTCATCTCAAGAATAATGTTTTATTACGCATTTGTTGCTTCACAATTCAACAAATATATTAATATGAAATATGAAATTGTAACATAAATTAAAAATTGAGAACTATAACATGACATGTGCTACTATAAGAACCAAAATATATATAAACTTCAAAGATCATTAATGACGTTTGCTATATATATATATATATATATTCCATGCTAGTCCAAGTGACAGGATAACACACTGCAAAATGAATGTAATTTAGCACTTATTTCAGGAACAAGATTTTCTATTTCAATAATAATTTATTTTATAAAAAAAAATCAATGGAAGTTCAATCTAGCGCCACCGCCATGAAAATGGTGTTCCTGATCATCAACAGCTTCATACTCGCCGTCGGCAACTGCGGCGGCCCATTAATCATGCGTCTCTACTTCATCCACGGCGGCAAAAGAATCTGGTTTTCAAGCTGGCTCGAGACCGGCGGCTGGCCCATAATCCTCATCCCCCTCCTCGTCAACTACACGCGCCGCCGCTGCACCACACCCCAAACCTCCATCTTCCTCATGAAACCGCGCGTGTTCCTAGCCGCCGCCGTGATCGGAGTCCTGACCGGCTTCGACGACTACTTATACGCGTACGGCGTCGCGCGGCTCCCCGTCTCCACCTCCGCCCTGATAATCGCGACGCAGCTGGCGTTCACGGCGGCGTTTGCTTTTTTCCTGGTGAAGCAGAAGTTCACGGCGTACTCGATCAACGCCGTCGTGCTGCTGACGGTGGGGGCGGTGATTTTGGGGCTTCACACGAACGGAGATAGGCCGAAGGGGGAGTCGAGTAAGGCGTATATGCTGGGGTTTTTAATGACGCTGGCGGCGGCGGCGCTGTACGGGCTGATTCTGCCATTGGTGGAGCTTATGTACATGAAAGCTAAACAGTCTTTGACTTATACGTTGGTGATGGAGATTCAGCTGGTTATGTGTTTCTTTGCTACGGCTGTTTGTACCGTAGGGATGATCGTCAACAAAGACTTAAAGGTAATATATATATAATATATATATATATTCTGAATTATTCATATATGTATTATATATATTATATATTTATATATATATATATATATATACCTTTACTCTTTGATCTTGCATGCAACACGAAATATACCCCAAGAAATCCAGTTCAAATCTTATATAACATTTTAACAAACCATATATACATATACTTAGAGTTAATTTATGTGTGTGAAAAAAAAATGTTACACAAAAATGTTGTGATATATATTTTTAGAATTTTTTTCATAATTAACATCTTCTTTTTATAAAAAAAAAATCATATATAATAAATATGATTAATTAGATATTGATTATATATCTATTTAGGTTAAAGTCCTTCCTAGCCCAAATCAGACAAGAATTTTGCACCATGCCATAATCCATATTGCTTAAAAATTAAGGATAATAAAATATAATTTTTTTGTAAATACACTATTTATCTGATCAAAGTTACTACACTCATTTCATATTTTGCATTCCAAATTCGTTGAACTATTCACAATTAATGTATAATTTATGTATTTAAATTTTTTATATACAAACGATGCATAAATGAAAGTGAAATACACGATAAAACATCATTTTTGTAATATGGGATCCACACTAGATTAATGGCGCTCTAGTGATAATATTTTACAACTAATTAAGCACGATTATTTCAATAAAAATGATGTGATTAGGCTAATGCTTATTTAATTATATTACATTAGTGGTGCTCGTACGAAATCAAAATCCAATTTCTTTGGGAACAACTTTTAAAGTACAAAGTAACTCAAGCCGGCCAAAGCTTGGACCAAATCTTTTCATAATTCTTGTAAAAATGAATTATGAAATAATGTAGGCATGGTTATTTATATTTTTAAATTTAAATTTCAAATTCTTATATTTAACACAAATTATTTTTATTAAGATTCAAAATTTTCAACTTCACTTTGTCAATCATCAATATACCTACATATTAATCATATGTACATCATTTCTGATCATATAATGCATACATCAAGTAAAATTATTTATTATAATAATTATTTTCTTTCTCTTTCATATTTATAATTTTTAAAACATTTTTTTTCTTAACATAATCATTATATACATAACTAACATAATTATTCAACACATTATTCATCGACCTATCACTATTGATATGCCACATTTTATATATTTTAACCAATTTTTAGTCCCTACAAAAATTTTCGGAGTATTCATTTTTTAATTTTTTTTAAAATTTAAATTAAAAACATAAAAAAAAAACTTAGCTCTAGTTTCTAGAGAGAGTTAACAAAAAATCAATTATTTAAATGAAAAGCTATGATAGAGAAATAATAAAGAGATGTGCATGAGAGAGACACATTAGGTCAAGAACTTTGTGCAATTGGATAACATTTTGTAGTGCGCTACTTTCTCAAAGATTTGACGTTAGAACAAAATTCAAGTCTAGATACGAGCAGTTGAATGAGTTAATTAAACAATTATTCAACTCTTAATTGTGTAAATTAAAATAAACTATTAATTACATAATTAATGTTGCATGACACATTACTCCACTATAGCTAATTTAATTAAATTGACAAGATATCATTTTGATTTTCCTGTAATTAAATGCATAAGATAAATTGACAATAGACTTTTGATAAATAACTTTAGATAAATATAAATACAGATAATTAGGATATAGAGAAAACTTTAGTCGATGTTTATAATAAATTTAATTTTTAAAATTTTAATCACAAATACTAAATAAAATTAAAAGAAATTATTGGCATCCAAATTCACTTTTTTATTTCAATTTAATTTTTCCAACCCTTACATAAAACTATTATATAAACACCATTTCATACATTCATTATTTATGTTTCTCTTTCATATTTTACAAAATTTAATGCTATTTTTTAATTTCAGATGATCATTATGTACATAATTAAGATGATTATGCAAAGCATCATCTATCAACTTATCAATTCAATATATTTTACAACTTTCAACCCACTTTTAAAAATATAAACAAAAACTTATTCTATCTTAAACAAATTTCCGTAATACATATATCTCCATAAATTCTTAAATCAGCTAAAAAAAAACATAAACAAACTTATAGCCTAAGCCTTAATTAGTATACCTCAAATATTTATGTTCTATTACAATATACAAGTATACAATACAAGAATTGAATATTTTAATATCATTTTGCAGGCAATATCAAGAGAAGCAAAATCATATGAACTTGGAGAGACAAAATACTATGTGGTAGTAATATGGAGTGCCATTTTATGGCAGTGTTTTTTCTTGGGCGCCATTGGAGTGATATTTTACTCTTCATCCCTTCTATCAGGCATTATTATAACTGTTTTATTACCAGTTACAGAATTATTAGCTGTTGTTTTTTATCATGAAAAATTTCAAGTCGAAAAAGGTGTTTCTCTTTTTCTATCACTTTGGGGATTTATTTCTTACTTTCTGGGTGAGATCAAACATAAGAAGAAAACGAAGAACAACCTTGATGATGATCATCAGATTGCAGAATCCCAGTTGGCTGTTCATCATACTACTGTTCCTTAATCCACTCGAGTTTTCATTGTCTTTTAAACATATAGATTTGGTGCAATATATATATATATATATATATATATATATTTGATGATTATGCATGGTCATAATTGCTTTTGTATATATATATATATATGTATGTACTTCTAGTTGTTATGGTTGTAATAAAAGTGATGTTATATAACATTTTTAATTTTTATATATCATTAGTTTTTTGCTTTTTTTGAATTTGTTAAGAAATTACTTCTAATTAACTGGTTTTAATGGATTTATTACATTCGTCATTTCTAAATCACAAAAGGAACAAAAAAAAATTAGTGATATTAAAATTGTTTTATATAGTGTTTTAATTGTATTTTGTTTATTTTAAAGTTTTAATTTTTCAAAATAACATTTCTATTTTGTGGTATTTGACTATTATTTTTGTATCTTGGTGCAGTTTTTGTTTTATAGAATTAAAGTATTAGATTGGGATTAAATTAATAGTGACAATTAAATCCTATTATAGGAACTATGCCTTCACAAAATATTTCTTTAAATTCGCAAAATGCCATGGAGACAATATATACCACAATTTTATCTCAATAACCTCACAAGTATTAGAAAAAATAAGTTGATTATTTTCGACCTAGCTATAATTCAAATGTATGACATTTAAGTACAAATTTATGACAATTAAGTACAAATATATAATTCAAATTTATTAGTTATTGTTGTAGAGGAGATTTTGATTACGACTTTTTGTATATAAAATCACCCTAGATAAGATTCATCCAAAAACGTTTTTATTTTCACTTTATTAATAAAATAATCCAAAATGGATAATCTAATTATACTTTCATTTTTTCATACAAAATATCAATTTAAAACTTTGAACTCGTTTTATTAAAACAAAAAATGAAATTAAGAAGTGGAAATCAATACAAGCCCTAAAAGCTTAAGCACTAACTTATGGTGCATGTTAGGGGTGTACATAAACCCGCCCAATCCGCCCGAACCGCTCAAACCGACCCAACCCGCCCGCAAACCGCCGGTTTTAAACTTTTAAATAATAGTGGCGGTTTGATATTCTTGCCACCCGCCACTTCTCGGTCGGGTGGTGGGTTTAGAATTTGCAACCCGCCTAAACCGCAACCCGACCGCTAGTTATATATAATGCACACAAATGATATTATAAGGATTAACAACAAGCTTTTTAAAACAATATATATGTATATATTAGCAATGATAATTTATTCATATTTATATGATATATTTTACTTTTATTTGGTAAAAGAAATATTTTGTTTGAACACTTATTTTTATTCTACTTTAACAGAATTTTATCTTCACAACTAACAAAATATGTTATACATACTTAATGTTAAATTTTTATGATATTTTAGTTTATAATAATATTAAAATATTTACTATTATAAATTATGATTATTTGAATATTATTTATAACACCACTTGATTTTTTTTATCCACCAACTCAATTATTAAATTAGATTTACAAGGAGTAATATATTTTTCATAGTAAAATAGTAACTAGTTAAACGACAAAAAATTGGAAAGACATAAAACCGCCAACCCGCCCGCCAAATTCATCAACCCGACCGAACCGAACCGTACGGTTTGGAAAGATAATTGTGTAATTTTGGGTTGCTATTTTGTCCACCCGCTCGTGTCGGGTCGGGTTGTTATTTTACTTTAAAACCGCTCGAACCCGACCGCGTACACCCCTAGTGCATGTGGTAGTTAATCAATCATCACAACATGCATTAATTTACCATTTAATTTAATGACCTACGTGATATAAAAGCAAATTAATTATTCCATAAAGTACACCTTCTATGAATTATGATTATCTATACTTAATACCTCATTTAATCCAAATATGTGATGCACATCTTAATATATTTCAATAAGAATTAATTTTAAAAAAAAAAGAATTTTCACTTGCTATATGTATCATTGATGGGGTGGGGTATGAAATCACTAGAAAATACTTAATATAATTAATACATTTATTGAAGAATATGTGAATATAATATATATATATATATATATATTGCTTTACGCTATAAAATTAAGTTGAACTAAAGTGATTTAAAAAAAAGTTGAACCACGGATACAATACAAATATGAATATAAGTATTAATTAATATCTACATATATAATATAATATTAATTATATTATTTTATTTCACAATCATAAAACACTTCAAATAAATAGTATATTTTTCTTTACTTTTAATTTTGGGATACACCATGTGACATATTTAATATGTATACGTATTAGAGAGTATGACTATTATATTCGAAAAATATGCAATACTCTATTATGTTATTTTTTGAAGTATCACTTTATCATAGTGCTATTTAATTTTGAGGATTTATTGCTGTACAGTAATTTGATGGGATGGCCGGGGAACAATTAGTGAAACTATTGACATTTGTCACTATTATAGGCTTAAATTGAATGCTGTCATTAATACAAGTTAAAATATGGATAACATTTTTAACATAACTGTATTTATTCTAAATATGAATAAATTAATATGATTTCAAGTTTTTTAATTTTTTTTGTTAAGATTAAAATAATTGTGTATTTATTAATTAATATTAGGACAAAATGCACTTCACCCCCTCAAAAAATTTGTATTTTGCACTTTCCCCCCTAAAAACACAAAAAAGAGACATTGCCCCCTAAAAATTTGATATATGCATCACTTTGCCCCAATTACTATTTTCCGGCCAAATTGTGATCGGAAATCATTTAAATGATTTTTCCGTCAAGAGCATTACCATCTTTACTATTTTTTGTGATTCTCTCACATGCATGAATTTGAGCCAAAATCATAGTATCTCTCTAACATATCATCTTAGAGCTGCAAAATTTTCACCATGATATCATCTTGCATATAAAGAATGGTAGAAAAAGCTTATCAGAATAGGAACTCACATCAAATGCATGATGAGATCATGGTGAGTATTTTGCAACCCTAAGATGATATATTAGAGATGCACAACGATTTTGGGCCCAAATCCGGATATTTGATAGAATCACGGATAAATGGTAAAGACGGTAATGTTCTTGACGAAAAAATCATTTCAATGATTTCCGATTAAATTTAGCCGAAAAATAGTAATTGGGGCAAAGTAATGCATATATCAAATTTTTAGGGGGCAATGTCTCTTTTTTGTGTTTTTAGGGGGGAAAGTGCAAAATACAAATTTTTTGAGGGGGTGAAGTGCACTTTGCCCTTAATATTGGATGTGTTTGGAAGCACTTTTCAAATGGGCTTTTGGAGATAAAAGTCCATTTGCAAACATGTTAGTTGTTTGGTGAAAAATTCAAATGGACTTTTAGAATAAGTGACTTTTTTCAAAAGCCCATTTTGGAGAAGTGCATATTAGTGACTTTTGAAAATTTTATTCCAGCACTTAGAGAAGTTATATAAGAAGTTAGTCCCACCAAACACTTTACATTTCTAAAAGCACTTATTTAAATTGTCCATTTAAAAAAAGCCCATTTCACAAATGGACTTATAATTGAAAAGTGGATCCAAACATATCCATTATCTACTAATAAAAAGTACCATTTTGAAAATGTGTGTTATAAAGGCTCTAGCCCAATAAGTATTGGGCCCATTATGCAATTAATTGGGTTGTCCATCTCAATAAGGAAGACAATCCAAATCTTTTTTAGCATAAGGGTCCAATTCTTTCTTGTTGGGCTTAACACACCAGTTGCTTGGTAAAAAGACTCGCGATTTTGTTGAACAAAATTTCTCTACAATTTTTCTTCTCTACTAATTTATTTAACAACCAAATTTAAAAGATATTAATCCTCAAGGAAAATTTGCAATTTTTATCTTGTAATTTAAGTACAATTTCAATTTTAGCCGCTTTATGTATTTATAACATTTAGTATCATAAGTTTTAAAATATTTTGCATATAGTTTTACTATTCTTAATCTATCAGTGAGTTTGGTCAGCATTTTAGCCAAAACTTTTTAAGAGATTTTGTGCATAAAAACAGTAAGAATATCACAAATATTGAATATAATCCACATATATGTCTATTCACACATGAATTTCTTAAAAAATATTGATTAGTGTCGACAAACGTACTTGATTTTTGGGCGATGTTACTAAATGTAAAATATGCTGAAAATTATGAAACTAAATGTAAAATATCATTCATAATAAATTGAACTAAAAGTAAACTTGACTTTAATTATGAGATGAAAATTACAATTTTTCCTTAATCCTCCCTAAAATTCTGCATAATGCTAAAAGAATTGGCCCACTTATAAAAAGTTGCTAGATGTTGATCATTTGATGCGACATTTAACTTGTATCCCTTAATTTGAGATGGCCCAAATATCCTAATATTATTAAGGTAAGACTTTCAACAACTCTTGATATTACAAGTTTCAATAAAAAAAGAAAAGAACAAAAAATAGGGGCCAAAATAATAATTCATTGTTAACTATTTCATACTCTAAAATATTTACCTTGTAGGCTTTAATAAATAGTAAAATTATTATCGTAATTATTAATATGTTCAAAACATCGTGCATTTAGTCGAGATTGAGGTAACAATTTCAAAAACTCGAAGTAATTTTAAATTTAAATTAAACATTTCTCAATCAAAAATTTCACTTAATCATACTCAAAAAGTTGTTACCCAATATCATTTTAGATAGTCTAATGAAGAATTTGTTCAACTTCTCCTTTAAAAAAAAACATGTGAAGCTGGTGAAACTTCTCATTTTAGGTGATGATGGAGATTGGAAGCCAAGTATATCTAACAAATAATACATTCTAATAACTTATTTTGTATCTTATTTTTAAATAAGTTTGTATTTTTCAAAAACATTAAGATCATAGTATTATCTGAATTCAGGACATTATATATATATATAATATTTAAACTTTTAATATTTAATCACACTCAATTTTATAAGAATCGTCCTACTTTCATCACATTTAATTTTAAATTCCTGACTCTAGGAGTATTATAGTTTTTTAATTGTTAAGAGTGGCATTCCATTAATAGTTAGGATCTTTGAATTATTTAAATGTTTTAATTAGAAACAATAATTAATATCATTATCATGAATCATGATAATGGAGCTCCACCTTTTATTTCTTGCCCTTTGTTTACATGAAGAGATAGGATGATAAAGAATTTTTCACAAAAACATTATGATACTAATCATTATTAAAAACATGGTTTCACCTTATAATTTATTTAGTTTAAAAGAAAAAAGATAGGTTATACATTTATAACTTTTATAACTAGGATTTGAAATCTTAGGAGTCACTACTTAATAATAAAATACTATTCGTCTCAAGCTTGAATTGGATTGAATTTGATTTTTTATTTACTTTTACATTTTAGGTCTAATTAATAAGATAAAATTATAAGAATTTTAAAACACCTCAAAATCATGAAAATCAAATTATATTAATACTTAATTTTCCAATCATTGTTTTTTTATATTGGAGATGCTTAGAGTCAAAATACAGTTGACTTATAATGTTTTTCCTAATTTAGACTTTCGATCCGTTTATGAACTATGAAATATATCTTTATGGTTTTAATGCTAGTATATTATTTTTATTTGCACGCGCGCATATATATACACGAGCCAAATCAATTTAATACAACTAATAAATAACATGTAGCTAAATTCACATTTTCTATGAAAGTATTGGTGAGTGAATTTTGAAAATCTCATGACTTTAAATTTTATTTTATTTATAATTAATCATGTAAGATGAATTTTTCGTAAATTTCGCTATTTTAATACACCCTCAAATGCGTCATAAAAATCACATAGCAAAAGACATGTGTGAAGGTTGTTGTAAAAGAGAAATGGAATTACGTAAAAATTGGGACATTTAGCATGTAATAATAAATTATAAAGTCATTATATTTATTTCTCACTTTAACCACCAAGATTTGTTGGAAATTAACTAATCTCATGATGCAATAACTTATGTTGTAGTAATCTTTAAGGTAGAGCTGCACGTGATCCAACAAGAACTCCATCAAACCTCACGTGATCAACATTCTTTAATAAAAAAATAGAATTACTTATGTAATTACATTCACACCCTTTTACTTATTATGTAATTATCAAATTCAATTATTGGCGTACGCCTTATTAGGGGTAAATTTATAATATACTTATATTAATGTGCGTGAAATTGTAATATATTTATACTGAATGTGAGTGAAAATATAATCTAATATGAGGTGAGATTGTAATCTTCTTTTTTATTAATATTGTTATATCTTGAATGTTGATATAAATTGTTGGTGTTTTATTTTATATTTTATATGTAACTAGATTTTCATATTCAATCATAGCCCAGATGATGTAAATATAACTTAATATTTTTTTTCTATAAATCCATTATATTATTAGTTTATTAAATATGTAGTGCTTAGTGCACTTTAATTATAGACCAATGCTTTCAATAAATCCTCCGCGAATCCCGAATCTAGTATAATTATTTAATAGTTAAAGAATAAATATTTTATTATTTCTTCAACCAAAAGTCATTATTCATTACTGGCAGGTCAATTGAATCATTGGAAACCATCTATCAAGTGATAATTTTTCTTCCTTTTTGTCACTAATAATCAAATAATAATATTTTAAATTTTGTAACAATTAGGGCAAATTGCACTTTCACTCCTTGAAATTACCCTTTTGCATTTATATCCCTCAAAACTCAAAAATAGAAAAGTTCACCCAAGAAGTTCTTTAGTGTAAAAAACACAAAGGCTATGTTTGGTTTTATTTTGAGTCCGTTTTTGGCCAAAATTTTGACCAACTTGTATTTGGCCTTCAGCATTTTGCCCCCAAAAAATCCCTAATTTTTTGGTCCAAAATTTGTATTTCAATTTTGAAATTTAATACACTTTCATGGCCCACTCTTTTTTTATGCATACATATATAACACATTCTATTACACATATATATATAACAATCATTACAATTTTAATATTATATTATATTTTTTAATCAATAATAATTACTAACATACAAAAGTTTACATGATTTGACTGCTACAGTAATTTATATTCCCTTGGAAACAAAAACAAACACTATCTCACCAAAAAAATCCACTCAAAAATTAACAATCAATATAAAACCAAACACTATCTCACCAAATTTGCACGTGTCCCAAAAAATATCTCGCCAACAATTCTCACCAAAATACTCAACCAAAACAAAACCAAACATAGCCAAACTTTTTAGCAAAAATTACTAAATCCCCCAAAATAAATTGTACCCAAAAACTCATAAAAAATTTGCTAAACCGTAAAACATATTTTACTAAATTTTCATTCCAATTATTAGTATCGACATTTTTACGCACAATTATTTGTTATTTGCTTGTATGTTATCATTAAGTTTGCAAGAAATATTATGTTAATTTTGATGTTATCGGTAGATTCTAATGTGCTACTCTATAATTAAAAAAATCATTTTTCAATAGAAAAAAGTCACAAATCAATAAATTAATTACTAGAATTACTATATGGAAATTATCACCATATAAAGAAAAAAGTAAATTATCCAGCTGTGTCCTATTATGCAACAGTTTACAGCTGGGTAGCCCATTGTATTAAGGCCTATTTAATATTTATTATACACTAATCATGAGGATTATAATAAAACATAAAGTTTAATCATCCAATAAATTACACTTTGTGAAATTAATAAAGATTGAAACAAATAACACCTAATTATACATAGTCAAACCCAATTAAATGTTAAAATTATCATCATTATTTTAAACATAAAAAAGTACATACATATAATATAATCATAATAATACCAAAAATGAAGAATCGTTCAAACTATGCATTGAAACTATGTGGAATCTCATTAGCCTAATGAAGAGACTTAATTATGATTATTATGCTTTCAAAGTTCATTTAATTTAATAAAAAAAGAAACATTCAAAGTATGCATTGAAAACTTCTAATCTCATAGTAATTATTGTCAATATCATAGAAATAGTAGTAAGACTTTTTCGGGAAATTCAATAACAGACTCAGTTTAATGAAATCAGTGTGTTATAAATTATTAGATGAGACAATATTTTGATTAAATATTTTTAATTTCATCCATTAATTTATAATAAATTGGCTCTATTAGACTAATGTATTATACTTGCCCACCACTAAAAGAAAATTAACCAATTTTCAAATTAAAAAAATTAATCAAATTTGCTCAATTTTAATGGGTCAAATTTATTTGAAATATAAAAAAGTGTTTAACTTGGTTTGTTATTAATTATTATAGTGAATTGCCATTAAAAATTTAATCCTCTAACAATTTAATTTTATTGAATTTCAAGTAGCTTGATTATTTTTCAATCGTATATATTGTCTCACATATATGACATTATCACAAAAAAAAATTAAAAATTGAAACCCGATATTTTGAAAGTAACTTATAATTTAATTGATTTACATATAGATACATGAATTTTTTTTATATATGTTCGAATTAACCAATTTGTTATAAATCATCAAATGAGAGAGTGTTTTAATAAAATATTTTATCATTGACATATTCAATAAATTATTACATATTGATTTCATTAAACCTATATGTTATATTATTTGTAAAAACATATAAACAAACATATATGAAATTGTAGGCTACATGGAACATGGTATCTAACTCTGTCCACGACATCTTTTGAATTCCCCAAACTACCCTTGACATCCCATAACACAACCCAAACATTCGAGCCCATTATGGTAATTATGTTCCATTTCAGTTATATATATATAAAGTATATACACACATATATATATATATAGAGCTTTATTAAGACTATCTTGAGCTTTAGAATCTTCTTCAAGTTCCTTTAATGGCGATTTGATTACCCTCAATTCAATTTTACTAAACCCCACATAAAATTCTTTATTTATTTATTTCCATTAAAATCCATGACTTGGAATTTCTTTATTCTTTATCTCATTCACTCACATGAAATCAGCTTCTTTTCTTTGCTTTTTAGGTCATCAATCGATCAATGTGGGTTAATATTCTTGGCGTATCTTTTGTATCGCAGTGAAAAAAAGAAACCTTTTTTTGAAACCGTTATGTAAACAATCTTCACCACTCAAGAATATATATATATATATATACATACATACATATACATATATATATATACAGAAAGAACAAGAAATAGATACAGAGGAAAAAGCCCAGAGAAACAAAAATGCTTGACGTGCTATTAAAAAGCAAATTCTACAACAAATGGTAAAACAATAACTTTTGATTTGTGTTTTTTTCATTTTGATTATTTGTGGGCTTCATTTTTCTGTTTGATTTAATATTGGGACTAATATTTTTTTTTATTGGTTGGAAAATAGCAAACCAGATATAAAGCTGACAAGAACAAGGATTGAGATGATAATGAAGAAGAGAAAAGCAATGCAGAAATATTTAAGGAATGATGTTGCTGATCTGCTTAAGAATGGATTAGATATTAATGCCTATGGCAGGGTAATTTTTTAATTTTTATCTATTTTTTTGGCATTTTTGATCAGATTTTTCTTTTGCATATTCAATAGTTTCTGGTTCTTATTATTTAATTTTCTAGTTTATTTTTTATAACAATTTATAAGCAAAAATCTTGAAAATTGTATGGCATATCATTATATATTTGTGTTCTTGGTTTAAATTAATTGCACAAGAAAGGGTTGTGAAAAATTCCATTTTTGTAGAAGCATTTTGTGGGGGGTTAATAAAATGGTTAAATACAATAAACCCCTTTAACTTATTATTTATTAGTGTTTTACCCCTACTAAAGTATCCATTTTCACACTTAGCACCCTCAAACCATTGGTTTTTATCTGATTCACCACTAGAATTTGAGCTACAAAATATGAAGTACAGAATGTAATGAAATTGTTTGTATCAATATACCTTAGCTACACATATTGTTCATCAATCTCTACTATATAAAATCCATACTGAAATTCAATCTTATGGGCAAATTAGATTCAAAATGCCATAAATCTGATACATAGAACTACTTTCAATGTTGAAACAGGCTGAAGGACTTGTAGTCGAGCAAATACGAACAAGCTGTTACGAGATCCTCGAGACATACTGTATACACATCTACAGTCATATCTCAACCATGGACAAACAAAAGTACGCCAAAAACCCGTTGAATAATAAACAAACTCGTTAAAAACAGAAGCCATTTTTGTCAAATTTAACACTTATTAAACCTTTATTATGCAGTGAATGTCCCGAAGAATGTAGAGAAGCTGTCTCGTCTTTAATGTTTGCAGCAGCACGATTTGCTGATTTGCCAGAGTTAAGGGACATGAGAAAACTGTTTTCTGAAAAATATGGGAATTTTTTGGATTGTTATGTCAATAAAGAGGTGCATAAAATGGCTTGTTTAAAGTGATTTTTCGATTTTTCTTACCTTTAATTGGTTTTAAGTGATGTTTTTTTTATGGGTTCGTTTTAGTTTGTCGAAAAGTTGACATTGGGGCATCCTTCGAAAGATATGAAGCTTCGCCTTTTGCAAGAAGTAGCTGAAGAATACGAATTGGAATGGGATTCGAAAGCTCTGGAAAATAAGCTGTATAATGAGGTAAAAACAGCCTATTCAAACTTTCAAAATCTGCTGAGATTCGGGTTTTTACTGGTTTTCGTTTTAACCCGAGATTTATAAACGTTAACTTTTGAAGCATAATGATTTCGTTTTTTGGTCTTTTTGCAGGATTTTACAAAGGAAATGAATGACAGTGTGAACCCTGATAACGGGTTCAAATTGAAGAAAACGAGCTATAAATATTACGAACAAAAGGAAGCCATTGAAACTGACGAAAAAATACCAGAAGACGTTAAGGACATTGAAGTGGACATTATCAAGAAACGAAACGAACAAGCATCTGTAATAAATCTCGATAAAGAGGAAGAAGAAGATGAAGAAAAACCGGGTCATAATTACAGTTTGATCCCTCCTCCTTATACTAAAACCAGTTTGAGAGACAACAACGAAGAGGTGGGGCCCACAGAATCAGCCGATCCCGAGAAGAAGATTCCAAAATCGGTTAGGAGGAGGAATCTTAAACCTCAACTGAGTCCCGAGGTTGTCCCCGAAAGTGAAGACATTATTACAGATAAAGAAAAAGCAGCATTAGGACAGAGAATCTTGAGATTCTTCGACAGGGGTGGCGAGGATGAAGAAGAAACGAAGATGGATAAGCTTTTACACTACTATAGTAGGAAAAAGGGGTCTCGTGAGAGGGGCAAATCGGTCATTGAACCAACTAACGACGAATCTATTAGTCCAAATGGATCGAAAAAGCACAAAGAAGTGCAAACCCGAGCCTCGTCTCTTCCTCCTGAGATGAATAGTCCTCGAGATTTTAGTCCTAAAAGACATAACCGGGCTTCTTCGTTTCAACCGAAAGTTCATCCTAAGTTGCCCGATTATGACGACTTTGTTGCTAGATTGGCAGCTTATAGAGGAAAATGAATCTACTATCACTCTTCATATAGATTTATGTTTACTTTCTTTATTTAGTATATATGTGACATGATTAAATATAAGTCCAGATTGCTATAGATATCAGATAAGAAGACAAAAGCTATTGCTTTATTGTATTATAAGGTGTATTCACAATCTTTAATCAATATTTGTTTGTAATTAAGTGTTATCTAATTTTTCTTTTTATAGCTTCATTACTTGGCAAGATACAAAAATCTTCATAAGCAACCTAGGAAATTTAAATACCCAGAAAAATACAACACAACTGCTACATTTGTTTTTTCTAATTTTTTCCTAGAGGGTTGGAAAAATAAATGTTTTTGGACAATTTTACAAATTTCGAACAAATATCTTCTTCATCGTCGTCATCATCATCGTCCTCATATGAATATTCATCTTCATCCTCATCTTCATTTTCATCATATTCGTCATCTTCATTTTCATCATATGGATCTCTTCCTTGTGTTCTTCCCTCAGCATGATACCAATCCCTTAAACAAGTATACATCTCCAATTTTTCCCCTCTCATATTACATTCTGCGCCCAATATATCATTCTCGGGATTTATTACAAAAGCGCAATCTGGCGCTAGAGTGGAAACAGGGGTTGTAAGTAAATCACGAGCCATAGTTGCAATAACTGGATACATTTCTTCATGTTCTTTCCACCATGCAAGAACATCAAAAGCTTGTAGTATATGCCCATACTCATACGGAGTTTGCAAATAAACCATTAGCTCGTTGAGGCTAGTTTCGACTTTTTGTCGTTTTTCCTGCCCTTTACTAGATTGTGACGCATAAATACTGTACATTTCATTCAACAAATTCAACACTTTAATCTTTTCTTCCTGCAAATTTACACTCACGTTATCAGTACATCGATAGAAAGATTCCATTAGAGATTCACAGCCAGATAACTTAATCCGAGGATCCATTACAGCAGCCAAACAGTATATATCAGGAATTCTGTCAAAATGCTTCTGAAAGTTCACTTCCATAGCTGAAATTTTCTCTTTGAAACTAAAGTTGTCCCTATAATCGAAAAACAGTTGAGCAATGTTAACCAAGTGACGAAGAATCCCACAAGACGATGGATAGTAATTACCTGAGATATAATCAACTGCATCATAGAACACATCAAGAAATTTGCAATAGACAGATGCAATTTCCCAATCTTGCTCACTGATTGCCTTGTTCTTATTATCAGGCCAATTTGATGCAATAAATTCATTGACAACATCTTTACGTGCCAGGGAATCTTTCAACATTCGCCGAGTGGAATCCCAGTCATTATCAAGATCACACCGGATCAACTTACGTCCCACACAATATTTCTCACACAAAATTCTATAGCTCTGTACTTTATCATATGTGAGATGCACTCCTCGCCGAATCTTGGATATGTGTGAACATACACTCTTCAAACCAACCTGGACACACGAACTTAACGCACGACATGCACATCTAACAAGGAACAGTTTCCCCTCCAAGATAGGATTTATAACATTCTTAAGTTCCTCAGTAACATCAGGACAATCACAAACGTCATCAAAAGTTACGGAAAATGTTTTATCCTTGATCCCTCATTCCTCTACAGACTCTATAACACAACTAGATATACTAGGAACAAAAAGAAACAGTTGATCAAGTATTTTGAAATTAATAACCCTCCTTTCCATGGACCAATCACTATTTATCCAATGTGCCGTAATACGAATAGACTTCAGAAAACCTCTATGGCGCCAAATATCACAAGCTAGTGCAACTTTATGGCTTAGAGAGCCAATCCTTGAATGTAAATCTTTTTTCAAGTTCTTAAATTCCTTAAAAGCTTCAGTTAAGACAGTTTTTGAATCAACCTTTATATAGTTGGGGTTCAAAGTTGTCAATAATTGAAGAAAATAAGGTTTTTTACAGAAATTAAGAGGTAAACCTAACATGAATACAAGCTTAGTTAATCCTTTCACCATTTGCTCACGCGAGCATATGACGCCTCGAAAATTGGTTCTGCTCATTTGAGTCGAAATTGAACTACTACTAGCCATTGAAACAGAAAAATATACAAAATATAGATTTGAAATACTGAAGATCAGTATAAGACAATACAAATTACTGAATATGAATTTGGAAATGGTACCAATTTGGTGCCCTAGATTAAGCTTCTTCCGCAGCAAGCCTTCATCAAGTACAGAAATTGTGAAGCTGAGAGATGAAATGATGAGGCCATCGGTATTTAAGGAACATTCATATTTTTGGTTTTCCGAAACTACCCTTGTAAAACAATGTTTTTGTGTGGGTCTTTTTGTCATTTACTACTTTTGAGCGGGAAAAACCTCGGGGTCCGGTCAAGTTCCCGCCCGTATGGGCTGGCAATTGGGCCTTAGCTGGGCTGTTGTTGGTCCGGCATATTATCGGGCCTCAATGGGCCTTTGGCCCATGATCAACTCAATAATATTTAGGAAAATTCTCCCTATTTTCACAATCTTCTATTTTATTTTTTGATTTCTACAACAATTTATCACTTACCCAATGTTTGTTAATTAATTTTTTATATTTAATTAATCCAATTAAATTCAATAAATTCATTCTTTTTATATGGTGAAAAATCGATAATATTAAAACGATGATATATAATATTTCATATTTTTATTCTTTATATTGATTTACCATTTTACGGTGAAAATTCAATAATATTAAAACAATGACATTTATCATTTTTCATATTTTATTCTTTATATTTGATTTACCATTTTTCATCCTCTTGCTTAACTATTGTGCAATGGAATTTCTCCCTTTTCCTTTATTCTTATCTATTCTACTTTTTATACGAATGATTAAGTGATAAAGTCTCTAAGAGCATAATATAAAATCTTGATTTAAGGGTTCATAAACAATTACGATAATTTAAATAATACCCAAAAAAGAACAAAACAACTACGAAATTAGTTTTTTTTCTTCTAATGTTAGCTAGAAATTGACAAAGGACATTATCTCACAAACTCCTAACAACTATCTCCATCTCCATCTCCATCTCCATCTTCATCTTCATTTTCATTTTCATTTTTATCATCTTCTGATTCATAATCTTCTTCTTCAATTTGTTCCTCTTCTGATTCATAATCTTCATCTTCTTCATCAAATTGCACTCTTTCACCTTGTATTCTATCCTCAGCATGATACCAATCCCTTAAACAAGTATACATCTCCAATGTTTTCCCTTTCAAACGATAACCTTCGCCCAATATATCGTTCTCGGGATTTACAACAAAAGCACAATCCGGTGCCAGAGTGGAAACAGGGGTTGTAAGTAAATCACGAGCCATAGTGGCAATAACTGGATACATCTCTTCATTTTCCTTCCACCATGCAAGAACATCGAAATCTTTAATTTCATACTCAGAGTACTCATATGGAGTTTCCAGATAAGACATTTTAATTTCATGCTCAGAGTACTCATATGGAGTTTCCAGATAAGACATTAGCTCGTTGAAGCTAGGATCTAATTTTTGTCGTTTTTCCGGCCTGTCACTAGCTTGTGACGCGTATAAACTGTACATTTCGTGCAACAAATTAGACACTTTAACCTTTTCTTCCTGCACATCTACTTTCACGTTATCAGTATATCGATAGAAAGATTCCATTAGAGATTCACAGCCAGATAATTTAATCCGAGGATCCATTACAGCAGCCAAACAATATATATCCAGTATTCTGTCAAAATGCTTTTGAAAGTCTACTTCCATAACTGAAATTTTCTCTTTGAAACTAAAGTTCTCCCTATAATCGAAAAACAGTTGAGCAATATTAACCAAGTGACGAAGAATCCCACAAGACGATGGATAGTAATTAGCAGATATATAATCAACTGCATCATAGAACACATCCAGAAATTTGCAATAGACAGATGCAATTTCCCAATCTTCTTCATTAATTGCCTTGGATTTCTCATTAGGCCAATTTGATGCAATAAATTCATTGAGAACTTCTTTATATGCCACACAATCTTTCAACATTCGCCGAGTGGAATCCCAGTTATCCTCAACATCACTCCTGATAAACTTACGTCCCAAACGATACTTCTGACACGCGTTTCTATAGCTCTCTTTGTAACAAATATTATATGAGAGATGCATTCCTTTCCGAATCTTGGATATGTGTAAATTCACACACTTCAAACCAACCTGAACACATGAACTCAATACACGACACACACATCCAACACGGAACAGTTTCCCCTCCAAGATATGATTTACAGCATTCTTAAGATTCTCAGTAACATCAGGAAAATCACAAACGTCGTCAAAAGTTACCGAAAATGTTTTATCCTTGATTCCCCATTCCTCTACAGAATCTATAACAGAACTCGATATACAAGCAGCGTCAATAACTGGTACATCAAGTACTTTGAAAGTAATAACCCTCCTTTCCATCGACCAACCACTATCAATCCAATGTGCCGTAATACGAACATACTTCCAATGATCTACGTCACGCCAAACATCACATGCTAGTGCAATTTTATGGCTAAGAGAGCTAAACCTTGAATGTAGAACTTTTTTAGCCTCCAAAAATTCCTTATAAGCTTCAAGTACGACAGTTTTTGTATCAACCTTTGTATAGCTAGGGTTCATAGCTGCCGTTAATGCAAGAAATCTAGGATTTTCAGAGAAATTAAGAGGCAATCCATCCATAATAATGAACCTAGCTATTGATTTAACCAATTCCTCACGCGGGCATGTGAAAACCTCGATATCCGTACTGCTCATTTGAGTCGAGATTGAACTACTACTAGACATTGAAACAGAAAAATGAACAAATCAAGATCTGAAATTATAAAATTGGAAATGGTTACCAAATTATGTGCCCTAGATGATGCCTCTTCGGTAGCTCGCCTTCATCCCGGAACCCTAAACCACAGAAACCGAAAGAAATTGTGAAGATGGGAGATGAAATGATGGGGCGCGGTGGTATTTAAAGAAGTTTCATATTATTTGGTTTTCCGAAACTACCCTTGTATATCACTGTTTTGTGTGGGTGTTTTTGTCATTTAATTATTTTCGGCGGGAAAAGATTCGGGTTCGGGTTCCGGTCTAGGACCCGAATGGCTAATTGTACATTGGTGGGCCGTTTTTTGGGCCTAAGTGGGTTGTTGTGGGGTTGGCCCATGGGCCATGATAAACCTCATAAATAAGAAAATTGCAACATAGAAACACTTATTTATTGTGTAATCACCAAAATCCCGTTAACTAATAGAAGCTATTGAAGTCCCCTCAAGATAGAATATTTCTTACAATTATACCTTCGGTATATTAGAAAAATTTAAAAATTCATTCTGATACACCTTATTGACGTAATGTGTTGATAATTTTTTTTATAATTAAGAGCACTATAAATAGAACAAGGAGAACTTCGTAGTTTCTCTTTATAAAATTGTCAAATTAGTCGACTTTAGTCCTAATTGTTAACAACCGAACGAAAAAAAGGCATGTTTTTTCTCGTCTTTTGTGCTTTGGTTAGATATGTGAAGGGCAAGGAACCTGAAATCATTTGTTGAACATTTGGCATATATTGTTGACATCATTTCTATCGCATCTCGAACCAATTCATTCGTGTATGCTAGACCCATGTTGATCTGAAAAATCGAGGATTGTTGTTTGTATGTTGCGGATTCTATCTGGGCCCATCACACGAACAATTGTGATTATTGCATGAACGTGAGTTCGAGTTCTTGCACAGTTGTATTGTATACTGCGAACTTCACGTGGGACCCATCACGTAAGCACTAGTTATCTATGAAAAGTTATATCTCATCAGTATGTTACAAACTACGCATTTGGGTATATGGGGTGGTGAAAATCACATAACATACCTTGCCCCCCCAAATGTGTGGTGTATGTCATATCAAACTTGTTAAATTCAATGTGACATAGAATTACCCAATTATCCATCTATATACATTTGGAATTATCTCGTGTGAATCACCATTGCTTGTATATTACTAATCTCATGTATTCTATTAATTATAGAAATTTGTGATTATTTCGAGACTCTAAATTCCGGGACCTTCTAAGAATACTAATAATAGAGTTAATTAAGTTGTGTCTTAGTGTAGTACAATCTTTTTGAGTTGTATTCCAAACCAAAACAAGAGATTTCAAATTCCAATTTCCAACTGTGGAAAATTAGGGAAATTATGCTTTAGTCACATGCAGACCTCAAAATCTTATGCTATCAACTTTAAATGTCACTTTATTTCAGCATCAAATAGACAATAGAATGGGGGGGTCTCACAAAACAGCATTTATTCTCTACTCTTTGCTATTTGCTTCACATGAAAGTTCTATAACTTTATATTTTAAAAATAGAAAAATATAGATACCCCCTAAATTATAGGGGGTTTAGTAGTTTTCATTTTAATTATAAAAAATGTATCAAACACTATCATTTTTAGTATTGAATGTATTTAATCCCGTCCAATGGAATTTTTAGAAATATTCATTTTCTTGTAGTGCAATAACAATCAATTGAATTAGTATATTAACTTGTACCTTTAATTTAAAATTGACATACTATTTTTTTTATAATTGATTGTAACCTTATCATATTTCAAAATAATAAATATACTTATAAACTATAAGTGATTATAAGATAATTTAAATAAATTTAGCCAAATTGAAACAAGTTGTGTATGGTTTTGCTTTTCCACCGAAAACCTTAGGTGGATTTGACTAGTTTTTATAAGGAAAAAGATGAATATTTTTTGATTAAATGATCCAAAAAGTTTAAAATAATCTTTTAGGTTCCCTTTAGGTAGAAACAAGCTATCTACCTTTGCTATGACCACATTTTCAACAATTTGTATTTAATGAAATTGATTTATTATAATTTAGTTTAATAATAATTTTATTTACATTAGACACTCTATATTCATTAATTCAAATTTTCTATTCAAAGAAATATTTACCTCAAAACCTAATATCATCTTTATATTACAACGATTTTTTTTTTATAAAAATTTAAATTCGAATGCAAAAATCTTTTAAAATAACTGATAAATCTCATTTAAGTTAAACTAAAACATGATTTCAATTTTAAAAACTCATCAAATTAATTCTCATACTATGAAAAGTATACCACTATGTTCAATATATATTCCACATAATAAAATTTTCATCTCAATAACTCTAATTAACAAAAAAATAAATTTTTGAAATTTCAGATGATAATTAAAGATAAGTTGTTATAATAAAAAGAACAAATTACTAAATATGACTTGTAAATATACCTTTTTCAGTCCCCTAAATTTATATTTATTTTTGTTTTCACTTCCAATGCTACTATCCTTGTAAAAGCAATTACAGTTCCTTTATTGCTCCGAGGAGGAGGCAAGGCGCCGCCGCCGCGCCGGAGTTTTTCGTGACGCCATAAGTAAGCTCATCTCTTCTGAAATTCTTGAAATCTCCATCGATTGTTTTTTCGCTACGATAATTTTTCATTATTTACCATTTTTGCACAGTACAGTAACAGTGGAAGTCCTCGTGATCAATATTCTTCGTAGAGATTGCTCAATCTTCACTTTTATATTGTGAATTTTTATTTATGATTATTCGCCAATTGTGTTTCTGATCTGAATTATAACCTGTGGTCTGATCTCCAAGATGCTTAGATTGTGTTTCTGAAATCTGAATTATCACTTTTACACAATATAATTTAGGTAATTTCCCTAGCTTGATAACCCCTAGCACCATGGGATGCACACAATCGAAGATCGAGAACGAAGAAACTGTAAATCGATGCAAGGAACGGAAGCAATTCATGGAACGCGCCGTCACGGCGCGGAACAAATTCGCAGCGGCACATTCTTCGCACGTCGTGTCGTTGAAGAACACAGGCGCCGCCCTAAGCGATTTTGCGCAAGGCGAGGTTGTGTATCCGTCCTCCTCCGTCTCTACCTCCGCCGCGACATCAGCCGCCGTCACCGGAGCAACGCCTCCGCCGCCTCTTCCTCCGTACGAAAACTTTCCACCTCCTCCACCTCCCCTTCCGGCCTCATTCACCACCTCATCTCCACTCCAACGAGCTGCCACGATGCCGGAGTTTGCGATCCCTCCGCCTGATAACAAACATCCGGATCCGATTAACGAGGAGGAGGATGAAGAGGAAGGTGAGACGGAGAGTGTTCATAGCTTGAAACGACGTAGTAGCAAGGCGGGGAGTAGTAGAGGTAGGATTTCACCCCCTGAGGTTGTGGAGGACGAAGTTATGCATCCGCCACACAAAATTGAACGCGCTCGTGATCCGAAGCAGCCGCCTCCTCCGCCGGAGAGTAAGGGAATGTCGTCTTGGGATTATTTCTTCTCAATGGAGAATGTACCGGGCCCTACATTAGCGGAGGTGGAGGAGAATCGTGTGGAGAGGGAGGAGATTGAACGGAAAATGCTTGAAGAAAGGGCTATGAGAAGAGAAGTGGTTGAGAAGAGTGAGAAAGTTGAGGCAGTTGAAGAGGTGGTGGAGGCTGTGAGTGAGCTTCCACCTCAACCACCTCCTCCGGAGGCGGCAATGGCTGCTACTAAGGTTGTGAAGAGAGTGAGGCAAGGAGTTCCAGCTGAGGCGAAAAAGAAGAATGTGGGAAGTAATGTCAGTTTGGTTCAAATATTTGTCGAACTTGATGATTGTTTCCTGAAGGCTTCAGAAAGTGCCCATGAAGTGTCTAGAATGCTTGAAGCGACCCGTTTGCATTATCACTCAAACTTTGCAGATAAAAAAGGTATGGAGTCAGATCTTGTGTTTTACTTATTGTTTGTGGTAAGTATGGAAAGATGTTATATCCTAATGATGAAAGATTGGCAGGGAATATTAATCATTCAGAGAGGGTAATGCGTGTAATCACGTGGAATAGATCATTCCGAGGTTTATCTAATCCTGATGATCAGGTGGATGACTTTGATTCAGAGGAAAATGAAACGCACGCAACTGTGTTGGACAAGATGCTGGCATGGGAAAAAAAGCTTTATGATGAAGTGAAGGTATCATCATGCTTCTATCGTGTTTTGTTCCTATTTTTTCTTCACCCCGTGTTAAAGTTTTAGAATATTTTTTACTATTGGAAAAATATGTTTTGTTTTTCACTGCCCAAAACTTTTTAATTTTTATGTTAATCCATAATCAGCTACCTTTGGATGTTTTTGAACGATTTGTTCTATAGGTATTAGAGTTCCTTCATTTTTTTCCATTACTCGGTTATTTTTAATGAGGTTAATGCTGTCCTGCAAGTGGTCATATGTTCATTTTATGAAGCTGCTGCATCTAACATTTTTGTTACATTCAACTGGTTATTTCCTAGAGGTTGAATTAATCACAATTTATGAATTTATGCTGGAATTGAGAATCATTGACTTAATTAGTAGACAGTTAGATGGGATAAATTCATAAAACTCAGAATTAGAATCTAAGCTAAAAATCTACTCATAAAGAAAAAAATCCCTGACATTATTTACATTAGAATCCCAAACTCGTTTGTCCTAAAAGTACCAAAAACAATAGATATAGAACAACTTTACGTTTAATAAATTGCTCAATTTACAGAAAATCCCATAACACGTTTCTAGTTTGTTTAAGTATTGTTTTCGTCGTATATTGTTTGGTTTATCATCAGGCAGGTGAGCAAATGAAACTTGACTATCAAAAAAAGGTGGCTTCGTTGAATAAGTTGAAGAAACGTGGTACAAACACGGAAGCATTAGAGAGAATGAAAGCAGCAGTGAGCCATCTGCATACAAGATATATTGTTGACATGCAGTCTATGGACTCCACTGTTTCTGAAATAAATCGTTTGCGTGACGAACAACTACATCCAAAACTCGTTGCTCTTGTTGACGGGTCAGTTCTTATTCACTTATTACATATCGAAACTGTATTTTTGTCTTAATTCGTGCTCTTGTTGAGACTCTTTAGACTGTGTTTAAGCATTCATTAGAAGAATCCCGAAAATCGCCTTTAAACTTAATGATGATTAGCGAAAACTATGTAATCTAGAAGACATTTTTTTCCTATAAACTGTAAATCTGATTTTACTCATTTTTTCTTAAATTGTTTTCATACTACAATACTAGATTTGTTTTCATTTTCCAAATCCTACAGTGTATCCGATCAACTATTTAACTAACATCTGAGCTACAATTGACAGACAACTCAGAAATGTCAACATTAAATGCAAATTTGCAATCTTAGATGGTCCATTTTGAGTCAAGTCCTTTATTAAGAAAATACTAACAAATTTTAGCTTCAAGCTAAGATTATAGTGTAGATCTACTTAAATCTGTTCTTGACTGAAGATCCATCATGTCTCAGATGGTTTCTTCACTAAGGAAATAATAAATGTTAAACTCAATCGTAGACTATCCCATACAAAAAGTAAAAAAAGTTCTTGGCCACTGATCCATTATGTGTTAGGAGGGTCTGTTTAGTTTAAATGTTCATTATATTACAGTTATCAATCTTCAATAATATAGTACTTAATTAGATAACATTTTCTTTTCATATGAAGTTGTTTGGTTATAAATCTGAAATTCTTATTAGAATCTCATACCAAATGTTTAGATCTAAACTTGAGAAAATCAGAGAACTCAATTTTTTGCTAAATTACATCAACATTCCCAATATAACACCCTTATTACGAAAAACACATGGGAGTTTGAGAAATTACCATAACTTTCTTGGTATAAAAGCATATTAGAATCTTACTCACAGTTGGTAGAATTTTGCCCACCACCTTTTGAGTTGTCAGGATCTGGTATGTTAGTAACTTGGGGGCTGTACTTATAATTATTCCCTTTGATTTTTGAACAAGTTATGCCCTATTTTGGCTTGTCATATTACATTTTCACCATCTTTTAAAAGGTACACAATTAACTTAACCGTTGGATTGGGATTTTCACAGGATGGCCACAATGTGGGAAACGATGAGAAAATACCATGAAAACCAATCACAAATAGTTGAAGCTATACGATATCTCGACATCTCACAAGCCCCAAAAGAAACAACCGACCACCACCACGAGCGCACCCGCCAGCTAGGCGGTGTGGTCCATGACTGGCACAAACATTTCAGTGAACTCATATCCCAACAAAAAGAATACATCAAAGCCCTCAATAGCTGGCTAAAGCTAAACCTAATTCCAATAGACACAAATTGGAAAGAAAAAATTTCATCCCCATCTCGACCCCAAAACCCGCCAATACAAATACTCCTACACGCGTGGCACGATAGCCTCGAAAAACTCCCAGACGAGCCCGCAAAAGCCACTATAAACAATTTTGCAGCCACAATAATGACCATATGGCAATACCAGAAAGAGGAGTTGGAGTTTAGAAACAGATGTGCAGATTCAAGAAAGGACCTTATTAGAAAAACCCGAGATTTTGAAAATTGGTATTGTTGGAAAATATATTTCATATTTTAGAATAATATCTTTCCATATTTTGTTACTTATTTATATATATGTTAATATTAGGGGTGGCAAAATGGATCTGGAACCACGGTTCCAACCCAATTTGGGTTGAATTGGTTCCTAAGAAAATTTTATTTGGTTCCTAATTGGTTCCAACTTGATTCCAAGTTGGGACCAACTAATTTCAACTTAGGCTCAAATCGCTTGCTTGTCAATACTCTAAAATTAAAAATATAAGGTATTGAGTCGGATTGGGCTTGGTTCCCTTTCGGGTTGATTTTGGTTCCCTTTTGGGTTGAGTTGGTTCCTTCTTAAAAAACATTTAAGAACCCAACTCATTTTAGAACGAAACCGTTGGAACCGACCCAAACCCAACCCAACCGGCCCATTTGCCACTCCTAGTTAATATATTATATATAGGTTAAATAATATTTTATTTCTAGGTTAGGGTAAGTTACGGTATAGGTAGTTTCTCTTGTAATCCTATATATATGTTCCATCATCAATAATACTATTTACAGGGTTTTATGTTATTCGACAGGTATAATAAATTTATGCAGAAAAGAACGCCTCCCGATGAGATGGATGAGGATAGGGATAAAAGCCATATTGCTGAGAGGCAAATGATGGTTGAGGCTGCAAAGCAGAAACTGGAAGAAGATGAAGAAGCTTATCAGAGGCAATGCATTCAGGTTAGAGAAAAATCTCTTATGAGTTTGAAAAGTCATTTGCCTGAACTTTTTCGGGCTTTGTCGGATTTTTCGCTTGCTTGCTCAGATATGTATAGTAATTTGAGGGCGATATCGAGATCGAGGAATAGAAATGAGATTTGATGAAAAATAAAGGTGTTTTGAGTAATGTGTGGTTATATGTTTATGTATTTTAGAAATAATTGAGAGTTTGTTTTGTGTTTTTGTTGTGGAATAGCAGCATGAGTTGAACTTTTATTTATTTATTTTACTCATGCATGTATAGAAAAACTCAATGGGATTTGTATGTTTTGATAATGATTCTTGTTGTTACAGATTTATTTGTGTTAAGGAAGTTGTATTGGCTCTTTTATATATAGTCATGGATTAAAGGATTGTTTCTTTTGTTGTATTTATGAGCCACATATGTTTTATATGTATACAAATTTTTTGGATTTAAACATGGTTTCATATGCTCAAATATAATTATATTCATCCCTCTAAGGTGAATTTCACAGGAAAATTGCACTTATTGTCCCGTGATTTAACTAAGTTTTAATTTTGATGTAATTCATTATGAGTTTTTCATATTTAATGCTATAACATTCAGTTCTCTTAATCAATATTTTAACCAAATTTTTAGGAAAAATTTTGTACTATATACTATTGACTAGAAATATTTTAATACAATTCGTATTACCGCATGAAATCTTCCAAAATAATTGATTAAAGTGTTAATTAGTGGAGTTCATCATTAAATTTCAAAGGATAAAATTAAATATAAGATATTTTAAAAATTATAAAACTAAATATGAATAAATTTATAACGAATGATATTAACAAATTACATGATGACCATGACAGCTCAAACAGCTTTCAGTAATATATGATTGATTTGTGTCATTATCCAAAACCTTCTAAAAATGACACATTTCACTAATTTAAAATTTAAATGTCTCAATATTATATTATATCAATTTTTCCAATCATTGAATCATTAAATAATAAAATAGAAGTTGAAAACTTCTAGTTCTAATTCTAACCACTGCACAATTTGATATAAATAAAGGAACAAACAAGCAAAATGATTCTATGATTAAAGCCAATTATGACTGCCAGTAAACACACAAATACGTCGTCGTTTGATGACCCCCACCAACAATACGTCATCTTACTACCACCCTACCCCCACCCCGACCGCCACCGTCTCCTCCGCCAATCCTGCCGCCGCAGCCTATACATCGCCGCCACGTTAACTCTCTTCCTGATCGCCGCCGGCTACCTCCTCTGGCCGTCCGATCCCGAACTCTCCGTCGTCCGCCTCCGCCTCAATCACCTCCGTTTCCACACTCGCCCCAAAATCTCGATCGACATAGCCCTAGACCTCACGATCAGGATCCGCAACAGAGATTTTTACTCGCTTGAATACGATTCGTTGCTCGTGTCGATCGGGTACAGGGGTAGGAGCCTAGGGTTTGTGACTTCCGGCGGTGGACATATCAAGGCGCGCCGATCTTCGTACGTGAACGCCACGCTCCAGCTCGACGGTCAGGAGGTGTTGAGTGATGTGATTTTGTTGCTTGAGGATTTGGCGAAAGGCGCGATCACGTTTGATACGGTTTCAGGGATCAGCGGCAAGCTTGGACTTTTTTTCGTTGACTTGCCTCTCAAGGTAAGATAGATATTTCGATTATATTCAAATTTGTTTGAATTATCGATTTTTATCCTATTTTTCGTTTCTTAGCAAGTAGACTTGATTTAAATTTTTTTTTTTTGCCATTTTTAGGACTTATTTTAAATTTAATACTTCTTTAAAAACACAGATTTTAATGAAGTTCCCAATTTTTTTTTATTTAAAAGGTCAGGGAAACAACAAGTCAATTTGAAGTTTTGAACTCGGTGTGGCATAATTAGGCTTGTTAATAGGAGGGGAGGGAATTGTCTAGACCCGTTTAATAGAAAACTTACCCGACCGAGACCCGATCACACTAGGTAGTTTGGGTCCAGGTTCAATTCTTACCCGCCTAACTTTACCCAAATTTTACCCTTTAAAAATAACCGTGGGTCTATATCCACATGGGCATTTGTTAACACAGACCAGACCCGTCGGGTCTAACTTTTTGTGGACCTATTGGGTCTGGGTCGGGTCTGAGTAAAATATTTTTTTGTTTGTATTTTGTGGGTCCGATTTGGGTCTGTACATTTCCACTGCCCTAGGTATAATCTATCTCATTCTTATGCTATTCTAGATATTAGGTGCTTTCAAGAAGCTTTATAACTCTCTTGACTTTCGAAGTATAACCCCACAAAATTCTTCATGTCTATTGAATATAGCTAAAAACCCTCTTTATTGATCTTATACAGGCGAAGATATCATGTGAAGTGATTGTAAATACGCACAACCAAACAATATTTCGTCAAAGTTGCTATCCTGAGGTAATAACTCCTCAACTGAACTCATCATTTTCTTCTGATTGATTATACATTCAAACCTTCATATAATGAACAACAAATTTTGAAACTCAGAAAATGATTAATCATTGAGCTTAATTCACTTTTACAGGTCTCTCAAGTGAGATAACAACCTCTATCATCCATCAAATCTTCAGTATGTACATTTGTGTATCTATATATTTGTATTTAATATCACGAAAACTGGAACATTTTTATTGTTCTTAATTTGATATCATGTACAAAGATCTTCATAATAAAAAAGAAATTTCACTTCACTTCACTTCACTTCTTATATAATCTTCTACCCCACTGGTATCCTCCATGGTGCTGCCTACACCGGAAAGAACCCGGATGGCTGGTGGGTGAACACACACAATTCTTTGTAATCCCACCGCCGCCGCCGTTGCCGCCTCTCTCAGCCGTCTGCCGCCGTCTTGCCGCCTCTTCCACGGCTGTTTCCACCACTCTAACCGATTGCCTGTGCCACAAACTGCCTGAACTGTAAGTACCTTGCCAATATGTTCCTGAATATTAAACATTGTTAAGTTCAACCAAAAATACATAACCAAAAGTTATATGAATATTAAAAGACTTAATGGGGTTGTATTCTCTTTTCATAAAGTTGAGATGTTAATTATAAATGTAAAATAATGAAATACATTACTAATATTGGGCATCAAAAATATTTATAAACCCATGAAACTAACAAAAACATATTATCATTACTTATAAAAACTATACAGTAAAATCATAAATGTCTCTGAAAAATTTAAGCAACTACTAAATGGTAATACAATTTAAAAAACAGACGTTGAAGAGTTTAGTTATTATAAATGATGGGGAAGTTCATACGATTTGAAATAGCGAACGATTGTGGGTGAATTTATTCACGTAAGACGAAAAAAATTGATACATTGGAAAATATTCACGTAAAATAATGCAAAGTTAATAACTTAAGTTCTTTTCTCATATTACAATGAAAAACTCTTTCATGGAAATAATGCAAAATTGTTAACTTATTATTATATTAAATGTTGATAATATTACATTAAATAATAAATAGCAATATATTAAAATAAAAGTACAATTTTAGAAATACCTGATAAAGTAAAAAAGCAACTTCATTGATTTATCTTCTCTACAAACTTCTCAAGCCCCCCTTCAAACCTCAATTTCTGCATTTTTAATTGAAGGAAATTGATCATTAGTGAAACATATCCACCAATAAATAGCCAAACAAAAAAGAATTTGATCGTAATTTGCCATTTCCATTGAAGATGACTTCATACGTATAAAGAGAGGGTTAGATTGTTAAGAGAATGCATTTGAATCAAACAATTATAATCTTAAAAAAACGATAAGACCACAATTTTAAATCAGTAAAAAGTAATATATTTTTTTTTATTATGATGGAATCTGTAGAATTGATTTAAATAGAAAGAAAATGTCTATGTAAAAAATCAGAAAACATCATCAAGAAGAATAATGAACTCAAATCATCAATTATATTATCAATCATAATAGAGAAATCAACATAAGAATAAATATGACAAAAAACATCAATAATAAAAATATCATCAATAATCAGAAAATAAAATATTGTTCACCATAAAAATGTACGGATGGCGGCTGTGTTGGTCATTACGGTCTCTTCTTTTCATCATTTTGGTAGAGTTCATTTCATGGAGTTGTTTTCCATTTTTCCTTAAATAATTGAAAACCCATTTGAATCACTAATCAAACATGCATTCAAAGTCATCAAATTAGATTAAATTAAAAAAATGACTAAAAATAAGCTATAACCAAGAACAACAAATAATAAATAAAAAACATTGTAAACATTGACTAAATCAAAAAGAAATGTACGTACCTGTGGTTTTGCTGGGATTGTGAGAGCAACAAATATTTTTGAAGAAAGTGAATTTCAAATATATTATGGTGGTAATTTTTGAATTTTAAATTTAAAAAATAACTATAAATCATCTTATCCAAAACTATTAATTAATAGTGGGAAGTTACACGTGGTAATGGAAGTTGCAATTTGGAAGTAATTAAGTTTTTTTGAATAATAAATTAATTCAAAATTATTCAAAAATTAGAATTTAATTTTTAAAATGTTTTGGAGGGTCAACAAAAATAACCGACAGCCCTCCTATATATATATTAATAGATGTTCATTTTTTTAAATACAATTATTAAGGATATTTAATATATATAAATATTCTAATTCACCTCAAAATTTAATATATAAAATAGAAAATTAAACACCATTTGAAATAGAGAATATTGTCCCGTCTGTGTATGGCAAGTTCCAAATGAAGTAGGAAGGAAATGTCTGCAGAAGATGGGATACAAATACGGGTCAAGCGGGTACCCGGTTTGACCTGTGGGTGGGTTAGATAATGGATCCTGGATTGGGTTTCTCTTATATAGATTTTTGAATTTTAATTTCTTCAACCCTAAATATTTACATTTTGAATTTTTTTTCCTCTTGAGATAACGGTGCGTGAGTTTCACTCGCCAATTTTTTGTTTATTTTTTGATGTTTAGGGACCAAAAGTGCAACATTTTCAAATTTAAGGGGACCAATAGTGAAACTTAATTTTAAAATGAGTGAAATCATATGAGATTAAAAAGTGAAAATATTCCAATGGTAATACTCCGGATTGAAACTAGCTTTAGTTTTGTTATTTTAGAATTGACCGAGTTTGGGGCGAGTCTAGTTCTTTGTTAAACCGGTTTGATTGTCATTTCAATAGAGAGTATGTTTTCTTGGTTCATTTGCGCAATTAGTCAGTTTTAATTTTGTTATTAGATCATAATCAATTTTTTGTACGAACCGTTGAGTCATCAAATGTTGCATTATTTGTTCGATAGGTACCAAGACCAAAATTCACTTTTTAATTGGTGAACACCTGTAACAAAATCTTGAGAAATCTCTGTATTAATATTTGTTTACGAAAAAATAAAAAGAAGAATAAATTAGTAGTTAATGTTTGGATTGGTGTGTTGATTGTTTTGCATAGTAGTATATAAAGATAATAAGAATATATTATAATTATATCTTAATGTTATTTGCAATCTCAACCGTGATTTTGAGATTTCATCATCATCTCAGAGAGTTTTTTCATTATCTCAATCATATCCACAATTTAATCACAATTTCAACCATTCTTACGGATTTATCATCATCTCGAACGAATTTTTATTATCTCAATTTTATCCGCAATCTTATTTTACAATCTCAATCATTTTATTGGATTTCATCATCATTTTAGCCGTACAAATTTTTTACATTAACCATTATTGTATATTTTGTTGCCATCTCAACTGATTATTAATGAAAATATCCAATTTCAAAATAGATTTAAATTTAATAACTTGTATGATTGTTTGGGGATGGGAATCATTAGGTGTGAAAAAGAAAAAGCATAGATGTCTTATTCTCCAATTAGGTATTGAAGTTTATGATGCTTTTATTCCTTAAATTGAAATGGCTCTTTGGAAAAAATTGAAAAGGTCCATTTTCGAATACCAATCTTATTTTACAACGATAAAAAGTTGAATGATAGAGGGATTTTTCGAATTTTTTTTATGAAAATTTTATTCTAAATCAATTATGATCATATTTAAATAGATAACGACTTATATTATTTTGCAATTAGCTACAAGAACAATGGATTAACATTATTAGAACGAAATTAAATATTCTTCGTTAGGCATAAAAAATCATATTGATTTAATAAAGCATTTATTTACAAAGATTTTATTTCAAGATAATAAAGTAGATTTGAGTAGACTTAGGAAATTGGAATATTCACAAAAGTGGTATTAAAGTGATGCTTTTACTTTACACGAGTGAAGAACTCATCCTTGCGTGGATCCACATTATCTTATGTCACTTGAGGATGACAAAAGTGTTCAAATCTAAATTTGGTGAACTTTAATTACAATTTGGAATTCTTATTTGATTCCTATTAATAATTTAATGTCATTTAGGAAATAATTTATATTAATGTATAGTTATAATTGACCCGATTTCAAAGAGTGTTCCATTTTCGTGTATAAAACTCACATTTAAACAATTGACATATTTTGTATTTTATACGTGTTCTATTATTTTCATATTGTATAGTATATGTGAATCGCAGCTTGATTCTAAACTAATCTTTAAGTAAAACAAATTGTGTATGATTAAATTATGTGTAATTTTATTTGCTCTCTAGTCTTTAATAAGTTATGTGATAATTGTTATTTTCTATTTTTTAGAAATAGATTTGAATTTTCCTAAATTAGATTTAGAAGAGAATTTTCTTAATTATATACATATTTATGGCCCACTTAAGACTTTCAAAATGAAAAAAAATCTATCTTGATACAATGAAGTCCTATTTTTCTCATCATCTGAAAGAGGATATAAAGTATTCTTCAATTAAATAATACTTTTCTTTTATCTTTCTCCAATTGCAAGAAGATAAGGAAAAGGGAAAAGAAAAAGAAAAAGCAACACTATGGATGTGTCACTTCTTTTTAGGAACACGATAATATATATATATAATATATATTGAAAAAAAATGCATAATTCACACCAAATATCCAACAAATTATTGAAATTAATGACATATTAATAGTTGGTGTTCAAACAATTAACCCAATATCTAACTCCATCAATATCCCAAATCAATTCTAGTCAACTATACACAAATAATGCTAATCATTACTCACTTATTTTGAAAGTCGATTTAAATGCCATTAATTTAAAAATCGAGAAATTTTAATTCGAATCCCTAAAAAAAATTTCATCGAACCAAATAAGTAAATAATTATTATACGTTACATAAATAGGGTTTCGTCGAATCCAGAACATATAAATACAATTAATTAAGTTTACCTAAATATTATTCGATATAAAACATCAATAACAAAATCCCATTAAAAAAATCCGTTCTTAACTTTAATTTCATGAGATTAGATCACGTTTTCAAGACTAAACGTCGGTAAACCAAAATGACAATTTTGCCCCTACAATATTAAAAAAAATTGTCACATGCCATTTCCATGCCTTGTGGACCAAATAGATAAGACCAAAAAAAGAACACATTTTCTCACTATAAATTGCCCATATTTCTCAAAACCCTCTTCAAAAAACCTCCAAAAACACACAAAAAACACACATTTTAATCTCTTTTTTTTTTTTTTTTTTGCAAATGGATCATCAAGAAACATGGCAATGCTCAAGCCATTACAACAATTCCTGTTGCTGGCCTAGAAGCTACTCGAGTCGAAACTATAATCGTTTCGTTTCGTATGATTATATATCTGTAAGAAGATCATCAAAAGCTCCCATTTTGATCCAGCTATGGAGGAAGATTAAAAGAGAGAAAAAGAAAAGAAATAATAATAGTTCTTCAAAATCAATGAGATATAATTATGATCCTTATTCATATTCACAGAATTTTGATGAGGGTTTTATGTGGGCTGATGCAGATGATCTTTCTCGTTCTTTTTCTGCTCGATTTGCAGTTTCTTCAAGAATCTTTGATAATAACAGATTGCTGGTTTGAAATGGGAAAAAAATATTATTTTTCTTTTTTTTTGTTGGTATTTTATGTTTATGTTAATTAATTAGGGTTTTTATGAAGTTGTTTTTGTAGGATTTAGAGATGGAATATAAGTTGGTATAATTAAATAGTTAGTTTGGAATTATGATTAATTAATGGTTTTAATTGTCATATTTTTGTTTATAAGCAAAAATGAGGGGGGAAATGATTTTTCTTCTTTTTAATTTGTTATTTATTTTTATGTTAAGTAATTAGATTTTTTTAAAGTTGTTTTGTAGGATTTGGGGATGGAATGTAAGTTGGTATAATATATTAGTTAGTTTGGAATTATGATTAATGATTTTAATTATGGTTAATATTTTTGTCATTGTTTTATTTTCAATTATGGTTAATATTTTCAGATGGACATTCTAATTTTGACTTTATTTTTCTTTCTTTTGGACACTGAAAAATGTGATAAGTGGAATCCAAATCACATTGTTTCATGCTTTTGACATGAAAAAATAGAAGAAAATGGCATACAATTAAATTAGAAAAGAAAATATAAAATATAAGTTTAATGGAAGTTATTACAAAAATATATTTTACTTGAATTATTTCAATTACAAAAGAGTCCATATAGGAGGCGGCATGCAGATTGTCTAATTAGTTTTGATATATTTTAATAGATTAGGTTAGTTGAATGATATTTTATGGGTATCATATACAATAAAATGAATGGATTTTTCGGTTTAGTATTAAAACAAATGTTAGATACTAAAACACATTTCAGATTGAATTAAATAATTAAAGCATCTTATTTATTCAATTTTTTTTGGATAATAAATAAACTCACTATCGTTTATGTTTTAATGCACATTGTCTAAACATCGTTTTTGTGCCAAATAGTCATTTATTGAAAAAAATTGAACTCGTAATTAAAACTACGAGATAATAACAATTTTACTCGGGTTACCCTGTTTGACTTCAGTCGTATCAAAAGAAATAAAAAAAAATGTGATTTATAATTTCTATCGTCTCATTAGTAATTGAAAAATGTAAAATCTAATAAATTATTCGATTGTAACTAGAAATAATTTTGCAACTATCATTAATTCAATTAAAATTATTCAACAACCATATTAGGTGAGTGAGAATCTAATTTATTTTTATTCACAAATATAAATAGTCTTAGCTTTAGAGTTTGAAGGTGTCGATTTATAATTAAATATATTCATAGTATAATGTCGAATTAATAATCAAAAGTATGAAAAAGGACGTCTCTAATAAATTTTTGAATTGAATCATATAACTATTGTTCAATGAATGAACCATTCACGTATATCTAATAATAAAATGCATTTAAATCAATTCATCACTGTACATTAACTAATTATGCTAAATTAATTGACTTAATATTTGATGATTTCAATTAATATTATTAATATAAACTTTTTTTTTGTTCTTTGGATACCCTTATCAGCTCATTGAATTAAATTTAAACCAGTAGTGGTTAAGTTATTATTAAATATTAAATGCTGCTATTTTTAATTTGTTTTTTAGACTTAGTTGAAAATAGGTATCTTATTGTCTACATTCACATATCTATTTATTTATTTATTTATTTATTTATATACTTGATGATAAAGTTAAAAGTTGTAATTACTAAAGGAATCTGCATAGTTCTTTTCCTTACTTTAATTTATTTGAAAAAAATATAATACTGATAAATCGAACATTTCTCGAGTCCTTAAATTCTATGTGCCAGGTATAAATATTTAATATATAAAATACTTCTTATATTATACTTAAGGGGGATGAATACCAAAAAAAAAATTAAAAAAAATTGTTTGAAGAATCCCATGTATTATTTATTAGGGCATTTATGGCTACATTGAAAAGGGTGCATCTCAAACATAAATTTCCTATCTTTTTATTGGTCCATTTTATTTTGCTTTATATCTTTAGTCCATCTATTTATTATTTGTAGTTGTCGCCAAAAAATTAATGATCAAGACCCGTATATATTCTAATAATAATCAATCAATCAATAATATTATTGTTTAATATGTTAAATGATAAAATTTGCATTACTCTTAAATCTAATATTTAATATTACTATAATAGATGACTTTAACATATACGACTAATATGATACCTCAATTTCACATGAGGCGCGAATTTTGAGTGGCTCATCATCGATCGGGTTCTCTTATTTCTTTTCGAAATTTTCCTATTGATGTCAAACTACCTTACTGTTGGAATTCATCAAAAGCGTGATATTAAAGTCGTGTTTTAAATAATAGTGCAAGCTTGGTAGTTATTCTGTTAGTCAGTTTATTAGTTTGGCCTTTTCCTTCAGCTTATAAATATAGTGTTTAGTTCATCTTGTATATTCATTCTATTCAGATACATTTCATATTTTTCAATCAATGGAATATATTTTCTCTTCTCTTAACATGGTATCAAGAGCCATTGAATTGAATTGAAGATTTCTTCACATCTTCATCTGCGAATCTTCATATCTGCAGATTTTTTTTTTTTTTTTTTCATCTTCATACGTCAATCTGCAGATTACCGCAGATTACCGAATTCTGCAGATTAATTCAAATACTTTCTTTCTTGAAGGATTCTTTTTCAATCGCTTACAATATGACTACAGAACAAGATACACCTTCCGCATCTATGCCGATTTCTTCACCCTCCACCTCTATTACCAATCTTGACATTAACGATCCCTTATATGTCCACCCTTCGGATACACCTAGTCTGAATCTGGTGCCTCACGAGTTGAAAGGATCTGAAAACTACAGCATATGGTGCAAAGCCATGAAGATTGCCCTAAGTTCAAAAAGTAAAATAGGGTTCATTACAGGGCAATGCAAGAAACCACCACTCGATTCTCCTCTTCTCATGCAATGGGAGAAATGCAATTCTTTGGTACTTTCTTGGATATTAAAATGCGTGAGCAGGGAGATCTACAATGGATTGGTCTATTGCGAAACTGCCAACGACGCCTGGAATGACTTAGAGGAGCAGTTTAGCAAGACCAACAGAGCGAGGGTTTTTTCATTATTCCGGGAGATTAATTCTCATATGCAAGGCACCTCTTCCATTACGGCGTACTATTCCAAATTACGACACATGTGGGAAGAGTATGACTCTCTTCTCAATCTACCTGCATGTCAATGCATATCTTCGGGAAAATATTCGGAGTACATCCAAGAACACAAGTTAATGCAATTTTTAATGGGTCTCAATGATTCGTATAGTTCTTTACGATCTCAAATTTTAATCATGATTCCAGCCCCTACACATAAGCAAGCCTACTCGATGGCTTGTAACGAGGAGTCTCAAAGGGCTATACACAACCCTATTGTTGGATCTTCAACTGATTCTCCAATCAGTTTTTTCTCCTCGAATGATGACAAGAAAGCATCCCTCCAATGCGAGCATTGTGGGATTGCCGGGCACACTAAAGATCGATGTTTCAAGATTATTGGCTACCCACCAAGTCGCGGTAGAGGGAGAGGACGGTCTGGAGGTAATCGAGGTCGAGGAAGAACTTATAATTCTAATCATGCACAGCAGCAACAGCCGAACAATCAGGATCAACCCTCAAATCAGAACACTAACGCTGTGAATGCTTCGCCACCTAACATCCCTGGTCCTTCCTCCCTTTTTACACCACAACAATACCAACAGCTGCTGCACATTATTCAATCTGAAAATACCAATGGCATGGCAACCATTCCCGGACAAAATACAGCCAACAATGCTGTCACCAACATGAACAATGGTGCATCTTCTGCACAGTCTGGTATCTCTAATACTATTCTCAGTTTGAATACCTCCACATATAATCATGAATGGATTTTAGATAGTGGTGCTAATCACCACATGACCTATAATGACACTCTTTTTGATAAATCTGTTACTCACACACCCATTCATACTTCTGTTAGATTACCAACTGGCACCATATGTGATGTAACTAAAACTGGCACTATAACTCTATCCAATGGTTTTATATTACACAATGTCCTATATGTCCCTCAATTCCAATTTAATTTATTATCTGTTGCCAAGCTTACACAAGACAATCACTGTCTTGTCAACTTTTACCCACATTTTTGTTTGTTTCAGGACCTGTGGACTGGTAAGATAAGGGGGGTTGGTAAAGTGAGAAATGGCCTCTATTTTCTTCAACCTGGCTATCATCACCATAGTTTGAAAGATCTTTCATATTCTGTTTTCAATAATGATAAGATTCTATCTTCAAATTTTGATCAAGCATGTAATCAAAACTCTTGTAATTCTTCTGCTATTAATACAGATTCTCATCTTTGGCACCTTAGAATGGGGCATATTTCTTTTAGTAAGCTTCAGTCTTTACCTTATATTGGCCCTTATCTTAAAGCTGATTCTTTGATTTGTTCTACATGCCCTATGGCTAAACACAGCAGACATCCCTTTCATTTAAGTGTTCACAAGACAAAAGGGATTTTTGAGCTTATTCATATGGATATATGGGGACCATATAACACTGCCACACACTCTAATGAAAGATATTTTCTTACCATCGTTGATGATTTTTCAAGGGCCACTTGGGGTTTTCTTATGAGATTAAAATCTGATATTCTCCCTATCATAAAGAATTTCTTTTCTTATGTTGAAACACAATTTAACACCAAAATACAAGTTATTAGATCTGATAGGGCTTGGGATTTTTTCAAAACTTCATGTACATCTTTTTTTCAGTCTAAAGGTGTGGTACACCAAAGTTCTATAGCATACACACCTCAACAAAATGGCCTAGTTGAAAGAAAACATAGGCACATTTTGGATGTTGCTCGAGCATTAATGTTCCAATCCCATGTTCCTATTCAATTTTGGGGTAATTGTATTGAAACAGCCATTTACTTAATCAATAGAACTCCAACTCAACTTTTGAATGGCAAAACTCCCTATGACATCCTCTTTGGCAGAAGTCCTAGTATATCTCATTTGAGGGTTTTTGGTTGCTTGTGTTATGCCAAAGTCATTCCCAATACTGATAAGTTCACTGCTAGATCCAAAGTTTGCATTTTTTTTGGATACTCATCCACTCAGAAAGGCTATAAGCTTCTAGATATGGACACTAACACTTTTCTCATATCTAGAGATGTTATATTCCATGAGCATATTTTTCCTTTTAGCATTGTTAGTAATATTTCTCATGATGCTAAGTTGATACCTGATCCCCAAGTGTTTCATGATGACTTAATTTTACCATATCAACCTGTTGCTCCACACATGGAAACTGCTCCTCTTACTGCAGCCCCTAATGAATCAGGTTTGATTCCTGATGCTGATATTGATAATGATGTGTCAACTTCAGAAGATAATGTTATACAATTAAGGAGATCTCAAAGAACTTTTCATAAACCAACATGGACTAAGGACTATGTGTGTTTTTCAGATTCTAATGCAGTGAATTACCCTCTATCTGCTTATGTCTCTTACTCTCATTTATCTCCTTCATATCAGAATTTTATTTGTTCTTTATCTACTGTTCAAGAACCTTATTCATATTCTGAAGCAGTAAAAGATAAGAGATGGAGGGATGCAATGGAACAAGAAATTTCAGCCTTAATTAAGAACAAAACTTGGTCTATTGTTGATCTTCCCAAAGGTAAAACACCCATAGGTTGTAAATGGGTTTATAAGGTTAAGTTGAAATCTGATGGGGCTGTTGAAAGGTTTAAGGCCAGATTGGTGGCCAAGGGTTACACCCAGAAAGAAGGATTGGACTATCATGAGACGTTTAGTCCGGTTATCAAAATTGTGACAGTGAGAATTGTGCTAGCTTTAGCTTCTATGCAATCATGGCCACTCTACCAACTTGATGTCACTAATGCTTTTTTGCAAGGTGACTTATCCGAGGAAGTTTACATGAGGATTCCTGAAGGATTTGGTAATCAGGGGGAGAAATCCACCAAGGTTTGTAGATTACACAAATCCTTATATGGATTGAAACAAGCATCAAGGCAATGGAATGCCAAATTTACAGATGCACTTTTAAAGGCTGGTTATAAGCAATCCAAACATGATTACAGTCTTTTTACCAAACATGATCAATCTAACATTGTAGTTCTTTTATTGTATGTAGACGATATTATTATAACAGGTAACAACATGAGGATGATTCAAGAATTGAAGACATATCTACATGATAGCTTTTGGATCAAAGACCTTGGAGAGCTAAAGTTTTTTCTTGGCATTGAAATAGCTCGTTCAAAGGATGGAATTTGTATGCATCAAAGAAAATACGTATTGGATCTTTTGGCAGAAGTAGGTCTCACAGGTTGTAAACCAGCTGAGACTCCGATTGAACAAAACTTGAAATTGACAAGTAAAGACTATGATCAGGAAGTACATCCTAATATGAATGATCCAATTTTGAAGGACGTGAACGAGTACCAACGATTGATAGGCAAGCTTATATATCTGGGTATGACTCGGCCGGACATTAGCTATGCCGTGCATCTTCTCTCACAGTTCATGCATCAACCAAAGGAGTCCCATATGCAAGCTGCGATCAGGGTCTTAAGATATTTGAAGGGCACGGCTGGACTTGGAATTTTTATGCCAAGCAGAAGCAAAGTGGAACTAACAACGTATTGTGACGCGGATTGGGCCTCATGTATGATGACTAGAAGGTCTCTTTCAGGATTTTTCATACAAATTGGAGAGTCTTTAATCTCGTGGAAGACAAAGAAGCAACCAACTGTATCGAGGTCTTCGTGTGAGGCAGAATATAGGTCCATTGCTAATGCTTCATGCGAAGTGATTTGGATCTTAGGTGTGCTAAAGGACTTGAATGTTAGTTTGAAGGAACCTGTGAATGTCATTAGCGACAGCAAGAGTGCGATCAGTATCGCTTCTAACCCGGTTTTCCATGAGAGAACGAAACATATAGAAGTTGATTGCCATTTGATAAGAGATTTGATCAATCAAGGAATCATCAACACAAAATATCTTCCTACTAAAGAACAACCGGCGGATTTATTGACAAAGGGATTGGGAAGAGATCAACATAAGTATTTGATATCCAAATTCGGTTTGATTGACATTTTTAAGGATCAAGCTTGAGGGGGAGTGTTGGAATTCATCAAAAGCGTGATATTAAAGTCGTGTTTTAAATAATAGTGCAAGCTTGGTAGTTATTCTGTTAGTCAGTTTATTAGTTTGGCCTTTTCCTTCAGCTTATAAATATAGTGTTTAGTTCATCTTGTATATTCATTCTATTCAGATACATTTCATATTTTTCAATCAATGGAATATATTTTCTCTTCTCTTAACACTTACTAAACCGCAAGGATAATTTGACTAAAATAACCTTTTGAAAAATTAATAGAAATCCTCAACTAAATATTCTTATATTCTCTATAGACTTGATGTGTAAATCAATCTAGATCTCATGAATAATAATTGTTATGCCTAATAAAATTTAAGAATTTGACATTCATTTGATAGCTTGTAACACTAATTTAAATAAAATATGAGATATCACATGAATAGCCTATAGCCATATTTTATAACTTGATTATACTTGAACTTGAAGTACATAATTAACTTTTAATGATATGCAATGTAATTGGAGCCTTATCATTGTTTCTTGCTTAAATTGTAAGGTTGAATAGATGGAAGATGCTTTAATAGCTCAATTAAGAGATCCTTATCCGAAAATTTGTGATCTGTTTGAAATTCTATATACAGTAGATCCAACAGATTCAGTATGACATACAACACATATTTGATGGTGAACCATTCACTCACCAGCCCATAACACAAATATGTGATATATAACACACCCATACTGTTAATCTTTTCTTTTGTTAGGTTATGTATCAAACCGAGATTGTACATGTAATAATTTGAATAATTATGGGAAATTGTTTAAAGAGATAAAATTTATATCTAAAACTCTTATTTATATGGGCCAGGGCCTGGCCCATATGAATAAGAGTTTTGGGCTTTAGTTATGGTCCAGACCAGTCTACCTAAAGATTTGGTCTTAGCCCATTGCCCAATTATTGGATCGGCCCAGTAATTTAGTTATAGCTCAGTCTAGCAGGCAATCGGCCCAATTCTATCCCAGTCTTTGGTGCCGTTTCCTTGTAATATAAACAATATTATATTTTGCAACTTTTTATTTATTTATTAAATATTAAATTAAACAAAGTCATTGTTCATGCAATCTTGATATATTAATTAAACATAGATTTTGTTAAACAATAATGTTTTTAATTTGACCCAAATATTAATATCGTTTTATATAGTTATTGGATCAAGAAGTCAGAAGTGTGTGCAAAAATTAAGAGAGAAAAAGATAATTAAGAGAATTTAAGATAATTATGCAGATAATTTTATAAAAATCCTCCATCATACAAAGAGAGGGTCTGATAGTTAATGACAAATAAATAAATAAAACCAAAATTTAATTCCAAAATCAATATTTTAAAATTTCTATATTTTATTATACTGTTCCACTATAAATACTACACCCCATGCTAACAATTTGTAACCCAAAAAAAAAAATTGGTGTAAAAAGAAAATGTCAAAGCAAATTCAAAAATCATTTAAAAATTGCCTCTCAAAAATGAAATATTCCAACAAACAACTCCAAATTCAATTACGCTTCTGCAAACGCCCCAAAACGCCGTCGTTTGCGCTCCCCAACAGAGGCGAGGGAAACGACGCCGTAACACTATCCGACATTGATGAGTTCTTATTCGAGAATTTTAGGTATTTTAATAGTTTGATGAATTAATAAATTTTTGTATTTTTTGAGATGATGAAATTTTTTAGTTTTTACTATAAATTTAGGTTTTTTTTATTTTTATTTTGATGAATGAATATATTTTGTATTTTATTTTTTTTGAATCAGGGCACTTTACCTGAAAGACTTCGAAGACGAAATCTCAAAGCAAAACGAAGCGACCAAAACGGCGCCGTTTGCGCTCAAATCCCAGCCGCTGGAAAATCTCTGCAGCTCGCCTCGATTCTTCGTCTCCTCCGGATCTTCGAGCTCGCTGTTAATCGATGAAGCCTACAGCAGCTCTTCCTCCGGCTCCACCACGACCGGCGGTTCTCCGGTAATTTCTGATGAATATTCATCGCCGGCGCCGGACGATTTCATTGCGCTGTTGACGTACACGCCGAGTCCGTATGATGCTTTCCGGCGATCGATGCAAGAGATGGTGGAGGCTCGTGTGGAGCACAACGGCAAAGTGGATTGGGAGTTTATGGAGGAGCTTTTGTTTTGTTATTTGGATCTGAATAATAAGAAGTCGTCTAGGTTTATACTGAGGGCGTTTGTAGATTTGATTGTTGTTCTGCGTGAGAATTCCGGTAAGATTCAGGTGAGAGCTCAGCCATGGAACGGCGGTAGGGTGATAAGGAAGCTGAAATTGGAGTTGTAAACTTGTAATGCAATTAATGCCATTATGCATGCATGAGTTTTTGAATTTTTGTTTATGAGGTGTTTATAAAATAATAAAAATTAATTTTAAAATTGTTATTTTTTCCTTTTATTTAAAATTGTATGTATATATTGTTCATTTGTATATTTCACCTGAATTATTTTTGCTTTTATTTTGTTCATTTTTCTTCTTACTCTTACAAAATTTTGAAAACAGTCCAAAAAATCTGATAAGGTTGCGCGTTAAATGTTTATCCTTTTTTAATCAATATTAGTTCTATAATTTATTTTTTATTATTTAAATTGCATTTTGCCCTTTAAACTTAACAAAAATATATCAAACACCTCCTAAAAATATTCACTTACCCCACAAAAATTAGAAGAAAATAAAAGATGGTTGAGGAAAATGATAATTACGTCCCAGCTAAACCTATATGTTCTCTTTTTTAATTTTTAAATTATTTTTCAGAGTAAAGCTCAATTAGTATTTTATTTATTTAGTTAAAATACAATTAAAATATTTTATTTAGTTAAAGGAGCAAAAAGTAAGTAATAATAATTAAAATCAAGTTGCGACTATCATTATTACAAAAAATAATTAATATTGTCATTAATTTAAAATTTTAAAATATTTTTTATAAACCCGTAAAAATGGAACTAAAATCATCAATTTTCTACAAAACTGAATCGAAATAACAAATCTCGATAGATCACAGTAATCTGTATCACGTGTATATAACGGCTATAAACTACCATAGATGATTATGATAATCTCAAATCCTTAAATAGTTAAAGCTCATAAAATGATTATAAAATTCGACAAGTAGATTCTATTTCTACCTAAAACTAAACAACACGCGAAGATTCTTAAAAAAAAAACTGTAAAATGTGGGACTAAAATTATAATTTTTTTACAAACTCGAATCGAAATAACAAATCTCGATAGATCACAATTATCTATATTGTACATATAACGTCTATAAATTAATGATAATCTCAAATTTTTAAATAGTAAAAGCTCATAAAAATGACCCTAAGATGCAACAAATAGATTCTATATCTACCTAAAAGTCAAAAGAACACGTGTCTCAGAAGATTCGGCCCATAAGCCCAAAATCAAACCTTAATAAAGCCCATAAATTAGCTCAATAAGAAATAAAAAGAATTTAAGATCTTTCTAGAAGCGGCAAAGTATCCACTAGACGCATCTAGGACCAGTGGACCAGCCATTTCCTTTTTTTATTACTTTTCTTTTTTCAGATTTTTCCACACAAACCCTGCCTCTCTCTTTTAAACCCCCCATCTCTCTTTCACACAATTATTAAATCGAAAACTGTAGAATATTGTTTGGGGGCGAAAATTCCAGAAGATCTTCGGCGCTGTGCACTCGATCTAGTGTCAGGTATGGTACCTTTTTGAATATTGAACGGTTTTATGTTTCAGATCTAATCCGGTTTTTTGGTTGTAAGTTGTTTTGATGGCTTTGTATTGTGGGTACTGGTTGTGTTTTGTTGATTTCAGGCTGGAAATGCTTAATCGGATATCTGAAATGTTTGTTTTTTTATGTAGAGCTTGTTAGATTTGGTTTGTTCATGCGTATGTTACGGTGTTTATTTTGTTTTGTTTGTGTTATTTTTGAATAATTGGAGATTGTGTTTGTTATCATGTAATTCAGTTTGTAATTTGATGACTTGTAATGCGATTTGTTATGTAATTCAAACTGAGATTGCACATTGCGGTCTCTTCTGAATGTTTTCATCGTAAAGACGTGTGTAGTTGTGGTTAACTTAATCACATTGGCCCACATGTTACTCGTGTTTTCTGTGGTCATGACAGTGGAATTTAATGCTACAGGTTATAACCTACTTCCAGCAGTCGAGTGGTTGGGCAGAAAGTTTTTATCATAAGCAAAAATGAGCGTGGTTGGTTTTGATGTTGGGAATGAGAGCGGTGTTGTTGCCGTTGCAAGGCAAAGAGGTATTGACGTTGTGCTCAATGACGAGTCCAAGCGTGAAACTCCTGCTATCGTATGCTTTGGTGACAAGCAGCGGTTCCTTGGAACAGCGGGAGCAGCCACGAGCATGACGAATCCGAAAAATACAATATCTCAAATCAAGAGGCTGATTGGACGTCAGTTTTCAGATCCTGAGCTGCAACGTGATATCAAATCATTGCCATTTTCAGTAACAGAAGGGCCTAATGGATATCCTTTGATCAATGCTCAGTATTTGGGAGAAACTAGGTCATTTACGCCTACTCAGGTTCTGGGGATGGTTCTTTCCGATTTGAAGAGCATAGCTGAAAAGAATTTAAATGCAGCGGTCGTAGATTGCTGCATCGGAATACCTGTTTACTTCACTGATCTCCAGAGGAGAGCTGTTATAGATGCTGCGACAATTGCTGGCTTACACCCTCTTCATCTCATTCATGAGACCACAGCTACTGCTTTAGCTTATGGTATCTATAAGACTGACTTACCAGAAAATGAACCACTGAATATTGCGTTTGTTGATGTTGGGCACGCAAGTATGCAGGTATGCATAGCTGCCTTTAAGAAAGGTCAGCTGAAGATTCTGGCTCATTCTTTTGATCGGTCTTTGGGTGGAAGGGACTTTGATGAAGCACTTTTCCAGCATTTTGCTGCCAAGTTCAAGGATGAATATAAGATTGATGTCTATCAGAATGCTAGGGCGTGCCTAAGGTTGCGTGCAGCTTGTGAGAAGTTGAAGAAGGTTCTCAGTGCAAATCCTGAGGCACCACTGAATATTGAGTGCTTGATGGATGAGAAAGATGTACGGGGTTTCATCAAGAGAGATGAGTTTGAGCAAATTAGCGCTCCCATTTTGGAACGCGTGAAAAAGCCATTGGAAAAGGCTCTAGCAGAAGCTGGATTGACTATTGAAAATATACATTCCGTTGAGGTTGTTGGTTCAGGCTCCAGGGTTCCTGCTATCATTAAGATCTTGACCGAGTTCTTTGGGAAGGAGCCTAGACGTACAATGAATGCTAGTGAATGTGTTGCCAAAGGCAGTGCGCTGCAATGTGCTATTCTTAGCCCCACATTTAAAGTGCGGGAATTTCAGGTATTGTTCAGTTTTGTTGATTGTTGCGCTTTGTGTATCCATTAACGGTTTTTTTGGACGTTATATATATATTATAATTGAATTTTATGACGGGATTTGGATTTCATGACTATTTCCCGTCTTTATGAGTGTTTGTGAGGTGAATTATTTAAGGGGCTATGAGGGTTCCAGATATTTGGTTGTTATACTTCCTTTCATAATGGTTTGAACATGTATAAAAATTGTAGTGCTCCGCAAATATCTATAAAGAAAAAATGGTTAGAGCGTATTGGAAGTGATTTACCTAAAAAGCGGCCATACGTATTGTGGGGTAATTCTTGGCTTTATAGTTTGATTTGACCGTTTTTATATGCTACACTTGTATTTCACTGCATGGCCGAATGTTTACAGAGAGATTCCTCCTGGAGCAATGCTCCAGCAATTTAGAAGAATAAAGCGCTTTGGAGTATTAATTGTGCTTTTATTATTTTGTTTGATGCACGCGCAACTTGAAGTTTACAGTGGACAGTTGGCCACTGTGAAACTATTACGTGGTAATTGGATTAAATCTGTTAATATTTCTTTTACAGGTTAATGAGAGTTTCCCCTTCTCCATTGCTTTGTCATGGAAAGGTTCTGCTGCAGATGCACAAAATGGAGCCGTGGAGAATCAGCAGAGCACTATTGTATTCCCTAAGGGTAATCCGGTACCAAGTGTGAAGGCTTTAACTTTCTACAGATCTGGCACTTTCACAATAGATGTGCAATATGCTGATGCCAGTGAAGTGCAGGCACCTGTAAAGATTAGTACATACACGGTATTGTTTATTTTGTGTTTCTTGTTTAAGTGCACGAGTTCATACTGTATAAACCATACTGTCGCTTTTGCTTGACATTTTTGGTTTGCGGAGGTACAGATTGGACCTTTTCAATCGACAAATGGTGAAAGGGCAAAATTGAAGGTCAAAGTGCGCCTGAGTCTTCATGGTATTGTCTCAATTGAGTCGGCAATGGTAAGAGCTGTCCCATTATTGTTTTATGGTTTTCACTTGACTATCAAAGTATTTAACTTTTAAAGTTAATCTCAGCCATTCTGTTTAAGTTCAATTTACCTTTTCAAAAAATATTTGACTTGAGCAAAGAGGGAAGCCCTCATAAATTACCTTTTTGTTTTGTAAATGCTTCTTGGCACAAATGATCCATTGGTCTGTTATCGTTAGTGAACTGTTTACTGGAAGGGGCATCACATTAATTTTCCACATGTTCTGGCTTGGGTAATTAAATGATAGAAATAGTTAAAATATGATGAGTTCAACAAGTTGCTTGTTTGAGGTTCAATTACAGGACTATAGTATGATACTGTTCTTGATATGCACTGCAGTAAATGTCTTTTATCTGGAGCTAACACTAATAACATCGATGAAAGAGTTGGCCTATTTGCTGTTTTATCCACCATTTGGGCATTAGATTTCCCTATTTGTAACTTTTCGGCAGCCTGTGTGTATTCTTGAATGTGAACTGGTGTATCTTGATGCAGCTCTTGGAAGAGGAAGAAGTGGAAGTTCCAGTTGTAAAGGAATCAACTAAGATGGAAACTGACGAGGCCCCTCCTGCTCCCTCAAGCACCACTGAAACTGATGTAAATATGCAAGATGCTAAGACTGAGGGCCCTGGAGCCGAAAATGGTGTGCCAGAGTCAGAAAAGGCAGCTCAGATGGAAACAGATGTGAAGGTTGGCTTATATATCTAGCTTAGTTATAAATTCGCTTGTTGATGGTAATTGAGGATTTCCATTGATCCTGTCACCGATGGGTGTAATTATGATATCTTTCCATTTCTAATTTAGGATTTCCATTAGTTATACAAACTTCAGTTCAGCTATCTTTGAATGGCAAATTGCAATACTAAGTTGCTATAGGGCTGAACTCTGGCTCAACTTTATCATATTGTTTGTGTGTGAACATATTCTTATTCTATGTTATCAGGTTGAGGCTCCAAAGAAGAAGGTTAAGAAGACAAATGTGCCTGTATCAGAAGTTGTATACGGAGGATTGGCAGCTGCAGATGTGCAAAAAGCTGTTGAGAAAGAATTCGAGATGGCACTGCAAGATCGAGTTATGGAAGAGACTAAAGATAAAAAGAATGCTGTTGAGGCTTATGTGTATGACATGCGTAACAAGGTATGTGCAAGTTGTGTTGGTCTTGCAAGCAACTTAATCAAATTGGACCAACACCTTTTCTGTGTCTGCAGCTTCATGACAAGTATCAAGATTTCGTAACAGAATCAGATAGGGAGCAGTTACTTTCTAGACTCCAGGAGGTGGAAGATTGGTTGTATGAAGATGGTGAGGATGAAACCAAAGGGGTTTACATTGCTAAGCTGGATGAGCTCAAAAAGGTGAGTTTCCTTGAGTTCATTGACGTTAAAGTAGACATATATATATATATATATATATATATAAAGTAAAAATATTGAGTTGTTCAAGTTTCGCCACATGCCGATGACCTAATTGATGTCCATCTTGCCAAATAAGTAATTATGTATATGCATACAAGTAATTTAAATTTGGGCAAATGTAATTATCAATTTGTATAGTCAAATTCTGAAATTCAAGATAAGGTAATTCTAAATATCATTTAAATTTAAATGAAGAGCTAAGTCTAACGCATTATTTCTTAGTAATGATAATTATTAATCTTACTATTTAATGTTTGATTTAGTAGACTTTCATATATTTTATTCTTTTAATGTGATTTAATTCTCATAAAAGTTAATGGGACTATCAAATTTTGAAATAAATTTGCAAATTACAAGAATAACTATGCAAACCCAGGGATACACTTTTGATGCTGTGCCTTGGTACTGAGTTACAACTAGATTTAACTGAAGTTATAAACCTTGTAGCAAGGTGATCCTATTGAGGAGCGATACAAGGAGCATTCAGAGAGGGGACCCGTGATTGATCAACTCAGTTATTGCATCAACAGTTACAGAGATGCAGTGATGTCAAATGATGCCAAGTTTGAGCACATTGATTTGGCAGAGAAGCAAAAGGTACTTCATCAATCAATTGAAATGATTAATTAATTTATTGTCTGATTTTGGCGGAATTATGTGTCATTTTCTGTTTCTTCTATTCAGGTTTTGAATGAATGCGTGCAAGCTGAGGCTTGGCTGAGAGAGAAAAAGCAACAGCAGGATACGCTTCCAAAGCATGCAACTCCAGTTCTACTGTCTGCTGATGTGAGGAAAAAGGCCGAAGCTCTTGACAGGTATGTTATTGCTGCTTTTACAACTTTGATTCTGACAAATGAATTAGTTTGAACCCACAAGCTATATTTACTTTTTAGCCCAACGCATATGTGTCAATGCTTCTGGATCAGATGGAGCACATACGATCCATCATAAGCATGTGTTCGGATGCCTGATACAGATTGTGTGCAAAAAATCTCGACATATATATTTATCTTACACAATTTATTTATATCTGCAACATTAGAATTGCACCATAAAATTTGTTCATTTTTTGTTGATTCTGGTCGAAACATTTCTATAGGTGTCGACTCATATTAAGTCAGTTTCAAAATTAATAATTCATTGCTGAATACAGTAGTACGAAAATTGGAAAATAAGACTGATTGTTAATTATCATTAATAAGACAAATAAATACGGAAAAGTTCTATTTCATTCGAATTCAAGTTTTACTTGTAACAACCATATCTTAAAGTGTAGAATTCTGCAAAAAACACAAGTTAGATTTTGACAACCTATGTGTCACATCTTTGATTTTCTTGCAGATGGCTTGCAATATCCCAACTGTTATTTATTTGGTATCTAATACAAACTTTTCATATCACAGGTTTTGTAGGCCAGTAATGACAAAACCAAAGCCAGCAAAGCCAGCTACCCCCGAGGCACCCTCCCCAGCCTCCTCCCAAGGAGGTGAGCCCAATTCTCAAGGCGCAGATACTGCCGGTTCCAGCCCGGGTCAAAATGCAAATACAAATGACACTGCAGGATCTGGAGAAACACCACCAGCTGCTGCAGAGCCTATGGAAACTTGAAAAACATGAAGATGCACCACCAAACTCTGCTTAAGTTGGTAACAAACATTATAGCAAATATTTCATGCCGGTTTATTTGTGTCCTTTTGTACGACTAGAAATCATGAACTTTGGTGCCTTGGACTTGAAGATATTTGGGAGTTATTATTGAAGGGTTTTGTAAGAAGTATAGCTTAAAGTCGAGTTTATTCACTTTGGTCTAAGGGTGTGTTGAGTCTCCCAAATGCTGTCTTTGATTTTTTTAAATGTATGGAATTTTGCCTTATTTAATGGTACTTCTCCAATTCAATCTCTCTGGATATGATTCTGTAAGAAGAAGTTTTCCTTGTGTTTTAATTTTATCTGGTGGTTTTGTCTTTGTTATTTACTTCTTTTTTTCTAGAGCACATGTTCTTGTGTTCTTTCTATTTTCCTTCTGAAGTTGGCTTATTGGATAATGCTGATATGACTGCTATCAGGTTGTTGCAGTTCCAGGAATTTGGTATCGGTGGACAATAGAACTAATATGAGCTCTTTAAGACAACCATATGCCTTGTTTGTTTATGTTTCCAAATGTCATTTTTAAATTTTTAAATCACAAAATTTTAAATAAACAATAACACATTAAATTCTCATTCAAATTCTTCTTTTTTCAACTTTATTTTTTCAATCTCGTATATAACTATCTATCAATTATATATACATCGTTTCACACAATTACCAATTAAATCATTTATTATAATCACTTTTTTTATTTTTCATTACATATTTTACAATTTTTTATCCATATTTTTTATATACATAATTATTATATACACCACTAACACAATTATTTTACATATCATCTATCAACTTATCATTATTGATTTGACATGTCTTATAATTTTTAATCTATTTTTAAAAACATAAACAAATACGTATTATTTTCACACAAATTTTCATAGTACGCAAGAAAAAATTTCAACACTTTATCTCAATACCATAAACAAACATGGTGTTTGTTTATGTTTTCAAAATCCATTTTCATGATTTTAAATCACAAAATTCAAAATAAACTTAATCCACCAAATTTTCATCTCAATTCCCCTTTTTTCAACTCTACTTTTTCAATCTCCTATATAACTAACTATCACTCATATACACATCACTTCATACATTTACCAATCAAATCATTTATTATAAATTATTTTTTCACTTTCTCTTTCATACTTTATAATTTTTTATCCATATTTTTTTATTTTTAATTTACATAATCATTATATACACCACTAACATAATTATTCTACACATTATCCATCAATCTATCACTATTGATTTGACATCTCTTACAACTTTCAACCTAATTTTAAAAACATAAACAAACACCTACCATTTTCACACGAATTTCTATAGTACGCCATTCTCGATAAAAATTTAAAATTTCATCCCAAAAACATAAACAAACATAGCCATATATATGATTCATGTTGTGTTGACTTGTTTAGGTTGGATGACTGTCGTTATCAATGCATATGATATGACGCCAATATGGATGACATTGTATATATACAAACAATAACAATTAATAAAAAAAAAAAGGGGCTAAACAAATAGATGTTGAACAAATTTTTACTTCTTATCACAAGTAAACTAACAAATATTTCAATATACTAGTTTCATATCAGTTTTATTATCTAGTACATCAAGAATACAAATATGACAAGCTAAGCAATCCATAATCTTCAGACAACAACACAAATATGATCAGACAACAAAAACTAAATCAATTCTAACCAGATACATCATTACCTTCATTGTCTCCACGTCGAATCTTCTCAATCTCGGCCCGAGCCCTATCCAATATCTCCCTCTTCTGCATTTCCAAATCTCTATGAAACTCCATTCTCATCTTCTCAAGCTCCACCATTTGCTCTCTCTTACAACTCTCCGTCTTCTTATACACCTCGCTAAATCTCAAAACAGAATCCGCTAGCAATTTCAACGAACCCGCAACCCGCGGGCCCCGCCCGTTCCTCGTCCTCGTCTTCGGTAAAACGCCCTCGGATTCATCTTCTTCACCGCCAAAAGATTCCGAATCTCCGGGACTATCCCTCATCTCGTCCAACCCGTTTGAGCGATTCAAATAAACCCTAGGGTTCATGAATACATACTCCCCCGAGTCGACCCCACACGAAATTCCCGCTTGTACTTGTCCCAACGGTGACGATAATAGCGAATCCATTTTCTTGTAATAAATCCAATTGGTGGGCCCGCCCGACTTCGTTTTTTCCTTCTTGTATTTCTTCTTCAACGTGTCCAAACGGTTTCGACACTGAGTATCGGTCCTTTCTATCTTCGATTCGTGGGATACCTTTTCGGCGACTTCTTGCCATTCTTCAGAGCGAAGACTTTTTCGCCCCTGTTTGAGAAATCTATCGCCCCATGCGTCCAACAAGACAAAGGTCTCGTGCTCGCTCCAATCGGTGAGCGGGTTTCGTCCACCGTGTGATGGCTTTGGAGCGGATGACGAGGCGGGTACTCGAGGGGCAAATTCGTAATTTGACAATAGGGTTTTTAGCTTCCTCTTCTTCGGATGCTTTAAATCACCATAATCATCATCATTATCCTCATCAACACCTTCATAATCATCTTTACCTATCCTTTGAACACCATTTTCTCCATCATCATCATCATCATCATCATCATCATGATTATCCTCTCGTTCTTCATTATCTATTCCCTCATCATCGTCGTCATCATCATCATTATCATCAACCTCGGTATAAGAATTCCGAGGATAACCCACATTTTCAACGGGAAATTTTTGGCGGTTTACGCCATAAGGATCATGAGGGTACCTCGTATCATTCTCATCATCCGTCATTTCCAAAGACTAAGATGAGTTATAATTGTCTACCTTCTAGTTTCCTTTTTTACAAGATTAGTTTCCTAAATGACAAAATTCCATGCTGACATCCAACCAAAGATCCTGTATTCCATCAATCCCAAGATCACAAGACTTCTTCTTGAAACACCTACGTACACAAAATATTCAGAACATGATTTCTAATACTACAGAAACAAAAGTAATGCTAAAATGGCATATTTTTAACCCAAATTGTTGAACTTTCCCCAACAGTAAACCTACACTAGATACCACTTATGAGAATAACATTCATATCTTTATAATGAAGAACTATACAGATTATTTCATAGAAAAAATCGATCCTGATACCACTCTATCAGGCCCCAAAACTTACCACTTATAAGGTTTCAATCTCAAGGCACGAATTATAATAAAATTAAGTCCAGAATAATACTCACGATAAAGATCCTCTAATCGGGTACACACGATAAACATAAATTCACAATCTTTGTAATCAAGAACCAAGACACCTCATTAATAATAACAAATCATAGACCCATGAGCAAGAACAAAATATCCAAAGGCACGGCACAATCCCACATAAAAATCGAATTTATACAAATCCCACTTAATTAAATTCCAAACATGAAAACCCAATTACAATCTTACCTCAAACAGCTCAAATTACACACTTAAAACGCCTTCAAGGATTCAAGCTTCCCCTGAAAATAAGAAAGTAATAATTGCCGATAATCAACAAAGATATATAATTAAGAGGTCAGGAAGGTGAAATTCTCACGGGGAATAGGATTCATTTCACGTGAAATGTTACGAATTTGTTGAGAATTTGGTCATTTGCGAGGCTTTCTTAGTGAAAGTAGAATAGGTGGGGTTAGATTAGAATAACCAATGATGTGCATTTGTTTGTTAGGTGGTAGTCGCTAAAATGCGCTTGGGATGCGCTCCCTTGCTTTGGCGGTATCTCGCCCAACTTGGGCCCACAAGATGAATTTGGGTATTTTGTTGCCTTATGGCCCAAAGGGTTCCCCATGTAAGTTCGAGTCCAATAACTCGAGAGTTTTACGTTTATTTAATTTAAATATTGATTACACATTATTTATATAGTGATACATTGTTAGTGTTACATTACTAGGACGTGATTGGTATACTGGAATGAGGTGGGAATGGAATGAGCATTCCTATGTTCATTCCTATTCTAATGATTGGTATGTTTTCTTGTTGGGAATGCTCATTCCTATTGGAATCCATATTCCCAAAAGTATGGGAATAGTGATTCCTTCCATACCCCTTGGGTTTGGCTATTCCTTGCCTATCAGGAATCAATCATATTTTTTTTTCTTATGATATTATTTTCTTCACATCAATATAAAAATTTTGAAAATTTGATGAATGCAATATATATATTTTTTGGACTTGTGATTAATAATCACAAATTATTTTAAAAATAATATAAATTATTAAAAATTTCAAAAAATTATTTAAATGCATTGAAATAACTAAAAATACATATTATTTTTCGTATGTACTAAGTCGAAATATTTTCGTCAATAAGAATTACTTAATTATAATAAATATAATTTCAAATGTAACAAAAATAGGAAAAAAATACAAAAATAAATTGAAAAAATATAAAATAATATTGCGTTTAACAAATAATATCTTATCCTTAAACTAGTTCATCAATAAAAAGTATTAGAAAAGGTGAATTATTATATAGACAATAATATTACATATATAACTCTTTCAATCATTATATAATAACTATATCTTTCCCATTTTTCATTTAATTTTTTCCATTTTTTCATCATATCCCGTGTTATTTTTCTTTAAATAAAAAGTTCAAAGTCTCAAATCATTTAAATTTCATAAAATTAGATTAGATTCAAATTTGTATTCGAGTTTAATAAATAACTCAAATATATGAATATACAGAATTAAAAAAATCTCATATCTCGAATTCATTTCATTTCTCATTCCTGCACTATACCAATCATAGGATTTATGAAATCAATATCATTCCATTCCCATCTCTATTCCATTCCTTATACCATTCCATTCCCACATAATTCCATTCATTCATACCAATCATGTCCTTATTGAAATACTAATTACAAGTATTCATAAAGTTGAGAAATTTAGCTATATAGTATATTTATATTTTTTGTAATATTGGGAACTTGAAAAAACTTTTATATGTTAATTTGTTTTAATATATGAAGGGTAAAAGAAATAGTATAAATGTGTATATAACAAATGTCAAACTAAGAACTTAAAGTTCACAAATCATAAAATAAAACGTGATAATTAATGATTAATGCGTATTGTAAATGTAAGTAAGGAATTAATCAAATTAACTAATTTTAAAATTTCGATGGTTCTTAGTTTTTTAGGTCGTTAGTGGCAGTATTGGCCGTTACAAGTTATTAGTCTCGTTATAACCTATTACTCGTTACATGTCGTTAGTCTCATAATTAATCGATGGTCAGTTGTTATAGATCGATCGTTAGTCTCGTTATTGACCATTAGTAGTTAATATGAAACAAGAATTACATTATAGTCTGTACTGCATGTACAATAGATCGAATTTGTCATTTGTAAAATCGACAAAAATCTTCGATATGAATCAAGTGACCGTTAGTAGTTAATATAAATCAAGAATTACATTACAATCCGTACAATAGATCACATTTGTCATTTGTAAACTCGACAAAAGATCTTCAATTTGAATCAAGTCTCGTTATTAGCTATTGCCTATTAGTAATTAAAATTAATCAAGAATTATATTACAATTTACAGTACGTACAATAGATCAAATTTTATCGTTTATAAACTCGACAAAAGATCTTCAATATGAATCAAGTTTCATTATTGACCATTAGTTAATATAAATCAAGAATCAAGAATTACGTTACAGTCTATACAGTAGATCAAATTTGTCGTTTATAAACTCGACAAATTTTTTCAATATGTGCGTCTAATAATCATTCCGAAAAGTTTACGTAAAATTATTGACTTTTGTGCTTAAACCAACATCTAACATACATTGTTATGAAACTTTATGTAACTTTAAAAACGACAACTTAATATATTTTTATATCGTCGTCAACTCAAATATCAAATATATACTCATGGTAAATAAAATTATAATATTCTATAAACTCTGGCATCTCAAAATTTAATAGTAAGAGAAACAAATACCACATCACAAAAATTTCAAAATAAATTTCCAGTTCATTATACAAATAGGTCATTAATGATAATATTAATTCATGAAACTTTCACATTTCATCAGCATCTTTAAATATGAGAACCTAAATTTATTATGATTCAATAAATTCAAGTCATTTTATTCATTTAGAGATCAACTATGAAATGATCTGTACAGCTATTCTCTTCGCACCAATTTTTTTGTTCTTTCTACGAACTCGAAATTTACAAACAAAAGTTTAAATAAGAAACAATTATATTCACCTAATCACAACTAATATATTGGTAGACGAATAATTATATTTATCTCTTAGCATTAAATGCCACACGAACTATGTGAACGTTGATTCTCCTGTGCAGATAATTATCGTGGTCTTGAATTTTATCGTATTGTAATCAGTTAAAAATTTGAAAAAAGATACCCCACAAAAGATTTATTTATTTATTTTATTTGTAAAAAAAAAATTAAATTATTTATGATGCAAAATTACATGGCATGTCACCCTTTGTATTTCACTATAAAATGGTGGCATTTTTACATAATTCACTGCAGAGAGTAGTATCAATTAAGAGTGACAACTCTGAGAAAAGTATATTTTATGGAGTTTTGTTACACAAACTACAGGTACTTTCTATGAAGCCCTCATTATATTTTCTCAATAATTTAATGATTTATTTTTATAAATTCTTCTCTTTTCCATCGAATTGAAGCATAAATTTTAAAGTTTATTGAATTTATCAATAAGCTTATTTCTCACTTCTTTTTGTTAAGCAAAGTAATTCTTAAGAATGCATGAAGAGAATATAGTTGTTTAAGAAACTTTTGAGTTAATTTTAAGAAAAATTCAGAGATCTTTGTTTTGCTTTTAATATATCTATCTATATGATTTTTTTATAGTATTATTTTTGTTCATGCAACTAATTTCTATTTTTAAAAGAACCACAATTTTGTTTGACTGTATAAAGTAAGTGAAAGTTTGCTTGAATTTAATATTTTAACACAAATGAAATTTTGTATAGTCAATAGAAGTGCTATTTTAGTTCATTTTATTTTTCAATGCAAGGAAATAATACAATTAGATGATTATGTTTAATTTTTCCACCAACTAGGTTCTAAATTTCTATAAAAATATCTTTTCTATGAATACTATTTTTCTCATTGCCAATTTATGTATTGTTGCTCAATTAATTTGTTATAACTAGATTCTTATCTAATGTTTTGTCATTATTTGTTATGGGGCCATGTCTTTCAATAATTTCTCATTGCTTATTAATATACAACTTGTAGATCCTTTAAATCATCTTTCTCACAATATTTATTTCACAATGTAGTGAAAATAAAATATAGGGTTATCTTATATATAAGCTTATTAATCCTTGATGGAAAGCCTCTAGTGAAAAATCCCATATTGTTTTTCAAATAAAAAATCACCATTTACCAAATCTTTAATTAGGGGTGTACGCGGTCGGGTTTGGGCGGTTTTAAAATAAAAATCAACCCGACCCAACACGAGCGGGTGGACAAAATAGCAACCCAAAATTATACAATTATCTTTTCAAATCGCGCGGTTCGGTTCGGTCGGGTTAATGAATTTGGCGGGCGGATTGGCGGTTTTATGTCTTTCCAATTTTTTGTCGTTTAACTAGTTACTATTTCACTATGAAAAATATATTGCTCCTTGTAAATGTCATTTAAAAAGTGAGTTGGTGGATAAAGAAAATCAAGTGGTGTTATAAATAATATTCAAATAATCATAATTTATAATGAGTAAATATTTTAATATTATTATAAACTAAAATCTCATAAAAATTTAATAATAAGTATGTATAACATATTTTCTTGGTTGCGAAGATAAAACTTTGTTAAAGTAGAATACAAATAAGTGTTCGAACAAAATATTTAATTTATTTTACCAAATAAAAGTAAAATATATAATATAAATATGAATAACATTATCGTTGCTAAAAAATATATATATATATATATTGTTTTAAAAAGCTTGTTGTTAATCCTTATAATTTAATTTGTGTGCATTATATATAACTAGCGGTCGGGTTGCGGTTTAGGCGGGTTGCAAATTCTAAATCCACCACCCGACCGGGAAGTGGCGGGTGGCAAAAATATCAAACCGCCACTATTTTTTAAAATTTTAAAACCGACGGTTTGCGGGCGGGTTGGGTCGGTTTAAGCGGTTCGGGCGGATTGGGCGGGTTTATGTACACCCCTATCTTTAATATAATTCACAGTTTTGAAGGCTGCATTTTGGAGTTCCAGTCTAATCACCATGATGTGTATGTAAAGTATTGTTCTCGTTGCTACAAGAAGATATCGAACGAGCAAGATATTTATATGTACAAGTGAGTAAAAAAAAATTATTGAGAATTTTATAACTATAATCATTTTTTTTTCCTATTTTAAGTTTTTAATTGGAGTTTTCGCCATGATTTTCTAGGGACAACCCGTTTTGCAGCCCCGAATGTCGTTATGATGCATCCGTATCTTATCGTTTGTACAAGAAAACGATGAAGGATATGAAAGAGAGTCACAAGAACAATTATGTCTCTAGCATTGATGAAGGAACTATTTTTACTATAGGTTGATGATAATTATGAGTAATTGGCAATTTTAATTTGTGAAACTTATGGATTTTAGTTGCAATTGTAATATCCTCTTGAATGGTATCAATTTTTCTTTATTGAGTTTTTTTTTTACATTATTCATTTTTGTATATTAACTTGATTAGAAGAGTTTATTCAGAGCATCTGCGCGAAATATTTTGATCTTTTGTATACATACTATATACAACTAATAAACTATTGTACATAGGGTTGAAAATCGAACAATTAATCCAACAAACAAATTTGAACAATTAATTGTTCGACTCGATTGAACTCATTTACACTCCTAATTGTATATAACATGAATGTTGTAATTTTTGTATTATAGCAAGGTGTGTGTAACTTTTCCTTTAGAAATTTATTATTTTATCTAATAAAATCCATGAAGTGGCAACTTTATATTTTAAAAATTAAAAAAAAAACAAGTATAAAAAACCAAAAAGAAATCACTTGAAACTCAGGTGCTTTCCTTTCCTTTACTTATCCCTCAAAAATCAGAAAAAGCGAAAGCAAGTAATCGATGGGATTTGTGACTGGAAGTTCTTGTTTTCTGCACTCTCCACTCTGCAATTCATTATTCCCCATCACACCCTCTTCACAATGTTCTTTTCAGCCCCCATTGTTATACACTTCTCGCAGAAATGTAGTAACCCAGAAGAAAACCAGAACAGCCATGGATTATCTGCAGAAAAAAGATCCAAAACCCAGCAATTATTGCGCGAGGAGAGTGATTATTTTCATGGGTTTTTCTGTGATTCCACTTTTGAACATGAGGGCTGATGCAATCGAAAGCGTTACAGCAGGTTGGTTGAATTTTTTTGTTTTTGTTGTATTTTTTTTCAAGATTGCTTTTATTTCTTGAAATGGTGAAATGAAGAGAGGTTTGATTGGTTTTGGTGTTTATTGAAATTTGTTTTATCCTTTTGTTTTTGTTCCTTTTGGGAGAAGAAATGGGTATATTATTTGGGTTTTGATTTTTTTTCACTTGTTATTGTGATAAATTGTTGATTGATTATAGGTGATTAACATAATTTCATTGTGTTTTTGAAATGTTTATATGCTTCATTTTTCACGTGGCTTATTTGATAGTGCATGCTTGTATTAGGCTCCTCTTGAGTTTTGAGTAGATTGTGCAAAATGGATTTTGTATTGAGTTATAGAAAGAAAGTAATAGTTGGGGATATTTATGTTTAGATTTGGATTTTCTCTTGTAATATTGGTAATATATAAATGTAGTAGTATTCGTAATGGATTTAGATAGCTTTCTATTTTTCAAGTACTTATAGACTGGTTTCATGAGTAAAACTTAGAAAAAATAAATTTGACTTCATTCGACTCGTTCATGATTAATGAATTGATCCTAATTAAGGCATCTTTATTAGATTCGCGCACGAATAAATGAATGAATTAGAGAATGTGAATTGGAGACATGAAGAAGTATGAACGAGAACTAAATCTATAAGAGTTCGTGTAAAAAAAACCAACGTAATCAACACCAAATCGTGTTTCTTTTTCTATTTCTTTTCTATTTTGTAGAATAATATGTATATAATGATGATCTTGAAAGCATTCTATCTTCCTTCAACAGCGTATATCTAACTTGCCATCTATTTATACATCGCCAATTACATTTCTTCTTAAGAGCATCCGTTAAAGCTTCTTTATTTAACTAAAAGTGTATTCTATACATGTGAAAATAACATACATATTATGAAAGTCATATGTTAGAATGATTTAATTTATAAAACAATGTTACAAAAATATTACAGATACCCCCGAGTTTAAGATCCTTCTATAGACTATTTAGTATTAACTTTGTATTTTTTTCATTTCAGATAGCACTGAATTAAAGACAGAAGACCAGAAACAAAATGAAGAGGTTTGAATCTTTGCCAAATATAATATGCAAAATGATTATTGATTACTTTTTTCGATTTCCGATTATTATGTCCATATACATTTTCATATCCCATATGTACTAAAGTGCAAACTTTGTATTCTCAGCAATCAATCCAAGAAAATCCATCTCAAAACCAGTTTTTTTCACTTCTAAATGCACTCGGGTTTTTGGGGGCTGGTGTTCTTGCTGCTCTCTATGCATTGACAAAGCAAGAAAAAGCCTCTTCAGATTCAACTATAGAATTGGTATATATTTCAAGTTTCTGAATTCATTGTGAGGCATATTTCCTTTAGATGCATTTTCAGCTCTTTATAAATGCATATCAAACCGAATAGTATTCTTTGCTAAACTATATATTGCCATCTCTCTCTCTCTATATATATACAGATGAGTATTAAACTGAAGGAAAAAGAGGCTGCTGGTATATCTCTGGAGAAAAAATTCGAAACCGAGCTATCAAACGAGAAAGAAGCTCGAAACAAGGCACTTGCAAAAGCAAACGAGGAAAAACAATCTTTGTTCAATCAAATTAAACTTGCAAATGATACAATTACCAGCCTCGGGCGAGAATTACAGAACGAGAAAAAATTATTACAACAGTTAACTATTCAAATCGACGGCCTTCAGACAAGCCTTCAAGGGGCCCACGACGAGAAAAACGAACTTCAAGAACAGCTGAATGAGAAGTTAGATTCTTTATCAGTCTTGCAACAAAGGGTAAACTTGCTTTTATCAGAGATTAAAGATAAAGAAGATAATATTAAGAGTCTTAATTCGAAAATTGCTGAAACAGAAACAGAGTTCAATCGACTGAGCTCTGTATATCATCAAACCCATGATCAAATCTCTAGATTGAATTCAGAGACTACAAAATTGAAAGATTTAGTCGTGAAAAATGAAAAAGAGATTGATTTGAAGAACGAGATTGTGAATAAGCTGAATGAGGATGTAACTTTGTTACGTAACGAGAGGGATGATTATAGCCACAAGCTTGATACTGTTTCTGAGGATTATAGGCACTATAAATCTAATGTAGAAAAGAAGTTGGCTTCTGATGCTAAGACTTTAGAACAACGAGACGTAAAAATTCAAGGGCTTCAAGAAGAACTCAAGTATGCATTGGATGAAATCGATAAGAATAAAGGTTTAGTTGCTGATTTGTCCCGGGAAAGAGATGATTTAAGTGAAACGGTGAATTTAGAGTTGAAAAATGTGAAAAATCTCGAACGGGAACTTAAAATTACGCAAGAGATGTTAGAAAAATCGAAAACTGAAGCTTCTGAAGTGGCAAAACAATTGCAAAAGTCGAGAAATTTGTGCTCAAAGCTCAAAACGGAGGTTTCTAAGATTCGGGCTGAGTTTAAAGAAGCTAAAGAGTTATTACAGAGGAATATCGACGAAGCTGAAGAAAGGTCAAAACTTTTAGCTGAAGAATTAAATTCAGTAAATGGGCTCTTGAGTAAATCGAACAAAGAGCGAGAAATTATGTCCCGAGAATTGACTTCCACGGTGCAAAAAAGAGAGAGCTTAGAGAAAGAACTTGTGTTAACTCGTGATAAAGGCGAAAACTTGGCTTTTCATTTGAATGAAGAACAAAAGATTGTATCTTCTTTGGAAAAAGAACTGAAAATTCTCGAGACTCGATTATCGAAAGACAAAGAAACAAGAAAACATGTTGAAGCCGATTTAGAAGAGGCTACTAAATCACTTGACGAGATGAACAAGAACGCGTTAATGCTTTCGAAGGATTTAGAAGTTGCTAATTATAGAATTTCGAGTTTGGAAATTGAAAAAGACGGGTTATACAAATCCCTTGATGAGCAAAAACGGGCTTCTCGAGAGGCTCGGGAAAATTTAGAAGATGCACATAACTTGGTGATGAGACTTGGAAACGAACGAGAGAGTTTGGAGAGTAGAGGGAATAAACTCGAAGAGGAATTGGCCTCTGCAAAGGGTGAAATATTGCGATTAAGGAGTCAAAAAAACACGTCAAAAAAACGCGTGAAAAATGATCAAAAACACGAAAAAGTTGAGACGATGGATAAAGATGCTGCTCCGGTAAAGAAGGTTACTAGGAGGAAGAAGGTAAAAACTCAAGAAGAAGATTCATAGTTGGTTATGCATGTAAATGACACGAGTATCTACGTATTGATCGATTTGTCGATTCGTATTTGTTGTTTGTGAATTGTAGAATGTGGTTGTTATTGTTTTTCATCTTCTTTAGCTGGAAAATTAGAGAAGGGGGCAGTTTTATGTAGTATATGCGTACTTTGATCATTATATGATGAGTGTACATTGAGGAGGAAGAGTGAGATTAGTAATGTTTACTTTGTAATTTTGACTTGAGCAGAATAATCAGATTGTTTAAACATATTTGAATTTTGTGATCATTTAAACTAAAATCATAAATGTTTGGGGCTTTTTTGATATAACCCCTCGAGGTATGTAGCTTTGGCAAACAACCCCCGAGGTTTGAAATTTTGGTAAACAACCATTTTTAGTTAGTTGACCGTTAGTCAACAGTTAAAGTCATGGACAAAATTGTAATCTAATAATTCCAAACAAATATATTAATTTTCAATGTATTTATTTGGAATTAATAAAATTAATATATTTGTTTGGAATTATTAAATTACAATTTTGCAAATAAAAAAAATTAATAAAATTAGTATATTTATTTAATATATTTATTTAGAATTATTAAATTACAATTTTGCAAATAAATAAAATTAAGAAAACTAATATGTATTTATTTTCAATGTAATATTAATATATTTGTTTGGAATTATTAAATTACAATTTTTCAAATAAATAAAATTAATATATTTATTTCATATATTTGTTTGGAATTATAATTTTGCAAATTAATAAAATTAATATGTATTTATTTTCAATATAATTCTAAATAAATACATTGAAAATTAATATATTTGTTTGAAATTATTAAATTACAATTTTGCCCATGTCCTTAACTGTTGACTAACGGTCAACTAATCAGAAATGGTTGTTTACCAAATTTTCAAACCTTGGGGGTTATTTGCCCAAACTACATACCTCGGGGGGTTATATCAAAAAAGCCCTAAATGTTTGGATGGAACAATAAAAGTTAGTAGAATTGCAAAATTATAATGTAATTCTGAAATATAGAATATTCTTAATGAGGACCGCATAGCGCAGTGGATTAGCGCGTTTGACTTCGGATCAAAAGGTCGTGGGTTCGACTCCCACTGTGGTCGCAATGTTAGAGTTTCTTATCTTTTCGTTTTTATTTTATTTTCTTGAATAGAATTTGCTATTATTTTCTTAAGAATTATTACTGCTAACTGGGTTCAACAGAAGACTATATATATTCTAATTTTATTTTCCATGACAAGAATTCTATTAATTTATGAAATTTTTACAAAATATGAGAAATCGAGATAAAAGCTTATTCAAACTCAATTTCAAATCAAATTATTTATAATAATTTCAATTAGCTCGAAAATAATTCAAACAAATTGACATAATACTTATTCGATTTGACTAAACTTCATTAGTGTCCTACCCTTGTAAATATTATAATTCGATTCTTTAATTTCATTAAACTTCTTGTCATAAATAAATATCTCTTCCAATCCAATGTAGACAAGAACTCTTATATCTATCAACTTACTCAAAAATCATTCAAATCAACCAATCAATATGTTTCCCAATCAAACCAAAATCAACCACTAAACCCTATAAAAAAACCCCTCAAAATTAATTATTCAATTACAAAAAAAAATTGAGAATTTTCACAATGTATATAAAATTCGTGGCCGTTTTAATTCTTTCTCTATACTTTTTCTTTTCCAAAGCTCAAGCCTTTAATGTTGTCTATGATGAAGATATAGTCCCTATTGAGCCATATAATGGAAACATAGATCCTTGCACGTTTGATAGGAAACCCTCTTTTTGTATTTTTACGCCGCCGCCGGAGTTCCCCAACCACCGGAAACCGCCGTGTAAGGCGGTGGCGCGTCTTATTGAACATTGTGGAAGTGGTGGTTATTACACGGACGAGAGTGTGAGACGAAGTTGTTGCAAAGAGGTTAATCGAATTATCGTTGATTGTTTCGATCGGAGTTTGACTCGAACGGAACGAGGGTTACTTTCCGTGGTTAAAAGAATTTGCTCCGGTTAGATAGTTCAAAGTATCGGTCAATATGCAATTAGATCACTTTAGTCAATTAGATAGTAATAGAGAACAATATTATTTTTGTTATTTAATTATACGTTGTTGATAATATGAGATGATATCGATAGACCTCTCAATTCGATAATAATACAGAACGATGTTATTTATTTTTTTTAATTTATATGTTGTTGATAGTATAGTTGATATAATATTGTTATTGAGATATTATTGATGATAAATAGAATACTATTTGAATGATGAATGTTATTCCGAACAATGAAATTTTCATTTGTTTCATTATGTAAACGAATACTTTATGACATGATTTAGTGGCTCTATTATTATTTACATACATGAAGGGAGTAATTATTGATAAACTTTTGTTAGATATTTTAATTATTAATAAAGCTTATATGTTGGAACTTTAATCTTGATTCATAATTAATATTGCTTGAATGCATAATTTCTTAGGGTGCGTTTGGATCGATTTCAAATCCATCGACAAATCCATTTAAGTTCGTTTGGATGATGATGGATTTCAAATCTCTCGTCATTCATTTTGAGCTCTTTTCTCCACAACTACGGTGGATTTCAAATGACACCATTTTAGGTGTCATTTGAAATCCTTCCTCCAAATCCACTCCTCAAATTCAAATCCATCGATCCAAACGCTTTGCTTCATAAAATATGCCTTGATATGTGAAAACTCGACTCTGACTTATTATACAGACGATATTTATATAACAACTATATTACACTTAACCATAGAAAATAATGTTTTGAAATAAACTATTTGAACTTTAGAGTCCTTAAGAGCTTAAGAAATGCAAAAAAAAAAAATGGACTAAATAATTTGATGCCGGAAGTCGAAGAGACTTAAAGACTACAAAACTCGAATAAGAGAGACTTTTCCATGATCAATGATAAATTCGGGTCAAACAAAATGTTTCTCGAAATAGAGTCTCGTGACTTAAAATCCCGTATAAATCATCTATTTGATGGACCCCACATGAGTCATATCCTATACTTCGAGACGGGACTCGAAAGCTCTTAAGAATAACCTCATCTATCACATCAGGTTTCACAATATGTTCAAATTCAAAAATTCAAATTTAGTATCATCTAAAGCCAAACCGTCAACCAGGAAAAAATGACCTCGGTTCGCCTTTCTCACACATCTGCATGGATTTAAAAAAGAAGTTTTCAAGTAATGCATTATATATATATATATATATATCATAGGTTATGAACTGAAAGATAGCATAATTATTAACAAGTTACAATTCATGTATCAAAAAAAGAATCCGATTTCCATCAAAATTATCCAATCCTACTTGAATTAAAAGCCCTCTCGCGATAGAAGCTATTATGATTGCTAAATTAATTCTTCGACAACATTACATTTCATTCTGTAATTAGTTAAATTGCCAGGTGTGGCCAAACTAGATCTTGAACATAATTTCCACTTATTCATAGTTCATCGAGAATGCTAGTATTCTTACTTTAAGGATCATCAAATTGGATAATCGACATGTTACCAATAACAAGACATATCGATGCATGAAAAAAGAGGAATCAAAGACGTAAAACAAGAAGTTAACTAAAACTAATGTATATCGAAAACTAGGGCTTACTTGATCGATATCTTGAGATGGGAATTTCTCGCAATTCTCTTTTTATGCACAAATATTCTCCTAACAACGCCATCACTGCTACGCCGCTAATGTTCACAACCCACCATGTTATTGATGAGGGCCAACCTCCATACATGATGCAAATGAGAAGGTGGATGATATAAAGGGTAGCGGAAAAATCGAGGCATTTCTTTGCCCTTTCGACTAAGTAGAGTAAAAAACCAGCTCTGTTTCAAATTAAATTGTAAGAATTGTCAAAACGATGAATCTTTTCTTAAGAAATATAGTCTACAAACAAAACCATAATAGAGGCATGGCAAAGAACAAAATCTTTATACCATCATGTTTAGACCATGAACTTTGAAAAAAACCAACTATTGTTATTTGTTCCTCAATTTTTCTTCTGAAGAGTCTCTATAATTAATCATCGTTTCTTCACCGTAGCTTAATTTGGACAAGACCAAGTTACATAATCTACACATACGAAAACACTTTCCCATTGCATTGAATTGTTTTCGGTTCTTTATCAGATGCTTAAAACTATAGCTTGTCACCTAAAACATTAACATTACTTTGACTCACTCCTAAACTATACTTAGCAGAAAGTACATTTTTAACATAATTCACGAAAATTGCCAGAGTGCTCTATTTCCTTTTCATTTGTTTAGTTTAATTTTCCGGGGGCTTATATTTTTCTGCGAGAAATGCAAGTAGGTAAGAGGAACTGAAGGGAACGTGATATATATTGTCCAAAAAGTTGAATCCCCAACCCCAAGGGCCCCCATTGCCCCGGCCCGACAGAGCTATGGGAGGAATAAATCATGGTAACTCAGCCAATCACAGGGGCTAGACCAGTGCCCACTGCGCACAAGGAGCCCCCTCACTTGAGAGGTTGCTCCCACACTGGGGAACGTGATATATATGATTCTATGTTTGTGGGATTTGATGTTAACAAGGGGGTAAAGTAATAGTAGCGATCACTCATCACTTTTGATAGAAACAGCACTATATGCCAGTATTATCTTGCCTACTTTAGCCTATATGCTTTTGTAGGGATGAAAATTAGAAAGTGCAAATTGATCAAGGCAGCAAAGAAACTTACTAATCTAAGTATATCCATCAAATTGAGCAATATTGATACAACAATCACATGAAGCAAAATAAAAAAAAAAAAACCAAAAGGTTTCATTCGTTAAAAGGACTCAATCTTTGGCCTCGAGAAATACTTGAGTTTCATATCCTATCAGCTTGTATGTCGTTTCAATTGAGGCTATTACTGATCAACTACTCTATAGATTATACAATCATAAATTCTCGTTTCAGCACCTCTAAATACAACTCAAATTATAGAAATATCGATATATCATCATCACACTTACCATGAAAAAAATCATAAAATGAATACAAATAGCTCATTCGATACCAACCTCCTACATTTGGACACAAACTGAAAATGCACAACTCAAGATTACGCTAAGTGGGTTCAATGGAACTTCTCTGGTCAACAGTCCGCAGGGCGTGACAATAACTAATTTGAATTTCTAACCTGAGCTAAACTATAACAACTAAATCAAGAATTCTCAAGAATCCAATAACCAAACAAGATTTACAAGATCACTAAACTGAACAGCAACAAATTCCAATAATCACCAGCAACCATAATCAACCCAGAAAAAAAAACGATTAAATTACAACAACAAAAACTCACCCAGCTACAGAGCTGAGAAAATGGGAAGCCATGACGCACCAACCAGTAGCCGTAGCGGCAGCAATCGTAGCATAATCAAAGAAATACACAAGGCTCATCTTTGAAACCCTAGGCCCGACCAGAATTGACAAGAATACACCTAGGGTTAGATAGTGTAGACATTGAAGACACACGATTTGCGCAACTATTAGCCATGGATCCCACACCACCGAACCATAGAACATGATTCAATTTATTATTATTTTTTTTTCAATTTTTCCCCACGGCATCAAGTACAAAATCGGAAAAATGATTTGGTTTAGGGTTAGAGTTCAAATTGTGAAGCATGTAAACAAATTGACCTGAAATTGGGAGCCGAAATGATTAAAGAATGGATTTTTTCAGGGATTAAAGATTGAATTATTGGGGATTTGGTTCTTGTTTGGGTATTTAATTGAATCGTATGTATAAAGCAAGAGGTGTAGATTTGAATGTTGTTAGATGATGTTATAAACTACACAAATAATTATAAATACTACTTTTCAATTTATAATTTTTTTAGATTTAATCAATAGAAAAATAGTAACATATATGAAAAACCAGATCAAATTATTCGAGTTTGACCATAGCTTGACTCATTTCTAATACAACCTCGTTCAAGCTCAAGTTTTTACGACATAGTTGAATTTATATTGATACATAATTAAATAAAATTGAAGTCAAAATTGTAAAAGTTAGCGAAAGTGCATTAATACATGTGCTTATAGCATTGGCATCCGACTATACGCATGTCGAAATAGAGATATTCACGGTAATAAATTTTAAAATATTCTTAACTATTGAAGTAATCTTATTGCGATAAACCCAAACAGGTAGTTATTCATCTAGGCTATTTCTCACCAATCAGATCTTGTTGATATCGAAGATATACTTGCCCATCGATGATAAAAGGAATCTCAATACAGTGATATAAGTTTGCATTCGCGAGTTTATATGCCACTTGGTTAGTTTGTCTGAGGTGTGTGCTTGATCATAACGTCCCGATTCTATGATCGTGCTCTATTGTCGAATGAATACTCAAGTTAATTGATTGCAAATGCATAAGTTACACTTAGGTCGTCAGATCAAGTTTGAGCTAGAAACATCTATAACTAACATCCATTAGTTATATATATGATGTGATTAAAGTTTTCCATGAATGTTCGCTACTTCTTCGCCAGCTCTTAGATAAATTCGTAATCTAAATAAGTTCAATATCAAATTCAAAAACCCTAATACCACTCGTGTCTATAGTGTTCTAAACGTATTTAGAATACTTTAATAGACTAAGAGGGTGTTTGGCTAAGCTTATTTAAAACATCTTATAAGTTCTTACATCTTATAAGATGTTTTAAGAGCTTATAAGATGTTTGGTCTTATTTAAAAAATAAGCTCTCAAGTGTTTGGATAAAATAAGTTTATTGAACTTATAAGATGTTTTCAAATATTATACGAAATAATTGTGCAATAATAAAAATAAGTATTTTTCCGGAGAAAGGTATTATTGGAAAGAATCAAATTAACTATGATTATTTATGTCTTTTAAAAAATATAAACAACATTTAATATTTAAGATTCTCAAATAAGGTGGGTTAGGCCAACTTATTTTGTTTTTGCTTATAAGACCAAAACATCTTATTTTTTGATCTTATAAGATCTTATTAAAAAAAATTATCCAAACACTTTTATAGAGCTTATAAGCTCTCAAACATCTTATAAGATGTTTAAAAGAGCTTATAAGCTTAGCCAAACACCCTCTAAATCAGTGGGGTGTGACAATTTACGTTTAAATTATTTCGATCACAAAGTAATAATTTAAAGTTAGTATTACTTAATGAAAACTTCCAAACCAATATTTGTCGTCTCCATCCAACAATATATTAATGTAGTTGAAAGTTCAGAATATTACAAAGTTAATTATTTATTACTATTTTTTTGGTAAAATTGAACTCAACAATGTACCTAAAAACTTTTATAATTTTCTCAAAATCGATGACATAAGTAAAAGTAATCCGCACCGTACATCTTAACGGTCAACTTAATCAACGACGTAAACTGCATCAGATGACATTTCCATTGACCTTGACCCAAACGACGTCGCTTTACTCCAAAGGCATTGTTTCGGATCTATAAAAATAAAACCTTCATCTCTTTCATAGTACGAGTATTTTATTTGGTATTTTTACACTCTTGCTGCTCAAAACCTCTACTTTCTCTCTCTACATCTACAAATAATCCGCGCACTTTCTCTGTCTTGATCTCAGCAATCGATAGGGCGTTTCTCGACTGATTCACTCTTCGATCTGTGAAAATGGTGCGTCAATTTTTTTTATGTAGGTGTTAATAGCATTTCGGGTTTGAAGTTCTAATTTAGATCTGCTGTTTGTTTCTGAATCCGTGGTCATTACGTAATTGAGGAATTTAATTTGTGTTTAGAATCGAAATTTTGAGTGCTTTGGATTTGATTGTTTGGCTACGATGCTCCAATAAGATTTGGGATCTTGGAGTTTATGTTAATGATTACTGACTCAATTTCGTTTTATTTTGTTTCAAATTGTGCTATTGTTGTGGTGCAGCCGCTCAGATTAGAAATCAAGGTACTGAGATGATTCTTTAAATTGACCATTTTTCTTTTGCTTATGCGAGTGAGTGATTCTTGAGGCTGACCTTTTCATATATTGCATCAGAGGAAACTTGCTCAAAGATCAGAAAGAGTAAAATCTGTTGATCTACATCCGTCGGAGCCATGGTATGTCTGGAACGCAATCAATTAGTGTGTTTTTTTCTTCGGTTGCTGCCGCCATTTTTGTTGTCAATGTGAAGCAATTCCTGTTCAAATTCAAAGTTAAATTGCAGACAGGGACGGAGTTAAGATTTCATGTCGGGGAGAATATGAAGGAATGGGGAAAACATGATATTTTTAAGTTTTGGGGAGGTAAAGTGTAAAAAATAAAAAAATTGTAGGGTACCAAATAATTTTCAAAAGTTGAGAGGGCGCCCCCACCAGCCCTCCTGGCCCCGTCTCTAATTGCGAAGAAAAACATCCGGGGCTTCTGGTTTCTTAAACTCAAATCATATGTAGTTGTTCCTCTAGTATCTTACATTGTCTTGTTGAGCATATAATTACGTGGTCAATTCTTCAAATTATATGTTATTTGAAATCAAGGTGTAAAATCCATTAATCCAGTTGGTATATTTTCAGCTTAATCTTATTTATGCCTTTTGCTCTTGATGTTCCTTGGGTGTTAGCATATGTTTGGATGATTTTTTCCCCGAGAGAAAAAAATAATAATTTCAATGTCTTTTTCCTCGATTAATTCACTTAACATTTTATTGATTCCTAATGCATTTGACTTTCACAGGATATTGGCAAGTTTGTATTCAGGGACCGTTTGCATTTGGAACTATCAGACCCAGGTATGCAAAATGCAGCTGACTCGACTATTTCGTGTTAGCACATAAGATAACAAAATGATGATAATGATCACTTTTACCATGTTAGCATGTCTGTTTAACTCAGTAAATCTAATATTCCACCTAACCAAGAAAATGAGTCTTGTTTTAATATGAGTAGAAAAAAGTGAATGTTTTTATTTTTATTTTTACATCATTTCTGCCAAAAGTAGCTGAGTAGGAGTGGGCCGCATTTTACTTTGAGTCAGAGTGTAGGTTTACGAATACAGATTCAGTGTTAGGTAGTGTAGTTTTAATTTTTAGAATCCGTAAGAGGAAATAAGAGTAACAAATTTGAGACTTATTAGGTGATTTCATGCCTCATAGGTTAGAAGGACTGGCAGAATTGTTGCAATCTCATTTTGAACAATGACAAAAGTGCAGCTTATTTAGTTCCAAATTTTACATTATGAAGTCTTCTAGGTCTAATGTCTTCTTGATGTTGATTTTATACATCGTATATTAGAATTCTGGCAATTGTATTTCTTTTTCAAAACTTTTCTTTGTACTATTATACTTTCAGGACCAATTTCACTTGAACTTCATTTTGCATCCTTATTTTGTAATATGATGAAAAATGTGCCAATCATATCATAATGATATTTGTCATTTGATCAGAAATTTTGGATTCCTAAGCATTTTTTAGCTAGCTAATACAACCTTTTATCTTGTTGGTTTTCTTTTACTTGAATTACATTTTAAACTTGGTTTCTGTTGTTGCAGACAATGGTTAAATCTTTTGAGGTTACAGAACTACCAGGTGCATGATTAAGATCACATGTATTTCTGAGTTGGTAAATAATATGAGCTGTTTTGGTCGAAAAATTCTAATTACCTTTGTGTATCTCGCAGTAAGATCTGCAAAGTTTATAGCACGGAAGCAGTGGGTGGTTGCTGGTGCTGATGACATGTTCATTCGTGTATACAATTACAATACAATGGATAAGGTCAAAGTGTTTGAGGCCCATACAGATTATATTAGGTGTGTGGCTGTTCATCCTACTCTGCCGTATGTGTTGTCATCCTCTGACGACATGCTTATAAAGCTTTGGGACTGGGAAAAGGGGTGGGTATGCACTCAGATATTTGAGGGTCATTCCCATTACGTGATGCAAGTGACATTTAATCCTAAAGACACCAATACATTTGCCAGTGCATCTCTTGATCGTACTATTAAGGTATGATTGGAACTTTTTGTATGTCAAATTCATCAAGGCTTTGTGAGTAACTTGTCATGGAACTTCTAAGCTTGAATTGTTTCTCTTTGCAGATTTGGAATCTTGGGTCCCCTGAACCAAACTTTACGCTAGATGCCCACCTGAAAGGAGTGAATTGTGTAGATTATTTCACTGGTGGTGACAAACCTTATTTAATCACCGGTTCTGATGATCACACCGCTAAGGTTGACCCTTTACTTCATACTTCTGTTACTATGGTTTCCTATGAACACAATCTGAAATGATCTTGGGAACTTATGAAACAGGTCTGGGATTATCAGACAAAGAGCTGTATTCAGACACTTGAAGGCCATACACACAATGTTTCTGCAGTTTGTTTCCATCCTGAACTTCCTATTATAATAACAGGTTCTGAGGATGGTACAGTCCGCATATGGCACTCCACCACTTATAGGTAAGTTTTTTGTTAGAAGATGGCTTAGTATGTGAATCACACTGACCTTGACTTATCTCGTTTCCTGCTCCATGAAGATGGCTTAATATTGCAAATACGTTTCTCTTGTTTTCATATTCTTCTTCAACAATTGAGTTTAAGTAATGATTAATCAACTTTTGTATGGATTTTCATTTAGGGCAAATTGATTTTCCGATTTTAAATTTCTTTGAATTTGTATTCTTACAAATTTTGAACCTCCACTTCAGATTTCGCCGTGCAGAAGTTATATTACAACTGATTGATACAGTTCATAATCATTCTTCCCTGGTGTCATAATTACTTTCGATATCATTAAGTGTTGAGATTGTTAAACCCATAAATGAAAGCGCCTAGTTAATTGTTTTCCATTTATAACCATCTGATTCTTACCAGATGAACAACCATTATTGTGCATACCTGTGTGTGTGTGTGTATATATATATGTAATAATAGCTTTTACCTGTGGTTAGTTGTCTTGATCTTTCTTATATAAGAAAGTTAGTTCATATTGGTAACCATACATAAGATCTCTCACCATGTTTGTCATCTTGCAGACTTGAGAACACATTGAATTATGGTCTTGAAAGAGTTTGGGCAGTTGGTTACATAAAGGGTTCGAGACGGTAAGTTTCTTTGTGCTTGATTACCTGTACTGATTTTAGGGTTTCCTTCATTTTTGAAATTTTGATATTGATATTAGTCAGTGCATTCGTAGATGTAGTTATAGGTGTCTGAAGTCTTGAACTCATGCCTTGATTCTTGTTGACAATGTGTGCGGTAATATGAAATTTGATTATGAAGAAAGTAGCCATGAATAAAGTTGGTTGTGGTCAATCTCAATATTCAAGAAGCTGGTTGTAGGTTGGGTAAAGTTTTACTCAAAGTTATTATGTGACGAGCATAACGATTTTGTGGAATCTATGAGAATCCTACTAGTTAGTATGCTTGCATGCATATCTGTTTTGTTTGGGGACTGCACCTTAATTTGATGGATTTAATGTCCAGGGTTGTAATTGGTTATGATGAAGGAACCATAATGGTAAAGCTTGGTCGTGAGGTACCCATTGCTAGTATGGACAACAGTGGGAAAATCATTTGGGCTAAACATAATGAAATTCAGACTGTCAACATTAAGAGTGTTGGAGCAGATTTTGAGGTATGAATTTGCTTGGACCTTAGTGAATCAATTTGCAGAGCAGTTGCTTCTCCGAGACTAATTTACATTTTCTATTCAGGCGGCTGATGGAGAGAGATTGCCTTTGGCTGTGAAAGAATTGGGTAATTGCGATCTTTACCCACAGGTAATTTTTCCTTAATCGAGTTTAACAAAAATGCTCCTTTAATTTATCTAGGTTGGCTTACCAAACATGGATATCATTCTGTTCCGTCCTTGTAGTTTGATTCAAACAAGTTTACATTTATGTAAACATCATTGCAAGAACATTTTACTTTTTCATCCTCTGTCTTTTTGTAGCTTTGGTTTTGCTTGCATTTTTAATTAGCTTATCTATGCTTTGATTTTCTTAATGTCATTTGAGAAGAAACTTGATATTAATTTTGGAGCCTTTTCTTTGTAGCCTGTTAGAAATTGATGATTGTCCCACATGAAAAGTCTTTGACTCTACTATAAAATATATGAGTTCATTACCCATATAGCAACACCAAATTAGTACTGTAGAGATATCTAACTTATGGTATGTAGACTGTCTATATGAACTGCTGGAACGTTTTGAGTTGCTTATGTGAACATTTTTTGAAGTTAATTGTTCTTATTTACAGTATTTTTCCATGATTGTTTAATGAAAGAAAAGATGTTGACCATGACTGTGCATGTGGTTGTGACGACATAACTGTTAGACTTTCAGTCCATAGGTTTTGGTAGTTTGGGGATGATCCAGCTTAGCTGCCTTTGTGACCGACAAGAAGGTTTTGTTATAATTTGATGCCTTTTTAAGGATCATTTAAGGTACTGGAAATGCTTTCCTGCTGGAGATGTTTATCCAATTTCTTTGGCTAGGATTCTATTAGTATTTTGTGTTCTTTTGATATATTAAAGTCTTGATATATTACTATGCTTAGAAGATCTCTAAATATAATTTTTATTTATTAAAGAAATTAGTTTGTGAAGTATTAACATCGTACGAATTCAGTGGTTGTTCACTACACTATGTTGATATGATATTAACCTCAATTTTTTTTTTGCAGAGCCTAAAGCATAACCCTAACGGTAGATTTGTTGTTGTATGTGGAGATGGTGAGTACATTATATACACAGCTTTAGCATGGAGAAACAGGTCATTTGGATCAGCGTTGGAAATTGTTTGGTCAACGGAAGGAGAATATGCTGTTAGGGAAAGTACATCTAAGATTAAGATCTTCAGTAAAAACTTTCTGGTTAGTTTATTTGGCTCCAATTCTTTTCATGTTTCTTCCCTCGCTGAAGTGATATTTTAACTAAACGTAGAAAATATTAAGTTTTTCCAGCTCTTACCGACTTTGTGCTCTTCTTTTGATAGTTAAATGCAACTTGTTACATATTGCATTTTGCACGAGGCACCACAGTGATGCAAAATATTGCTGTTCTTGTACAGTTTATTCGCCCTTCCTTCTGAAATAATTTTCTAGGCCCGTCATGATTTATTTAACTCGTCATTTATGAACTCGTACAAAATAAAAATTATGCACGGTGCACCATTCACCATTGGGTCCAGAATAGTCATCAATAAGTTTTATTTTTGATAAACTGGGATAACAGTTTGAATGTTCTTCCAGGAGAAGAAAAGCATCCGTCCCACATTTTCTGCTGAACACATCTATGGCGGAAATCTATTGGCAATGTGCTCAAATGATTTTATTTGTTTCTACGATTGGGCTGAATGTAGGTTGATACGTCGGATTGATGTCACTGTTAAAGTAAGAAAATTACAGCTTAAGATATATATTACACATGCTGTTGTGGATATATGCATGATTCTTACCTTTTCTGTTTCTTGGTAATGGATCAACAGAATCTTTACTGGGCTGACAGTGGTGACATGGTGGCAATTGCTAGTGATACATCTTTTTACATACTTAAGTTTAATGTAAGCGTTTTATACAGGTTGAATTTTTTGTGCATTTGGTGCAAGTTGTTTCTTGGAAGTTGGTAACTGGATTTGTCTTTACATATTGCAGCGTGATGTAGTTTCTGCTCATCTGGATAGTGGGAAATCAGTAGATGAACAAGGCGTGGAAGATGCTTTTGAGCTTCTTTATGAAATTAATGAACGAGTAAGGACTGGAATCTGGGTTGGGGATTGTTTTATTTACAACAACTCTTCCTGGAGACTCAATTATTGTGTGGGCGGTGAGGTATGTTTTACAGTTCAACATATATATATATATATATTGCATTCCTGTATTCTCAAGTTGTAATAGTTACAGAATTTTGTGAAAGAACTGCATCTTTACTAGAAATCAATGTTTCTTCTGCAATTTTGCAGGTTACAACAATGTTCCACTTAGACCGACCGATGTATCTGCTTGGATATCTTGCTAATCAGAGTCGTGTTTATCTTATTGACAAAGAATTCAAGTGAGTCCTTTACTCACGGTTTTAGAAGCTAACAACTATTTTGTTTATGATTCTTCACTGTGCAACTAGAGATATTCTTTTGTAGGTAACTGGTAAAATAGGTACCCAGGGTTTGACTTTATTTCCTTTTGATGCGAGGAAAGAGTTCCTTCTTGATTTATTATGTCTGCTCAAATGTGTGTGGGTCCACTTTGCAGCATTATAGGTTATACTTTGCTGCTAAGCTTGATTGAGTATAAGACTCTTGTAATGCGTGGTGATCTTGAAAGGGCAAGTGAGGTCTTACCATCAATTCCAAAGGAGCATCTCAACAGGTTTGTGTACATCTTCAACGTTTACGTCTGATACATCCTTGCATTTTCTTGTGTTATCTGATTTCCGAGGCAGAAATTTCTAGAACTGTTTATTTAGCTAGCTTGATTTTACGAAATTGGATTTTTGGACAGTGTGGCCCGTTTCTTGGAATCACGAGGGATGATAGAAGATGCTATGGAAGTTGCTACAGATCCCGACTACAGATTTGAGTTAGCCATACAACTAGGGAAGCTAGATATTGCTCAGGTGAACTACAACTACTTGTTTGTTTGGAGGGTGCCCTTTTTGTTTAATTTCTTCTCGTTCATCACTTCCAATTTTTCTTCTGATGATTTTGTTAAAAGGTTATCTATGATCTTCTGTGTTGAAATGTTATGCTCTGGATAACTCTTTTCTGTTCTTCTCTACAGGAAATTGCCTTAGTAGCACAGAACGAGTCTAAATGGAAGCAATTGGGTGAATTAGCTATGTCTACTGGAATGGTATTGTCTTGATCATTATGCTGAGTTGAAAAAACATGAGAATTTGATCCTTGGAAACCCTAGATCCATATTTAGTCAGTTCAATCAGTGAAAGTATTTTTTCACAAATAAGAGACTCTTTCTCTATCAACATGACCCCTTTGAATATGTCGAATGAATTCATAAATTTCCTTAATGCCCATCTGTCTCAATTTTGATTAGATCCATATTTGCCGATACATATTGGTGTTTCTTTTTTAAATTATTTAAATATATGCTTTTGCTTGTGTATTCCAGTTAGAGATGGCAGAGGAGTGTTTGAAGCAAGCAAACGACTTGAGTGGTTTATTACTACTCTATTCTTCTTTAGGCGATGCTGAAGGAATTGCTGAACTTGCATCTCTTGCCAAAGACAGTGGGAAAAATAATGTTGCATTCCTTTGTCTGTTTACTTTGGGTAAATTGGAGGACTGCCTTCAGTTGTTGATCGAAAGGTAACATTTTTTAGTTACTTCATCTGGTTGGTTTACCCTTTAGTTACTTCGACTATAAGAACCACGAGTCTTTGCAGCAATCGGATACCTGAAGCTGCATTGATGGCACGTTCTTACCTTCCAAGTAAGGTGCCAGAAATTGTTGCTCTTTGGAGAAAGGATCTGAATAAGGTAACCACTCATTTTGTTGTCCATCTTCTAGTTTATTATATTGTGATTTATTTGATTAAGCTAACAAACAGATGCAAATTCCAACAGCAGTCTAAACAAGAGGAACAAAAGATTTATGATATATTATCAATGGTTGATGAGTATTTTTGTTGTTTGGATCTGATTCCTTGGTTTTATACACTTTGCAGATTAATGTTAAAGCTGCAGAATCTCTTGCTGATCCGGAAGAATATCCAAATTTGTTTGACGACTGGCAAGTTGCACTTGGTATCGAAGCTAAAGTTGCCGAGTCAAGGTAATTCACCTTAATATCTTGCACACTTTTTGCATTTGCAATATCAGCACTTGCTCTTCAAATTTTGGAGTATGCTAAAACCTTATGTAAATTCAATTTCAAGGGACCTTTTTTGTGTTCTTTAGAAGTTTCTCTACTTCCTAATTGAAGTTTGATTGTGTAACGAGTCACGACAGTAACTTTTATCCATTGTGTTGTAGGGGTAATTATCCTCCTGCAGCTGAATACGCGAATCAATCTGATAGATCAACCGCAAGCCTTGTGGAAGCTTTTAGAAACATGCAAATGGAGGAGGAAGAAGAGGAAGAAGAAGAACACCTGGAAAATGGAGGCTTGGATCACCAGGTAGAGGTGGTTTTATTTCCTATTTGTTTCTTTTTTCCTCATTTTACACAAGAATTAGAAAGAGGTTCCTCATTATTGAAATTTAAGTCGATGATATCTGCTTAATCTACTACAAATAAACTGTCCTCATTGTTTATCCCTGAATCTGAATGGCTCAGGACGTCGTGTTTTTGAATTAGATATTATGCAAGTCGTCTGATTGATGCTAATTACTATTATACCCTTTTCGTTCCTTCTTTATCCCCGGCTGCTATTAGGACAAATAAACTTTCCTCATTGTTTATCCCTGAATCTGAAATGGCTCAGGAAATAGTGTTTTTGAATTAGATTTTATGCAAGTCGTCTGATTGGTGCTAATTACTATTATACCTTTTTTGTTCCTTCTTTATCCCCGACCTCTATTAGGACAAATAAACTTTCTTCATTGTTTATCCCTGAATCTGAATGGCTCAGGACATAGTGTTTTTAAATTAGATTTTATGCAAGTCGTCTGATTGGTGCTAATTACTATTATACCCTTTCGTTCCTTCTCTATCTCCAACCTCTATTAGGATGCAGAGGAGAATGGAGAAAACGAGCAAGAGGTGGGCCCAGATGACACACAAGTAAACGAACATGGTGAGAGCCAAGAGGCCGTTGTGGTTGATGCTGACTCGACAGATGGAGCAGTGCTTGTTAATGGCAGTGAAGCCGATGAAGTGTAAGGTATGAATAACGAAGGAAAAATTTCATCTGGCCGATCTGAAATTCCTAGTTTTGCTTGTGGTGATGAATTGATTCTCTTCTAGTTTGCTTGGTGATTCCAATTTTTGTAGTTTTTGTTAGTTTTGTGATATCAATTTGGTTGTATTCATCTATATGCTTTTAGTGCATGTTTCTTATAGTATCCATTATAATTTCAGCCCCACTAGATATTATTAATTTCCAAAAATGAAGGATAAGACATTTTTGTTCTCTCTCCCTTTCCCCCATTCTTCATTTTAAATATGTATAATCTACTAGTATTTTTGTTTTGTTTTTGTGGAGATTATAAGTGAAATTTAAAGGTTATATGTTTTTTTGATTAGTCTGTATTTTCGTATATTCATTGTCGATCTTCGTTCTTTTTCTTCGGCTTTTTGGTAAATAACGGGTAAAATTCATTTTAGTCCCCGAGTTATAATACCACTTTGATATTTAGACAGATGTTTTCTCTTTTTATCGCTTTAAAAATGATAAACTTATTTTCAATTTCACTGGAAAAGAACAACCCAATTAGGGTGGCAATTGGGTTGAATGAGTTGAGTTTGATTCGTGTTTAATTGGGTTGGACTTAAAGTAAGTTGGGTCTAATGTCAAAAAATATTTATTATAGTTGGATTCAATAAGGACTCAAAGTGGACTCAATAAAAATTAATTATGAATTAAAATGATGTAAGAGGTCCAATTGGGTTGGGTTTAAAGTGAGTTGGGTTCGATTATTTACTTAAGGTGAAAAATATATTGGACCCAATTTAAATATAAATTGGATTCAAATTGAGCTCAATTTAAAATTCAATTGGACACAGATATCATTAAAATTCAACCAAATTGAAACTATAATACTAAAATGGTAAGATTCAACCCATAAAAAAATTTAATTAAATTTGGGTTCGAATATATGTATGAACCTAAATTGTAACCAATCAGGTGGACTCATTTTGAAACTCCTCAATGAAGAGACGTATGAAGATCCACAACATGTAGAAAACTCGAAGGAGAAAAATGGGCTTGTAAGCTAATTGGGATCAAATCTTAATCCAAGTTGTGAGTATTGTCTGATTTGATTAAATTTTTACAAAAGTCATTTTCTTAGTGCACACTTGCATTTACAAACTATTAAATAAGATAATTCGTATGATTTCTACTACTTCATCACATTCACTAAAGACCTTAAATTGTGCTCGATTGGTTCACCAATTGGTGCTTCATAATATTTTATTTGCCATATAATTTTTTATTATATCCATTTTAATTCATTTACTTTTTGTGGAAACTAAAAAATTCATGAATTGGATTAGAATTATGGATTAAGTTTTTATTTAAGATAAAAGACATGGATAATAGTAGAGTTTAGTAATTGTTTGCAATTAAAAGATTGTTGATGATTATAATTAGAAAATTTGTAATTATATTAACTAATACTTTTTTTTTTTATAATTAGTAATAATGATAGTTAATTGGATATTCGATGTAATAATATATGGTATCCTTTCCATTAAAAATAAAGAATGTAAACACGTGGACCGAGAATGGAGTAATTATTAAGAAGGTATATTGGGCTAGGGTTTTAGCAGATCCCTAAATACAATTTATCAACACAAAAGCTTCAAATTCAAGCCATAAATCTGAGCTCTCTCAGGTATCTCTCTTGTTCTGCTTCTCTCTGCGCTGTTTTCTTGTCTATTTCTTCGTGATTTTTAAATATAGTTTTGGTGTTTTAATTGATAGAATTTGTGCGTGAAATTTTATTAGGATTCGATTGACAGGTGATGAAAAGCTCAGTCGATCGTTGTTCAATTTGTTGTTGTTTTTCATTTTTGGGTTTGAATTGTGAATTTCATCTTTTAAACAGAGGGAAAGCGGCGTATGGTGTTCATGTGTTGTTTTGTATACTGGAACATAATGCTTTAAAGTAAAAGTTTACTAAATGAAAAATAAATAAATTGTGTTCAATTGAAGGGTATTTGATTATTATAGGGTCAAGAGTATATAAAAATGAAATCTTTGGTTCAAAAACCTTTCCTAAAAGTAATGAATTTACCATTCGGATTTGGGGAATGGATGTCGGAGACCCTCTTAACCTAATGTTCGCTGAAAGTAGTGTGTTTGTTTTATTCGAGATAAATGATTTTGTGTCGGTTTTTGTTATACTTTTAGCCGTTACCGTGTCTGTTCTTGTCTGATTTGTCTGGCATCTCCGATTCTAATATTGTCGGTACTCAACTGCTCCCCCCTCCCCTCAAAATGTGCATTACATTGTAGTATTTTTTGTGTTATGCTACGTTAAGCATATTATTCACAATATTTTATTATCCATAATCTTAGCATTCTGTGCAAGTACAATATGCCATGCTACAGAATACAGTCTGAGAGAGTTAACATTGCCTTAATGAGTAAACATATTATTTTGTCAATCATCCTTTTGATAATCATCCTTTTTATTGCTATAATAGATAATGTTTTGTGCTTTCTTTGTATTTATAATTCTTATTCCTTTTGTTTTATGATTCTAATTATGGTGCTATCTTTTATTAATCATATACTTCTATGCAGCATCCCATGTTCTGTCTTAATTGTACACTTTTCGTTGTGCCTATTCTTACTCATTGGTGATGATGGTTTCTCCATTTCTTCTGTTTTTTTGACTGTTAACTTATTCTCTTTTAAGTAATTTTAATTAAACAGAATAAGCGCTCTGGGTTATGCCTTTACGAGCTTTCCGTTATAGGAAGATTTAGAATTAACTGTTGTACTTTTTTATTTCCCAAATTAACTGATGAACTAGCGACAGAGAAAATCTTTCCTTCTTTCCCCCGTTCATAATTTGGCACATGACACATCTTTAGAATAATACTTTTATCCTCCTTGTCTCTTGTTGTATTTTAGGATGTTCTTCTCTGCTTCTAGTTCTAGGTTCTGTTGAGCTTATCTCTTCCTATATTAACTTTTACCCTTAGTTGAACTATTGCACTTAGTTATGACTATTCGTCTAAGCCGAGTCTGAAACATGGTTGCTGTTGTCATATTGATAGCAATGCCTAATCTATTATGAAGCATTTGTTTCAAAGTTCAAGTGCTTAACAACTAAAATGACAATATCAACTTACTAATTTTCTAAATACAGTTGCAGAAACCTAATGGATCAAAGAGCATTTTTCATTTGTTTATTACCATGAAGTTGTCCAATCCCTTTTTGCAAATTTCTTTTTTAACTAATAGAATTTTTCACCTGTAAGATCTATTAAAAAATTGGAGTAAATTTACCCTGAATCTAAATTTTGCTAATCTCTTAATATGGTTTATAGCAGAGATTGCATCATTCTCTAGTATCTTAATCTGCCATGGGGGATGCAGAGAATCAACCTTCAAAAAAAAGATCTGCCGGAATTCAACTATCTCGAGATAACCCTGGTCTTGATGATGATGAAGATTCATCCGAATTAGAGGCAGGAACATTTAAAAAAGCAAGCGAGGAGGTTTTGGCCACCAGAAGAATAGTGAAAGTTCGTCGCCAGCAAGCATCATCAACTACAGCAGCTACAGCTTCATCTTCTGCTTCAAATCCATTCGCTGCTATCCGCTTGGTTCCTCCTGCTGATAATAAAGCAGAAGAAGCTGAAAATAAGGTTAATGAACCAAAGGGTGAATTTTCTGCAGAGGATAAAACTGATAACTCTAATGATAATGCCAAACAATCTGAAATCAAGACTGACGAATCGAAATCCCAACCTAATCTTGAAAAGGATGATATCACCAAGCAAAACATAACTAAATCTGCTGTTGATGAGGTGGCAGAAGGTGAGGATACTAGTGACAACGCCAAAAAAGATGCAAAATCTGAGAATAGTGAGATTGGAACCAGCAAGAATGTTGAAGGCGAGGAGAATAACGAAAAGAATGCAGAAACGGGCTCTTTTAGCTCGTTTCAACAACTGTCGAGCAGCCAGAATGCTTTCTCTGGCCTTACTGGAACAGGGTTTTCTGCTACTTCATTCTCATTTGGATCAATCCCCAAATCCGGTTCACCTGTGGGGTCCACAACCCCCCTTTTCGGCTTTGGTGCTTCTAAAAATGGAAACTCGTCAATTTTTGGTACATCTGGGACAAATACCGTCGTTACTCAGAGCGAGGGTAGCAAATTTCCTTCCCCACAGGAAGTTTCAGTCGAAACAGGGGAAGAGAACGAGAAAGGTGTTTTCACAGCTGATTCTATCCTGTTTGAGTATATTGATGGAGCATGGAAGGAACGAGGCAAGGGTGAACTTAAACTCAATGTTCCCACAACAGGGACTGGTAAAGCCAGGCTTATTATGAGGGCTAGAGGAAATTATCGGTTAATCCTAAATGCTAGTCTTTTTCCAGATATGAAGCTGACGAATATGGATAAAAAGGGCATCACGTTCGCATGTGTGAATAGTGCTGGTGAAGGGAAAGAAGGTCTTTCGACAATTGCTTTAAAATTTAAGGACCCTTCGATAGTTGAAGAATTTAAAGGAGCTGTCATGGAGCATAAAGACAAGACACATGTTGCTGTAAAAACGCCCGAGAATTCTCCTTAAGCATCAGATAAGTAATGAATATATATCCCTATAAATACCTTTGTTTGAGAAAATGAGTCTTAAATCTGTTTTGTTTTTCATCTTTGCATGAGGAGAAAGGTATAAATGGGGAGTTTGTTTTAGAGAATATGGTAACTTTATGAACTTCATGTAGTCGAAATTGTTTGTTGTTAAATCTCTTGTAGACGTTAACGAGTATGTTTTAGTGTTTTTCTGGCATTATAATTGGGGATTCGGAGTTTATGCTATATGTCATTATGAAGGCATGTGAAAGTTAAAACTGGACCTTTTTGGTGGCGTTTTAGGCTCCATATATTACGACATGTTTTCAATATTTGTCCATTTAATGTTCAAATTTTCATAAATTTTTTCCGAGCTTGAAATATCACGTTTGAACTTAGTCTCATTGTTAGAAAAGTGGATTTACGAATGAACTCTAGTCAAGCTTTATCTCGTGTAGTTTGAATGTTTGCGTGCATTTTCTTCATTATCATGTTTTATCAATTAAGCCCAGTTCAAATTAGCTCCAAAACTCGAAGAGCACAAAGTAGTTGTTCAAAATTTGATTTTTTTATATTAATTATTAATGAATCGAGTCCAAACAAAATTTAAAAAACCTATATCTCATCAAATAACTTAGATTCATTTCTCAACCTAAAACATAATCTCATTTTAATACACAAGGTTAACTATGTCCATGTAACCTAACTTGTGATATAGATTCGAACCCTTTTTTTTTTTTTTCACCAATTTATTCCATCAATTGTACTCTTTTGTGGTGATATGTAAATATGGGCAAACTTTTGAATTATTGTGCATAGTTGTACTTTATTATGCTTTTAGTACTATGCAACATTTATGCCCGTGATCTTTTGCATTATATTCACATGTCACTTCAAGTGAATTAAGCTACTGTAAAATTTAAGAAGAGTGATTATTACATTTTTCGATATTTTGGAATCATATAAAAGTATCATGTATAATCAATAAAGGCGAAAAACATGAAATTCTTTGAAACCTGGATAGTTAAGCAAAGAGACTACTAACTACTACAGTTTAAATATTAAACAGCAAATTACAACTCAAAGTTTAATATTTGCTTAGGCAATCTCATGAAATTATGCAATGATTTGGTGAAAAAAGATAACAAATATCTTCTAAGGTGATGAGTAGCCCTTGGTGCACTTGTTTGAGCATGATCCTACACATCCATCAACTTTATCCCCATCTGAAGAAATAGAAGAAAAAAGAATGTAAAAACAAACATGAAAAATCACAATAAAATAAGACGTTGGAATAATCCGAACTGGCCTGACTTAAAAACCGAGTCATTTCATTTCGAAAATAAAATTCCCGATTTTCATTCCTTGTCGAGTTAATCAATAGGAATGGGATTCATTCCATGCTACCATGAATTATTTTCGTAAGATGTAATTTTTTTTTTTTTGCATTTTTAGTCCTAAAAGACCAAAGAAAACCCTTAATATATTTTGTTGCATCGAATTTTTAACGGTTAAAACAAAAATGTCAAATACGCATCATATAGGACTAACCGTGCAAGTTTGTAAATAACGAGATTAAAATTAACTAAAATCGCAAGAAACCCTAATCTACATAACCAATATTACAACATTCTCATCCAAGTGATTTTGTTTTCAACCATTAGATGCATACACAAAAACGACACATCGCTTATAATCTAACGGTTTACAACCTTACTGCAGAATCTAAACCGAAAAGGCTACATTTTATATACTATATTTTGTGTGTGTGTTGTGATGGGGTTTTAGAAGGGCTTACTAGGTGTGTGTTTAGTGCTAAAAGTCGAGCACATCGAAAAGGCGCAGCCGAGTTTGCAGAAACCGAGGTTGTCCGAGTCTTGATGATCACTTTCACTTGCCTTTGGGACCTCTTGAAATATGCAGTCTTTTAAGCAGTGTGTGGTGCAAGAACAAAGGTCTTGTGAAGGTTCAATCATGCAGAAAATAAAGCATTTTGTGTAGCAATCTCTGAAAGATGCATTTGATGTATTTGTTAGCATTCCAATAACTAGAACAACCAATATAAGTGCTCTTAATTTCCTCAATTTCTCCATCTTTTTTTTTTCTCTATTCAAGAAAATTTTGGCCTATGAGAAGCTCTTACATTGCATGATATATATATATATATATATATATATATATATATATATATATTCTTCACAAGGGATACTCGTAATTGAGTTGTATTGAATTTGAGATAATCACGAGAAGAGTGAATTACACTTATTTTAGACTTTTGGTTTACGATTCCCAAATAGTAATAAATTACTATATATATATATATTATATATATAAAACCCTTGTCCAAAAGTTTGTTGGATTTGTCAAACTGGGTCTGGAATAAATTTTTCATATATATATATATATATATATATATATATATATATATATATATATATATATATATATATATATATACTCACTTTGTGAATTATACTTGACATCGAATGAACTCGATTTGGTCTAATTCATTCTGCAATATTAATAATTAATAAGTAAATAAATAAGACACTGGTCAGACATGTGAGTGGCCAGCAAGCCATTTTGATGTGGATTCCAAGTTCTAAATTGTTTTTATATAGAAATATAGATAGACAGTACATATAGTCACTAAATTACATATTACTATATGTATATAATATATATGTATGTTTTTCCTCTGGATTTATTGGATTTTGTGTTTAAGAGCTAAAACTGCGGCTAAAGACACTTAGTGTAAGGAAAAATGCGAGAAAAAAAAGTTGGTGATATAATAATTTTGTAGAGAATAATTTAAATATATTATTGTGACATGTGAAGGTTATTTGTCTTTTGGTGATGTAATTTGGTATATTTAGTAATTTAGTTGCAAATATTGGGATGCTTATAGTCTTGCATTTTGATCGTGCCATTATTTTGTCATTTCCCCTCACGGGTTGTCTTCAAAACTCCTATACACCTATGTATGTGAAGTTATATAATTTTTATTTTTTTTTGGTTACATGCATGTGAAGTTATAGAATAGTTCTAGTTTTGTCGAGTTCAAATCATTCAAAAGTGTTAGATTAGAACAAATTCCATAAATAATTATTAACTACATCTTTTTTTGACGAGGGAAATTCGTAGCACGTTAAGATGTATACTGTATAATTTTTTTTTTTTTAATAATCTGCAAATCACATATAAGAGAGTTAAACTAGATTATGTTGCTTATAATCAAGCTCACAAAGGAGGCCAAGAGGAATCGAAGGAAAAATCAAACGTTAACAAAGACCACAAAATTCAGCTAACCGATCTTGTTACTTAATGGGGTTACCCTAAATCTTTGCTATTTATAGCTATATCTAATATTTATTCATATTAATGCCAACCCATTACTTTAAGATTTAAAAATTGAAGAGGCTTATTTCAAGAAACAAAATTTTATTTGGCACATCTCAAAACAAAGAGAAAGAAGTTAGATATGGACACACGATTATAATATTTGATGCTAATTTGTATTTAAGAATTTTCTAAATATTTTTGAATCAATTACATCTGCAACATTTTTGACAATTACCATATTATATATAGGAATTATTCATATACTTTGTATTTTATAATTATTTTTGTGAATAACAAAAAGGAAAACATGTTTCACAATAGTTTGACTAAAAAAAAATTAGTATTGAGAATCTTATTTTACTACATAATTATTTTTAACAAATTATTTATAAAAATCAATTTACTTGTCAATAAATTAAGTATTTATTGATCCTTTTCGCATAAATAATAACTATTTATATTATTTAATTAGTACATTGTTAGAAATAATGTGCGTAACACGTGATACATTCTAATAATTAAAATACGAAAATGGAGAAATGAATAGCACACTGAATAACCATTATTATTTATTGGCAAAAATTATATATAACAATCTTTAGCCCTTATTATTTCTACATTACTTCTTCCAATTAAGCATATTTGTTGCTGATGCAGCCTTCAGAGCATAAATTCACACATCCTTTCAACTTCGGAGCATCTGATCATTTTTCAGAAAATAAAAATATTCAAATAACAACATATATATAAATAATATATATATATATATATATATATATAGCACAATTTATATAATTGGATCAAAGGACGAAGAATGCAATATTTCCAAGATGATGAGTATCTCATATTTTGTGTCGAGTGTACTTTGTTTTGAGGTAAGATATGAACCTTTTGAGTTGTAATTTCATATAAAAGCGAATTTTTTTGATTTTTTTTGGCACAAAAATCATTTAAATTGAAAGAAATTAGTTGACTCCATTTAAATTATTGGGATCAGAACTGATGAAATTAGATAAGTAAAGGGTAAATTTGAGGGGTACGGAATCTCCACGAAAATCGGTTTTAGATGTATAAGAAGGTGACGAAAAATGAAATCGTCCCAAAAGAAAAAAACACTCATTTATGTTTTTGCATTTCTTATTTTCTTGTTTAGTTATATACTTATTTCTTATAAAAACAAAATCATTGCCATTATTAGGTTTAGTAAATTCCTGAAAATAATAAATCTTGTGAGATTTAAATACTGGTGTAAACTTGAGCATACATAAACAAAAAATAATAATATATCCCCACCGCTTCAATATCACCAATTTTTCGACGTTTCTTTACTTAAAAAATATGAATATGAAAAACCCATTAAAATCAATTAATTAAATAATTCATTATCAAAATAAAAAATATAAAAAAACGTGATTTATATATATAAAAAGTGATATATAACTCTTACCTAGCGCGAATGCTTTGCATTCTGAATGTGCACAAATATTTACACATTGGAAAAGGGCTTCTGAGATCAGATCACAACCCTCTAAACACTCAGAAACACAAAGAGGTCTTCTTAAAAACATACACTTTATATTACATTTTAATGAGCAAATTGCTAAAGAAAAGTGGCCACCCTGCGCATTATTGACTAATAATATTATCAGTCAATAATGCGCAGGGTGGCCACTTTTCTTTAGCAATTTGCTCATTAAAATGTAACATAAATGTATTTCATTTTCCCAATTTTATATTTATTCGTGAATATATTATACTTTATTTTCCTATTTATATGTCTTTTTTTGGCCTCAAATTTCTTACTGTAGGACTTAATTAAGTCAAAAGTTTTAATTGTATTTTGCTGAATATATATATATATATATATTTTTAAAATGCAAAGGTAAGACAACTTTGCCAACAATTTTAATTGGCAAATCTTGCATGTCAAATGTAATATACCAACATCTAATTGCAATAATTGTAGGGGTGATCACATCAATTCATCCAAATTTTGTGGATTTTTAACTTTTGTAAATTAATTATTTTTTTGCATTTTCGTATTTGAGCTACATTGGTTTAAAATTATCATATCTAAACTACTTTATTTTTATACATTGTTATCTAAACTACACGATTTTTTAACATAATTTTATACTTTTAGTATTTTCCGTCAGAATATTTGTGGAAATTACATTTACACATGTTACATGTGATCTTTTAAGAGCAATATGACTTTTAGTGTCCATTGTAGTTCTATATTTTTACATTTTAAGTTCAAATGATATTTCAAATAATCATAGTGAAACTAAAATAAAATAATATTTCAATTAATAAAATGTCATATCTATCTTTACAAGGGTTGCATGCGATACATATGAATGAATACCGGTGTGGTAGTCCGCCTATTCTAGCACAAAATGCTGAAATATAAAATTTTGTATAAAAACTAGACGCGTTAAGTTCGACTCGACCTCGAATTTTGATTTTTATGTTTATGTTTGGTTTTTCGATAATTTAGTTTTTATGTTTATATTTGGCTACTTTTGTAACATGAATTTCATAATACTCTCTCATTTGAGTTTTTAAATTAATTCCAATTAGTGCAGAATTTGTAAATCCATCCCCTCATCCATCTCTATACTTTAGAGCTTGGACCTCCAAACCCTAATATTATATGTATCCAACGATTAGGGATCTTTTGGGTTCGATTTTAAGATTTTTTAAAAGGTAAATTGTATATTACAAGTTTTATTTGTTGGAATATTAAGTATTTTAATTTTTTTATATTTAATATGGTAATTATTTAATATACATTTTAAAATTTTCAAAGTATTAAAAATTCTGAAAATGTATGATTAAAATCATAATTGATATTAATTATTTACAAAACTATAACTAATTATTTTAATTCTAAAAGACTAAGGAGAATTAAGTCATATATTTATTCTGCCAAATTAGTGGGGGTTTGGAATAAAAAATTGGTTTATGATTGAAAATATTTTCATAAGTTTTTTGGATTTAAAATTAATTTTAGGGAGATTCTACTAATTTTTTTCTTTTTTATTTGTTTAATTTCTTTTACTTTGGGGGAAGAAAATTCTACTTGACCTCTGTACTCTATTTTATTAGTAATTAATTGGTATGTCCGTGTTCTAGCTGCACTTGAACTTCAATAATAGTTAATTCTTCTCAATGCATTATGAAATGTTTTCAATAATTATTTTCTTGAAAAATAAGTAAGATAAATGAATTCCGCACAAATTGAGCCATAAAAATGTATCGAGAGGCCGCAAAAACTATGAGAATGAAATAATATTATAAATTGTAAAATTAGCCTAAATAGTAATAGAAATGGAATATTAGTGTTAAATAAGTATTTTGTCACACTTATAATGAGGAATTAAAATATATCAACAACAACAAATGGATTGGTAATATGGTTCAGTATTCTGTTGTTGCTTATTATTTGTTAGATGATTGAATAAGCAATTAGACAAATTTAATTAAGTTGATCGATTTTGGACTTGAAAAACATACTTCAATAATTTATTATTATTATTAATAATTGGTGATTGAATTGACTTTTAGTTTAATGGGCTTAAGTCAATACTTTTTTACATAAAGTTATAAGGAAAATACTTTACATTCTCCAATTTCATACGTATCAGATTGAGATAGACTAATTTTTTATGAAGATTAATTGCTCATTAAATAGTTATAGATGAAGAATTAAATTGATTTAATGAGAAAAGGAAGATTTTATAAGGAAAAAAAAAGATTCATCATATGAGTATATAAAATTCATGTTAAGTATCTTCTATTAACATCAAACATAGATGAGGCGATTGCATAATATTTACCAAGGTATCCTTTATGCATTACTGAGATCAAACTAGTGGATTTTCTCAACTATATATTGACAAATTGCCTCCAATAAGTTAATAACTAGTAAATATAATCTAACTATAATAAATGGTGAAATATAGATAACATATATTTAGCATTCAACCTATATATATATATATATATATATATAGGGTTCTAGAGGTGACAAAATATATCAATCAAAACAATGGATAAGGGGAAAAATATTCGAGTTATGACTATCGTGATGGTGTTAATGTTGTTATTCGTAGGCCAAACATCGGCATCTTTCAAGAGTTGCTTTGCTAGTTCTGCTATTAAATGCATTTTTCACAAGCACAAATCATTGTGTTTATTAAGATGCTTTCCTAAGTGTCTCATTGGCAAGAGTACACTAGGGTTCGATAACTGCAAGCTCGGTTGTGCTATTAATCATTGCTCTAATTTTACCAACGGTGAGATTTTTTTAAAACCTATGGATATTTTTGCACGTGTTTATTATTTATTGACAAATTCTACTTGCATTTAACAAATTTTATGCATATAAATTTGAGTTTATTATTGGGTTGAAATGCGTAAACTCAAATATAATTTTATGCATATGAATTGTTCTCTTGTTGTTTCAGAGTTCAACATTGAAGATATCGATAAAGTGGATAAATGTGTAAATCAGTGTGAAATTGGAGAATGTCGGTTCTTGAACCAAGCCATGGCCTCGACAACCTCGACCTCGTCAGAAAAAATTCAACCAATTGAAGCACCATCGTCAAGATATTAGAAATCTTTATAAAATCTATCCGTTTATGTTTAAGAAGTATATAAAAAATAAATGGAAAAATAAACTTGGAAATGATGTATCCATTCCATAGTTTTCTTTTTCCATTAATTGTAAATCTATTTGTATTGATGAGATTCATTTTTACTTGACAATGGATCATTTATTTAAATTTTATGTTTTTTTCTTGATGCGTTATGAAATTCGAGTTAGGGTATCTATCCTAAATGTTTCTGTATACGAGAATGGGATAAGATTGAATGCCACTTACAATAGACTAAGCTATTATAAGAATATTTTATCAATCAAAATCCATATGATTTGAATTCAATTGAAATTCTCGGTAATTTTTCAAATCCAAAAATTTCAATTAAGACATAACTAAGACTTCATGAACTCGAGACGTATACCATACATATTTTGAAAAAAAATAAATAAAAAAATTTAAATATAACTAAGATTTCATGAACCCATGAGAAATTCCTTACATATTTTGAATTTTAGAACACCGTAAGAAATGAATTAGAAAACTATAAATTATTGTAATGCTAATGAATTTTATCATATGATAAACATGCTTATATAATAACACCTATATTATAACTAATTATATATTGTCTTTGAAATGAATATTTAAAGTTCCTAAAATTCAAAACTAAAATATCTTTGAGACTCTCGACTCATTTTTGCCAAGTGATTCTTAAAGGTTTTCAAAATTTCTGTTCCTCGATAAAAAGTACAATAATTTTTTTTATGAAAAATCTAGTTTTCAAAATTTTGTTCCTCAATAAAAAGTATAATAATTTATGTATGAAAATCTAATTTGAATTCCATCGTATATATGATGAATATGTTCTAAATTAACAATAATTGGAAAATCTTGTATCATGATATTGTGATTCAATAACTGAAAATCATGAGCTTATACATTAACATATTTTATTTACATGAATTTGTTAAGCTTTCAAATTTCTTTTTCCGTTTTTGAGTTTATGTAATATATTCACAACTGTAATATAATAATATTATAGTTGGAGTTCCTATAGTAATTTATTTTCCTAAATCAATCGAGACTTGTTAGATTTAACACACCAAATATCATCCAATTTCACCTAAATGGATGGTTTACAACTTATCTCAACAAAATATTTAGTTGAATGATACCGATCTCTATATCTAGTGAGAGGTCTGGTGTTTAATTCTCGTCTCTATATTCCCAGTACTATTATAAATATAAAAAATAGCAACAAAAATATGAGGCGAGTTATAACTTAATAAGGAAATTTTTTACTAACCAAATAACCAAAACTATAATCTCAAAAATAAATACAGGATTTGTTAAGATGAATCAAAATTTAAATAAGAAATCATATGTCCTAAGACCCTAATCCCATTAACTAAGTATGGTTCTTATGTTTTATAAAAAGAAATCTAGTTGGCTAAAACTTTATTATAAGTATGAGTACCAATCAACGTCAACAATTCATATGAATAAAATTATACTTGAATAATTATTTAGAGAACATATAATTGAGATTCATAAGCCATGGATCATACAAAAATTATTCAAATAATAACTGCATGCAATCACAATGTTGATGCTATATTTATGTGCATGCCAAGCATCAGCTTCAGATATTGCTATGGAGATTGTATTGATCATTGCTTTGGTAAACAAAACAAAAATACTATATTCCATCATTTTAATATCATCAATTTTGCACCATCTCGTAATTTAGAATGTATGAATATAAAAAAACCATTAAAATCAATTAATTACAAATAATTTCTTATAAAAAAAAAGTTATATATATAATCCTTACCCGACGTGAATACTTTGGATTCTGAATGTGCACAAATATTTACACATTGGAAAAGGGCTTCTGAGATTGAATCGAACCTTTAAACATTCAGTAGCACAAAGAGGTTTTTTTTTTTTTGGATGACGAGGGAAACCCGCAGCCGCTGCCATTAGGTGCGCACTGGGTAAACCCCGCTCTTGTGTAATAGCCTGCAAACCACAAAGAGGTTTTCTTGAAAACACACACTTTATGTTACATTTTAATGAGCAATCTGCTGAAGAAAATTGGCCACCCTGCACATTATCTATTGATAAAATACATATTGATATTATAAAAATCCCCATTTATATGTATTTCATTTTTCCACCTTTTAATATGTTTATTTATTCGCGAATATATTTTTCTTTATTTTCCTATTTATATGTCTTTTTTTGGCCTCAAATTTCTTACAATGGGATTTTTAAGACAAAAGTTTTAATTGTATTTTGCTGAAAATAAAATATATATATACTTTTTTAAAATGCAAAGGTAAGTCAACCTTGCCTACAATTTTTATTGGCAAATCCTGCTAATTTTAAGTAATTTGTAGCATGTCAAATGTAATATACCAACATCTAATTGCAATTATTGTAGGGGTAACCACATTGATTGATCCAAATTTTGTGGATTTTTAACTTTTGTAAATGAACTTTTTTTGTTTTGCACTTACGTACGTATTTGAACTACAATGGTTTAAAATTATCATATCTGAACTACTTTATTTTTATAAAAAAATTGGTAAAATTTGGATGAATTAATGTCATTATCCCATTATTATATTATCAATATTCCGCCTATTCTACCAAAAAATGATGAAATATAAAATTGTATAAAAGTTAGTGCAGTTCAGACAAGAAATGAAAAAATAAAGCCAGTTTACAAAAATACAAAAATTCGTAAAATTTAGATGAATTAATGACATTATTCCATTATTGTATTATAGAAGACTAACTAAAACGATCTTGATTAACCATTTTATGAACCAACCTTTTGAAAACCCATAGCAATTCTCATATCCAATTAAATTAATCTAGTTTAAAATACTATATATATATATATATATATATATATTTTACATAAACATCTAACTCAATATCAATAAAGCAAAATATATTAATGATAATATATTATAGTCAGTCACGAGATATCTTTACTTTTAAGAAAATACAATATGTTTATAATTCATTGCATACTACTAATAAATTTTCTAGGCAAATTAAACTTAACCTAGTATTTGTAATATAAATAAGTTGCAAGAGAATCAAACCATATACATACATAGTCATATAAACGCTGAAAAATGGAACGACAAAATGCAAAAATCGTTGTAGGAATTGCGACACTAATGATTATTTGCAACTTGTTTCGCGAGGAATTCTTTGACTCCGATTAATACATCATTTAGCCAAATGGATTGTAAAAATCGTCAATCAAATTGCGAAATTCAGAAGTTTTCGCCTTCATCATACTGTAGGATAGGTTGTTCACTCAGTCAATGTTCCAAACTTGAAGGTTAATTTCTATCATGCTTTAACTATATATATATATTATTTATTATAAATTATTTGTTTTTTGTATCTTTATATATTGATAAATTGTGTTTGTATAATGTAATAGATGCAAATCAATTCCTAAGGTGCTTGGCCAATTGCAATGACATCGAGTGCAAAGTTTGAAGACCTATAGATATAAGATCCTATGCATAAATATATGTTTGTCAAGAAACATCGTATAATTCTTCCTATTGTCTTATGTTGTAATATTCTGATGAACATATTAAAAATAAAATGGTTATACGTACTTTTTTTTTTCGACTAATTTATTGAACAAACTTTTTGGGCTCGAGTTTGGCTCGCTTGAAAAGCTTGATTCGTGGTCACCCCTAGTTAATTGACTAGAAGAATTTTCGTTATAGTTAAGAAAAGTGGAAGCTTTGTGTATAATTTTATTGTGAACAAGAGCAAGATTTTTGAATAAATTAATTAACATAAATCACTCTCTTGTTTCGATAAATTGGTTTTTATGTTTATATTTGGTTAATTTTTTAAATAGGAATTTCTGAATACTCTCTCATTTGAGTTTCTAAATTAATTCCAACCTCTATGGCTATGTTTGGTTTTGTTTCCAAACCATTTTTGGTCAGAAATTTTGGCCAATAATGTTTGGTTAGTGTATTTTTGGCCAAAAAAAATGCACAATTTTTGGCCAGAAAAAAGGTAATTTTTGGCCAAAAATAAAAGTCAATTTTTATATTTCTCTCTCCTACTTATTCTCTCTCCTATTTATTTTCACAACTAAATTTTGTACCTATTATCTTTTTTTTGTCTTCTTCCATTTTCCTATTAAATATATTTAATATTTATAGGAAATATATATTCATATATAATATTTACAAATATATATGTACCGTATAACAAACAAAAGCTTACATGATTTACTGTAAAGTAACATGTTTGCTTTAAAAATAAAATTAAACATTATGTCATCAAAAATGCATGTGTCGTAAAAAATAGTTTCATAAAAAGTTATCACCAATATAATCAATCAAAATGAAATCAAACATAATCTTAACTTGGATGTACATAAAACGTATATGACATTAGTGTCAGTATCTTTAATCTTATTATACATATGTTAAAACAATATATTATTAGAAGAAAAATTTTAGTTCTAATATTTTAATCAAGTATAAAAATATTTAATTAGGTTCCAAGTAACAAATTAAATAGTAACATACATTATAATTAGAAATCAAACCTCCTTCCCAATATTGGTTTTGGATCAAAAACTTGATTGTAAATTAAGGAAACAATATATATTTATATATTTATATTTAATTTTATTTTGAAGTTTTAAAGGGTATGCTTATGTCACAATTTTTTTTGACAAATTAATTATGCATTTTTCTTATCACTTCAATAAATAGTTGTAGTCCCCTATTAAAATAATTATAATTGACTAACAGGTTTTTTAAGGTAATATACCGAGTCATATTTGTCCTTTTTTTTCAATTTCATTTTACAAAAATATAGAGATTATATTTAATTATTAATAACCAAGTGAAAACACAACACATATTTATAACAAATTCGATGACTATATTTGTATAGTATATAGATATATAAATAAATATAGATATGCAATAATTTATTTGTATACTCAAAAATATATATTAACTTAAGTCATTTATGTAAATATTTAATAATTTATTTATTTTAAATTGTAGTATTTATAAACAAATATTCATCAATAATATAATTATTACAATTTTAATATTACAAAATAATTTTTTATTATTATTTAATTACTAACAGACAAAAACTGTCATGATTTGACTGCTACAGTAACTTATGTTCCCTTTCAAAACAAAACAAAACCAAACACTATCTCACCAAAAAAAACAATCAAAAATCAATTCTCAAACTAAACCAAACACTATCTCACCAATAATGCACGTGTCCCCATAAATTTCTCACCAACAATTCCCACCAAAATAACCAACCAAAACAAAACCAAACATACCCTATACTTTGGGACCTCAAAATCCTGACATTATATGTATCCAAAGATAAGGGTTTTTCGGGTTCAATTTTTTAGGTTTTTAAAATTATATATCAAAGAGTTTTATTCGTTAAATATTAAGTGTTTTAAATATGTTCTATAATTATTTAATTTAATGCGGAAATTATTTAATATACATTTTTATTTTATTTTAAATATTAAAAAATCTGGAAGTTTCAGATTATCATAATTGATATTAGTAATCAATATAAATTTATATACAAAACTGTAAAGAGAAATGTGCCGCAGGTATATGACTGAAGTCACTGTATTCATTTAAAATAAATGATAATAGACGATTAAATGAACCATTAGACAAATTTAATTAAGTCGATTTTGGACTTGAAAAACATTGAGGTTACTTCAATAATTTCATTATTATTATTATTATTATTGGTGATTGAATTGGCTTTTAGTTTAATGTGTTAAGTCAAGTCTTTTTTACATAAAGGCTAAAGCTATAAAGAAAATACTTTACATTCACCAATTTCATACGTATCAGATTGGAATAGACTAATTTTTTTTAAAAGATTTATTGCTCATAGATCAAGAATTAAATTAATTAAAGAGAAAAGAAGATTTTATAAGGAAAAATGAAAAAAGGATTCATGATATGAGTATATAAAATTTATGACAAATTTCTTTTATTAACATCAAACATAAATGAGGCAATTGCATTATATTTACTAAGGTATCCTTTAAGCATTATTGACATCAAACTTGTGGATTATCTCAACTATATTTTGACAAATTGCCTCTCCTATATAATTCCAATAAGTTAATAATTAAGTAGTAAATATAATCTAAATATCATAAATGGTGAAATATAGATGAGATATATTTAGCATTCAACCTATATATATATATATATATATAGGATAATTCTAGAGGTCACAAAATATATCGATCAAAACAACATGGATAAGGGGAAAAATGTTCGAGAGATGACTATCGTGATAGTGTTAATGCTATTATTCGTAGGCCAAACATCGGCATCTTTCAAGGGTTGCTTCGCTGGTTGTGCTATTAAGTGCGTTTTTCGCTGGCGCAAATTAGTGTGTTTATTAGGATGCTTTCCTAAGTGCCTCATTGGCGAGAGTACAGTAGAGCTCGATTACTGCAAGCTCGGTTGTGCTATTAATAACTGCGCTCATTTTATCAAAGGTGAGATCTTTCTAAAATCTGTCTATATTTTTGCACGTATTTATTATATACTAAGAAATTATACTTGCATTAAACGAATTTTATGGGTATAAATTTGAGTTCATTGTTGGGTTGAAATGCGTAAACTCAAATATAATTTTATGCATGTGAATTGTGTTATCGTTGTTTCAGATTTCAGCATTGAAGATATCGATAAAGTCGATAATTGTGTAAATGAGTGTGAAATTGGAGAATGTCGGCTCTTGAACCAAGCCATGGCTTCGACAACCTCGACCTCATCAGAAAAGCTTCAACCAATTGAAGCACCATCACCGAGATATTGATAAAATCAATCCGTTTACGTTTAAGAAGTGTATTTAAAATTTAAATAAAAGGGCCAAAAATAAATGGAAAAATAAACTTGGAATTAATGTATCAATTCCATAGTTTTCTTTTTTATTAATTGTAAATCTATTTGTATCAATGAGATTAATTTTTACTTGACAATGGATCATTTATTTAAATTTCATGTTTTTTTCTTAATGCAGTTTAATATTCGAGTAATGGTATCCATCCTAAATGTTTTCGTAATTGAGAATGAGATAGGATTGAACGCCATTTACAATAGACTAAGTGATCAAAATATGCCGTTTTGAAATTCTTGCTAATTCTTAAAATCCAAAATTTTCAATTAAGACATAACTAAGATTTTCAATTAAAACATATAAATAGGAAAATAAAGTAAAATATATTCACGAATAAATATAAAAGTGGGACACAATATTTATTTTATCAGTAGATAATGTGCAGGGTGGCCAATTTTCTTTAGCAATTTGCTCATTAAAATGTAACATAAAGTGTATGTTTTTAAGAAGACCTCTTTGTGCTTTTGAGTATTGAAAGGGTTGCGATCTGATCTCAGAAGCCCTTTTCCAATGTGTAAATATTTGTGCACATTCAGAATGCAAAGCATTCACGCCAGGTAAGAGTTATATATCACCTTTTATATATATACATATATATATAAATCACGTTTTTTTTTATCTTTTTTAGTTTGATAAAAATTATTTAATTAATGATTTTAATGGGTTCATAAGCCATGGATCATAGAGAAATTATTCAAAAAATAACTGCAATCACAATGTTGATGCTATTATGTGCAGGCCAAGCATCAGCTTCAGATATTGCTATTGATCATTGCTTTGGAAAACAAATGGAAAATAATATATTTTATCATTTTAATATCATCAATTTTGCACACCGTATCTTAATTTTGATGTATGAACATAAAAAATGATTGAAATCAATTAATTATAAACAATTTCTTATCAAAACTAAGAAAATAAGTAAAAAGGTTATATATATATATATAAAGTGATATATATCATCCTTACCCGACGTGAATAATTTGGATTATGAACGAGCACAAATATTTACACATTGGAAAAGGGCTTCTGAGATTGAATCGCAACCCTTTAAGCATTCAGTAGCACAAAGAGGTTTTCTTGGAAACATACACTTTATGTTACATTTTAATGAGCAATCTGCTGAAGAAAATTGGCCACTCTGCACATTATCTACTGATAAAATAAATATTGATATTATAAAAATCCTCATTTATATGTTCTTCATTTCTCACCTTTTATTATGTTTATTTATTCGTGAATATATTTTTCTTTATTTTCCTATTTATATGTCTTTTTTTGGCCTCAAATTTCTTACAATGGGATTTTGAAGTCAAAAGTTTTAATTGTATTTTGCTGAAAATAAAATATATATATATTTTTTTTGTAAAAATGCAAAGGTAAGTCAACCTTGCCTACAATTTTTATTGGCAAATCCTGCTAATTTTAAGTAATTTGTAGCATGTCTAATGTAATATACCAACATCTAATTGCAATTATTGTAGGTGTAATCATATTGATTGATCCAAATTTTGTGGATTTTTAACTTTTGTAAATGAACTTTTTTTTGTGCGCTTTCGTATTTGAACTACAATGGTTTAAAATTATCATATCTGAACTACTTTATTTTTATACATTCTTATCTAAACTACTCGAGTTTTTACAGAATTTTTTACTTTTAGCATTTTCTGTCAGAATATTTGTGGAAATTACATTTATACACATTACATGTTATCTTTTAAGAGTAATTAATATTACTTATGATGGCCATTGTAGTTCAATAATTTTGCAAGGGTTGCATGTGATAAATATGAATGAATACCAGTGCAATAGTCCACTTATTCTACCACAGAATGCTGATAAACTTGTATAAAAATTAGTACAACTTAGATACGAAAGTGAAAAAAATAAGCTAGTTTAAAAAATATATAAGATTTGGTAAAATTTGGATGGATTAATGTCATTATCCCATTATTCTATTATCAATATTCCGCCAATTCTACCAAAAAATAATGAAATATAAAATTGTATAAAAGTTAGTGCAGTTCAGATAAGAAAGTGAAAAAATAAAGCCAGTTTACAAAAATTCGTAAAGTTTAGAGGAATTAATGACATTAGTCCGTTATTGTATTACAGAATGATAATTAAAGCGATCTTGACTAACCATTTTATGAACCAACCTTTTGAAAACCCATAGCAATTCTCATATCCAATTAAATTAATCTAGTATAAAATACTATAAATATGTTAATATACATTTAACACAACATCAATTAAGCAAAATATATTAATGATAACATATTATAGTCAGTCACAAAATACCTTTACTTTCAAGAAAATACAATATGTTCATAATTCACTGTGTATTACTAGTAAATTTTGTAGGCAAATTAAATTTAACCTAGTATTCGTAATATAAATACGTTGCAAGAGAATCAACCCATATACATACATATTCATATAAACGCTGAAAAATGGAACGACAAAATGCAAAAATCGTTGTAGGAATTGCGACACTAATGATTATTGTTGCAACTTGTTTCGCGAGGAATTCTTTGACTCCGATTAAGGCATCATTTATCGAAATGGATTGCAAAAATAGTCAATCAAATTGCGAATTGAAGACGTTATCGCCTTCTTCGTACTGTAGGATAGGTTGTTCACTCAGTCAATGTTCCAAACTTGAAGGTTAATTAATTAATTTCTATCATGATTTAACTATTTATAATTGTGTATATATACATGTATATAAATATTATTTATTTAAATAATGTTTGTTTTTTGTATATTTATATACTAATAATTTGTGGTTGTATAATGTAACAGATGCAAATCAATTCCTAAGCTGCTTGGCCAAATGCAATGATATCGAGTGCAAAGTTTGAGAAGTATATATGTTTGTCAAGAAACATTGTATAATTCTTCGTATTGTCTTATGTTGTAATATTCGAAAGAATATATGAAAATAAAATGACTAAATATCTTATCTCTTCTTTTTTCTCGATTAAGTTGGTGAACGAACTTTCATCGGGCTCGAGTTTGGCTCACTTAAAAAACCCGACTCATCACCTCGAATTTTAATTTGTATGTTCATGTTTGGTTTTTCGATAATTTGGTTTTTATGTTTATATTTGCTAATTTTGTAATAGCAATTTCAGAATACTCTCATTTAGTTTTTAAATTAATTCCAATTAGTGCGGAATTTGTAAATCCATCCACCTCTATACTTTAGAGTTTGAAATCCTAATATTAAATGTATACAAAGATTATTTATTTTTTGGGTTCGATGATTATGTTTTAAGATTGATAAAATTGTATGTTACGAGTTTTATTCATTTAAATGTTAAGTATTTAAATATTATTTTATAATTTAATTTTTATTTAATATTGTAATTATCTAATATACATTTTAAATATTCAAAAAAATATTATAAATCCTTAAAATTTAAGGTTAAAATCATAATTATATTAATTATAAATATAAATTCATATCCAAAACTATAACTAATTATCATTATTATTATTATTATTGTTGGTGATTGAATTGAGTTTTAGTTTAATTGGCTCAAGTTAAGACTTTTTTACATAAAGCTATAAAGAAAATACTTTACATTCACCAATTTCATACGTATTAGATTGGGAAAGACTAATATCTTTTTTAGGATTAATTGCTCATTAAATATATACTTGTAGATGACGAATTAAATTGATTAAAGAGAAAAAGAAGATTTTATAAGGAAAACAAAAGAAAAGGGATTCATGATATCAGTATATAAAATTTATGACAAATTTCTTTTATTAACATCAAACATAAATGAGGCAATTGCATTATCTTCAACAAGGCATCAAACTAGTGGATTTTCTCAACTACATTTTGACAAATTGCCTCTCCTATATATGTCCAATAAATTAATAACTAGTAAAATATAATTTAACTATACTAAATGGTGAAATATAAATGAGATATATTTAGCATTCAACCTATATATATATATATGATTCTAGAGGTGATAAAATATATCGATCAAAATGGATAAGGGAAAAAATATTCGAGTGATGACTATCATGATGGTGTTAATGCTATTATTCATAGACCACACATCGGCATCTTTCAAGGGTTGTTTTGCTAGTTGTGCTATTAAGTGCATTTTCCGTAGGAACAAATTATTATGTTTATTAGAATGCTTTCCTAAATGCCTCCTTCGCGAGGGTGCAATAGGGCTCAATTACTGCAAGCTCGGTTGTGCTGTTGATCGTTGCGCTCATTTTACTAACAGTGAGATCTTATTTTAAGATATATCGATATTTTTTGCACGTATTTATGCCTATATATTTGAGTTCATTATTGGGTTGAGATGCGTAAACTCAAATATGATTTTTTTGCATGTGAATTATTTTCTCGTTGTTTCAGATTTCAGCATTGAAGATGTCGATAAAGTCGATAAATGTGTAAATGAGTGTGAAATTGGAGAATGTCGGTTCTTGAACCAAGCCATGGCCTCGACAACCTCGACCTTGTCAGAAAAGCTTCAACCAATTGAAGCACCATCTTCGAGATATTGATAAAATCGATATGTTTATGTTTAAGAAGTGTATAAAATAAAAGGAACGAAAATAAATGGAAAAATAAGCTTGGAATTAATGTATCAATTCCATAGTTTTCTTTTTCCATTAATTGTAAATCTATTTGTATTAATGACATTCATTTTTACTTGACAATGGATAGTCTATTCAAATTTCATGTTTTTTTCTTGATGAGGTCTTAAATTCGAGTTAGGGTATTCATCCTAAACTTTTTCGTAAATGAGAATGCGATAATATTGAATGCCACTTACAATAGAGTAAGTGATTATAATATTCTATTTTATTAATCGAAATCCATAACATTTGAAGTCATTTGAAATTCCTGCTTATTCTTCAAAACCAAAATCTTCAATTAAGACGTAACTAAGATTTCATGAACTCGAAATGTATTCCGTACATTTGAATAAAATAAAATAAATAAATTTAGACGAACAATAAATGGAAAAGCTAATATGGATTCCACTGTATATATAATAACGAACAATAAATGGAAAAGCTTGTAGCATGATATTGTGATTCAATAATTGGAAATCATTAGCTTAAACATTAACATAATTCTTCTTTTGCTTTGTTTTTTCTTCTATTTTGTTACTTCAGATTTATTATTTGTGAACATTTTCTAACATGGCTTTCATTCTTTTGTGTAAATTTCTATTTTTATTTACATGAATTTTTAACCTTTAAAAATAACATCATTGGTTGTCAAATATCAAATGCAAACCTATTACCTTCAAATTTATTCAAATATGCGAATATTTTACTCATGCAAAAAATTAACTATATTTAATACATTCATAAAGAAATATTTTTGAATCAAAATGGTAACTTGCTAAATATGGGACCGATTTTGTCTATATATCTCTTTACAATGAAACTATTTTTGCCAATGCCGGGAGACTAAATTTGCAACTTTCCTATAAATTGAAATTTTGTTGGTAAACTATCTTATTTTTGAATATTTTAGATAAAGATTAGTAACTTTTTAATCCAAATTAAATCAAATGAATATAAACCAAATTATAAATATCAAGAATGATTTTAATTTTATCATGCACATAGTTGTGTTTTATTAAATATAAATCAATGCAATTGATAAAATCAGATATCCTAAATCAAAGAAGATTTTCAACATAAAATATTTGGTATGTCAAAGTCTAAATCAAAAGTGCAATTAATTCCTAAGATATACAAAGCATCAATATTTAATGTAATTGAATCAAAAATCACTGAAATCTTATTTCAATTTCAGTAAAACAATATATATATTTTTTTTTAAAATCTACAAAACTGATGAAACTAATATTACATTTCATCAATCATTTTCAGTATCAGATTTACAAAACCTAATTCTTTTCCTGATTACATTTTTTCTTCTTTTAGCGATTATTTTGACTATAAATACGAGCCTCATTTTACATCTATCCATCAGGTTTCGCTCGTTATAAAATATATACACATATATATTTTATATATATATATATATATATTTGATTAATATGCCATGAATCCAGGCAAAACCAAACGAATGATATTTGCTATTTTCATGATTTTGATGCTAATTTTTACATGTGAATCTTCAAGTTCTTTCGAGCATTGTTGGGCAACTTGTATTAAAAATTGTGTTCGTAGTGGAATTCTCATACCAATATGTGGCCCTGCTTGCCTCCCACAGTGCATAAAGTCAAAAAAGCTCAACAAATGCCAACTTGATTGTATTAATGATCAATGTTCTCAACTTTACAATGGTAATTTATCTCTTGATCTAATGAGATTTTATATGTTGCTATCTGATTTCGATAATCGAGATTTGAATTAGATATACGTATATACGTGATAAAATTTTAAAATTGTTAAATACTCCTTCAGCCAAAACAAACTTCGCATTTCATTAAATCATGCGCAAAACCCTAATACGTATTAATTGCATATGTTTAATTAAATACAGGGTTTTGTGTATAATTTAATAAAACATTTAATAACATTTTGTAAACCCACATTTTATTAACATATTGCGATGATAGTAAACCCCACAATTTATTTAAATTGTAAAACCCAATATTTAAGGAAAATCTTGAATTATAAATTATAGTAATTAAGATGTTATAGGGTAATATGTATTTTGTTAATATGCTAATTTTTGTTTTAATATGCAGATGTTGACAAAGTGGATGGTTGTGTCAAAAAATGTGAGAATGCCAAATGTAGCCAATTCAATTAAACTACTTCATGAGAGCCCTACAATCAAGACAGTTATTTTGGGCACAAAAATTTAATATTGATGTAAAAATTTGGAGATTAGAATTGTAATGTAGTGGTGGTAAAATATCTTTAATAAGTGCATAATTACATCAATTATACATATGCAAAAAAATACAATTAAGTTAATTAGTTTGATTTTTCTGTCTTTTTACCTTTTTTATTTCAAGAGTATCAATATGAAAATAAACAATATTTATGTTATTCTTTTTTTAAAGAAGCAATTAGATCATCATACTACATAAGCTACGTATAAGAGAATATTTATTAAATTAAAAATTAGCATTATTAACAAATTCTATAATAAACCGGAGGAAAAACAAATAAGAATAATGATTGGAAAAAAACCTAAGTATAATACCAAACAATTAAAAAAATCAAGCTTAAGTATACAAAGGGTATTACAATATAATTATTGTATAGGTATTGTTTAGTATGTATTTAAATTATACTAATTAATGTATTTAATATTTCACTATTATTATCTATTTTGTTTTAATAACAAATATAAAATTAACGGGCCATTACTTTTGACTGTCTTTAAGTTATGGGCCATTAGTTTCTGCGACCCGATACCAAAAAAATTTAAGACTTTTACAACCTAACCCAATGGGCTCGATTTATGGGCTGGGTCTGATCCAGGAACCCGGACCCGTCACCTATTTACAGAAAACCCCCTGAAAATTAGATAATTCCAAAGCTGTCTAGGTTTATTGTTTCTATTTCTATATATATGATTCAGTTCAGTGTTGATGGAAGTACAAACAAAGATCGTGCTTTGATTGGTGAAATTTAGATCTCACGTAGGACCACTTAACTATCAAAATCGAGAATCACGAAAAATCTGTGCAAATCTAGGTTTTTTTTTTTTCAAATCTGCGTACCGGAAGCCGTAAATTCTGGTTCGATTTCGAGAATTGATTCGGAAATAGAGTTTCGAATCTTGTACTCAGTTCAATTTACAATCTAAATCAAGAATTTGCGTAAATTAGTTGTGAAAATCTAGGGCTTTTCAAATTCGCGTTGCGCAAGAATTGATTCGGAATCAGAGTTTTAGAAGCTCGTATTGAGTTTATTTTTTGTGGGTTTTCGATTTGAAGCCATGGCGGAGAAAGAAATTGAGTACGAGAGCGATCCGGAGGAGGCGAAGCTAACTCTGAAGATGCGGAGGAAAGAGGCTAGCGACGATGAAGGAGAGGAAATTGATCTGGAAAAGACGGCACAACGGAGGATTGAGGATTCTGATGGTGAATCAGAAGGTGCTGTGGCGGAATACGAGGATGAGTTAGAGGAGGATTATGATTTGGGTGATTATGTGGAGGATGAGATAGAGGAGGGAGTACAGGTCAAGCATGCAGAATGTGTTGGTGTGGAAAGAGATGAATCAGTGAATGAAGGAGGAGTTGTGGAGGAATTGATGGAGAAGAAAGTGGTTGATAATGGTGAAAATGAGGTGGTTAATGATGTAAATAATAGGGTTGTGGATGATGGTCAGGTTGAAGAGAAGAAGGAGATAGAGCCTTTTGCTGTGCCGACTGCAGGGGCATTCTACATGCATGATGACAGGTTTAGGGACAATGCTGGTGGGCGGAATAGGTATTTTTTTTTCATAATTTATTTCTGCAAACTTTCATAAAAGATATGATTTTTTTTTATCATAATGTATGCTAATTCAGTACGAAAACTTTTGTAGTTAGTTAGTTTCATCATTCTTTATAAGTAGAAGACGTTGTAAAGGCTATGTTTGTAAGGATGAGAAATCAGCAATTCAGCATGTGCAGAAGATTGGTGGAGAGTTGATTTTAACTTTGTATTTGAATTTATACCGGAGATTTAGCGATGTAGGCTTGAAACAACTTGCAGAAGGAACTCTGAGATTTATATGTTATTATTAGCGGGGGACCATGCTTGTTTGTTTCTAATTTCTGGTAAAATGGTAGGACTCATCTTTTGCTGAAAATGATTTTAAGTACCAATTCTAATACTTTTCGTATTGCAGAGTCAGTAGTAGAGAGCTCTGTCCTGAATAGGATAGGAAAATCCATTTATGAAATAATATCTAACCAGTTAACCATTGAGACCATATAAGTTTCATTTTTCTGTGATCGAAATGAATCATTAATGACTGTAAAAAGGATAGAAGAGAAAGAGAAAGATTTTAACTCTACCAGCCAGTAATTTGCATGAACTAGTTTTATTTGTTTCTGATGATATTATTGAAAATAAAGTTTTAAGAAAAAATTTGCAGTCTAGTTGCCTTTGTAATTACCCTGCAATACTATGATTGATTTCTTTGAACTATTTCGGAAAATAAATCACCATCTTGAATTTTGTTATCCGCAGACGAACACTTGGAGGAAGAAAGTTGTGGGAGTCTAAAGATGATAGAAAATGGGGGCATGATAAGTTTGAGCAGCTGACTGTGCAGGAAAGGCATCATGAAGAGGTGAATATTTCCCACATATGCTAGTAACTGGATATCTCTTGTATATATATATATACACATATATATATGCGTTCATTTTAAAAAAATTCTGCGATCTTATATGAATTAATGTTTCAGCATCGGAGGGGTTCGAGGGGTCGTGGTAGAGGTAGAGGTCGTGGTAGAAATAGATTTGTGGACCTTGGAAATGCACACAGAAACAGGCCCAGAGAAAATGCCAATATTAGCACTCAGTATAATGACAATAGGATCGATGTCCCTAAGGATGTTAAGGGACGGGGACCTCAAAGATATCAGCAGTCTTTTAAGAACAATAATGAGGCCCCTCTTCGACAGAACAAACAGTGAGTAAACTCGTTTTCTTTTCTTTATTCTCTATTTGGTTCGAGGAAATTTGTAAGAAAAGGAAAAGAAAACACAAGGAAAATCATTTTCCCTTGTTTGGTTACTAGAATAAAAGGCAAAGAAAATAGGAGAGACGAGAGAGAATCTAATTCTAATTTGAGAAAATTCCTTCTCCACTTTGTTGAGGAAAGTAGTGAACCAAGAGATCATGTCACTCTATACATCCAATTTCTCAATGTGATATATTATTTTGTGTTGATATTTGCAATAAAAAAGGAAAATCTTGTAATCAAATTAGTTGATTTTCTTCATATCTATTTATTTTTCTTTGTTTTAATTTTCCTTGAAAGTTTTCACAACAGTCGAATGAAGTACAACAGTTTCAAAAAAATCATTTCCTCATTGTATGATCTAGGCCACCAAACAAACTTAAAAAAAATTGGGTTTCTTTGATTTTCTTTTACTTTCTTTTGCATTCACCGAAATTCTTGAACCAAAAAGTGTCATTAGGTTTCATTTGTAAATACTTTTATTTGTAGATCCACTAGATCAGTTGAGAAGCCTTCCTATGCAAGAACTAGTGAGCGAGTGTCAAATTCAGAAGCTGATGAGGCTCTGCCAAGAAAACAAGTTGCCTCCAATTTGAACATTGCTTCTCCTCCATTTTATCCCACCGGTTCATCCACAAAAGATAACTCTACGCCACATAAGAAGGATGTCCAAGCTGGCACAGTTAATAGGAAAAATACTATGGGTTCTATTGGTGTGGAAAAGCTTTACATTGATGATTCAGTTTCTGCAATTGCTGGGAAGCCTTCAAACAATTTGCAGATTCCTCAATCGAGGGGTCAAGGACGAGGAATAACTCCATTGACACAAATGGCTTACCGACCGGTTGACTCTAATAACCAAGTCAACAGGGTCCCTTCACAAAGCCAGTTGCAAAGTGTTCAGAGGAATTCTGGTCAAATTCATGCTCAATCTTCTGTAAATGCATTTGAATCTGAAGTGGAATCTGCATCAGAATCGAGTCAATCGAAGAATGTAGTGGTTGCTAAAGGTAAAGGGAACGCTCCGGGCAGTGGGAAGGGCTCCTTCCTATATGGTGGATCTCAGGTTATAGGAGCCTCGGGCAGTATGGGCAGTGGTGATCAAAACTTCCCAACTTTCTTGCCAGGTAAAATAATCGCATAGTTATCTCTCAGAAAGAAGGAAAATATATAGTGTTCGTAAAAACATCGTTTTAATGATATGTTGTTTTCTTCAAATGGGCTTGATTTGACTTGTCTGATATAGCAGCCAGTATGTTCTTCCCACAGGGAGTGCCACCTTCATAATGTACTGAATCAGCATAAACATGAGTTTAAGATTTCCGTGTTAACTGAGTATGTGTTTTTTGGTCAAGAATTAGTATCTGGAGGATAAATTATTCTGTTCTTTGTGAGGGATTGTGTTATATTTAATTTCAGATTGACATATAAGAGCAATTACCTGTTACAGGTTCATGTTATTATATTTATTTTGGAAAAGATATACATATATATATATGATATTCTTTGATGTTTTTGTACTCACTTCTGCCGAGAATATTTTAAAGTTTATCTATATTTTATCTGGAGTATGCATATCAAAACACTATGTCAGGTCTATTTGTTTTTATCTTTTGTTACCTTTCTAGGTGTTTTACATCATGTAATTCCTTCTATTTGGTGCAAATTTACAGTAATGCAATTTGGAGGCCAACATTCAGGTGGAATGGGTGTTCCTGCTGTTGGCATGGCCTTTCCCGGATATGTTGGCCGAGGGAATTCTGAAATGACTTGGTAATAACTAAGGCACCATTGTGAAATTTGAATTCTATAATCGCACATTAATAAATCATCATTTTTTTTAATCATATTCAGGCTGCCAGTTTTAGCTGGTGCAGCTGGAGCATTGGGGGCATCATTTCCTCCATATATTTCTTATCAGGCTCATCCTTCTGGACAAACGTCTTCTATAACGGCTGCTCCGAGGTAGTACAATGTGCTGTATTTGTTGTACAATTTTTCTAGCTCTTAATGCTTATACAATTTTCCTACTTCCTCTGATGCCGTATATGTGTTTCTGGTGAATGGATCAAATTTCTGTCATCCCACAAAGTTTTGCAGTATAAAAAGAATGAGGGATAATTATATGCACACCCCCTCACTTATTGTGTAATTACCAGTAGACCCCAGATGGTTTATAAATTACTAACACACTCCTGTCAGTGATGATAATATTGACAGAGGAGGTTATAATAATTTCTCTAACCTCCAAATTTTTTTTCGTAATTAAGTCTCATGAAGGGATGGTCTATGTAATTTTACTCTAACTAGTGAATGACATTAACAACATTTTGATTTCAGCCAAGAAAATAATGCAACAAAAGTCGGAAATGATTGGAAGCCCACACGTAGACCTGGTAAAATATAATGAACTTGTTGTTCCTTGAAAATCCTTCCTCTTTCACATCCCGTTTTATAGTTTAATATTTTTCTCCACAGAGCTTGCAAACGATGACTTTGGGCAAAGGCAAAAGAATCCTCGAAGGCAAGTGCTGTTTGTTATACAATCTACACTTTTGCAATTAATACGCATATTACTTACCATTACATGGATTTGATTTGCAGATATACGGAGATGAAATTTGACCAATGAAGTTAATGAATAGTAGGTGGAATCCCTTGGAATAAGCTATAATACAAGAATTGGTGTCCTTTGCGTTCAGATCTTGATCTGGAGCGCTTTGGGCTACTGTATCTTGAGAAAATTTAGGTAATGGCTCTAATGTTGCATTTTTCATGAATATGTTGTGTTTATTAGTTTATCATATGCTTAATTCGCTTGAAAATGCATTTTTGTTTCTAAAGTGAAGTATATAATATTCTGCTCGTTAATCTAAGATATGAAAGTTCATCGATAGTGTTTATTAATAATCTTTCATTTTCGTCCTATTTATCCCTGATTAGGTACGTATGAAAAACGCCTGATCGTGCTGCTTAATGAACGAAGAAGACTGCAGCTTGACGGGTGGCAGTTCCTCGTTCTTATATGCTGTAAGAGCACTAAAATACCATAATGGTGTGTTTGGATTGAAGGATTTGAAAACTGTGGATTTCAAATTCATCAACAAATCCATTTAAGTTCGTTTGGATGAATTCATATTATGATGTATTTCAAACCCCTTGCCATTCATTTTGAGCTATTTTCTGTACGACTATGGTGGATTTCAAATTACTCAATTTTAGAGTCATTTGAAATCCTTCCTCCAAATTCTTTCCCTCAAATCCAAATCACTCGATCCAAACACACCCTAAAATCTTATCTCGTAACACAAGGTTTACAAGTATTTATGATTGTGTGATGCAGGTATATTTGCATTAGTCTTTCCTGAATCTTGCATGGAGATCGTAATGATGCTTCTGCAACTATTAAGTTGGAATAAGTAGTAGTATTTTGTTCTTATTAGCGTTGTTTTTCGAGGGAAATTGCAGTTTCTGGAGTTTCGTTTGTGTTGAACACAATATTTAACTTTTTTTTTTTTTCGTTTATGAGAACTGATGTTCATCGTAGTGTTGATATCTTTGGGTTGAGAATAGAAAGACTGCTTCTTAGTATCGGGACTATAAATTGGTGTTGATGAAGATAAATGTTTCATCTTAGTTTGTGTTCATTAAGGGATTTTAGTTCACTGGTCTGTTACTTTGATCATTTCAATCTTGATTTTAGGGAATAAACACCATAATAAGGGGTGATGCTTAACGAAGATTTGCACCATATAATGTTATATGACATTGTATGTACATATTTTAGGGGATCCTATACATGTTTTAACACATTGTGTGGAATAGATTTCTATTGTTGGCCACCCAAATATAAATATGGCTACAAATTTGGTAAAGTTGGTAAAATACATAAACGTTATTAGCTCAACTGTTTAACTTAAAAAGTAATAGGTGGCGAATCAAGCTGAACTGAAATCCTATTTCGAAACATATCAAACCCGAAACCATTGTCTATGAGTGGTTGTGTGCACGCACCAAATTCAAACAATCTTTTATCGGGTCAATTGTAGCAGAATATCAAGTATCTTGGTATGTCCGTACAATTTTCAGGCCAACCTCTAGTAGTGACCAAAACGTATTGTGATTATTTGAAACTTGAAATCTCAAGAACCTTACGAATACGGGTGGCAAATGGGCGGGTTAGGTCGGGTTTGAGATGATTCCAACAGTTTGGTTCTTAAATGAGTTGGGTTTTTAAATGGTTTTGAGGTAGAACCAACTCAACCCAAAATTAAACCAAAGTCAACCCAAAAGGGAACCAAGTCCAATCCGACTCAATATCTAGTCCAATCCGACTCAATATCTTATATTTTGTTCTAGATTATTGGTAAGCGATTTAGGCTAACTTGAAATTAGTTAGACCTAACTTAGAACCATTTAGGAACCAAATAAAATTTCTTAGGAACCAATCCAACCCAAACTAGTTTAATTGGGTTAAAACCGTGATTTCGGATCCATTTTGCCGCCCCAACTTACGAAGATGCCCACTAAAGTGTTTCCGGTCCATCTATAACTTTACAAAGATGCCCACTAAGTTTTTTTTTTTAACTCAAAATAAGAATAATTTTTTTCAGTAAGAGGATAGTTCGGGAAACATTCCAAATTTGACAAATTTAACATTGTTCATGGGTATTTGTATAAAATAAATTGGAGTAATTATTCTGAAAAGAGGATATTCATGGAAGGGGGTTGGGTAATGGGTATTGGCTTAAAGCATAAACAAAAGTTTTTACTTTTTCTTTATGGCTAAAAGTCTATAATCCATTGCTACATTATAACCATAATATTGAAACACAACTGATATAATAATAATACAAAAGTATATTTCTCAATCATAAGAACTAATAACTTAAGTTAGAGAAAATATGATGGCATTTAGAAGAAAATGTATTTCATCCAATAAAAAGACATAATTGCCATACCTAAAATTCATTACATCGGCTAGCGATTCCATTTTTCTTTTCAGGCTATATTAAGTAAGACATATCCAGGTTCATAGAAGTACAAACGAGGGGTATATACTTTCAGTATAAAATACGATACCTGATTTTAGAACCAACCCACCAATGGACCTCAATAAAATAGTCGTGTATAGACTCAATAACGTGCTGCCATTTCAAGAAGCTCCTTGTAGCCATCAGACGAGATAAAGGGCTTAACTTTCAGGTTTTCATCGCCTTTCCCTGGAGAGAAATACTTCACTCCTAATAGCTTCAAGCCTAAAACAGGTCAAAAGAGTCATTTGATCAATGTTCAAGTTACGAAAATTCTGATTCGTTTCAGTTAAACTAAAGAACAGAAATAAAACTCACTGTCATCTACACGTCCATATAAGAATCTCTCGCCTTTCCAAAACTCCAAAGGTCTCATCTTAATTCTTTTGCTCCTTCTTACTCCATTGTCAAATGATGTACCAGCCTCTGTATATATGTAAAATTAGCAGAGCAAGAATTTAATGAAATGAGTTTGATGCAGATATATGAATGTATTCAAACCTGCAAGACTTTTCCTCATGGGATGAGCCTTTCTGACGCGATTTTCACCTGCTCCTCTTTTCCCATTTTGTAGGTTGACTTGTGGTACCTGAATCTTCAATAACATATATAAATAACATGTTAGCCCCTGTACAATTGGTCCATTTCGTAATAGCAAACTATATCCTTGTATGTGCAGATATAGAACTATGAAGAAACAGTTTCTGCTCTGTGAGATGATCCTATATGATAGATTTATTAATTATATATTAAAACAACAGACCGAAAAAGAAATTCTAGTTTTGCAATATGAGCTCGTGTAGTTTCTTAAGGATATTCGAGTATCGTTTGCTTGCAGAGACCAAATTTTGAATTCAGGATTACGAACACAGACAATAAATTGGATTTTTATCGTCTTTTTTTCAAGAAGTAAAAAAAGAGAAGTATGAAGGAAGTATATGACCTCAGGCTGTTGTTCTGGATCAATTTGTTGTCTGCTTGATGGATCATCCACGGCCTCATCTGCAAGTACCAAAGAATTATTGGTTTGGCAGAGGGGAAGAAAAGAAGCATGAATAAAGCACCCCAAGTTTTGAGGGGTAAATTACATAAACATCCTATGTGCGATACCCAAATTATGAAACACCAGGTTTGAATTTACCATAATTTTCCTTGTCGGTAACACCTTATGACAATACCTCTTATCCGTAAAATTAAATTACCATTGTACCCATTGTTTTTTGAGTTGTCGATATATACATGCGATGTGGTAATCTATAAAAACCACAAGAGCCTCATCGTAATTACACGCCCATCCCCAATAAGTAGAGGGGTGCAAGTAACTATCCCTATAATGAAGTATGAGTTTGCTGCATATAGAATAATGTAATAACACCTGCTAGACTTTTCCTTATGGAATGTGCCTTTTTGATGCGTTTTTCACCTGCTTTTCTTTTCCCTCGTTTTAGCTTGGTTTGATGCACCTGAAATTTCAATAGCACATTCAATACCATACTAGCCACAGCAGATGGAAAGAAGATGATATACCTAGAAACATTATGAAATTTTACATTCTAATAAGATCCTTGAAGTTCTAATATAAACACGACACTCAAAAAGATCTGTGCACAATTGCTCATTTTTCTATTAGTACCACTCCTTTTCTATAGTACCACTCTAATTCCTTGTTATGTGCAGATATAAAACTATGAAGAACATAATAGTTATTGCTCTCTGAGATGATTGAGAATCATAGTTTGATCTAGGGTGTACAAACTCGGACAACCCAACTGAGAGTTCTTATAACATTTGAGAGTTATTACTAATTACAAATCATGATGTTTTTATCTCTTCCACAGTTCCGCCTACTTAATTTTTGTTAATATAATCTACATTTATATAAATGTTTTTTAGTTTCTTGTTGATTAATTGTAACTAGAAATAAGTTGCAGAGACCAAAATTCAAAATCTGGGTTACAAACACAGGAAACAAGTTGAATTTTTATTGTTAAACAGCCAAAATCATAAAAGAAAAGGGGGGGGGAGAGAGAGAGAGAGAGAGAGAGAGAGAGAGAGAGAGAGAGAGAGAGAGAGAGAGAGAGAGAGAGAGAGAGAGAGAGAGAGAGAGAGAACCAAATTACCTCAGGCTGTTGTTCTGGCTCAGTTTGTTGTCTGCTTGATGGGTCGTCCATGGCCTCATCTGCAATTATTGAAGGATTTGATTGGTCTGGCAGAAGGGAAGAAAAGAAGCATGTAAAAAACTTTAAATAGTAAAGTGAATAATTCCATAACATAAAATAACTATATCCCTACTCAAATGGCAGTTTATCTTCTATTATTGGTATCAGGACGTAGACATAACATGCATGAAACGCATCAAATATGAAGCTAATAGTATCTCATGAACATTACCAAGGCAATGCTTGTTTCAACCATTTTTCAACCTCATGTTTTCATTCCCCTTTACGACTACCTTTGATCAATAAGTCTATCACTTCACACTATCTCTCATCAATAATTACTTACTTCAACTACTTTCTTTTTCCTTGCTTACTTTTCTATTCTTTTAAACATATTATCATTATCAAAATAACTAACTCAATCATTTACACATCGTAGATAATAAATCTTTTTACTACTTCCAACAATTTTCTGAAAATATAAACCACTCAAACAACATCACATTGTTTTCACACAAAGCCCCATAATGCACATTCTCCTAAAATATCTAAAATTTAACTCAAAAACATAGCTTAAGATCCTCAGCCAGTTTATACCCACAAAAGATAACGAAGTATCAGCAATAATCATGTTGGAGGAATTCTTACTCTCATTCAAGTTCACTGTTGTCTCAATGTTGTTATCAGGTTCTTCGCTTGGTCTGCTATCAGAGTTTGCAATTTGCGTGGTCATATTATTGTCCACAAACTGCTCTGGAAGATTATCTGCATTTCCCATCACATCCTCTGCGTCTATATTAGAAATTCCAGGTTCTGTAATATCCTTCCTCACATTCTCATCAACAAACTGCTCAGGAAGACTATCTGCATCTGCCATCACCTTCTCTGCATCCATTTTAGGAAGTGTAGGTTCTGTAATATCAACCTCTACATGTGACTTCAATTCACTAGAGACTTGCAAGTCCTTCGATGCATCGACACGTTCATGTAGTTCATCTGTGGCATGGGTAGGAGAGGCATCTCGATTTGCAGAAAGATCAACATCTATATGTGACTCCAACACGTTAGACGTGCCCAAATCCATTGATGTATCAACCTGTTCATGTAGCTTATCCATGGCATGGATAGGAGAGACATCTCGCCTTGCAGAAAAATCAACGTTTACAAGTGTAAACGGGTCTCTCAGGGGATTAGATTGCAAAATTTTCTTTTTCAGCAGAGATAGAGAAGCAAATGGACTTCTTGGAGGAGTTGGTGAAGATACAGTATTGACTGGATTTGCACACTTTACATGTTCCATCGATGGTTTCCTGTTCAAACTTTTTAGCACACTATCAATAATCAGAGAACTTTTTCGAGACTTTCCAACATCATGTAGTTCAGGGATGTATAGGTTCTCTTGATCAAGAGGTTTGATATTCAACCGCTCCTGCAAGAGATTCAAAGCCCTATCCCCATCTAAATCTTCATTATCCATGGATAACAAATCATCCAATATGTGACTGACTTCATTCTCTGTCTTCTTTGTTGGTACTGTCATATCAAAGTGCACATGACACCAAATGAGACCAAGAGTCATTTTGCATATTAAACAGTAGCATAAATGCAACTAGGTTCGTATGGAAGGTGAAATCAAATCCTCACTCACCCGCCAGTTCAACCTCTTCGAGATCCATATCAGGATTGTGATCTGGATCGGTCAACATTTCTAGTAAGTCATCTTTAACTGCACCAGGAATGTCCTGCTCAACTGTTTCTTGGGAGGGCGTCAAAATGTCATCATTTTCAGAAGGTGCTGATGAGTAACAGTGCTTATAATTATATGACTTCCTGTAAAAAGAGAATTTCTAGATGACGCAATAAAACACCAGATAAAGATTGATTTATAAACTATAAGTACAATTGTGACGCACAAATCAATTTCATATGACTAACTAAAAAATCTAATATACCTCAAAATTCCTGGTCTACGCTGGCGTGCATTATTTGATGGTTTATAAAGATTCAGATTGTCCATGCTACCACCCAGCTGTTTCTGTATTTCCTTTTTGGCATCTGTCAACAACCAAGAAGTATGACGCATAAAATCCTAACAAATGCTTTGAAGTGATTAGCAGTTGGGGGGGGGGGGGGTCTGTTAGGAGAAGATAAATATAAGATTACTTTCAATTCTGTCACAAGCATCCCAAAAGTCATCTGGGTCTGGAAATTGATCGATATTCAAAGATGGTTTCAAGCTCACTGAAGGCTGGCTGTTGAAGTATAAAAATTGTTATAACCCACATTAGAAGATATAAATGTTCAAAATTTATTAGCTTCAATCTTCACCTAACACTGGTCTTCAAAGAAAATTGAGCTCTCTTACGAGCACGGTCAAGACCTGGTCTTCGTTCTTGAGGCCTGTCCTTGCCTTTTGCAGCAATTGCATCAGTGATGCCCGTATTTTCAGTAATACTCACAAGATTAGACTCCAGAATCTCCACTCCGCCATCGACAATTCTCTTTGCCTCATTCATGAGCTTTTCAGGACTCCTCAACTCCTTGTAACATGAAACCCCAAAAGCGGCATATATGTCAAACATCAAATATTGTGTTCTTTGTTACAAATGAGTCCTCATAACTCAGTATAACTAATTAATCCAAAATTTACCAAAGCGGAAAATCACAAATTGTTGAGCCAATTCTTTTCTTTCGGATCATTTCAATTTTGAGTCAACAATAGGTTATTAATACGCAGTCAGCAATCAAGATACAGCTGGACTTTACTCCACAAAATCTCAAGAACAGAAAAATGTTAGTAATAGAAATAAAAGATGCAATTAACCAGGTTTCGGTTTCATGCTTTCGTGAACAAAATTTACCTCATCCTAAAAGCAGATAAGCTATTTCAGTCACCAACACCACCGACCACAGCTGACTTCACCAAACAAATTAGGCTATGTTTGGCCATGTTTTTTAAGATGAATTTTCATTTCTTGGAAAAATGAAAATTCACACCCAAACCTATTTTCTCCAAAATTTACTTGTTCCCATTTTCTGTAACACATTTTTTCATACAAACGTCAACCATATCACACTATCTCTCATTATTAATTATTTTGTCCTAACTATCAAACCTATTAACTCTCTTAATTTATAAATAACTCAATCATTTCCACATCAAATTCCAATAACATATCATCTTCATATCAAATAGACCCTACTACTTCAAATATTTGACGAAAGTTACAACTAAACATACCACAATTTCCAGCAATCTTACACAAATTTCTACAATCCCAAATCACAATACAAAATCCTAAAAGGAAAATTGAAAAAATAGCCAAACACAACCTTAGCTTACCTGAGCTCAGCACATTCGACAAAACATAAAACGGTACACCGAACAAACAAAATAGCAAAACAATGTAACCACCAAAAGCAAGTACTTTGAACATAAACAGTTTTCAAAACCTAGGCACTTGAGTCTGTTCGCATTTCTACTCAAATCGAACTATTTTCACACAATATAAAAAAAGAAGTAATTACTACCAGAGATTTGATGTAATTGTGTATTGAATCTAGGTCTTTGAAATCGGACGGCACCGGACCGCCCGCCGAAGCCCTAACTGTGCGAGGAAAGAGCGATGGACCAATAAGTCCGCTCAGTGGATCGATCGACTCGGAGACTACCTTCTCGCTCGCCATTAACGCGAACTTTTTCCTCAGTGCTGTACTGTGTGTGAATGAGATAGAGAAAGAGAGAGAGAAAATGGGGTTTTCGAATTTCAGTGAACACTGAGCGCGAGCGGGATACCAAAAGTTCTCTTTTAAAGAAACCGCATTTTAGTGTTTGTTTATACTTTATAAAAATAGTTGTTAAATTTTAAAAGTAGTAAATAATTTATAATATGAGGGAAAAAAATTATTATTGAATGAAATAATTGTTGATTGATAATTTTATGAAATTATGAATATAACGATAAACAAGTAGTTATATAAAAGATTGAAAAAGTAGATTTAATAAAATGTGAATTCGAACGAGAATAATTTTAGTATATCAAATTTAAGATTTTTTTTCATCTGAAAAATCTTATAACTCAATTAAACACGTAGACAAACATAGCTTTACACTTTTAATTCCTCAGCTTTAACGTTAAAATGGTTTTAGTATTTATTGATCTCGACACAAATAATCATAATTGATCAAATTTTAAACAAATATGGTCCTTACCGTAATTTTTCTATCTAAAAATTAATGGAATGATCGTGCATGAACGTAAGTTGGGATAAATAAGGACTTAGAGGGTGTTTGGCTAAGCTCATGAGTTCTTTTAAACATCTTATAAAATGTTTGAGAGCTTATAAGCTCTTGAAAAGTGTTTGGATAATTTTTTTAATAAGACTTTATAAGATCAATAAATAAGATGTTTAGATCTTATAATTTAATAAAAAATAAGTTAGTCAAACCCACCTTATTTAAAAATCTTAAATTTTAGATGTTATTTATATTTTTAAAAGACACAAGCAACCCTAGTTATTTTTTTCCTTTCCAATAATACATTTCTCCAAAAAATATTTATTTTTATTATTGCATAAAATCTCTCGTATAACATTTGAAAACATCTTATAAGTCCAATAGACTTATTTTATCCAAACACTTAAGAGCTTATTTTTTAAATAAGATCAAACATCTTATACACTCTTAAAACATTTTATAAGATGTAAGAACTTATGAGATGTTTTAAATAAGCTTAACCAAACACTATCTTAATTGGTTGGATACTTATCTTGTAACGATTACATACATTTTTGTAGGGAAAAAAAAAGTGGGGCAAGGCTTCCAAGGGAAGCTAAGTGATTTTCTCTTGATTATTAGTCATTGGTTGCCCTTTTCATACCTATAAACTTTGACATACTATATATATCATAGTAGAAACAACTAGAAAGTAGAAAGAAAAGAAGGGAAAAATCGTCCAAGAAGGGAGAGAGAAAAGAAACAGGTAAGCTTGTTATATGACCTTCAAAGAAATAGATATAAATCTAGTTATATAGCTCCAAATTCATTTTTGTTTAGTGTTCTGGAAACCTTATTAAGTGCTTTAAATCAGTTTAGTTTTGAGAAAACCCAAATTCGGAAGGTTAGATGGTTCAATCGTTCTATATATTGTATTGCTCTGACAGAAATCTGATTCCCTATTTATTATGTCTCGGTAAGTTGGCCATAAATCTCGTTTTATAAGCCTTAAAATTATGTGGCTTACCATTATAAAAACAGGGGAAAGTAATCTAAAACTGTTTAGTTGAACTCGAAGAGTGTTTCCTTCATTTGAATAGGTGTTTTGAGCAAAACATTTTGTGGGTTGCTGACAAAATGAAGGAGTCCCATGTTTCTAATTTCTGTTTTGTCACTTCAATGAACTAGTCATAACTAGAGCTACGAACTTTGAACAAATATATAAAAAGATGTTTTAGAAACCTTAGAAAGTTCTTTATAACTTTATAGTTTTAAGTAAAAGTTATATGTACTTCTAAAGTTGATAAATCGAACGAGACATTTGGTTGTGCAGAATCTAGTTCTGTGTTCTTCCATCTTAGTAGATTGAGCATAACTCCGGCTATGTAGTACATAAAAGTACTTGGTTTAGTGTTTCTAAAACTTTGGGATGTCTGCTAAAAGTTGTAGTTTTGACGAAAAATATGAATCCAACGTCTTGATGTGAATTTTGGATAGAACATTTTATTGCCCAAATTAGGTCATGAACAGTTTTATGTTTTGATCAAATTTACGTTGAAACAGGAGAAAAAAACATTGAAGCCAATCAAGGAGGATAAGAAACTTGAAGTTTAAGTGATATTTTACTTTTGAAGGTAATTAATACACGCTATCAATATATTCATGGAACGAGTTATGTACATTATTATAGTTAGATATTTGAAGTGTTTTGATGAGATGAATGGTGCTAATTGTGTCGTGTTAGTAGTGAATTGGATATGTGATGATGATTGAATGTTGCTTATGAGGAGTATTTTTGTTTACTATGTGATATGAATTGATGAATGGAGATGTACCTTGTGAGACGGATGTTTTGAGAATACGTGATGATTGAACTAACTGCATATATATTATATGATGATGTTAAGAAAGAAGTACGTGTGTGCTACATAATGTGAGGATGAGCCGGGCGGTAACTACGTGTGACGGGAATCCCATATAAAATGTGAGATGAGCCGGGCGGTTAACGGGGACCCGTATTATATGTGTGATTGGTGATGATGAGCCGGGCGGTTAATGGAGACCCGTGTTACATGTGTGATTGGTGAGGATGAGCTGGGCGGTTATCTGGTATGTTGACATGTGATACATGCCTTCTATATACAGATGTGCAAGATGAGTCGTGCGATTATATAGAATATAGATAGATTACTAACACTAATTTGTTGAAGTAATTGAAGTGACATGAGAGTTTTTGTGAATTTATTGGTTGAGAATGTTGATTTGCATAGTTGTGTATCGAAATTTGTTTGTTGGCTTGCTAGATCCCTTTGGAGACATTGTGAAATTGCGATATAACTGTAACTCTGATTAAGTTATGAAGAGTGTTTTATCTATGAGTTTATTTATGTTTGTATTGCTTACTGAGTCACAAACTCATCCCTTTACATCTATTTTTTTTTTCAGGTTAGCGTTCTTATTTCAAAAGCTTTCATCATCATATAAAGCCGACTCTTCTCAGGTGGGCCAGTGCCGAGTCATCATGCATTTTGAACACTAGGGTTGCTATTTTGAATGTGTGTTTTTTTAAAGGGGAGAATGTGATATATTTTACTCTACTATGTGGATTAATATGAATGAGATATAATTATGTGAATATAAATGATAATTAATTTGACCCTAGTTGCATAATTAAATTGGAGGGTGCTACATATCTCCACAAAAAAAATGTTTATAAAATATTTCAAAACATATAATTTGTTCGGTATATCTAATTTTATTTAAAAAATTTCTCAAGATTTTAGATAATTTTGAAGAAATTTTTGCATTTCAAAAGAAAATAAACGGTTCTTATTACTCATGATTTGACAGTTAACACTAGTAATTTAAAAATAATATTGGCTATCTTTCAATATCAAATCAAAGTAATAGCACATTTTAATTCAAAATAATGCAACATTTAAAATAATATACTACTGTTTTATATCTAAATCGATGAGTTTAATTAAAATATTAATAAATATCCTTTTTAAATCAACTTAAATAAATATTTCACAACAAAGCATATCACATTATTACATATTTTTACCTTAAAAACAACACATATTAACACACATTTCATATCACTTTTTTTATTTCCACGAATATTTTTTCTCAAGTTAATTATAATTTTTTTTCCAAAACACACCATCAAATTGGGCCTTAAATTTCGAATAGTTTTCAGATTAATGATTTTCATAAAGTTCAAACAAAGCCCAATAAGTTCCAATTGAAAGCCCAAATGACACTTTCAAAAATTAATTTCAAAGAGCATTAATAATACTAATTATGAGGTTTTAATCCAGTCATGGAAATTCAACTGGTGTGCTAGTGTATGTAATTCTTGTAGAAACTATATATATTATACGAATTATGAAGTTTTAAGCTCCGTCAATGGCGAAATCTTTCTGTTCAGGTACACTTTTTGGTTATCTAGTTAGATTAATTCAGTGTACTAGGTCAAATAATTTCTAATTGGACCTAATTTTGTTTTCTTCTACATGATTAGTGGCTTGCATGATACTTTAGTGCATAATTACTTTACCTCTATTTGTAATTTTCAATTCAATAAATAGAAATGGAAATTATTTGTTAATGTTCTGCCATTCTTTTTTTAATTAGGGATTTTGTAGCTTTTAAATTGTGGTGGAGAGATAGAGGAAGAAGGGGATTTCTGATGTCTGAGTCAAATACAAGAAAGAGAAATTTACCCTCATGGATGAGTTCCATAGATGATGAAGAAAATGATGATATTGAAAAGACCAAGCAGCCAAGAAACCAGGGGAAGTCAAACAAGGACCAAAATGCATCTAATCTTGAAAAACAGAAATCTGCCTCTGGTACAAGTTCAGCTTCCTCAGATTTCTCAAAACTCATGGTAATGCAGTTATTTCATCACAGTTTTAGGCTATGTTTGTTTATGTGTCTAAGTAAATTTTCGGGTAATGTGGATTACGGGTGTTTATGTCAAAATGATGTCGAATCTGGGTGTATTTTTTTTATGTCATGGTTGGAAAAAGTAAAATATGTCGAATCAGATGTGATTTATTGATGTTTGATGTAAAATTGAGTTAGTTTGATGATGATGATTATGTGATTACAAAAGTAGTGAAGTAATAAACAGAAACGAAAAAATAGTTGGAATGTCTGAAGTGATCGATGTAGTGATTGAAAGGATGTTATCGGGGGGATGGAAAGTTGAAGCTGCAAAATTGTCTTTTGGTTGAAAGCGATTTGTCATTGTGAATTTCTGAAAACAGAAAACAGAAAATGATATCGAAGAGCATAATAAACAAACATGGCCTTAATTTTTTCTCGTTGGTAATTTTTTTCCCCAATTAATTTGCTCTTTCCTTTGATTGTAGGAAGGTATAGTGTTTGTGCTATCTGGGTTTGTGAATCCAGAACGTGGTGTTCTGAGATCACAGATGCTGGAAATGGGTGCGGAATATCAGCAGGATTGGAACTCGAATTGCACACTTCTAGTATGTGCATTTTCCAACACTCCGAAGTTTAGACAAGTCAAAGCTGGCGGTGGAACTATCATCTCCAAGGTTCATGACTTTCTGTATTGAGTATGATTTGTTTTTTAAGTATATGGACATTTACAATTTGTTCTGTTTGTTTTTGATTACGGTCATATGACTAAGTTTCAACTTTTGTTGTTTCTTTTAAATGCTATGTGAATGAATGGATTGATAAGACATGTTATGTTTATGTGGTTTACAGTTTATTGATGAGCAATGTTTCACTATCTGTGATTATATTTTACTGCAAGTGGTAAATAGTTTTCTGGCTTCCTCTCTTGTTTCCTATTTCAATGTTTAACATATCATGGCTGTCATTGACTTGTTGATTTTATATAAATCTGGGTAATTCAAGTTGCCAGAATGTTTTTCATCTGGAACCAAGAAAGTTTTCAAGTTGACAGTTTTTCATGTCTTTAGGACTGGATAACAGAGTGTTATACGCAAAGAAAACTTATCGATATTGAACCCTACCTACTGCATGCTGGTAACCCGTGGAGAAGGCAGTCTATTTCTCACGACGCTCGACAAGGTCTCTTCTTCTCCCTCTCCCTCCCCATCTCTATCTGATATAAGTATATAAATGCATTTATATATACATATATGTGTGTATTGTAGATACTAGTTAGATACTTTCACATGCTTTGCATCTTTAACAATTCTAATCAATCCTAGTACTTGGGGCGCAAAAATTCATTTAGTTCTGGTTCTTTTTAGTAAAGCAAAAAGTATCTTCTCTGTGATATATTTTAGTACAATCCTCTGCATACACCACCCTTTACATACCACCGGTTTGGCCAGAAAATGTTGCAATTAATCCTCTGTCTAATTGGGTTGGATTTAGTTCTTTGCAATCTATTCCATCTTCTCGTTATTCTTGAATTGAGCTGGTTATCAGGTTATGGCGCATTTACTAGATTGCATTATATAACACAGGCTATTGTGTCTTATCTTAGTTGTTGATAAAACATGGTTTAAGTTAGAAGCAACCTGCCATTCTTAAATGCTACCTCCTTAATAAGCAAAGCTATAATGCCGTAAAAATACAGATTACTATTTAATTGTATATTTATGATTGAGTTTTTCCAATCTTCATATGCTAAGAAAACTAAATTTAGAAATCAACTTTTAGATGAAAAACCATCCACATCGAGTAAATCTTTGAAACAAGAAGAGAAGAGCATCCATCCAAAGAAGACTACTGGTAAATCTTTGAAACAAGAAGAGAAGAGTTCCCATCCAAATAAGACTACTGGCTCTTCCAAGGTACTAGTTATTCTTTTTCAGTGAGAAAGATACACTGTATTTTTTGTAGAAATACACGAAAATTCATTCATATTAGAAACCATTACCCTGCCCTTATTTATGGGTTTTTGGGCATAATAATTATTTTGTGTTGATAATTATGAAACTGAGAATAAAACTGTGATATTTACAATTTCATGCCATTTATATCAGTTTTTTGGTCAATTAAGAATCCATATGTTCTTAGCAGGTTAAAGGTAGTTTTTCTCCCTCAAAAGTGAAGAAATGGGCTATTGAGGATCTTAAAAGAACCATATCATGGTTGGAAAATCAAGATGAGAAGGTAAGCTGTAATTTCAAATATCGAACTATAGCTTTATTTGTACTGTCAGTCATTAGAGCTATTCGTTTTTTGTGAGAAAACGTTGTCCAATATTTTTTCAATTTTTGCAGCCCGAGCCGGGTGAGATAAATAAGATAGCTGCTGAAGGAATCCTAACTTGTTTACAAGATGCCATAGATGCTTTCAAACAAGGGCAGGTATACTATTATCTGCCTTTTTTGATAAAATACTTTCTAGTTTGCATTTACTGTATACCTTATTGATCCGATAAAAATTCCCATTTCGTATTTTGTCCATTATTAAGTAACATGATCTTGGAAATAAATGATTCATTCTACCACATCATGATCCTCGATTTAGTCTACGAATTAGGTTGAGTAATGATGTAGAAGTTTCTTTTAATATAAATTACACACACCCCTTACGTCCCTCACTACGAAAAACACTTTAATATCTGAGAAACTACCATAACTTCTTATGTCGATAAAAGTATATTACAACTACAATTACAATTTCGCCCCATTTTTTCGAAGTTGTGAGGATCTAATAAATAGGTGTACCTTGGTAATTTGCAAAACCAATAAGGGTGTGTTTGGATTGAGTGATTTGAATTTGGGGAGGGGATTTGGAGGAAAGATTTGAAATGACACCTAAAATGTAGTCATTTGAAATCCACCGTAGTTATAGAGAAAATAGGTCAAAGTGAATGACAAAGGATTTGAAATTCATCGTAACATGAATTTACCCAAACGAACTTAAATGAATTTGTCGATGAATTTGAAATCCATTTCAAATCCTTCAATCCAAACACACCCTAAGGGTTTTTAATATTTGGTATTTTGTTCTTTAGGGCATCCAACAAATAACCGAGCAATGGGCCTGCGTGCCTCGTGTTGTTGATGAGCTGGCAAAGTCTAATGCCAAAGTCGAAGATCTTTCATTAGAAGCAATGACTTGTAAACAAATATACGAGCTCGAATTTCTCAATGTGGAGCACAATGAATTCACATGTAAGAAAACACCTGCAAATCTTGGGACCAAGAAAAACGGTAAGAAAAAAGAGAATGTCGATAGAGATGATGATCAAAGTTATGATAGTGATGCAACGATTGAGATGACTGAAGAGGAAATCGATCGAGCTTATAACTCCATTGCTTGTTCCTTGTAAATGAAGGCATTTTTTCCCCTAATTATCGTGTTTTTGGTTTGTTATAGATGCTTGGATGAACTAAAAAGTACGTATTTTTTCACGATTTATCTATGGATAAGCTTATGTTTATGGTTTAATTTCGTGTTTTTTTTACGCCTTGGATTGGTAATTACGGTTGGTTTTAGTACTCGTTTTGTAATGGTTTTAGCGATTTATCTCGAAATTTTATTAGGAGGTCATTGAATTCTAATAGTATGGGACAAATAACCTTATGTATTGTTAATTAATTAATGACTAGAATTTAATTAATCGGGTCATAGTTTTATTTAAAAATAATTTATTACGTTAAATTAATAAAAACTTAAATAAATAAAAATATATGATTGCTAGAATTTAGTAAGAATGTAAAAAGTTCTAAATAATATCATTGAGTTTTAATAACTAAATAATTACATCTTATTTGCTTGAAAGTTAAAACCTTAATCTACATTTTTTCTTAGTTCCATTAATAATAAAAAAAAATTACTCAAAAATAAAATAAAAATGAAAAATGAAGATTCCTAATTATAAAATGACGAAAATACCCTTGACTTTTAGCTATTAATTATCTTTTTGTATCCTTGTCTTTGGGGACATTCTATCTTGGACCGGGACCGTTGGTCCCGGTCCATTTTTGACCACATATTTACAGCAGAGGGGGGTAGTTTTCACGTAGGGGGTGGTTTTCACGTAGGTGTGGGTTGAAAAACCACCCCTTCTGCACCAAATATGTGGTCTATAATGGCCGGGAGCAACGGTCCCGCACCAAGATAGAATTTTCCCTTGCCTTTGCTTCTTTCTTCATACCCTTCTCTCTCTCTCTCAACGAGTGTAGGGTTGCAGCAGAAATACGCCACCCCCTTCATACTTTCTGCAAATTAATCAGCATCAGCTCTCTTTCTCTACGGTTCGCTGTCCCTGCAGTACTCTACAATGGGCGCTTCACTCCCCCCCAAAGAGGCCAACCTCTTTAAGCTCATCGTTGTACGTTCCTCGACATTTTTGTTTTTAGCTATTCCATTTTTGGTTCTAGTAATCTTTGTGAATTTTCAGTTATTCAATTTTCAATGTTGAATAATGTTAAAACCCTAGGATTTATATGCTGATTGTTTCTACTTTGACTGTGTTATTGTTTTTGTAGATAATTTTAGTGTTGAAGTTAGTGTGTGATGCATATGTCTTAAATTCCATGGACGTAGATAAAGTGCGATGAATTTGAGTTACGTGGGGGGCGTATTCGTTATAGAATATTATGAATTAGTATATGATGTAAAGGTTAGAGAATAATGGAGGTGTTTCGCCTTTGCCTAGTCGAATTATAGGAGATGATAGGAAGATTGCAGCTTGAGGTAGTAAGGCAGTTAGTAATTGATAATCAATGCCGGTATAGCTAATGGAAGTGATCATGAATTGTTTAATATACATAAAGGCTATTTTGAGGAAGAAACACAATGAAAAATAATTTTCTCTATTTGAATGATGTACCTCTGTGATATACCTTATGGATCCTTTTCAATTCCCTTGTCCTCGCTAAAATCCTTGATTCAAACTTCACGGAAAAGTTTCCTGACAAGAAAAGTTAAGAGATTAATTACACGAAATTTGTTGGCGCTTCTTGAAGTACTGAATCTGTACCTTTTCACTAAAGGGGGGAATCATTATGTTTTGAATACTAGTATGACTATGAACTTTTCCACCTCACGTGGTATCTTTGATAGAATTTGGACTGTTAGAAATATAACCAAAATATGCATCAATGATACAGATAATGTTATGAAATATGTTCCCTGTGAAAGCATTTTCCGTTGTTATGATAAACATTATATAACATTTGATTTTCGGTTACATGTACGAATTATTCTAAATCAATGGCTAAGTTTATCTTGTTTGTATGCAAATTTACCTTCTGATGCCTCTAGGTCTGTGATTGTCATGATTTTGTGAGAAACTTTTGATTTTGTCCATGCAGAAATCATATGAGACAAAGCAGTACAAAAAGGGATTAAAGGCTGCTGATGCAATCTTAAAGAAATTCCCTGATCATGGAGGTGCGTGAAATCTTTTATCTGGTGTCATGTTGCAAGTTCAGTCTTATTAAGAAATTCATAGATCAGATATTTCCCTTTTTTAATGATAGGTTGAGTTCCCACTCTTGGACCTCTCTAATTGTGGAAATAAATATATATCTTATGTCCTCAAGTCTGACATTTGACGATAATTATTAAGAGTTCTAGAAACAAGTTGCACAGGAATTATGATTCGAATCTGTCTAAAATTCTGTCATTTTCTTGTCCACTCAAAGTTGTAGAATTTTTCCCCTTTCCTAGATTTTTCTTTTGTTAATTAATTTGCACTTTGTCCTGTGTTGTTATTCAAATTAATTTTGACTCACAACGAATGAGTTTTGCTTAAGTAAGGAACTGGAGTTAAAACCACTATGAACTTTACCTTGAGCTTGTGTCACCTAGCAGATTCATACAAATCATTTAAGGATATGGAAGAATATGAATTTCTTCTCTTTCTAAGCTTAAATTACATCTGTCATTTTTTTTGTTCTCGTGAGTATCTCTCTCCTAATTGTTGTGTATTGGTGGTCACTAGAAACTCAATCAATGAAAGGACTGACTTTGAACTGCATGGACCGCAAGTCAGAAGCATATGATCTTGTTAGGCTTGGACTGAAGGTGGATCTCTATAATTTTACCTCTCCATAAAGTGGTGCTTTATCTTATTTGATTTATAAACTTGGTTTCTCTTGTGTGCAGAATGATCTCAAGAGTCATGTTTGCTGGCATGTTTATGGTCTTCTGTATAGGTCGGACAGAGAATACAGAGAAGCAATTAAGTGTTACCGAAATGCACTAAGAATTGATCCTGATAATATTGAAATACTTCGCGATCTGTCTCTTTTACAGGTATGATTACTTGTACATGCTTCTTTTTAAAAAAAAAGTACATTTGGTTCAAAAAAGAAATGTTTTATGTTCGAAGTGTTTTGCTGCAGTTGGCGAATCATGCATAATAGATTGTCAATTACCGGTGGCTTCTCCTTTTCTCCTTTGTCTTATGTATTTGTGTATTCACTTTTGTGTGCATTTTTATGAGATTTTTGGTTTGGCTTGGTTGATCATATAGGAATGGTCTTGTTTATGTCCCAATCTATTGTAATCAATTTATAGTGCAATCAATTTTCATTGCAGCGTGTAGCTGACGTGCTATTTTGTTTTTTTAAATGGATTTACAGGCACAAATGCGTGACTTGGCAGGTTTCGTTGAGACAAGACAGCAATTGCTTACCCTGAAACCAAATCATCGTATGAATTGGATTGGATTTGCTGTTGCCCACCACCTGAACTGCAAGTATGTTATAACATTAGACATCATTGTTTTACTATTTAAGTTCTCTTTCTGCAATGATAATGATTTCTAGGTGTTCCAAGCCATTTCATTGGGTAATTAGAGCTAGAACTTATAAACATTGGCTGTTGACATAATTCACGTGACTACCTGTATATTGAACTACCTATCTATCTGCTACTGGATTGCATTGATACCGGTTAATTGAATTTATGTTTTTATGTTCAAAGATATACATAAAAAAAAAATTATCTTATTTCGAATGGCCTGTTGATGAAATTTGTTTCTTCAATTTGTACTTTCTACTTAACTTTTGTTATTTACTAGTGGATCAAAGGCAGTTGATATCCTTGAAGCTTATGAAGGGACTCTTGAGGAAGATTACCCTCCTGATAATGAACGTTGTGAACATGGGGAGATGCTTTTGTACAAGGTACCAAGCCATATTAACTCTTGGTATACCTTGTGACAAATAATATTTATTTCCAATCATTATATTACTGTTTATGTTGTGATTCATGTTAACATGAGAATATTGGCTTTCAGATTACTTTACTTGAAGAATGTGGGTTGATTGAGAGGGCTCTTGAGGAGTTGCGCAAGAAAGAATTCAAAATAGTGAGTTATAGTTTTTGCATTTGGTGCTGTACCATGTAATAATTTCACCTTAGATTTCTAAACTTTTGTTCTATTCTGCAGCTTGACAAATTATCTTGCAAGGAGCAAGAGGCTTCTCTGCTTGAAAAGCTTGGCCGCGTTGATGAAGGTGAAGAATTGTACAGGATATTGCTTTCGATGAATCCTGACAATTACAGGTATCTAAATATAATTACAGTATCCGATTTAAATTTCTTTGCTAATTTGGTACTAATATTCTGAGTTCAGGGATGGTGGCACATGAATATCTGATACTTTTTATGTTGATTTATTCTGAATAATTGATTCCTTTGGTGTTCTAAAAACTGTTAACTTTTAGGATATATATATATATATATATATAATGAACATTTAACCAATTCCACATTATTTTTCTTGTCTTATGGTTAGTATTTGCCTGTGCCATGAGATTCTTTCTATTGTTAACCGCAATTGTTCCTACCCAAAGATAAAGAGCCTGATAAGATAAAGAAACTCAACAAAACAATATGGCGTGCATTCATGTTTTACTTATCTAAATGATTTTTTTATTCTCTTTCCCTCTAAGTTTCAATTTGTTTAATGATTGCAATTTATTGGAACATCAACTTTTCCGAATAAGTTTGCTAGCTTCTTATCTTTATACTTCTTATTTTTCTATAAAATGTTAGGTATTATGAAGGTCTACAAAGGTGTATGGGGCTTTATTTAGCAAATGGTCAATATTCATCTGATGAAATTGATCGACTGGAAGCCTTGTATGGATCTCTTAGCAAGCAATATAGTAGGTCATCGACTGTCAAGGTGGCGCATACTTTTCCTTTGCCTGTCATCTTCTCCTTATCTGCTTTCACATCTTTTGCTCAATTGACATGTACATCTTCAAAATCCATGAATTTTTATTAAAAAATTTACTGCTTCAAGTGAGCGTTTATTTAGGAAAATTGCTTAAGTATCTCTCTCATTGTTTTCTAGTTCTTTTTAAAACTAGTATAGTTGTCCAGTTCTACCTCTTGATTACTTTTTTTCCTGAATTTACATTTGACAGAGAATCCCACTCGATTTTCTAAGTGCTGAAAAGTTCCGTGTAGCAGCTGAAAGCTATATACAACCTTTTCTGACCAAGGTACCCATATTTCTGTGTGTAATTTACTGCAAGTTGACTAAATCTTGGAGCTTAACTTATGCTTTTTCTTTGCCATGCATGTCTAGGGCGTTCCATCTCTATTTTCCGATCTTTCTCCTCTCTATGATCACCCTGGAAAGGTTAGAGTGTTCCTTTTTACATATGATGAGTAATTCCATCGATATATGGATTAACATATCTTGGGTAATACACAAATTGCAATTATTCTGCAGGCGGATATTTTGGAGCATTTGATCCTTGAACTGGAGAATTCCATCAAGACAACTGGTGGATATCCTGCGAGGTAATTTAACTCGTCTAATACTCCTATACAAAGACTGCTTTTAACGATCTTTTACTGCTCTACCCTCTTCATTTTTTCATTTATGGAATATAGTATTCATTGTTTGAAAGGTAGGCAATTGTGAGGTATTAAATTTGGACGGTCCGCTCTTTTGCATGTTGTCTGGTACCTAACATAGTAATATTATTTTCTTCTTTTCAGGCTGGATAAAGAGCCTCCTTCAACACTTATGTGGATTTTGTTTTATTTGGCTCAGGTTGGTACTTATTAATATGTAATGAGGTTTCGGTATACATTTTTTCCCTGAGTATGTTAATTAATTGTCTTTGTTTAAGCTAAAAAGCTTTCCTTGTACAGCATTATGACAGACGTGGTCAGTATGGTGTTGCTATTAGAAAAATTGACGAGGCCATAGAGCACACCCCAACAGTCATTGATTTGTATTCTGTGAAGGTAATTGAAAAGTTAGCTATATCTTGCACTATTGTAATATTGGTACATGTTGATTCTCAGTGAGTGAGATTTGTCCCCGGTCTAGGTTGAAAGTTTAAATAGTAGAACTCGTTCAAGTATAGAAAAATTTATTTGTCCCAGGTCTACGTTTAAACTGATACGTTTCTAGTGTCTAATATGTTACGATTGCAGTGTGGTTGTCGTGTACTCGTGTCTCAGAAGTGAGTGTTTGCACACGTTGACTTTTAGTGCTTATTAACTTTTGGCTAAGAACAAGTTCTTTGATAGTCTTTGCGAATTTTGACATATGATTCTAATTCTCTAAACTTAAGTGATGGCCTGAAATCTCTAAGTTGGTAAAGGGTGATTAAAGATTATGGTATTCATGTAAAAAAATTAAAGTTATCTAGCCATATCATCACTTTTTAGCTTTTCCCTTCTCAAATAATTTCCTGCAATTTTCTTTCCACTCGTGTTACAAATTCTACCCGCTTATGATATGTTTTCTCAATTCTAATTATTCCCACTTATAACAACCACTACTCTATAAGCAGTTAAGCAATTGTGTTTGCAAACATTCCTTACTTAGAGAGTTCAAATTGATGATTGATATTTGACATCACACATGAATATGCTCTTGAAACTTTTTATATATGGTTAAATCATACTTATGTGATTACCTTTTCCAATAGAGCCGGATACTTAAGCATGCTGGTGACCCAGTAGCAGCAGCTGCTTTGGCTGATGAAGCTAGATGTATGGATCTTGCTGATCGCTATGTCAATAGTGAATGTGTCAAACGTATGCTGCAAGCCGATCAGGTTTGATGTTTATTATACCTTACTGTTTTTCTTAAATCGTTCCTTTGATTATTCAATTTATTTAATATTTTTTTTACTCTAGGTTGCACTGGCAGAAAAGACGGCTGTTTTGTTCACTAAAGACGGAGAGCAGCATAATAACCTTCATGATATGCAGTGCATGTGGTGTGTGTTTGTTCCTCAAGTTATTGAATTTATATTTGGGAAAATTGCAGCATTAGCACAGGTTTCTTTGGATTTTAGTCCCAGTGCTTACAAACATGCAAAACTAGTCCTGTATGATGCATTATTTTGCATTTATATTTCCAACCATTAAGAAATGGACGAAAGCCGTTAGCTTGGTCATGTGCAAGTCACGTTATCAGTAGCAAGTTTAAGGCAGAATTCCACACGTGAAAATTCCATCCGTTCTTTAATAAATCTGATCAAAATTGTATCCTGTTGGGCCAATTGTGCAAGTATGTAAATAATGGGACTAAGATTGCAACAAGCATATCCTATGGGTCTAGTATAGGAATTCTCCTTTTTATAATTTTTTTAAAAACAAAAATGTCTTCTTAATCAAATTAATATTCAATGATCTTAAGGTATGAACTAGCATCAGGAGAAAGTTATCTTCGCCAAGGGGATCTAGGACGGGCTTTGAAGAAATTCTTGGCTGTAGAAAAGCATTATGCAGACATTACAGAGGACCAATTCGATTTCCACTCCTACTGCTTAAGGAAAATGACACTTCGAACCTATGTGGAAATGCTGAAATTTCAAGATCGCCTTCATTCATATTCTTACTTTCGCAAAGCAGCTGTCGGGGCCATCAAGTATTGCTTTCTAGTTTTGCTGTAGCTATGATTTTACACTGAAATAAATATTTCTTGGTTTCTTCTTTTTGTTTCTGTTGCATTTACAAGACATGAATTGGTATGCAGATGCTACTTAAAGCTGTACGATTCTCCTCCAAAGTCATCTGCAGAAGAAGATGAAGAGATGTCAAAATTGCCTGCCGCTCAGAAAAAGAAATTGAGGCAAAAGCAGAGGAAAGCTGATGCCCGAGCTAAGAAAGTAACAGAGCTTGCAGCTTTAGCTTTTTCCAAAAAGAAGATATTTCAATATTATAGCATTAAATGGATGCATTTATGCAGGAAGCGGAAGTGAAGGAAGAATCGCATACTACTACTGTTTCAAAATCTGGAAAACGCCCCGTAAAACCTGTTGATACGGACCCACATGGAGAGAAATTACTCCAGGTATTTTAAAAAACATTTTTCATTTTAGTAATTTGTTAATTGTTTTTTATTCGTACTTCCTTTGTCTAGGAATTTATCTAATGGATGATTACATGGATACCCACTCACTGATTGGGTAATTGCCATGCGAGCCATGAGTTTTTTGCAAATTACCAAGTCGATCATATCTGACAACTTGGAAATTTGTGGTGAAATTGCAATATGCTTTTAAATGATGGGAATTGATAGTATTTTCTCAAACCTCAGGCACATTTTTCATAATAAGAGTCTTGCCCAGAAGGGGTGTTCTATGTAATTTACCCTTTATCTTAATACACTTTGCAAGAATTTAAGCAGGGCAATTTTTAACGTTGTTTTATTTACTCGTAGGTTGAAGATCCTCTTGTGGAAGCTACGAAATACTTGAAGCTACTTCAGAAACATTCTTCCGATTGCTTAGAGACTCACTTGCTTTCTTTTGAAGTTAATATGAGAAAGCAGAAAATTTTGCTTGCATTGCAGGTGAATATTGTTTATACTACAGAGCTCGTTAATAATTTACTTCTTTCTTCTTACAACCCTCTTTTTGTTTACTTTAGGCAGTTAAGCATCTGCTCCGGTTGGATGCTGATAACCCTGACACTCACCGTTGCTTGGTATGGTTTGATTAGTAATATATCTACTCTCACCAATATAATATATAAGCGGAGGGTTATTCCTACTTTTCTGTGCTTTTCTTATATAATAATTGGTAGTCCTCAAGGTTAATTATACTGATATTTGAGCATAACATTCTGTCTATTGCAGATAAAATTCTTTCATAAAGTGGGATCCATGCCTGCTCCAGCAAGTGATGCTGAAAAACTTATTTGGGGCGTCTTAGAAGCGGAGCGGCCTACATTTAGGTACTTTCAGCTTTTGATTTTTCCAATTTGTTTTCTGTTTTTTATGTCTACCATTAGAGCTTCTTTTTGGCATAGGAATATAATCTTGAGCTCATTTTACTTCCTTTTACTTTTATAGTCAGTTGCAGGGGAAGTCTCTGATTGAGGCAAACACCCTTTTCCTAGAGAAATGTAGAGGTTATAATCTCCGCATCTTTGTTCGTATATCGATTACATTCTTGTCCATATATTATATTATTATTACATTTTTATAATTTCCCCCTTTGTAGATTCCTTGAGGCACAGAGCTGCTGCAGCAGAAATGCTATTTGTCATCGAACCAAACAAGAAGAAAGAAGCTGTCAACTTGATAGAAGAATCATCTAACGACCCCATTTCATTGTATATTTCTTGATATAACTTTATATTTTGGGCGATTATATAGACATTCCCTGCATGATAGACCCTAATTACGAATATAGACGGAGGTTTGAGAAATATGATAATTTCTCGGAAAGCATGTTACAAATCCCCCCCCCCCCCAAAACAAAATCAAACCACAATTTCATACCAAATTTTCAAGTTGTCAGGTCTTCAGTGTCTTGATAATTTGCACAAACTCAGGAGGCTTGTGGTAAATACTCAATAAATGAGGGGGATGCATGTAATTATCCCTTATATCTTTTCTATAATTATGTCATTATTGCATGCGACAATGAATCTTTTTTTTCCTTCTCAGAAATGACCTGGCAGAAGGGAAAAGGAGGCTCAAGGATTGTGTTGCAGTCCACAAACTGCTCCAGACAATTCTGGACGACCATGATGCTGCATCAAGTAAGCTAAATAACACCTATCCCCCCTTAAAACTAATCTGAATTACCAAATATCTCCTCTTGTAATTTCAGAAAACCTCACCTAACCAGGCTCGATTTGAATTCTTTTATAGGATGGAAGGTTCGGTGCTCTGAGTACTTCCCTTACGCAACATATTTCGAAGGCAAACAAAGCTCGGCAGTACAAAATTCATCTTACAACCAAATTCACAAAACACACGAAAATGGTGCCACAAACACATCCCCTATATCATCCAATGGAAATATAGAGAAATTGGAAGCACTCAAAGATCTCGCCATCCAATAGTCGAGTTGGGTCCCACCAACTTATGTCAAAGAGGCAATATAGATATCTATTTCCGGCCTTGGGATGTGAAGAGACAAAAAGAGATGAAACAAAAATTGGATTTCAAGTTTCATAACATATGCAGCAAGATGAGTAATTTGATATTTTTTTCGTTCTGTCGGGAGGCGGACCCCGCCAAAATTACACTGGTATGCATTATATTGATAATGTGTATACTTTTGAGCCTAGTTTTGTTTCGACAGTTGCGTTGTTTTCGAAGCAAGATTGACAACTGGAATCTTAGAGCTTCTCAGAATAGAATACAATAGTTTGTCCATCTTTGAAGAGCATGTTGTATTCCATATTTAATTTGACTTATTAGTTGTGATGTATAAATGCAATTTTTATGTGAAATTTTGTCTGGATTTTAAGTACAAATAAGTCTGTCCAAGAAGTACATTGAGGTTCTCTTTTGCTGCTGAAATGGCTACTGTGTATCTTTGAAGTTAAGGGTTCACTTTTCAGTTATCTTGAAATATGCTGAAATGTTGGGTCTTTGGGTTTTTAGGCCATTAAGACTGTCAACATGTTGGATTAGGACATAATTAGCTTTATTTAGGCCTAAATTAAACAAAGGAAAAATTACATTTGAGTCTGAATAGAATCTTAGACCCCAAAAAACCCATTATTTTAGTATAATTTTGTGTGAAACAATGGCTAATTCCACTTTGCCATATTTGCCTAAACCCAATAATGTGATTGCCCATCCTCCTTTTAATTGCTCATTTTGGTGGCTCTTTTCAATTTTTGAAAGTCTATTCTAATTAAAGACAATTGATGGGCAAAGAGCAGCAATAGAAAGATCCATGAAAATTGTATGCACAATAAATAAGTAGCATTTCTTACTCTAAAAGGTAATTAAATTAATTTAATGTTACAACAAATTTCATGGTTCGAGTGTGTATTTTGCGTTTATATTTTTCATATTAGTGTATGTGGGGTCACAACAATACACCTTAATTTATTAGAGAGACACTAGGATATTTAAACGAAAGTTCAATAGTTCGAGTGTGTATTCTGTGTCTATCTCTTTCATAAAGGTGTGAGAATTACATACAACACACATTAATATGTGAGAGATACGACACTAGAACAATTAAACTTGATCTAACAAGATCTTTTCATAGTCATATTCATACTTCCATCAAAGTACATCGATTTACTATGTCAAATTTTAGAAAATCTTAAAATAATAACCAATAATTGTTTAAAAGTTCAAAATATAAACACGACAAATTAAATTGGAATGTTTGTAAGAAGTGAACATATATCAATTGGATCGAGATGTATAATACATCGTCCTAAGTGATGAATGCTCGCCCTTATAGCCAATATTAAGCCAAAAATCATTGATAATATTCACACAAGATTCAATAATACAATCTCACGACACATATAAACATCTCGCCTTCATTCCCATCCTTCATAAGGGTCCATTCACAATCTTGAACATCATAACCAAATTATTCGATTATATAAAAAAAAACCCAGTAAATAATATTGTTGATAATGTAACAATTACGAGAAAACCTGTAAAATAGTGGCGATTATGATAACACCATAAGCAAACAATAACAAGACCTTGTTTGGGCATCAAAATGGTTATATGGGTGGATAAAAATAATAAGATTCTTGGGGCATATCATTTTAAGGCTTGTTTTGTTGTCTAATTGTCATCAACCAAACAAGTTACAATCCCATAATGCACCGGAGACAACTCCCATCACGTGTGGTCTAAATATATAAACTTGATTTAACTTGTCTTAGCCCAATGAAGCATATGCTCGGTTGGGAAGAGACACCAACTTATACTTATATTGAAAAATAATAAAAATAATAATAAAATAGATAATTTGTAAATGTATCAGTTATATATATAATGAAAATTCTTGTTCAAATCAGATAATTAAACGTATTTTGAAATATTTCTTAAATGTTGGTGCTACTTCGAGTATGAATCAATTTTATAGCCAGTGTGCATTTCACTCGAGGTAATGGATTCGAGTTTACTTATTACATTATTGCATTTAATTTGAGAACACTTTTGACGATATTGTGTAATTTAAAAAAAAATATCTAATGAGGTTTTACGTAATGTTATATGCATTTTAAAAGCTTATAAGATATTAAATTTTTATTTGAAAATTAATTCATAACATATTCATAACAATGAAATTGTAAGTTATTTGTTGTAAAAAAAAAATTGATTCGGAATTGTTACTACTATAATAAAAAACTTGGGTATGTTTTTAGTTGTTTTTATGAGGCTTATCAACTCAATCAAACACCAATATAAGTTGGTCACACAATCAATGCTTCATGTTTTTAATACTTCAATGTTTTATAAATTAAGTTATACTTTTATATAATATATTAAATTTAATTATTATAAAGAAATCTTAATGCATTTACGGTTGGACCAAATTAACTACCAAAGGATTGGTGGAGCATGTGAGCAAATTCTTTTTGCCTCTATTAGTAACTTCATCATAAGATTGTTTATTAGCACTAACATTTAGTTAATCTTACCTAATGTCTTAGTCTAATTGACCACATGATCGAATATTCTCAATCAAAATATGAAACGATATTTTGAAAATATTGAAATATTTGACAATATCAAAAAGATTTGGAGTATATATGATGCGGGATTAAATATGTATCACGTAAATAACATGCGAGATGGATATCTAATCATACAGACCGTGATTACATTGCGGGCTACACTAGATAACTTCAAGCTGCCAACATAACTACTTTGATAAAATCAAAACTCTTTTTAATTTTTAAATATTGTATTTCTCGATTTTTAAAAACCAGAAAACACTTAATTACTACTATTGGTGTTTTTTCAGAGACTCAGATAATAATAGTTTTTTTTGATTAAAATGGTACTTAATATTTATAGTACATTTATTGAGTCATTATCCCGTATTACTTGCTCAATTAAATTACGAGAATGCCTTCACTATCAGCGAGGCTATCAAGTATATAAAGATTTACTGATTTTTTTAAACATAGTCATATATGCATACATATATATATATATATACGTACATCTTGGACTCCTAAAGATAATTAAAACCAATTAAAATGATTTGCGAATAAACTTTGATTACATTTTAATTTATCAACTTATATACTTGAGATTCCTTTTGTCTATGTATTTCAAGATTCTGCATGCTTTTAAAATACCATGTCGGAAGTGAAATTTCACATATCTTGAAATATAGCAGTATACACTTCCAAATATTTTTCACTTCATATAAACAATTGGGCTTTTTATGGTTGTTCAATGATTTACAATAAATAAAAAAGAAAGAGGAAATAAAATGCTAAACAAATCTAAAGAAATACAAAATTTCTTTATTAAAAAAAGATAATTTTGAACAAATAATTATAAGGAGAACAATATATTTCGAAGTAAAAAATGGGCACAATCGGTTTGGAAATTACACCCCCAAAAAAATATTTTTTAAAGTAAAAAATTCCTGAAAAACACATTTGGGGTGAAATTTCACAATTTGTTTTTAAAATAAATCTCTCAAACTTTATGTATTTTCAAAAACATTCTTGCAAAAAAAATTAATGATTGAACTATTAACACCATCAATTAAAATTATTTTTTCCATTATCTTTCAACACTGAAAATGAAATTAATCACATATTAATGCAAAATAAAATAATATTCATAATAAGATTTATTGTGACCATTTGTTTATATTTAAATCCACGAGTTGAACTAAAAATGTCTATTAAAAAGTATATCTAAATGTCAATTCAAATAAATTTTTTACAACAAAAAATATATCACATTAACCATAATTATAACTTTTTTTCCTCTTAAAAAATCTATTCAAGCACACTTCTCACACAATACTCTTTTACCTTAAAAATATTTTTCTTTCATTCTTTTTGTAACTGTTTATCTAAGATCACCATAATTTATTTCTTCATATCTTTTTCCAGGCACATAATTATTTCTCCCCATCAAAATTTCTATTTATGAAATTGAAATCGAAATTTTCATAAAACTTTTTCAAGTACCCATACATTAATCTTCTCCACAAAATTATGTGGATCCAGATGCAGGTACAAGTTACAACTTACAACTACACCTTTTCATGTCATATGTATATAATTAGTATATATATATTAGTGTTAAATGATTAATTGAGTTGGATTTGAGTTGGTTTTAAATAAATTAATTTCTGAATATGTTCGGTTTATTATGTTTTTAAGGTAGAACTAAACTCAATCGAAATTAAATCTTTTATACGTATTCAATCAAATGTAACCTGACATAAAATAAAATTATTGGAACCAATTCAGAACCGAATTAAAATTGAAACAAGATTCTTAGAATCAAACCTAAATCAAAATTAGTTAAACTTAATCGAGATCAAAGATTTAGAACCATATCATCACGTCTAGATTAACCTAGTACATGCATACTAGTCAATTAAGATTGTACAAAAGAGACATAAATCAAAACATGACAAGACGTTATGAACATTTTTACAACTGTATGACAACTTGATCTGATCATTTCTACGCGTAAAATTAATCTCAGATTACACTTCAAAATCATCTTATCAAATGATATTGGAATATTGGGACCCACTCTACTTTTTGTTCATATAGTTGAGACATTAACATTTAATATTAATTGACATTCAATAATTCTTTTGGTGTTTATTTCGTGCCACTTAGTTGGGTAGTGATTCGTGGCATATATATATATATATGATGTATAAAGTTAAATAAATTAAATACTATATATCACGACTTTTTAAATTTTAAATACTACTCTACATCCTCTAATTACCAACTTCAAAGCTTGAAAATTAATTAAGTTATTGAAACTATTTCTTAATTATTAATTTAATTATTTGTGTGAGTCAAAATGTTTATCTCGTCTTTACTATCATAACTCCTACCCCCATTTCAGAAGATAGAATTATTCAATAAACTTTTTTGATGATTTTAGTATTACAAACATTTACATCTTAACCAAGTCATGGAGAAAATTAAAATAAATATATAAAAAAACTGGAAAATACCACAAAATTTCTGATTTTTTAATTATAATTATTTAAAATTTCCTTGTTTTTGACTGGTTCAATTCTTTAGATTAAAAACTATGTTCCTAAATTGAATTTTAAGGAACTATTGATCAAGATTTGGAATCCATAAACAATTTCTAACAATAATATTCATTGTGGAGTCTATGTAGACGTTATCATATACTAATAATTGTAATTGTATCGAGTTTTAAAGTATATATATAACTATTTAATTAGAGAAAGTTAGACCTTTTTTTTTCTACGTAAACCCTAATTTCCTTCAAAACAAAAAAAAGTTTAAATTAATATACATTTCCTTGTTTCCTCATAATTGCAATATGCATGCATGGCTAAAAAGTATGCTTAAATTTCATAAAAGTGTGCTTAACAATTAATTAATAATTAAAAAAAACCCTGCAATCATAATATTATATATAAATTTTATTTAATATTTCCCAACATCCCCCACCTCAATCAAGCACTTCACATGCAATGTTCCTGCCAATCACATCCAACGGCCAGCGTCAACCCTCCACCACCACCCCAAAACGAGAACCGTCCGATCAGCCCATATCCAACTTTAATCTTGCCGGTCCATTCTCATGTTTGAGGAAACATACAAATCCCCACCATTGTTTCTCATGTGACCGACCACCTGAGCTTGCTTGATCTGGCTTTGTCTTCTTTTCTTTACATATATAAAAACCCTATATATAATTATATATTATCAAAACACATTATCAAAATTAAATCAATTAAATAAAAAACCCTTCATCTGAAAATGGAGAAAAATGGGTTGAAACTCGAGACTGAGCTCAGGCTAGGGCTTCCGGGTGGCTGTGATTTTTCCGGCGAGAAGAATGATAAGAAAAGGGTTTTTTCTGATTTTTCCGGTGGCGGTGTTGAGGCGGCAGAGAGTAAGAATCAGGTGGTGGGGTGGCCGCCGGTCTGTGCTTTCCGGCGGAGGAATAGCTTTAAGGGGGTCAAAATGTACGTGAAGGTTAGCATGGATGGCGCACCTTTTCTGCGTAAGATAGATTTGAGCATGCATAAGGGCTATTCTGATCTTGTTATGGCACTTGAGAAGCTCTTTGGCTGTTTTGGAATTGGTGAGTTCTAATTTTATTTTAATTACATAAGAAAAATGAAAGAATTTTAATTGTTATTTCTGATTCATTTTATGTAATATATGTTGTTTTTGTAAAAGTATTGTGGTATTGTTTTAAGTTTCCATGCAAAATGCAAAATATATTTCTAATTAGGATAAATTGGGATTTTAATTACACAAAATTCATCAATGTAAGATTCTAATTTTGAGGGTGATTTGATAATTTATGCATATTAATTCTACATAAACTAAGGATTTTTTTTTTGTATTATGGGGCGAAACAAGTTAGATCGAGGATTCTAGTATGCTAAGTACAAAGAATTTATCATGTTGTACAAATTAAACTCGATATAAATCTAATTTTAGTAACATAAAAGTAAGCGAGTCTAGTTTTAATTCAATTTTAGAGGATTAATATAGGGATTCAGAGTTTTGAAATAATTTGTTGTATTAGATTCAATTCATCATGAACAAATATATATATGTAAAACTCTACATTTAGTATTATCTAAGATGTTAATTCTACATTAAATTTATGAATTTAAATGAACCCCAAGTACAAAGTGTATGAGTCGACTTTTCACCGTCTCATTGACTAACCTAGTCTTCATTCCAACCTTTTTTTTAAGAAAAAAGGGTCTTTAGAGTATAAATAAATTATAAATTATATAAAATAAAGTGAAAAATTGAGATTTAATTAAGAATAATATGTTGATTTTGTTTGAAATTGGATCAGAGGAGGCATTGGAAGATGCAGACAATTGTGAGTACGTTCCAATTTATGAAGACAAAGATGGAGATTGGATGCTCCTTGGAGATGTCCCTTGGGAGTATGTATCTATATCTCTCTTTATTTATTTTTTAAATTTCATTATTATTATCATTATTTGAATTAAAAATATATAGTACTATTAGTAATAATTATAATACTTATATGTGTTTAGGAAAAGGAATGATGATTTTATTTTTTAATTGCACACTTCATTTATTATGACAAACAAAAGGCGACTTAGATTTTTTTTTGGTATTTACTACTTGATTACTTTAGACAATTTTTTTATGGCATGTATAAGCAATTATGCATAGGCCCTACGTGTATAGTTAGAGATGGCAACGGATCTGGGTTCGATTTGGAATTGCTTTGATAAATTCGTATTTTTGACATTAATTGATTTTGAATTTTGTTATGGTTTTGCAACTAAAGCATCGGTTTCTGTATTAGATTTATTGGATCTGATGTGACACAGAATTTTTCAAATAATTAAGGTAGAAAGTTACTACTTTTATAAAGATTTGAAGGGGATGGAAAAATAAGAGTCCGATTAGATGGATGTTTTTTTTAAGTAAAAAATAAAATTCTTAATTAGGGAGAAATATTTAGAGTGAGTTTGAATGAGTTTTTATAAAGAAAAAAATGTTAACGATTGAATGTGATTGAAATTTCTAGCAACAAGATCGAATTAAGTTTAAACAATTACATTTTGTTTATTTACATTCTATAACTATTTTAATTAATTTAATGTGTTTTACAATTATTATTTTAACAAAACATCTAATTATAAGTATGGTTCTTATTTATAGGATGTTTATAGAGACATGCAAAAGGCTGAGGATTATGAAGAGATCAGATTCAAAGGGGCTTCAAGCAAAAGACCTTCTCAAAGGACTTGCTAAGGGGGAATTATCTGAAATTACTTACTAATTAATTAAATAATTAGGAAGGAAGTTTCTATTTATTTTACCATATTTTATCTATGTACCAGACTTTTTTGAGTTATATTTTTTACTATTAATTACTTAATCGGATATATTGATGCTAGGTTAAATACAACTTATAGACATCAAAATTTAGAAGATTTGCCTATATATGATTAAGATTATCACTATATATTTAATTACTTTTATTTTGTTTTTTTTTATTTCTTAATTTGTTGGCTTTGATAGTTCAAGTTTAGGGTGTGGATTGTGGGGTTATTTCAATCAAATTTTGCAATTTTATTTTATTTTAGCTTTTAAACTCTGCAAAATTTTACCATATCTTAATTATTTATATATGCGTAAGTTCAAGTCAATAGTTAAACCATGTGTGAGGACACGGTTGTAATGCCTTAATTTTATGTCAGATCGAGCATATATCTTAAGTGTGTATTTTTTATTTATCTTTTTTTTACATAAAAGCGTACGAAAACCACATACAATACATGTTGTACAATATATATATATATATATATATATATATAAGGCATTAATGTTAAAATCATGGAGTAATCGAAGAACAGAAAACGAAATCATGGTGTAAAATATTCAGAGATTCTTGGAGAAGAAGAAGGAAGAAAATAGCTCTTTTATTTTTCTTCAATGAATATTATAAAATCAGATACGTACAGAGAAGGAAGAAAACCCTCTTTATATAACTAACTAACCGACTTAGAAAACGTAAAACACTTCACTAATAAAAACGTGTTTTACAAAACTTAAACACACTAGCCGTTATTTCTGTTATAGGCTTCTGTTGAAGTCTTCAATTCTGCTTCCCGTTTATCATCAGCTTTGTTTGAGCAATCCATAATTCCAATACTCCCCCTCAAGTTGGAGGGTTTATATAGGTTAAAAACACCCAACTTGGATAGTAAAAAAAGAAATTGATCTTTATTCAAGGCTTTCGTAAAGACATCCGCCGGTTGTTGAGTTGTAGGAATGTAGAATGTTTGAATAACTCCGGCTTGAATTTTGTCGCGGATAAAATGACAATCAACCTCTAAGTGCTTCGTACGTTCATGAAAAACAGGATTAGCCGCGATTTGAATGGCGGATTTACTGTCTGTATAGAGACGTACTGGTTTGAAATCATCAAATCCTAAATCATGAAATAAAGCAACCAACCAAACAATTTCTGCCGTTGTGGTGCCCATGGACCGATATTCCGCTTCAGCTGAGCTGCGTGAAACAGTAGCTTGTTTCTTAGATCTCCAAGAAATCAACGATTTTCCTAACAGAACTGCATATCCCGTTAAGGATTTACGAGAAATTGGGCAGGAGGCCCAATCACTATCACAATAAGCATTCAATTCTAACTTGCTATCAGATGCCAAGAGAATGCCTGAACCCGGATTTCCTTTAAGGTATCGAAGGATGCGTATCACCGCATCATAGTGAGATCGTTTTGGCCGATGCATGAATTGACTGATTATCTGAACAGCATACGTTATGTCCGGCCGAGTAAGGCAGAGATAAATCAATTTCCCAACTATTCCTTGAAATTCTTTCACATTAGTAATAAAAGGATCCAATTCACCTCCAGAATCTGAGGTGTATTTCGCATTTTGTTCCATTGGCGTCCCAATGGGCTTGCATCCAAGCATGCCGGTGCTCCCGAGCATCTCTAATACATACTTACGCTGATTTAGATAGATACCTGCATCGCTCCTAGCCACTTCAATCCCCAAGAAGTATTTGAGTGTGCCTAAGTCTTTCATGTGGAAAGTCTGGTTCAAGAATGTTTGACAGTGGCTGATAAGCTGGTCATCATTACCCGTAATCACTATATCATCCACGTATACCAGGAGAATAACCATTTTGTCACCCACGGATTTGACGAACAAAGAGTAGTCTTGTTTTGATTGAGTGAAGCCAAAAGATAGCATAGCTACGGTGAATTTATGATTCCACTGACGAGACGCTTGCTTTAATCCGTAGAGCGACTTGTTGAGCTTGCAAACCTTATTTTTTTGATTCTGTTGAATAGGATAACCTAAGGGAATCAACATGTAAATTTCTTCGTCCAAGTCCCCTTGTAAAAACGCATTTGTTGCATCCATTTGTAATAACCTCCAGTTATGTATAGCCGCTAAGGAGAGAACGACCCTGATTGTGACATGTTTTGCCACCGGAGAAAAGGTCTCGGTGTAATCAATTCCTGGTAATTGGGTATATCCTTTGGCCACTAACCTGGCCTTGTATCGATCTATCGTTCCATCGGATAAATATTTGATTGAGTATACCCATCTACATCCTATAGCCGATTTCCCTTTAGGTAGGTCCACTATGTCCCAAGTGTTGTTGAGTTCTAATGCTCGTATTTCCGTATCCATTGCATTTTGCCATTTTGTATGAACTCTAGCTTCATTATAGTGTTGGGGAACCTGTTCATCGGTAATAGCTGCAAGGAAAGCTTTGTGGACGGGTTTTATCTTATCATAAGATAAGTAATCTGCAATAGGATGGTTAGTACTCATAGAACAATTAGAATTAATATTTTGAGGGTTTAAAGGGGAGATATAGTCATTGATCCATGTAGGCAATTTTGATGCTCTACTAGATCTCCTCAAATGAGATTCATTATCTGGAATATGTCTGGAATTCTCACCCATAGGTGACGCTGCAGGTACCAAACTATTCTTATCATTAGAAGTATCAGGAACCTCATTAGAAGTATCAGGAACCTCATTAATCGGTTGGATAGGCTGTATACTATCAGGCAATTCTTCATCATCATGGTATGTAGGAATATATGTAGATATACTCTGATCAAAGGAGGGTACAGTCCTTTGATTCTCAAAGGGAAACAAATGCTCGTAAAAGATTACATCCCTACTAACTAGAATATTTTCAGACTTTAGGTCTAACAATATATATCCCTTTTGAACCGAGGAATAACCCAAGAAAACACACGGTATGAATCGGGGTTGAAATTTGTCACTTTGATGTAACACTTTGGAAAAACACAAGCAACCAAAAGTCCGAAGGTGAGTATATGAAGGTTCCTTGCCATAGAGCTCAAAAAAAGGCGTTTTCCCTTTCAAAACGGGAGTGGGAGTTCTATTGATTAAATAGGTTGCCGTTTTGATACATTCCCCCCAAAATTTAATGGGTAACTTGGATTGAATTTTAAGCGACCTAGCAACCTCTAAAATGTGTTTATGTTTCCTTTCCACTATACCGTTTTGTTGAGGCGTATAAGCACAAGTGCTTTGATGAATGATGCCTAAGCTATCAAAAAGATTGTTACACTCTTTGTTGAAGAATTCAGTCCCATTATCCGTTCTTACAATTTTCACTCGTTTATTGAATTGGGTCTCTACATATTGTAAGTAAGATTTTATGTGATGAAAAGCTTCTGATTTATGGTGCATCAAAAAAATCCAAGTATATCTGGATTGGTTGTCAACGATAGTCATAAAGAATCTTTCATCATTGTAAGTGTTCTCTCTATAAGGCCCCCAAACATCCATGTGAACAAGATCAAAAATGTCCAAACACTCTTTATTCTTAATAGGAAAAGGTTCTCTATGATGTTTTGCCAACGGACAAATGTTACAAAAGAAATCTATCTTATCAGTTTTAATGCCTAGATTAGGTAAAAAAGCAAATTTGCTATGGGACATATGTCCTAACCTTCTATGCCACAAATTGGCTTTGCTACATTTAACCAATCTAGAAATATCAGAAGCAACATTATGACAGGTAGCGAATTGGGAATGAAAATCTTTAGTGTTCCATAGGTAGTAAAGTCCATTGTGTAGCCTACCAATCCCTTTGATCGAGCCAGTCCCCATGTCCTGTATGGTACAAAACTTAGGATAGAAATTCACAAAAACATTATTATCCTTCATAAGTTTTGAAATGGAGACTAAATTATGATTGAAATCCGGGACAAGTAAAGCATTTCTTAATTCAAGCTTATCATTAAGTTTAATCATCCCAGAACCTGTGATAGTGCTACTGTGTCCATTTGGCAGGTTAACAACTGATAATTGAGGATTAACATCAATATGTGATTCAAAGAAATGAGCATGTGAGGTCATGTGTTGATTCGCACCCGAATCTAGAATCCACTCATTATGTAAGGGTTTAGGGGTACCTGCATTGTTGGTGGTTACCGAGTTTGTGGAAGCGTTTCCATTTCCCTTTTCGATTTTGATTTGGCCCATAAGTTCCATTATTTGGTTATATTGCTGTTGGCTAATTCCAGGTTGAAAATTTTTTTGGTCTTCGGCAGCAGCTTCTGTATTGCCTCTTGGTTTGGGGTTTTCCAAATCTGATACTGTGTTAGCCGAAATGCTCCTTCCTGCAGGGCCTCGTCCTCCACTTCTCCCCCTGGAACCGCCTCTCCTTCCGCCCCTTCTTCCACCACGAGTCCAGTTAGGTGGATAGCCGTGTATCTTAAAGCAATTATCCTTTGTATGCCCGGTTATTTCACAATGTTCGCAATACAAAGACTCTCTATCTATTCTTTTACTTTTGTTTATTTCTTGTAGAGAGTTTCCATACAAGGCAATGCTGGAATCCATGCTAGAGATTTGGATGCCGATGCCTCTTTGAACTTCCTCATTGGAGACTATAGAATATACCTGAGAATGCGACGGCAAGGGGCACATCATCAGTACTTGGGATCTTATTTGGTTGTAGCTATCGTTGAGCCCTATGAGGAATTGCATCATCTTCAGTTGGTTTGTATAATCCACATACTCTCTTGATGGATTCTTCGATGGGGATGGCGTCAAGGAGTCATACTCGTCCCATAGTTGTTTTAATTTTGAGTAGTATTCCGATACGGTATTGGTGCTTTGGGTTATGGAGTTAATCTGTCTGTATATTGCAAACATCCTCGCACCATTAATTCTATTGAACCTCTCTTTGAGATCCGCCCATATTTGGCTTGCCGAATCGCAATATACTACACCATGGACGAGTTCTCTACTCAATGATCTGTGTAACCATGATTTTACTAATGCGTTACAACGTTTCCAGTATGGATGATCTGATGAATCTTGATCTGGTTCACTGCACGATCCATCTATCAACCCGATCTTGTTCTTCGCCTCTAAGGCTACGATAACCTCCCGGCTCCATATATTGTAGTTTTCAGATCCCGTTAGAACCTCAGAAACAAGATCCAAGTTTGGCGTGTCTGAGGGATGTATGTAAAGAGGGTTCTGAAAATCCATAGTGACCGATTCTTTTCTGACTTGTATGTCTGATGCCGTCGATCTTTCTTGTTGTGCCATTAAAGAAGATTACCGAATGAATGAAGGAACGATAGATATGGTTGGTGTGTAGGAGGACGAGGGTAATCAAAGCAAGTTAACCTTGCTCTGATAACATGTTAAAATCATGGAGTAATCGAAGAACAGAAAACGAAATCATGGTGTAAAATATTCAGAGATTCTTGGAGAAGAAGAAGGAAGAAAATAGCTCTTTTATTTTTCTTCAATGAATATTATAAAATCAGATACGTACAGAGAAGGAAGAAAACCCTCTTTATATAACTAACTAACCGACTTAGAAAACGTAAAACACTTCACTAATAAAAACGTGTTTTACAAAACTTAAACACACTAGCCGTTATTTCTGTTATAGGCTTCTGTTGAAGTCTTCAATTCTGCTTCCCGTTTATCATCAGCTTTGTTTGAGCAATCCATAATTCCAATACTCCCCCTCAAGTTGGAGGGTTTATATAGGTTAAAAACACCCAACTTGGATAGTAAAAAAAGAAATTGATCTTTATTCAAGGCTTTCGTAAAGACATCCGCCGGTTGTTGAGTTGTAGGAATGTAGAATGTTTGAATAACTCCGGCTTGAATTTTGTCGCGGATAAAATGACAATCAACCTCTAAGTGCTTCGTACGTTCATGAAAAACAGGATTAGCCGCGATTTGAATGGCGGATTTACTGTCTGTATAGAGACGTACTGGTTTGAAATCATCAAATCCTAAATCATGAAATAAAGCAACCAACCAAACAATTTCTGCCGTTGTGGTGCCCATGGACCGATATTCCGCTTCAGCTGAGCTGCGTGAAACAGTAGCTTGTTTCTTAGATCTCCAAGAAATCAACGATTTTCCTAACAGAACTGCATATCCCGTTAAGGATTTACGAGAAATTGGGCAGGAGGCCCAATCACTATCACAATAAGCATTCAATTCTAACTTGCTATCAGATGCCAAGAGAATGCCTGAACCCGGATTTCCTTTAAGGGATCGAAGGATGCGTATCACCGCATCATAGTGAGATCGTTTTGGCCGATGCATGAATTGACTGATTATCTGAACAGCATACGTTATGTCCGGCCGAGTAAGGCAGAGATAAATCAATTTCCCAACTATTCCTTGAAATTCTTTCACATTAGTAATAAAAGGATCCAATTCACCTCCAGAATCTGAGGTGTATTTCGCATTTTGTTCCATTGGCGTCCCAATGGGCTTGCATCCAAGCATGCCGGTGCTCCCGAGCATCTCTAATACATACTTACGCTGATTTAGATAGATACCTGCATCGCTCCTAGCCACTTCAATCCCCAAGAAGTATTTGAGTGTGCCTAAGTCTTTCATGTGGAAAGTCTGGTTCAAGAATGTTTGACAGTGGCTGATAAGCTGGTCATCATTACCCGTAATCACTATATCATCCACGTATACCAGGAGAATAACCATTTTGTCACCCACGGATTTGACGAACAAAGAGTAGTCTTGTTTTGATTGAGTGAAGCCAAAAGATAGCATAGCTACGGTGAATTTATGATTCCACTGACGAGACGCTTGCTTTAATCCGTAGAGCGACTTGTTGAGCTTGCAAACCTTATTTTTTTGATTCTGTTGAATAGGATAACCTAAGGGAATCAACATGTAAATTTCTTCGTCCAAGTCCCCTTGTAAAAACGCATTTGTTGCATCCATTTGTAATAACCTCCAGTTATGTATAGCCGCTAAGGAGAGAACGACCCTGATTGTGACATGTTTTGCCACCGGAGAAAAGGTCTCGGTGTAATCAATTCCTGGTAATTGGGTATATCCTTTGGCCACTAACCTGGCCTTGTATCGATCTATCGTTCCATCGGATAAATATTTGATTGAGTATACCCATCTACATCCTATAGCCGATTTCCCTTTAGGTAGGTCCACTATGTCCCAAGTGTTGTTGAGTTCTAATGCTCGTATTTCCGTATCCATTGCATTTTGCCATTTTGTATGAACTCTAGCTTCATTATAGTGTTGGGGAACCTGTTCATCGGTAATAGCTGCAAGGAAAGCTTTGTGGACGGGTTTTATCTTATCATAAGATAAGTAATCTGCAATAGGATGGTTAGTACTCATAGAACAATTAGAATTAATATTTTGAGGGTTTAAAGGGGAGATATAGTCATTGATCCATGTAGGCAATTTTGATGCTCTACTAGATCTCCTCAAATGAGATTCATTATCTGGAATATGTCTGGAATTCTCACCCATAGGTGACGCTGCAGGTACCAAACTATTCTTATCATTAGAAGTATCAGGAACCTCATTAGAAGTATCAGGAACCTCATTAATCGGTTGGATAGGCTGTATACTATCAGGCAATTCTTCATCATCATGGTATGTAGGAATATATGTAGATATACTCTGATCAAAGGAGGGTACAGTCCTTTGATTCTCAAAGGGAAACAAATGCTCGTAAAAGATTACATCCCTACTAACTAGAATATTTTCAGACTTTAGGTCTAACAATATATATCCCTTTTGAACCGAGGAATAACCCAAGAAAACACACGGTATGAATCGGGGTTGAAATTTGTCACTTTGATGTAACACTTTGGAAAAACACAAGCAACCAAAAGTCCGAAGGTGAGTATATGAAGGTTCCTTGCCATAGAGCTCAAAAAAAGGCGTTTTCCCTTTCAAAACGGGAGTGGGAGTTCTATTGATTAAATAGGTTGCCGTTTTGATACATTCCCCCCAAAATTTAATGGGTAACTTGGATTGAATTTTAAGCGACCTAGCAACCTCTAAAATGTGTTTATGTTTCCTTTCCACTATACCGTTTTGTTGAGGCGTATAAGCACAAGTGCTTTGATGAATGATGCCTAAGCTATCAAAAAGATTGTTACACTCTTTGTTGAAGAATTCAGTCCCATTATCCGTTCTTACAATTTTCACTCGTTTATTGAATTGGGTCTCTACATATTGTAAGTAAGATTTTATGTGATGAAAAGCTTCTGATTTATGGTGCATCAAAAAAATCCAAGTATATCTGGATTGGTTGTCAACGATAGTCATAAAGAATCTTTCATCATTGTAAGTGTTCTCTCTATAAGGCCCCCAAACATCCATGTGAACAAGATCAAAAATGTCCAAACACTCTTTATTCTTAATAGGAAAAGGTTCTCTATGATGTTTTGCCAACGGACAAATGTTACAAAAGAAATCTATCTTATCAGTTTTAATGCCTAGATTAGGTAAAAAAGCAAATTTGCTATGGGACATATGTCCTAACCTTCTATGCCACAAATTGGCTTTGCTACATTTAACCAATCTAGAAATATCAGAAGCAACATTATGACAGGTAGCGAATTGGGAATGAAAATCTTTAGTGTTCCATAGGTAGTAAAGTCCATTGTGTAGCCTACCAATCCCTTTGATCGAGCCAGTCCCCATGTCCTGTATGGTACAAAACTTAGGATAGAAATTCACAAAAACATTATTATCCTTCATAAGTTTTGAAATGGAGACTAAATTATGATTGAAATCCGGGACAAGTAAAGCATTTCTTAATTCAAGCTTATCATTAAGTTTAATCATCCCAGAACCTGTGATAGTGCTACTGTGTCCATTTGGCAGGTTAACAACTGATAATTGAGGATTAACATCAATATGTGATTCAAAGAAATGAGCATGTGAGGTCATGTGTTGATTCGCACCCGAATCTAGAATCCACTCATTATGTAAGGGTTTAGGGGTACCTGCATTGTTGGTGGTTACCGAGTTTGTGGAAGCGTTTCCATTTCCCTTTTCGATTTTGATTTGGCCCATAAGTTCCATTATTTGGTTATATTGCTGTTGGCTAATTCCAGGTTGAAAATTTTTTTGGTCTTCGGCAGCAGCTTCTGTATTGCCTCTTGGTTTGGGGTTTTCCAAATCTGATACTGTGTTAGCCGAAATGCTCCTTCCTGCAGGGCCTCGTCCTCCACTTCTCCCCCTGGAACCGCCTCTCCTTCCGCCCCTTCTTCCACCACGAGTCCAGTTAGGTGGATAGCCGTGTATCTTAAAGCAATTATCCTTTGTATGCCCGGTTATTTCACAATGTTCGCAATACAAAGACTCTCTATCTATTCTTTTACTTTTGTTTATTTCTTGTAGAGAGTTTCCATACAAGGCAATGCTGGAATCCATGCTAGAGATTTGGATGCCGATGCCTCTTTGAACTTCCTCATTGGAGACTATAGAATATACCTGAGAATGCGACGGCAAGGGGCACATCATCAGTACTTGGGATCTTATTTGGCTGTAGCTATCGTTGAGCCCTATGAGGAATTGCATCATCTTCAGTTGGTTTGTATAATCCACATACTCTCTTGATGGATTCTTCGATGGGGATGGCGTCAAGGAGTCATACTCGTCCCATAGTTGTTTTAATTTTGAGTAGTATTCCGATACGGTATTGGTGCTTTGGGTTATGGAGTTAATCTGTCTGTATATTGCAAACATCCTCGCACCATTAATTCTATTGAACCTCTCTTTGAGATCCGCCCATATTTGGCTTGCCGAATCGCAATATACTACACCATGGACGAGTTCTCTACTCAATGATCTGTGTAACCATGATTTTACTAATGCGTTACAACGTTTCCAGTATGGATGATCTGATGAATCTTGATCTGGTTCACTGCACGATCCATCTATCAACCCGATCTTGTTCTTCGCCTCTAAGGCTACGATAACCTCCCGGCTCCATATATTGTAGTTTTCAGATCCCGTTAGAACCTCAGAAACAAGATCCAAGTTTGGCGTGTCTGAGGGATGTATGTAAAGAGGGTTCTGAAAATCCATAGTGACCGATTCTTTTCTGACTTGTATGTCTGATGCCGTCGATCTTTCTTGTTGTGCCATTAAAGAAGATTACCGAATGAATGAAGGAACGATAGATATGGTTGGTGTGTAGGAGGACGAGGGTAATCAAAGCAAGTTAACCTTGCTCTGATAACATGTTAAAATCATGGAGTAATCGAAGAACAGAAAACGAAATCATGGTGTAAAATATTCAGAGATTCTTGGAGAAGAAGAAGGAAGAAAATAGCTCTTTTATTTTTCTTCAATGAATATTATAAAATCAGATACGTACAGAGAAGGAAGAAAACCCTCTTTATATAACTAACTAACCGACTTAGAAAACGTAAAACACTTCACTAATAAAAACGTGTTTTACAAAACTTAAACACACTAGCCGTTATTTCTGTTATAGGCTTCTGTTGAAGTCTTCAATTCTGCTTCCCGTTTATCATCAGCTTTGTTTGAGCAATCCATAATTCCAATACTCCCCCTCAAGTTGGAGGGTTTATATAGGTTAAAAACACCCAACTTGGATAGTAAAAAAAGAAATTGATCTTTATTCAAGGCTTTCGTAAAGACATCCGCCGGTTGTTGAGTTGTAGGAATGTAGAATGTTTGAATAACTCCGGCTTGAATTTTGTCGCGGATAAAATGACAATCAACCTCTAAGTGCTTCGTACGTTCATGAAAAACAGGATTAGCCGCGATTTGAATGGCGGATTTACTGTCTGTATAGAGACGTACTGGTTTGAAATCATCAAATCCTAAATCATGAAATAAAGCAACCAACCAAACAATTTCTGCCGTTGTGGTGCCCATGGACCGATATTCCGCTTCAGCTGAGCTGCGTGAAACAGTAGCTTGTTTCTTAGATCTCCAAGAAATCAACGATTTTCCTAACAGAACTGCATATCCCGTTAAGGATTTACGAGAAATTGGGCAGGAGGCCCAATCACTATCACAATAAGCATTCAATTCTAACTTGCTATCAGATGCCAAGAGAATGCCTGAACCCGGATTTCCTTTAAGGTATCGAAGGATGCGTATCACCGCATCATAGTGAGATCGTTTTGGCCGATGCATGAATTGACTGATTATCTGAACAGCATACGTTATGTCCGGCCGAGTAAGGCAGAGATAAATCAATTTCCCAACTATTCCTTGAAATTCTTTCACATTAGTAATAAAAGGATCCAATTCACCTCCAGAATCTGAGGTGTATTTCGCATTTTGTTCCATTGGCGTCCCAATGGGCTTGCATCCAAGCATGCCGGTGCTCCCGAGCATCTCTAATACATACTTACGCTGATTTAGATAGATACCTGCATCGCTCCTAGCCACTTCAATCCCCAAGAAGTATTTGAGTGTGCCTAAGTCTTTCATGTGGAAAGTCTGGTTCAAGAATGTTTGACAGTGGCTGATAAGCTGGTCATCATTACCCGTAATCACTATATCATCCACGTATACCAGGAGAATAACCATTTTGTCACCCACGGATTTGACGAACAAAGAGTAGTCTTGTTTTGATTGAGTGAAGCCAAAAGATAGCATAGCTACGGTGAATTTATGATTCCACTGACGAGACGCTTGCTTTAATCCGTAGAGCGACTTGTTGAGCTTGCAAACCTTATTTTTTTGATTCTGTTGAATAGGATAACCTAAGGGAATCAACATGTAAATTTCTTCGTCCAAGTCCCCTTGTAAAAACGCATTTGTTGCATCCATTTGTAATAACCTCCAGTTATGTATAGCCGCTAAGGAGAGAACGACCCTGATTGTGACATGTTTTGCCACCGGAGAAAAGGTCTCGGTGTAATCAATTCCTGGTAATTGGGTATATCCTTTGGCCACTAACCTGGCCTTGTATCGATCTATCGTTCCATCGGATAAATATTTGATTGAGTATACCCATCTACATCCTATAGCCGATTTCCCTTTAGGTAGGTCCACTATGTCCCAAGTGTTGTTGAGTTCTAATGCTCGTATTTCCGTATCCATTGCATTTTGCCATTTTGTATGAACTCTAGCTTCATTATAGTGTTGGGGAACCTGTTCATCGGTAATAGCTGCAAGGAAAGCTTTGTGGACGGGTTTTATCTTATCATAAGATAAGTAATCTGCAATAGGATGGTTAGTACTCATAGAACAATTAGAATTAATATTTTGAGGGTTTAAAGGGGAGATATAGTCATTGATCCATGTAGGCAATTTTGATGCTCTACTAGATCTCCTCAAATGAGATTCATTATCTGGAATATGTCTGGAATTCTCACCCATAGGTGACGCTGCAGGTACCAAACTATTCTTATCATTAGAAGTATCAGGAACCTCATTAGAAGTATCAGGAACCTCATTAATCGGTTGGATAGGCTGTATACTATCAGGCAATTCTTCATCATCATGGTATGTAGGAATATATGTAGATATACTCTGATCAAAGGAGGGTACAGTCCTTTGATTCTCAAAGGGAAACAAATGCTCGTAAAAGATTACATCCCTACTAACTAGAATATTTTCAGACTTTAGGTCTAACAATATATATCCCTTTTGAACCGAGGAATAACCCAAGAAAACACACGGTATGAATCGGGGTTGAAATTTGTCACTTTGATGTAACACTTTGGAAAAACACAAGCAACCAAAAGTCCGAAGGTGAGTATATGAAGGTTCCTTGCCATAGAGCTCAAAAAAAGGCGTTTTCCCTTTCAAAACGGGAGTGGGAGTTCTATTGATTAAATAGGTTGCCGTTTTGATACATTCCCCCCAAAATTTAATGGGTAACTTGGATTGAATTTTAAGCGACCTAGCAACCTCTAAAATGTGTTTATGTTTCCTTTCCACTATACCGTTTTGTTGAGGCGTATAAGCACAAGTGCTTTGATGAATGATGCCTAAGCTATCAAAAAGATTGTTACACTCTTTGTTGAAGAATTCAGTCCCATTATCCGTTCTTACAATTTTCACTCGTTTATTGAATTGGGTCTCTACATATTGTAAGTAAGATTTTATGTGATGAAAAGCTTCTGATTTATGGTGCATCAAAAAAATCCAAGTATATCTGGATTGGTTGTCAACGATAGTCATAAAGAATCTTTCATCATTGTAAGTGTTCTCTCTATAAGGCCCCCAAACATCCATGTGAACAAGATCAAAAATGTCCAAACACTCTTTATTCTTAATAGGAAAAGGTTCTCTATGATGTTTTGCCAACGGACAAATGTTACAAAAGAAATCTATCTTATCAGTTTTAATGCCTAGATTAGGTAAAAAAGCAAATTTGCTATGGGACATATGTCCTAACCTTCTATGCCACAAATTGGCTTTGCTACATTTAACCAATCTAGAAATATCAGAAGCAACATTATGACAGGTAGCGAATTGGGAATGAAAATCTTTAGTGTTCCATAGGTAGTAAAGTCCATTGTGTAGCCTACCAATCCCTTTGATCGAGCCAGTCCCCATGTCCTGTATGGTACAAAACTTAGGATAGAAATTCACAAAAACATTATTATCCTTCATAAGTTTTGAAATGGAGACTAAATTATGATTGAAATCCGGGACAAGTAAAGCATTTCTTAATTCAAGCTTATCATTAAGTTTAATCATCCCAGAACCTGTGATAGTGCTACTGTGTCCATTTGGCAGGTTAACAACTGATAATTGAGGATTAACATCAATATGTGATTCAAAGAAATGAGCATGTGAGGTCATGTGTTGATTCGCACCCGAATCTAGAATCCACTCATTATGTAAGGGTTTAGGGGTACCTGCATTGTTGGTGGTTACCGAGTTTGTGGAAGCGTTTCCATTTCCCTTTTCGATTTTGATTTGGCCCATAAGTTCCATTATTTGGTTATATTGCTGTTGGCTAATTCCAGGTTGAAAATTTTTTTGGTCTTCGGCAGCAGCTTCTGTATTGCCTCTTGGTTTGGGGTTTTCCAAATCTGATACTGTGTTAGCCGAAATGCTCCTTCCTGCAGGGCCTCGTCCTCCACTTCTCCCCCTGGAACCGCCTCTCCTTCCGCCCCTTCTTCCACCACGAGTCCAGTTAGGTGGATAGCCGTGTATCTTAAAGCAATTATCCTTTGTATGCCCGGTTATTTCACAATGTTCGCAATACAAAGACTCTCTATCTATTCTTTTACTTTTGTTTATTTCTTGTAGAGAGTTTCCATACAAGGCAATGCTGGAATCCATGCTAGAGATTTGGATGCCGATGCCTCTTTGAACTTCCTCATTGGAGACTATAGAATATACCTGAGAATGCGACGGCAAGGGGCACATCATCAGTACTTGGGATCTTATTTGGCTGTAGCTATCGTTGAGCCCTATGAGGAATTGCATCATCTTCAGTTGGTTTGTATAATCCACATACTCTCTTGATGGATTCTTCGATGGGGATGGCGTCAAGGAGTCATACTCGTCCCATAGTTGTTTTAATTTTGAGTAGTATTCCGATACGGTATTGGTGCTTTGGGTTATGGAGTTAATCTGTCTGTATATTGCAAACATCCTCGCACCATTAATTCTATTGAACCTCTCTTTGAGATCCGCCCATATTTGGCTTGCCGAATCGCAATATACTACACCATGGACGAGTTCTCTACTCAATGATCTGTGTAACCATGATTTTACTAATGCGTTACAACGTTTCCAGTATGGATGATCTGATGAATCTTGATCTGGTTCACTGCACGATCCATCTATCAACCCGATCTTGTTCTTCGCCTCTAAGGCTACGATAACCTCCCGGCTCCATATATTGTAGTTTTCAGATCCCGTTAGAACCTCAGAAACAAGATCCAAGTTTGGCGTGTCTGAGGGATGTATGTAAAGAGGGTTCTGAAAATCCATAGTGACCGATTCTTTTCTGACTTGTATGTCTGATGCCGTCGATCTTTCTTGTTGTGCCATTAAAGAAGATTACCGAATGAATGAAGGAACGATAGATATGGTTGGTGTGTAGGAGGACGAGGGTAATCAAAGCAAGTTAACCTTGCTCTGATAACATGTTAAAATCATGGAGTAATCGAAGAACAGAAAACGAAATCATGGTGTAAAATATTCAGAGATTCTTGGAGAAGAAGAAGGAAGAAAATAGCTCTTTTATTTTTCTTCAATGAATATTATAAAATCAGATACGTACAGAGAAGGAAGAAAACCCTCTTTATATAACTAACTAACCGACTTAGAAAACGTAAAACACTTCACTAATAAAAACGTGTTTTACAAAACTTAAACACACTAGCCGTTATTTCTGTTATAGGCTTCTGTTGAAGTCTTCAATTCTGCTTCCCGTTTATCATCAGCTTTGTTTCAGCAATCCATAATTCCAATAATTAAACTTGGTGGAACATAAGTTTAACATTGAACCGATGATCAAATTGGCTAAATTATTGAGTCACTAAATTATTGATCCAATTTGTTAAATATTCATATATATATATATATATAAATATATATATATATATAATATTTGTATTTATAGTGTGGGCTTGAAAACTTGCACTAGTGTGTATACTTTTCAATGGGCTTTGACTTTTATCTTACTTAGGTTTAGTCCGATCAAAAATCTCAGTTCGAGTTTGAGTTTAAACCGAATTTTTGAATTTGAGATTAAATTTAGAGACAAAAATCTGTAATGATATTGTAAAAGTAAGTATCGTTTTTTATATTTAGTTTTATAATTAAATTTTTTTATGTGTTAAAATTACACGTTGCCAACATTATTACTTAAAGATTGTACAAATTTGTCTGGAAAATTTTATCCACACATTTTGAACCAGTACAATTATAGTCTATAGAGCTTGTATTTTACAAACATGAGTCCAGTTTTTTCAGTGTTGTACAAAATTTGTGTTTTGGCTAAATTTATAAGTAATAATACATCTTATGTCATAAAACCAATCATTTAGAGTGGAAAATGAAAGCTAATCATTATAATATGTTCTTATACAAGGTTGAAAGAGAAAGGATGACCAAGGTTTGTCGGTATAGTATAATCAACTTCTAATCTATTCATTGTTTAGAGTTTTATATGATATATAGATTTATTAAGATTCTCAATCAACGAGTATTATTCGAATTCAGATCCATTTAATTTAAATTTTATCTGTTGTGGATCCAATGATATTAGATACTTCAGATTCGGGTCGAGTACGGGTCTAATTTTATCCGTTGGTATTTTATCCGAAAACTACTTGAGTTTTACTGGATTTAAGATTTGAAAACACATGCGAGTCTTTTATGTAAACAATACCAAAGTTTGTTAATGGGTCTTTACTTGGCCCGAACCCGACCCAAAATGTACTGGACCCATCATATCCAACTATTTTCGGACCTATCGGTATGTGACCATGTTCTGTTCAAAGTTTGGTCCGAATGAAGTACTTTTCGTGGATATTTCGTAGTTCTGGTCTGAATTAGACTATTTCCCACTTATTGTCGGCCTATAATTAAAACTTATTGACTTAAACAAGTTGGATTTTGCCATCCTTTTCCTCTAAAATTTTATCAAACTCGAACCCAACTCGTAGGGTCCCGAGAGTCGACCTCGAGCCAATAATATTAAGTAGTTCAGGTCTCGGGCCGGGGCATGGGGGGCCCTTGAGGTTGGGGATTCAACATTTTGGAACAAGTAGTTCAAGTGGGGTCGAGTCCGATATTCACCCGTTAGTATTTTACTCGAAAACTACTTCAGTTTTACCGGATTTAAGATTTGAAATCACCCGCAAATTTTTACTCGAATAATACCCGAAGTTTTACCAATAGGTATTTACTCAATCGGAAGTGAGAACCTGTCCCGAAATGTACCAGATATCCAATTATTTTTGGACTCATCGGGTATGTGACAAGCTCCAAATCCAGTCTAAATAGAACACTTTTTCGCAAGGAGTCGAAATCTGAATCCCAATATTCCAAATCCATTGACATCATATAATTGAACATTATGGCCTGGGGATTGAATTTTCTATTCCAACTTCCTGTTCCAAGTTCCTGTTCCAAATTCCTGATTGGTCCACGTGTATAAATAATTCCACTTTCTCATTTTTTCCACTTTATTCCAATTTTACCCTTTTCTCTCTCCTCTCTCACCCTTTTCTCTCTCATCTCTCACGTATCTCTCATAACACTTTCTTTTAAAATTACATTTGAATAACTTTTTTTATAATTCAATATTACTTGATAACTTACCAAATTCAATTTGAAATCATCTCAATTATTAAAAAACTATATACACATATAGAGAATAACCAAGCTACCCACGCCGATTAATGTTCAATTCGATTAAAGTTTATTTAAACTTAATTTAGTTAATAATTATTTTCATTGTGTCTATTTTATATTTATATACTAGAGTAATCAATTATATATATTAACAATATATATATATATGTGTTAATATTATATTTTAAAACAATGTGTGTTTTAGAACATTTTAAGGATAAATACGTGAAAAAAGAAGAAAATAAATGAAAATATATTATTAGCCCTTAATTTATATGTCCTCTTGACCCAGTGTCGAGTCGAACAGTTCGACGATCGAATCGCCGGGCTCACATGTTTAACGATTTTTTTTGCAAAGATTAAATAAACTCTAATCGAATTAAACATTAACCGACGTGGGTAGCTTGGTTATTCTCTATATGTGTATATAGTTTTTTAATAATTGAAATGATTTCAAATTGAATTTGGTAAGTTATCAAGTAACATTGAATTATAAAAAAAGTTATTCAAATGTAATTTTAAAAGAAAGTGTTATGATACGTGAGAGAGATGAGAGAGAAAAGGGTGAGAGAGGAGAGAGAGGAGAGAGAGAAAAGGGTGAGAGAGGAGAGAGAGAGAAAATTAGAATAAAGAGGAAAAAGAAAGAAAGTGGAATTTATTTATACACGTGGACCAATCAGAAATTTGGAACAGGAACTTGGAACAGTTGGAATAGAAAAATCCATTCCTTCAACAAGTTGGATTTTGTTATCAGTTTCCTCTAAAAATAGTAAAATATACCGTGAGCGCTAAATCTCCGCAACCATTCGGTGAAAAACGTGCTTTCTCATAGTCCCGTCTCCCTCCAATCCATTGTTACAGTCAGAGATAATCTGTGATCCCAATTCACTTTACAAATAATTGCAAAAATTCATCTTTTTTGTTTACTATATATATATAACCCATCTTGTCTCTTTTGCTTCCACATTCAGAAACCAAATATTCCCCTTCTTTCTGTTATTCGTAACATCCCAGATCTGCTCATTACTAGGTACATTTACATATTTCATACATTTAACAATCTGAAATAATGTCCAAATCTTGTTCATTTCTTTAATTAATTTTGTGGGTTTTTTGTTTTTTTCAATTAATTTCTTGAATTGATTTTGTGGGCTTTCTGCAGGTTGGAAGTTATGTCCGATATCCAGCATACAAACGGGAATTTGAGCAGCGGCAATGTGAATTACAGCCAAAATGGGAAATCAAAATCACTCAAAATCTTCATAGGCTATGATCCTCGTGAAGATGTTGCTTATGAGGTTTGCCGTTATTCTCTATTGAAAAGATCTTCAATCCCTATCGAAATTATCCCCATTAAGCAATCTGAATTGCGCGAAAAGGGCATTTATCGGCGCGAGAGGGGTAAATTAGAGAGCACTGAGTTTTCGTTTTCGCGTTTTTTGACCCCTTACTTAGCTGATTACAATGGTTGGGCAATGTTTGTTGATTGTGATTTCTTATACTTAGATGATATCAAAAAACTATTCGATTTGGTTGATGATAAGTACGCTATAATGTGCGTTCAACACGATTATGCGCCTAAAGAGACCACGAAAATGGATGGGGCCGTTCAAACGGTTTACCCGAGAAAGAATTGGTCCTCAATGGTTTTGTACAATTGTGGGCATCCAAAGAACAAAATTTTGACCCCTGAGGTTGTGAATAAGGAGAGTGGGGCGTTTTTGCATCGATTTCAATGGTTAGATGATGATGAGATTGGTGAGGTCCCGTTTGTTTGGAATTTTCTCGTGGGGCATAATAAGGTTGTCGAGGGTGATGAGAGGACTTGTCCTAAGGCGATACATTATACGCTCGGGGGGCCTTGGTTCGATCAATGGAAGGATTGTGAGTTTGGTGATTTGTGGTTGAATGAGTTGGAAGAGTGTAAGAAGGAAGGTTTTACGATATAGGAGGCGAATTAGGGTGTATTGTGTATGAGTGTATCCATTGTGATTGATATTCGTATATCAAAGTACTGGTATTCGACTAATGATTTCTCAACACTTTGTATTGATCATTTATTATAGTTGTTTCTCGTGTAGTATAAGTATAACCGTGTGTAGTATAAGTATAACCGTGTATTCTTGGTATTACGGTTGTAATATCATATTTGGTGGTGTAGTTTTGTTGTAAGAAAGTTGTTCGTTTATGATATCCGTTGTGGTTGAATGAGTTGGAAGAGTGTAAGAAGGAAGGTTTTACGATTACGGAGGCGAATTAGGGCGTATTGTGTATCTATCGTGATTGATGTTCGTATATCACAGTATTGGTTTATTGTAGTTGTTTATCGTGTAGTATAAGTGTAACCTGTATTCTTGGTATTACCATTGTAATATCGTATTTGGTGGTGACTATATAGTATAGTAGTCCCGTTGTATCTTACTTCGTGCATTTTGCTTCTTATGGTGTTGTATAATTTTATTGTAAGGAAGTTCGTTTATGATATCCGTTGTGTTTATGCTAGAAAAGTTATAAAATAGAATATAAAAATTATGCAGATTTGAGGCATGATCTCCCTTCACTTAGAGTGATAATTTCCAGGTGGTATGTATATATATATACATATATATATATATATTATTTTTGCTTCTCTCAAAGTTTTCATTTAAAACTTTTATTAGATTTCTCCTTATAAAATATACCAAATTTGTTTATTTTTTCGATATGGGATAGGAGATTCCATATTACTGGCTATTTTCTAACAGTTTATTATCCGACAAGTTATTTTTGGGTAAAATACTTTTAACATATGAGATCTCGACTAGAAGTCTCTATTTTGTGATGAAAATACAGTTTAAAATGTAACTTTGGGTTCATTTGTGCAGAATTCCATCTCTTATCCATCTTTCGGATGCTTTTCCATGAACTGTTAGCACGTTATTTTTAACAGTTCTCGAGATTCAGAATAATTATATAATAACAATCTTTCATCTAGTTAGAACCACATGAAGTTAATTATGATTAATTTTGATTTTGTACGTAAATTGGACCCTTACGACTCCTTTAAGAACTGTATAATGTTTTAGGTTTTTCATAATAATAAGATTTTTTAGTGATAAGAATCAGTTTAAATTATTACTAGTGACATATGTTTAGTAAATATACAAATATAACGACAAATATATTAGTTGTAACTATGTAGTAAGTATACATATTTAGTGATAATGATGTTTGCTCTGTCACAATACTATTTTAATGACAATAATTCAATTAAATTCATCACTATTGAAAATCGACGTCACATGTTTAGTAAAACAAATAGGGATAAATGCAAAAAAAAACCCTGTGAAATAATTTATTGGCTGAAAACCCCCTGTGAAATAAAAATAGGCTAAAAACCCCCTGTGAAATTTTTTCGTTGCAAAAAACCCCCTCGGTCAGTTAGGTGAGCTACACGCGCAAAAAAAAAAACCTAACCGAGGGGGTTTTTTGCAACGACAAAATTTCACAGGGGGTTTTTAGCCTATTTTTATTTCACAGGGGGTTTTCAGCCGATAAATTATTTCACAGGGTTTTTTTTGCATTTATCCCTTTAATTAATGGAAAATGTCCATTTTATTTCATACTGTGTAACTATAATTTAACAGGGAAATTGCATTTTACCTCCTTATAAAAATTATATTTTTCACGTAAAAATTATATGCCTCATAATATTTAAATTTTAACATATAAGAACTTATATATTCATTTGGGATACACTTTTACTCATGTTTACACAAAAAACTATATTATTAATAGTTTTTCATAAAATATTTATTTTATTTTTAGTAAATATGACTCATAATAGTAAATATGCCTCATAATAGTAAATATGCCTCATAATATATTATATTAATTGTTATTAGATACGTCAAATCAGTGACAATAATTTTTTTTGTCACGATAATAATTTTTTTAATAAGAATTTATTTTAAATTGTCAATAATGACAATTAATGACACATGCTTAATGAAAACACATATATGGTAACAACATGAATATAAATGAGAATCTTACAGTCAGTAGTGCTAGATATATAATTAGTGTCTTATTTTCTCAAAAAATATTTATTGTCAATATTGACAATTAATAGCAAATACTCGGTAAAAGGTGTCAATTAATAATATTAACAACATACATATAATGATAAACTAACAACTAAATATTTGTCACTAATTGTCAAAATTGACATCTATATCACTTGTTTTCATTGTATACAATCCTCATCACTTATGAATACATTAACATTTAACAATAAAAAAAAATTTGATTATCACACAATTAATATAATATATATAATTAGCACTAACTTTGATATTATCACTTCGACTCACTTTCTCATTTAATTTTTTAAGTGACTGTGGACTCTGCAAACAATAATAAAATATTTTGAAAATTGGCTCCAACCTCCATTCACATGATTCAAGCTTACTATTAATTAATTAAATACTTTTACTGATTAAAAGAATAATAAAATATTTTGTTGACAAATATAGGAAACCAACCAGTATATTTTGAAGAGTTACTCCAACCCCCTCAACATAATTCATGCTTATTCTTAATTAATGGAATCTTTTTATTGACAAAAAAAATATTGAAATATTTGGTTGATAAACATAGAAAATAGTGATCCGGAAGCCTCAAAATAAAAAGATAAAATTTTCTATTTCAAATATTTTTCTATCTTCTATTCCATAAATATATTCCACGTATCTAGATGTTTGACATGCGTAATTCATACATACACTTATTAATGTATATTTTAATATGTGTAAATGCTCTGTACATGTGTGAAACATCCAAATATCTGAAATAGAAATAGGAAAACAAAATTTGAATAGAAAAACTTATCCTTTAAAAAAAGGATAAAATTTTCTATTCCAAGTTCCATCGACTGAAAACATGAAAAAGGCGTTTGGTTGGGCTTGTTCCCACTTTATGTTTTTGAAGAATAAAACTTCAATATTTGTTATTTTGCAAAACATGTTTTACTTGTTTTGAAGTTTTGCAGAACAGTTTTACAATCCAAACTAAAAAAACACGACATTTAAACCCCTCGTTGAAAAAGAATATCTTTTCTCTCTCCTCATTTCATCAAAACACACAGAGAGAAGAGAAGTGTTCTCGATTTTTTTTCTTCAGAATAGTCAACCAAACAGGATTAATTTCAATATTATTTATACTGCAAAATTGTTTTGATAAAACTGTTCTACAAAACTATTTTGCAAAATATCAAAAACAAAAACAATCCAAACAGACCCTTGACACTTATAATTCTCACATACACTTATCAATGTATTTTTTATGTGTAAATATTTTAACACGTATCAAACATCTGAAATATGAAATAAAAGATGAAACAAGAATTTGAAATGTACATATTTATCCCTATTTCAAACAAAAACTATCCTTCACTTATTGATGTACGTTTTTATCCCTATACGACTATACTTTTACTCGGTCTAAGAAGACGATCTTTCCCAATACGTTAAGCCCGTTGATGTGTGATACAACATATGTAAGAACAAACACAAGTAATAAGAGAGATCAAATAATTTCATTGCAATCTAATTAGAAGCTTACGCATTAATGTGCCCAACTGTTTGAATAAATGTGAAAGTGCAATAATGTTGGTAGAGCTCCTAACACCTAACTAACACAAACTGTAAATTAAATACAATCACCATAATAAGAACATAAAAACAATAATTTTCTTATATACTTCATAAGATTTTTTTTTTGGGAAAATTGTGAAGAAAATAAAAATGCAAGCAGCACCAGCATATCAAGGCATGTCGTACTCGGGTCATGTCCAAAAACGTCGCGAAGATAAAGGATGTTTATATGCTTGGTTCGGATTCTTGATCCCTTTACGATTATTCTTTTTATTTTTTATTTTCTTGATTTTTTGTCGTTTAAATATTGATTTGTTTATTGGTGTATACATGAATAAGTTATTCTAATTAGATGGTTTTTGTTTATGTTTTTGAGTAAAAAAATTGAAAATTTTGAGGGAATTTTGTACTATGAAAATTCGTGTGAAAGGTGTTTGCTTGTGTTTTTAAAAATAGGTCGAAAATTGTAAATATATCTTTGTCCTATATGTATTTACCATTGCATATCTTTTTAATTCAATTCTTTTACTCTAGATTTTTCATTTGGAGATATATAAGTGATTGTTATAGATGTGGTATATTTAATTTCATATACACACTAGGCTAAAACATAAATGCGAATTTTATGAATTTCTTCCCTTTAAACAATGGTAAAATCTTGAATTTATTAGCTTAATATATTTCTTAGTTTTTCTAATTTTTTTTACAAAACTATTCTACCCACCCATCCTCATAATAGTTTCGATTTTTTGTAATTTATATGTGATTTAATTAAATATATGTTTGTAATTTTTGTGTGATTTTAATTAACAAAAAATTGAAATGGAAAATATTTAATGTGGCCACAGCTTGTTTGCACTGTGTTGCTGTTGCTGCTGTGTAGAGGCTGGTGAACGCTGCTTTGATGGTCATTGCTGTTGCTGCATTTAAAAAAAGACCCATATATTTTATTGCCAATAACACAATTATATGAATTTAATATTCTGTGTACTGATCTTAATCTCGATTTAATTTTAAATAAAGCTGTGTTTTTAATTTTTATATGATCTCGTTTATTTGTATCTTTTTTATTTATTTTTATTAATTTTCTCAACCATACCCATTATTTTCCTAAAAAGATTAGTATTACGTGAGAACTCAATTTATGATTTAATTAATGCCAAAAAAATTGTGACATTATACCTTTCATTCTTCTTTTAATACTATTGCCAGACTTTTTTTGCATATTTTGTGTTAACAAACTTATAATAATACACACTAAATGTGCGATACTCGTATACATAAGTGGTTAAAAACGTTAAGGAAAAATTTTCAATTATTTTTCGTAATTGTACATTTTACGAAATATATTCACAAAATTGAAAATTAACCCAATATTTGTTCATCAATACATTTATTTTTCTCTTATTTTTGGGTTAGAACAAATGGATGGGGTTAGAGTATTGTTTTATGTCTATTAAGTATTAATATTCAAACCTATTGATTATTAAAAAATAGAATGCCCAAAATCATGCAATATCAAGATTATTTTTTCCATCTTGATTTACACCTTTGCTAAAATTCACACTCATAAATCTCAAAATAATCAAAGATAGGGACTTTCTTCCTGCCCATAATTAAATCAAATTAAATAAGGATTTTATCAAGACGATTGATTAAGCAATCCTTAACCCATAAGCAAACACATTAAATTCCATCTCTATATAAACCTAACCAAACATAAGATAATAATCACAATCAAATCTCATCTCAATCAATCCAAACAGATACGAAAAATAAAATATCGAAAAAAATCAAAAATCATGGATGGCCCGAGATACCAAGAAATGTCATATACCGACCATGTTAAACGTCGACACGAGGAGAAAGGTTGCCTATATGCATGGTAAATATAATATTTATTATGTAATTATTTACATAAAAAGAATTTAGTAATTTAAATTCATTATTTTTTGTAAATTTTACCTTAATAAACTTTGACGTCTTTGATGCAGTTTGTTCGCGTTATGTTGCTGTTTCTGCTGTTTCGAGACGTGTGAGTGCTGTCTAGACATTTGCTGCTGTGGTTAAATTCTAACCATGGTTGATGAAGTGGAAAATAAATGTGCCAAATTTAAACTTATGAGATATGTTTCATATGTTTTGTATTGGTGGAATAATCGAATTTCCTTTATTATGATAATTGATTTGTTCCTAAAGTAAGTAATTAATACAATTAATTTACATACAAAAAAGCGTAAATAATTAAATATAACCTGAAAGGCGCTCGATTAGTTAGTTCCCGAGGATTGGATTTCTGCCTTCATCAATTTCAACGACGAGTAAATGATTTGAATCCGAACCGTTTGGTCCTTCGGTATAGAGCGTAGGAAGATAAGCTTTGTATGCTGGCAAGTATCGAGAGACGAAATCCAAAACCTATAATCACAGTATCGAGAGACGAAATAGTTTAAATGCTTAAAACGGTAAAATATGATACTCGCAATTTGAGACGGGGCCAAAATTATGGGTCTCGTGGATAGACATATTGAGGGAAAATTGCATTTTTGGTACATTAATGTGGCCTGCACGTTTTTTTTTGGTACACTAATTGGCAAATTGGGTACACTAATGTGAGGTATGTCTGGCAATTTAAGTACATATTTCGATGGAAATTCGATTTTCGCCGGAAAATTAATTAACTTTGACTGAATTTGGGGATTTAGTCGAGATCACCAATTCTAGTAAAAAAATTAATCAATTTTCCGGCAGATTTTTGAATTTTCCGGCAATTTTTTTACTCAAACTGCCAGTTTGTCAGACATACCCCACATTAATGTACTCAAATTGCCACCACCATATGTACCAAAGAAACGTCAACCCACATTAATGTACCAAAAATGCAATTTTTCCGGGATACAAAGAAGGGCAGTAAGGAAATTGAAAAGGCAAAATTTTGAATTTTTTTTTTCCTATTTACAAATAAAATCTGAAACTATACTCAAGGAAAAGCTTCCAAATCAAGCCAGTCTATTAACTACATCTTGGTTTACGAATATCAAACGTAATTTTATTGTACATTAATAAACAACAAACAATATTTGTACTAAAAAATACCTCTTCGTCACTCATTCCAGGCTTTCCATCAGCCCTCATAGCAATCTCCGCCTGAAAAAAAAAACGTGGAACTAGAGTCAAATCCAAAGTACTACTTGTATAATTTTTATTTTTTTTAATTTTCGCATTTAAAGTAAAATAAAAGATTGATTTATTTGAAAATTTACCTGCAATCGCCACTGATATACACAACTTGGATCCTGAATCTTGATTACTATCCATGAATTGATGAACTGGTCCCATGCGTCGTAATATTTTTCTAAATTCTTATTGACAATCTCCAGCTGCAAAATTAAGCTTATAATGAAGATGGATGATCATATAATAAGATAAAAAATCAAATAAAATGGGTAAATTTTATGATCTCGAACCTGTGGATCAACTGCTTTCACGACTTCAACTGGTACGGGCTTGAAACCAAGCATCCAACCCTCAAACAGAACAGCCTATTGACCGTTAAAAGAACAATTATGTTTATGTTGGACAATATCTCAAAGCCCTTTAAAAACACGCGTATTACTGAAAAATTAAATACATTTTAGGCATCAAAATTATTAAAATCGGTCAACATTTAATCATAATTTTTGGTCCAAAATTATTTTACAAAATTCTTGATATGTCCCAATTTGAGAGCATAATGTTGTTCATCTCGTTACGTACTAATAATAAGCAAGTTCGAATTTTGTCAACACAAATCTTTTTATGCAATCCAAATGAATACATAATGACCTTATTATTTAGTAGGGCTTTTTTGATATAACCCCCCGAGGTATGTAGCTTTGGCAAACAACCCCCCGAAGTTTGAAATTTTGGTAAACAACCATTTCTGGTTAGTTGACCGTTAGTCAACAGTTAAGGTCATGAGCAAAATTGTAATCTAATAATTCCAAACAAATATATTAATTTTCAATGTATTTATTTGGAATTAATAAAATTAATATATTTGTTTAAATTATTAAATTGCAATTTTGCAAATAAATAAAATTAATATATTTATTTAATATATTTATTTGGAATTATTAAATTACAATTTTGCAAATAAATAAAATTAATATGTATTTATTTTTAATATAATTCTAAATAAATACATTGAAAATTAATATATTTGTTTGGAATTATTAAATTACAATTTTGACATGTCCTTAACTGTTGACTAACGGTCAACTAACCAAAAATGGTTGTTTACCAAAATTTCAAACCTCGGGGGGTTATTTGCCAAAACTACATACCTCGGGGGGTTATATCAAAAAAGCCCTTATTTACTAGGCTATTTATAAACCACCTACCGTTAGAGGACCCTCCACCTCTGGCCATGTGGAGGGATCGCCTCTATCACCTCGACCATTATATGCAGACTGCATAACGAAACATATCAAATTAGTGACTTAAAATTCCAAATACCGTGAGAGCAAAAAGTATGGTCTTGTGTTCTTACCTTGTTATATCTAGGAAGCTTCATTTTTGTACCTGAATTTCAGAAAATATATATCATCCCAAGATAAACGTGATCAAAATTCAAAACAATGAAGGAAAATAAATAAATTACGGTATATATATTTGTTACCTTCTTTAGTCAACTTGCTTAGGGCTGTAAGGGTCTCAACGGACAACGAAAGATCATGGCTCCCAGCATTTCCTCGAAACTGAAGGTGAAATAAATATGTCTCATTATCTTAATAAAATAGAAAGAAAAAAAACGCAAATTTCAACGTAAAAATTACCTCTAGAAGTGCATTCTCAGGGTTGCTCTCTCTCAATTTAGCCTTAAATGAGTATTAAAATGCATCAGAAAGGGAAGTAAATAGATACAATGCATGAACTTGACCAACAAAAGAATTTTACCTGATCTTCTGCTGTTAGGTAAAAATCATCGATAGATATAGTTGCAGTCTTCCTGAGATATAATTTGTCAGTTTTTACCAACTTTTTGTTATTTCATTTTCTATTTTCAACAAAATTTACCATTTTGTAATCTACCTCCCGGTGACACGGAAAAGGAAATCCAGGGCAAAGACGAGCGTGGTCTTTCCACAGCCTTGTGGTGCACTGAAACCAATCTGCATGAAAAAAATTAAAGAGAATTATGAAAAAAATCTCTATCCGAGCAAATTACAAGAACTAAAAAAAATAAAGGTGTGTTTGGATTGAGTGATTTGGATTTGGGGCGAGGATTTGGAGGAAGGATTTGAAATGACACCTAAAATGGAGTCATTTGAAATCCGGCATAGTTATGAAGAAAATAGCTCAAAGTGAATGTCGAGTGATTTGAAATCCATCATAACTTGGATACATCCAAACGAACTTCATGGATTTGTTGACGAATTTGAAATCCATAGATTTCAAATCCTTCAGTCCAAACACACCCTAAGGGTAAATTACAGTGACAGCCTCTGCTTCCCCAGAGGTTTGAGAAAATACTATATATAACCTACACAGTCAGTAAAAATACATTACAATTTCACCCTTTGGTAAAATGCAGATTCCAATTTCAACCCTTTTTTCCTCGAGTTTTCGGAACCTCATAGAGTGTGTCTTTGTAAAAACTTGAAACCTCAGGGGGTTCGTAATAATTATCCAAAGAATAAAGTAATCATTTGAAAATGAAAAACCAACCACTAAAGGCGGGATATCATCTTCGTCTTTGTACTTCGAACCATGATTAGAGATTTCTTGTTCGCACCACAAGAAGACCGGTATATAGTAATGGTAGATCCGAACTTTTTGAGCCTCGTTTAGAAACAGTTCGTTCAGCTGAAACAATCTGCAAAGCTGTGATGCACATAATACCCATTTGTCAATGGATTCAGCCACCTTTTCTGAGGTAAGGCCTACTTTGTCCATTAATGGACCTGAGCATATGAATTCAAAAAGGTCCTTCACGGATGAAACCTCTGCTGGTGATGTAGGGAGTGCAGAATGCAACGGGCCTTCCCTTTTTCGTCGACTTGCAATGTTATTGTTAACCGAAGAGTCGTTTTTCATCCATGAACATCCACTTTCTGATCGAAAAGTAACAATTGCAGTATTAGAGCCATAAAATAAGTCATGTTGTAAATTTAGCTCCATTGTTTGGTTATTTGAGTTGCCATGATTAACACTTAATTTGCACAAATTACTCAAAACCCTTAACTGCATATGTATGCCAATCAGGAAATTTCATCTAGTTCTTAGAGGATGGAACCATAAAAGAATCACATGAGACTATTTTTGCAACTATAGAGTATAGAAATGAGACTAAATTTGCAATAGACTCAATCCTACACAATGAATATGCAATTCTACCTTATTAGGATTAGACTGTTAAAATCGCTCTATGAAACACTGTTTCACAGTATTCAATCTGAAGGGGGGTAACAAGGATAGCATCAAGATTTGATTCAACATAAAAATCTATAAATTGAGAAGTTCATAAAGTTAAAACAAAATCCTCAGAGCCCAGATTTTCATCTTCATCATATTCTAAATTTCAGTTCTCTTTCAATCTTTTCACAGTAAGTAACAAACTGCGTAAATCAGCAAACCCACACAACAAACTCTTCATCAAGACTGTATCGCAATAGTTACTCTAAATCCACGACTTAAATAACCTCGCATAATCATCCACATTCAAACACATCCATGAAAAAAAAAATAAGAAAAAAAATCACCAAATAAAAATCTGACAGTCCCATTAAACTTACCTGACGAATTTTGGGACCCCGAAATCATCTGGGACTGCGTAAAATACCGCTTGGATTTAGCTCTTGCTGCCGTTTGCTTGGAAATGGTGGAAAATGGGCCGTTTTTGTTAACATTTTTGTTGAAGGAATACCAACTAGTGACGTCATTACCATTACAATAATCTGAAATCCAATGTGATGAGGATAATATAGTCGTCATCGCCGCCATTGTTTGTTTATCTGTCACTGAAATTGCAGGTGATAATCTAAAGTCTAAAGTGTATTTTTAACTATTTTTATTTTGATAAAAAAAATATATATGATCAGCTTGGGTTGGCTCAGAAACACTCGCACCTGTTTGAACTTGAATTTACCATAATGCCCATACACAAAATAGAAAAATAAAAAGTGATTTTATTATTAGGATAAATAAAAAAGAAGAAGAAAAAGAGTTGTGGGTTGATCCATTGTTCATGGGCCTTGATTCAGCCCAATTGTTTTTGGGCTTTATATCATTAAGTCTCGGATTTTTCAATGTTATTTTTTATTGACACCAATATAAGGGATTATTTACATATGTAAATCCTTTTTCCTTTATTTATCAAAAAAAAAAAAAAATTGGAAAAAAGTGCCTATTGGAGTTTGCCAAATTTGTGGTCTTAAAAATCTTGATTATTATGAATTAAATTTATTTATGTGAGATTTAATTTAGTTTGTTTTTTATATTGCTTTTTGTGTTGTTCCTGATTAGATAATTCATTTGTTAGCTTTTTAAAAGAATAATATTTATTATTCATAGTTAAGGCCATGTTGATAATGTCCTAAATTAGACACACTTAACCAAATAAAATAATTGATCTCTTTAAGTTAATTCTTGTTATGGATCTAACATATATATGTGGAAAAATCTAGAGGAATTTTAATGATTAAAAAGTGAAATTATGATTTCAATTATTATTTTTAAAATTCAAGGATGATGGTTGTTTTAGATAGTTAATGTTATAAGTGGAGTATTACATTCTCATAATTACATTAACTTTTATCATAACAACATAACGAACTTGGATTTGAAATTTGAAAATCAAACCAAAAGGTGGTCCAATTTTGAAAAAGAAAATGAATAAACAAGATAAAAGTTATATTCGTGAAAATAAAGTGAAATTGCAATTTTAAAATTACCCTCTACCAATATAGAGAAAATAAATTGGAAGAATTATAATATTAATCTCGATCCTACATTTTTAATCCCATAAATTACAAATTTATAGTATATACAATTTTTTACATTTTCAATAAAACCCATAATTTTGGTCAAGTATTTTACACTAAACATTAATAAAATGAACTATTATTCATCAATATTTATTTTATTTTTAATGATTGAGATTATAATTATAATTTTTAAGTTTTAAACAATAAAATAAAAGTTGCAAACATATGGTGGGTACTATTATTACATTTCCACCTAAACAATTAAATAAAATCCCCCAAAAGTAAATTACCATAAATTCAAGGACTGAATTGCAATTGACATTTCTTCCCTTTCCGCTCTGTCGACCGTTTAAACGTCGCGTTTAGCCCCATTTCTCATTGCCTCACCTTCAATAGCTTCAAATTCTACACCATTTCTGTTACGTTTTTCATTCCCATTAATCATTTATCGATTTCTTCTCAAACTGTTGTCTCAGCTTCAAATTTCCTAATTTTAGTTCATTCTGAAACCCTAATTCGAGCAAACCCTAATTGGTTCATATATACATACAGTCAAGTGTATGCATACATAGGAAAAATGGTCGGCCCTTCACTAGCAGGATTGCAAGATCACCTGAAGTTAGCTCGAGAGTACGCAATCGAAGGACTATACGACACTTCTGTTATATTCTTCGATGGTGCCATTGCTCAGATCAACAAGTAATTCTAATCCCCCTTTTTGTGATAATTAATTGTGAGCTAATTTACACATCTGGATCTTTTAGTTTCAATTTTTGTGGTTGTGGGTTTCGAAGAAATGTGAAATTTTTACTAGATTTTCGGGATTTTTTTTTGTGTTATTATGTGGTTTGATGAATTAGGTTGTACAGTGATGAAGTGTTTGTTATGCTGAAAAGTTTCGTATTTTGGTCCATTTTTATAGGCATTTGACTACTGTTGATGACCCTATACTTCGAACGAAATGGATGAACGTAAAGAAGGCGATTTCGGAAGAAACGGAGGTTGTGAAGCAATTGGATGCCGAGAAAAGGTCGTTCAAAGAGGTTCATTCAGGGGGCAGACGGCCTAACTCTCCGCCGATTTCGACCAAGTCATCCTTTGTTTTTCAACCGTTGGATGAGTACCCTACCTCTTCTGGTGGCCCGATGGACGATCCTGATGTGTGGAGGCCGCCCAGTCGAGACACAACGGGTAGAAGACCTGCGAGAGCTGGCCAGGTGGGCATGAGGAAGTCACCACAGGATGGAGCTTGGGCTCGTGGGGCTACCACGAGAACTGCTGCACGTGGAGGAAAAACAGCGGGCCCCAGTAAGACTAGCACTGGCGTTCGAGGGTCAACTACTGGAAAGAAAGCACCTGGAAAGTCGACATCTGGAAAAGCAGATTCTGTTGTAAGTTATAATTCAAGAAGCTATAGTTTGTTTTGGGTGGTTGTTGCTTGTTACAACTCGTGGGGTTTTGGAAATATAAATTCTGTAGGTATTTATTAAAATGACACATTTATTTATGGCAGCCGGGAACATGGTATATTTATTTGATATATGTTGGATAGCCAGAGTCCTTACTGGGAGTAGCATTGTTGTTGCAAAAATTCATTTGCGATCTTTAAAATCTTCATAAGATCCTGTATTTATTGAACTTCCCTGCTCTTATTTCTCGTTTGATACTCCTTTGCTCTTGAATGGCCTAAACCTAATGTACATTAAAAGAAAGTAAATTCAAACTCAACATCTGTAGGAATGTTTAGTATCTTTCTAGGAGGCCTTATTTCTATTCCCAGAAGAGTAATAAAAATGGTTAATCCATATTATTTATAGGGAGAATTACCAAAAAAGCTTGCGTAGCTATTTTGACTTATGATCAAGGATGTGGAATTGGTTCAGCTTCTTTTACCCGTATGTATATTGTTCTTCTTGACTTAGCTTTTGACTTAACTGTAATTGTCAGAATGGTGATTCTGAGGAGGGAAAGACCAAAAAGGTTCAATATGAAGGGCCTGATGCTGACTTGGCAGCTATGCTTGAAAGAGATGTGTTGGATTCCAGTCCTGGTGTTAGATGGGATGATGTTGCTGGTCTTACTGAAGCGAAAAGACTTCTCGAGGAAGCTGTGGTTCTTCCACTATGGATGCCTGAATATTTCCAGGTATCATAAATTGGCTGGAAGTGGAATGATTCTACTGTAATTTTATTTTCCTTAACTTCCCCCCTAGATCATTACTCATTAGTATGTTTTTCATTCTTGAAGTCTTGTAAGCTATGATGTTTGTCCTTGAAATGATGCTTGTCCAATGGGTTAGGTCTATAGTAGATCTTAATCATAGTCTTGTAATTTATTGCTTATCTCCTCTTTTAGTATTAGAGGATGGCATTTATTGGTATTTAGTATGACTCTTTCATAGGAACCCCTACATGAGATACTAATAACGAAAAATACATGTTCGAGAAATTACCATAATTTCCTCGCAATAAAAGCTTTTTACAGTTTCGCCCCCCGGTCAGTAAAAATATATTACAATTTCACCCGTACCTTTTGAGTTGTCATCATCTTAGGGGGTGCCTTGGTAATTTGGAAAACCTTAAGGTTCGTGGGGTAATTTCCAATAAGTTATGTTCATGTAATTATCCCTTTGCGCTAGAGTTTAAATTTCCAAGTGCAGAAATCGAACTTGCCATGTTTCTTCTAGATAAGGATAAAATATAGAAAAATCATGTGCTTTAAAATTTCAAAACTTGTAGGGAATTCGAAGGCCATGGAAAGGTGTCCTCATGTTTGGCCCTCCTGGTACTGGTAAGACTCTTCTTGCTAAAGCAGTCGCCACTGAGTGTGGGACGACATTTTTCAATGTTTCTTCGGCTACTTTGGCTTCAAAATGGCGTGGAGAAAGTGAAAGAATGGTCCGGTGCTTATTTGATCTTGCTCGAGCTCATGCTCCTAGTACCATATTCATTGATGAGATTGATTCTCTTTGCAATGCTCGAGGGTAAGTGATTTCTTGCTTTTATATTAACAAAAGTCTTTTGTATAGTAATAGTTAGAAGCTTGCTTAAGGAGTGTTTTTGCAACATATTGTGATTTTGGAGATCTGATTAAAAATTGAAGGATGAAGGGGAATATTAGCAAAAAAAGTGATTCACAGTCGGCTTATTAATGAAAAACGGAAGAAAAATATCGAAAACCACTTCAATATAGTTGCGGAAATACGAAGAATCACTTTGAAGCACCTCCGCACCAGCTTATAGATTATCTGATAGGGGTGGCAATTTGGATCTATACATATAATTATGCTCAAACTTAACTAAGTTTTCAATGGGTTGGTCCTAATATTTTAGCATTTTAGTTTCAACTGTATTGGCTTTTAATAATATTTCGGTCTAACTGGGTTTTGAATTGGGCTCAATTTGGGTCTAAATTGGGTCCAATCTATTTCTACTTTGAGTCAATAATCTACATTTTACACTCTACAATAACCCCATACACTATTTTGATTCATAATGAGTCCTTAATTGGTCAACTTGGGTCTAATTATAATGCATACTATTTGATATTGGACCCAATTGGACCCAACCCACTTTAAGCCCAACCCAAATGTACCCTAGCCATTCAACCCAATCGCCACCCCTAGATTATCACTATCTATAGATAAATTTAAGAGAACAGAATTATAGTTTACGAACAGTGCAAAGTTACTTATTTTATGTTAGAACAAAAGAATCACCCTTTTATTTTAGAGTTTGCAACACTCTAATCTTTCAAGCAATTATTTGAGCCTTTTTTGAATTGATACACAACAATCCTAGTCTTACATTTGCAAACGTATACTATTTTGTCAATAACCGCAAAATTCTGCAATTCATAGCTTGTGTTCATAACACTAATCATGTCTAGACGAATGTGTTTGATGACGAATTTCGGCCAACCGGCCAAAGTAAAACGCCTCTTTGAACTGTGGGCCCAAGTAAAACGCCTTTCCTAGTTGTGGCCTCAAATAAGAGAAGAATGTCTCAAATCTTGCATCTAATTGTGGTATCTTATATATTATTTTTTAGTTTTATCCTCTTGGTTATATACAATTTTTTCAGAGCTTCTGGAGAACACGAATCATCAAGAAGGGTGAAGTCTGAACTTCTAGTTCAGGTTGATGGTGTTAATGCTTCAGGAACCAATGAAGATGGCTCCCGAAAGCTAGTGATGGTTTTAGCAGCTACTAATTTTCCATGGGATATAGACGAAGCATTGAGGTTTGGCCTTATTTTATTCACTTTTTTAATGTGTAATTTTGTTTGTTCAAAATCTCAAGTTATTCTTTTATCCATGGCAAATGCAGGAGGCGGCTGGAGAAAAGAATATACATCCCGCTACCAAGTTTCGAAAGTCGAAAGGAGCTTATACGGATAAATTTGAAAACCGTGGAGGTAAAAACTCGATTCCCCAATGACCAATAATATTACTTTTTTGATTATCATTTAAGGCTTATCTACTTTCTGCATCATCATCGTTCATGCGTAACTAAATTCAGTAACTTTAGATTTGTGGTTTTGCATGGAAGAAAAAAAAAAAATCTTTTTTTCAATCTGGGAAAGTGGGAAAATTCACAACCGTCATACTTGAGAAATTACCCCAACTTTCCCCATCAATATAAGCATATTAAATATGGTTTACCCTCAGTCAACAAAGAACAGATTCCAAATTTACTCTATGTTTCAATTCGTTAAGGGTGTGTTTGGATTGAGGATTTAGAGGAAGGATTTGAAATGACACCTAAAATTGAGTCATTTGAAATTCTTCGTAGTTATGGAGAAAATATGTCAAAGTGAATGACAAGGGATTTGAAATCCATCGTAACATGAATTCATCCAAACCAACTTGCCGATGGATTTGAAATCTATGGATTTCAAATCCTTCAATCCAAACACACCCTAATATCTGACACAGGGTGTGTTGGTAAATCCACAAACCTAAGGGGGCTCGTGGTAATTAACCATTAATTGAGGCGGTGTGCATGTAATTATGTAGTTTTCCTTTTCACATATTATTCTCCACGGCCTACTCCTATGTTATATATGTATCCTGGAGAATTTAATAGAAATATGTTTAATAAATGTTACATTGATCATAATAATTTACAATGAAAAAAAAAAATATATATATATATATATATCTATATATTAATAATTTTGACGTATTTCGTCTGTATAATCCAGGTAGCTGCAGATGTCGATATTGATGAAGTTGCTCGAAAGACAGAAGGATACAGTGGAGACGATCTAACAAATGTGTGCCGTGACGCTTCATTAAACGGTATGAGACGAAAAATAGCTGGAAAAACACGCGACGAAATTAAAAACATGTCTAAAGACGAGATTTCTAACGATCCCGTTGCAATGTGTGACTTTATAGAAGCCATTGCTAAGGTTCAAACTAGTGTTTCTGCTGCTGATATCGAAAAGCATGAAAAATGGTTTTCTGAATTCGGATCAGCATAAAACGATCATATTAATATTGGTAATTTGCGATTTTTTTTTTCGTTCTCGAGTGCTCGTTTTTCTGAATGATGAGTGGTTTATCGAATTGTTGTGGTCTTTTTTGAACTTGTAATTTTGTACTGAAACTTGATGTTCATTGTATCCAGTAATGGCTGATAAGGATTGCTGTTTAACTCATTTTGTTTTTGTATATTTTGACTGCTGAAGTTATATGTTATTAGTGTTTGCTTTGTAAACTGAAATTTATATATTGTTCGTTTGGGACTTTCTGAAATTCCCTTTTAAAAACTTCTTTTTTACTTCTGTAATTCTGTTTCTGAACTTTTATTAGGGGTGTAAGGTGAGTCGAGCTGGCTCATGAGCTTTGTGAGTCGGCTCGATTAAAGCTCGGTTCAAGCTTGAACTATCGCGAGCTCGAGCTGAGTTTCACGAGCTCGAGCTTATTGATGAATCGCGCTCGAGCTTCTGTTTAGGTGGTCATCAGCTCACGAGCCGGCTTGTGAGCTTCACTATTGTACATATATTATATATATACATATGTATATATGTGTATGTTTGCACATACATATTATAGTATATTTGTGTTTATATAATTTAATTTTAAAAATAATTGATACATTATATTTTTAATGAAAATAAAATAGTGTAAACATTTCATAATCCATTAGTAATTATGATATAAATTTTTTGAGACATATTTCTCTGTACATATTTCAATAAAATCAATAAATGATTTACACATAAACATCATATATATATATACACTAATTTTTAAGTATATGACTATTTTGTATCAATTTACTAAATAATATATGATTCTCATAACTCTTGATATTATGTAAATGCATATTACATTAGCGAAACAAGTTCGATTTTAGAGAGTTATTCATTAATTATTTACATATGTAATGAAGTACAATGTTACGTAAGCAAGATTTTATCCACCTTTTGTAATTATCATTTAATCAAAATCATAAAATACATTATATAACCAAAAGTGTGAGTTTGATTCAAACGAGCAAACGAGCAAGCTAGAACTTGGATGAACAAACGAGCCGAGTTTGAGCTCGAACGAGCAGATGAGCTGAGCTCGAGCTCGAGCTCAAAAAAATAGGCTCGATGAGTTTGAGCTCGAGCTCACTAATATTTAAACGAGCTCGAGCTCGAGCCTGTGAAATTTTCAAGGCTCGGCTCGTTTACACCCCTAATTTTTATTGTGCTTTTTTATTTTTAGAATAAAATTGAGATACACCCCTTAATTTATTGAGTGACATTTGAGCATATTGCTTGGCAGACTGATAGATCATTTTAATTTCTTGTATTTTACACGATTGTATGGTGTAGCTAGGTTGTTAGCTACCTTGGTGTGGTAAGGGCCATTATCCTTATGCGTTTTTTTGTCATCCTTTTTCATTATATGCAATTGACTTTTAAACCCAAAAAGAAAAAGAAAAAGACATTTGAGCATTTGAGAAATTAATTTTAAGAAAATGTATTGTTTGAATAGTTTGCATGAGATATAATGTCTTAAAATTATATTATACATTGGTGATGCAAATGTATATATAAATAAATATTAATATTTATAAATACACTTAATTCAGAATGTTTATTAACATAAATAAAACATAATTACTAACGTCAATTAATTATTTACAAACTCAAAAATATTAGAAAATATTTAAAAAAATCATCATTATGCTATACAAAAATTATTTGATTGATACTAATAATTAACTTCGATAAATCATAAATGATAAATTTCAAGTGAAATAAGAGGAAAAAAAAATATTAAAAGTGAAAAAATAGCTTTTACTTTAAATTTATTTTTCCGTAGTGTTATTTATGGTCAAAGTTATTATTATTTCTTAGGAAAAAGAGAAACTTACAGGCCTGTAAGCTAACAGATAATTTCCAGCCACAATTTGTAGCAGGTTGCATGATGCTTTTTATTTTTTTTAATTAAGCAACTCATATTATTTATATTTCCTAATCTACCCCATGTAATCTAACTTTTTTATATTTTTGCCTCTACTTATAATTTATAAAATATATGGTGATAACAATTATGACAATAAAATTATTGTATCTATTGAAAATTATACATTGAGTAAAAATTAACTGATAATAAATACAAAAATTTATATTTGTGTGTTATTACTAAATTGTCATTCAAATATGAACAAACTTAAATTCATATTTGGTAAATTTATGTAACTAATATCATAATAGAATATATAAAAAAATATGTAATTTAAGATTAACGAACTATGAAAATCTATCAATTTAAAAAATATATATATTATTAATTCAATAAGTTAATAAATTCAATACCTCATAAGAAAGAAAATCTCAAAAGTACATTTTAAATTGGATTGAGCCTCTCTTGTACTATTTGAATATATTTTCGTGTGCCAAAAAGAAGAAGGAAATGATATATATAAATTCGATAAAACAAAATAAAAGTATTTTCCATAAAAATAATATATAAATACTAGCCTCATACAAACAAAAAGGAAAGAAATAATGTTTGTGCAAATTGGCAATTGCTTCCATTTTGTAGAATAACAATAAAAAATTAAATATAAGATTACAAATTTAATCAAATGTTATCATTTTAATTAACTAAGTAAATAACCGGCTGTTAGGGTGCTAATCTGACAGATTTCTGTCAGATTAGCACTACCGTATTTCTTATTTTAACTTATAAATTATTACATAATATTCCAATTATAATGTTAGATATTTCAAATTTTGTGCCAGTACGTCATCATCATTTACACACACCCGAAAAAGAAGAGGAATTTCAATAGAAACGGCTAATAAAATTGAGTTTATACTTCAATTTGTCATATATTATTGCAAAAATCGACTTATTTTGATAGGTATCAACTTCTCGATTACTCAACCCATTTTTGTCCCATCACTTTCTCCGCCTATTACTTAATTAATCATCTTTAATTAATTAAAAATTATGTCTTAATCCCACTCTTAATTAATCTTTATTTACTAACATTAACAATATGTTGGACAAAGAATGTAGTTTATGAGAATATATATAATTAAATCAAGATCCGTAAATTTCTATGTAAATTTTTGGACATTCTTAAACATATGTACAAAAGCTGTAAGAAGTTCCTAATTTATATCTGTATGGATTTTTTTGGGGGACAATATAACTTTTCTCATTTGCTAATAGCATTATTTTGATCTCATTGTTTATATATAATTACTAATTACGGGTTTAAAGTTTTTAAAGTTGTAGTGGTAAAAATATCAAATAAAGTTGAACTATAAATTAGAAAAATATATGACTGTGTCTTAACTTTTAAATAAGAATATCTCAAGAGTGAAAACAAACACAAGATACCATTTATGTTAAAATCTTATGTAATATGTTTATCTTTTAAATTTTGATCGTTCTTCAAAATAATAAAAGCAATTAGATTGTCATATATACATGATTCAAAGTTTCTAAACGTTTCTGTCGAAACAGCCGAAACGTTTCGATTTTACAAGTAATAGAAACAAAATCCTTCAACATTTTCGAAATTACTTGGTTTCCTAAGAAACTCACGGAGTTTCCATATTTTCCATGGAAACTTTAGAGTTTCCTATAAACTATTATAAACAATTTCAAAAAATCAGGAAAAAAAAAGGAATTAAATTTTTTTATATATTGTTAAACCTACGAAATATAATTTGAATCAAAATTGGACTTTTAAATCCTAAATAAAATTAAAACAAAATCGCCCCTACAAAGTTCTCTGTTGCAGAAAAATTGAAGCACAAAATTAATTTCTAGGAAGCTAAATTTACTTTATAATATTTTGTAAATTTATAATAGTGATTTCGATACGTTTCCGAAACGTTCCCGAAATGTTTCCATATTTTATTATCCGAAACTCACTTTCAAAACGAAACTTTGAACCATGCATATATATACGTTTATTTATCGTTTCCTTGTCTCAAGAGTTACACAGTTAATTACCAAGCCAAAAATTGATGAAACTTATGAATTCCTACATAGATTAATAACATAATACTCGAGGAATCGAAAAGTTTGAGCAATACGATAAAACTATATATTTCGTAAATTAATACTTCAAATCATTCCTATGTAGATTTATAATGTAACACTTAAGCAATCAAAAAAGTTTAAGCAACATGATCACACTAATAATTTTCTAAATTAAATTAATACATCAAATAATTATAGTTTTTCTTGTAATTATTTGAATCCTTGAGATGCCAAAAAAAAAAAAAGGAAAAGAAAATAAAATCTACAAGTTACCTCTAGCTGTCAAAGGGACAATTACAATATACAAATATTCTTATGAAAATAATTACAATTCAACAAAACAAAACAAATATTATCTAATAGTATATATATATATATATATGAGTATGATCTTTGGTCTATCTCTAATAACTTATTTTCTCCTTGCTCCAAACAATTATGGGAGCTCAAAGATATAATTTTATCCTCCCTCTCTTCTTCGTTTTCGTTCTCAATGTTTCGGTTCATGCACAAGGTACACTCGAGTTCTTCTAACTTTGATCGGTTTTAATTTTCTTGTAAATAAAAAAATATTGATGCACTTTTAAATTGGACTTATTTTTTCTTCATAATTTAATATAGCTTTTGTTTCGTTCATTTGTGAAGTAAAATATTGAGTACTTATTGCGATTTTATTGTATAGATGATCCTTGCGCAAATGTAGAATGTGGAAAAGGAACATGTATACCTCACAAAGGTATTCTAGGTTACGATTGTGATTGTGACTCTGGATGGAGTAAATACGAATTTGCTGGTTTTACCTTCCCGCCTTGTATAATTCCGAATTGTAAGTCTCTCTTCTTATACACACATATATTATATAATATTTATAAGTGAATATAAAGTAAAATTCAATATGTAACACAATCATACAAAAAACTTAATATGAATAAGTTGAATATATTCATTTATCTTTCTATTTTGTTGTATGACATTCAAAATCTATTAGATATTTAATATGATCTACAACATATATATTGATATCTACTCAATTTTGTTAGTAATTTAGAAACTATATAAATATATATAATTAGTAATATTGGACCTAACCCTACTAATTAGGTGAATTGATATCAATATTCTTTTTTCCGTTAGGGTTCATTGATAATGTAATATATGATTTTTTCGTTGACTAGCTAGAGCAAACATTATAATGAGAAACTAGTATATGATACAATTACATAAATATTTTTAGACTTTTAAAGCCTTTAACTTTAAGAAGCTCCTGATCATTCTTTCTAATTAATTTGAGAAAAAATATCATTATTTCTGAGGATGCAAATTAGAACATATATATATACCATAAAATAAAGATGAAGATGAAATATTATAGGGATTTCTTAATACTAAGTTCCATAATTGGTCATACCAAAAATCATGACATTCTAAATTTCATCAATGATTTTATGTCGAAAATTAAGTTGTATAATATTTGTGCACTATAATTTTCTTCATACATATGAACACTTTATATCTAATATTAACAAAACAATTTGTTAAAATCTTTACTTACGAAAACCGTAACAGTTCAAGAAGTATTATCTTGTAAGACAAAATCTTATATATTTCAATATTTTGAAATCAACATTTATCATTCTTTATTAGTAGAAAAGTACTAATTTATTATCACCTTGCCCTTGTTCTTAATTATTTTTATATGTTTATGAAAGATTATAAGCTAATTGACATATTAAATATTTTCAGGTACTGTAAACACCGATTGTGGGAATTCAAACAACGCCCTGCTACCACCACTTCCACCACCAGCACCGCCAGCACCACCGTTCAACCTTTTCAACCGTAAATTTCTTCAAACTATATATACATTTCTTTTATATTGTAAATTAACTACATTAATAACTAATTATATGGCACAAAGAATATACCAAAATTGAATTAAAGAAAATACATTTTTTTTGTTTTTGTTTTGGTCACAGCTTGTAATTTAATATGGTGCGGGGATGGAACCTGCGTTGCAAATGGAACAGGATATTATTGTCAATGTTACGAAGGATCTACCAATGCCTTGAATCTGACTGGCTTAGCTTGTTTCAAGCCATGTAAAAAAAATTCAATTTTTGTTTTATTTTTAATTAATTTAAATTATTCATGTTATATAATTTTCTTTTAATTTAATTTTTCGCTAATTGTCTTCATTTGTTTGTTTTACAGGTGCATTTGGAGTAGATTGTAATGGAGTTTCATTTGGTCCACATATAACACCACCACCACCATCGTCGTCAAATGGTACGTTAGCATTACAACCACCACCACCAGGGCCGCCACCGAAAGGTAGGTGTGCTAAGGTGTATTATCTATTATTTTTCTTATTTTAATTTTTACAATTTTTATATGGATGAAATTTAATTTTTATATTTTTCTTAAATATAACAAAATTTCTATAAACATCTCAAATACATTGAAGAGTTGTGGATTAAAAACAAAATTTAGAAAAAATAGTGGGAAATTATTAAATAAAATTTGATTACTTTCGCAAGCATATGAAGCAATCATATGTAAATATTTATAAATAAGAGTTCCCTTGTAAAATTAGAAAATGAAAGATTTTTCAAGTTATAAGATTTCTTAGAGAATGGAAATAATATCCATTGAAACTTATAGACTTTCTTATTAACACCAAGCTGCATACTTCTTGCAACAATATATTTCGTCATTTTTTATTTTATCGTATTCACTAAAATAAAGATATATTTTACTAAAACTACATGATCTCAAAATCTTATTAGGTCAAACGTAAAGATGCCCAAATTTTTATTTGAAAAATGTTATATAATATCGTTTTAATATTATCAATTTTTCATTTTCACTGCATCTTCATTTAGAAAGTATAGATGTGATAAATTCATTAAGGGTGTGTTTGGATCGAGTGATTTGAAATCCATGGATTTCAAATTCATCGACAAATCCATTTAAGTTCGTTTGGATGATGATGGATTTCAAATCCCTCGCCATTCATTTTAAACTCTTTTCTCCACAACTAAGGTGGATTTCAAATGACACCATTTTAGGTGTCATTTGAAATCCTTCCTCCAAATCCACTCCTCAAATCCAAATCCATCGATCCAAACGCACCGTAAATTAATTAATTACAAGTAATTTTTTTTACCAAAACAAAGGAACATGAAAAAATAGGTGATATATAAAAAGTGGTTTATACCATCACTCCTTTTATCTTTTTTTCTTGATGTGTATGAAACATTTATCTTGTAATATATATGAAAGTTCAAGTTCGTTTTATCTTTTATTTCTACATTTCATATAATAATAACTAACAAGTATTTTTTCTTTTTTTGTTCTATGGTAGGATCAAATAACGCCTCCAAGTGCTCCAGGAGTCGTGAAGTTTTCAACGTGGTTTTGTTATCTGCAGCGTTTTTGGCTTTCTTTCTTTGATGCCATCACAAATTAACTAAAGTAGTTTATATTCTTGATATTAAGAAAATTATCAATATTCAATAATTTCCTGATGCAATCCTTAATTTTTATAGTGTATCATTAAATAACTGAAAACTTAAATATTTCATATATAAGTTTCTGACTACACTATTGTGGACATTGGTGACAAAAATATTTATTTTGGCTTCGGAGTATTTGCTGAATTATTAACGCATATCATCCCACCTTAACTGTTAAGTGTAATTAACCCAAATAGGGAAGAAAAAATGTAATTAACCCAAATATTAACTGTTAAGTGTTAACTTAAAAAATATAATTGTCAAAGATGAGAAATCATTGATATAAACATTTCGAATACACATATAGGGTTTCCTTCCTATACCTTCTATAATAAAAATGTTTCCAAACGAGTGACTGCAAATTCAAATCAAAATATTGGTTTCATTTCAATTTTCAAATGACCTTTAAAATTAAATAAAATCAACAAAATAATACAACTTTTATTTAATATTTCTAAATTAAATAATGAACTAAATAGCTCATTTTGTTGTGTCAATTTTCTTTAATTTGAAGGAATGCCCCTTCGTTTTCCTTTTGGGACAAGTTAAAAACCCTATGTGTGCATGTACACAGAAAAAATAAAGTTATTGTCGATTTACTATAAAAATCCAAATGAACCAAAAGTCAAGTTTTGGCCTATTCTTGCTATGTTTTTTTTTACTTTGTTTTTTTTTTTTTTTGCAAAATTTATGTCACGAGACGTGTTGACATTGACGACTGATCTATTTGGTTTAATTCCATTTCTTTTCCATCTCTTTAGGCAAGCTTTGCTATTGGTTCTTGACAGATTATATCCTGGTGTAAATACAAGAATCAAATGGAATAAATTATTTATTTAAATTTAGTTTGAATTCTAATTATGTCAAAAATGCTAAAAGTAGAAGATATTATAAAAACAAGTGTAGTTTACATAAGAAAATGTAAAAACTAAACAATTATGTAAAAAATTGTAAAAAACCATTATAGTTTGTATGAGAAAATGTAAAAGAAATGATCTTGATAAGTAGAAAACTAAACATTATTTGGATGGGCTATTGACTCTATATTTGTTATTTTTAACTAATTGAGTCTTAATTTGACTAAAAATTCAAAATTTTATTAAATCGGACAAATACCTTCAAATTTACTTGGATTGTATGATTAACAAATGTAGCTCGGATAAGCATCTTGTAAAAATATTATATAAAGCGTGTTTTATATATGTATTAGTGTTACTTTATATAAAGCGGGTTTTCTCTTCTCCTTAGTTATCGTTAGATATATATATATATAGCTGAAGCTCTTTAGAGCTGTGTAACAGAAACACAATCGATATTCAATTCAATTCAATGAATATGTTTCCTTTTTATTCTTCTGTAATTCTTAACATGGTATCAGGAGCGAATGGATTCTTCTCGACACTCTGATCTTCACTCTTGATTCTGGTAATCACGTTCTCTTTGCTTCCGCAATCTCTCTTGGTTTAGATCGATATCGATTTGTGATTTGTGGTTCAAGACCCCATTCGATTTGTGGTTCAAGATCCCATTCAATTTTCTTCGAATTTAGGGTTTATATATCTTGCTGCAATTTTCATTGTTTTTCCCCCAATCTTGCTGCAACATTACATCGATCATTATGTCTAAACCTGCATCATCATCATCTCCTAGTTATGATGTCAATAATCCCCTATATGTACATCCCTCGGATGTGCCAAACCTTCATCTGGTTCCCCATGAATTAAGCGGCTCAGATAACTATGGCGTATGGTGTAAGGCCATGAAATTAGCACTTAATTGCAAGAGCAAGCTTGGTTTTGTTACTGGAAAATGCACAAAACCTGTGCAAGATTCCCCGGACCTTGATCAATGGGAAAAATGCAACGCATTGGTGCTATCCTGGATCCTCAAATGCGTCAGTAAGGAGATTTACAATGGACTAGTATACTCTGAAAATGCATCAGACGCTTGGAGAGACCTTGAGGAGCAGTTTAGTAAAACCAATCGATCAAGAATTTTTGCATTATTCAGAGATATCAATTCTCACACTCAAGGGGCGAATAATGTGACTTCCTACTACTCTAGACTTCGGCAAATGTGGGAAGAATATGACTCTCTAGTTAATCTTCCCAACTGTGAATGCAAATACTCCAAAGAAATGGCCATCTATGCGCAGGAGCACAAATTAATGCAGTTCCTAACCGGATTAAATGATTCTTTTGGGCCTCTTAGATCCCAAATCCTTATGATGGATCCCCCTCCAACACACAAGCAAGCTTATTCCATGATTTGTAATGAGGAATCTCAGCGAGGTATTCAAACTCATAATGCTGCTGAAAATCCCATAACCTTCCTTTCCAAATCAGAAAATTCTGATATCACTTGTGAGCATTGCAACATAAAAGGACACACTAAGGAATCTTGCTACAAGTTGATTGGGTATCCACCTAGAGGCAGGGGCAGAGGCAGATCCAGGGGAGGCAGAAATGGTAGAGGACAAGGAAGGAGCTATAACTCAAACCAAGTCACTTTACCACCTACAGATGTCACACATGACACCAATACTAATATCTCACCTGCAACTGTGTTTCCACTTCAGCAACCACCTGTCTTTACCCCCCAACAATATCAGCAAATTCTTGACATGATGCAATCAAATCATGCACCTAATAGCACTACTCCAGGGCCACCAGCTTCCAACACAGTGACAGGTAACAGCTGTGGTTCCACAGGTATTCCTGAAGCCTATGCTCTCAATATATATAACAGTAGTTCTATTTGGATTATTGACACTGGAGCCAACCACCATATGTGTTGTGATTTAAAGATGTTTACCACTATACACACTGATATGCCTCTCCAATCTTCTGTTAAACTGCCCACAGGAGAATTTACTTCTATATCACAATATGGAACTATTGAGTTAGGAAATAGCAACACTTTGACTAATGTCCTACATGTGCCAAATTTCAGATTTAATCTTTTATCTGTCTCCAGGTTTACTAAAGAACAAAACTGCTATGCCATTTTCTATCCTACTTACTGTGTTTTTCAGGATACCTGGAGTGGCAGGATAAGAATGATTGGTAAGGCAGAGAATGGCTTATACATCTTGCAGCCTGTCACCTCACCATCAGAATCACAACATCTTTCTCTTTGTAATACACATCAGCATGTTTCTTCTTGTAATATTGTTGACAATCATGTTCACTTTTTGAATAAAGCTGATCAATTCCAATGCAATCACATTAGTTCTAATGATTCTTCTCTTTTATGGCACTTGAGAATGGGTCACATGTCATATTCCAGACTACATATGTTACCTGATATAGGTAAAAGACTGCATACTAATGAACAACATTGCTCTGTTTGCCCTCTTGCAAAACAATCTAGGGCACCTTTCCCCAACAGAACCCACATAACTACTCACATCTTTGAACTTGTTCACCTTGACATTTGGGGACCTTACAAGGAACCCACCTATGCTAATCAAAGATACTTCCTTACTATTGTGGATGACTTCTCTAGGGCTACATGGACCTTTCTTATGCAACTTAAGTCTGATGTGCTACCCATTCTCACTCAATTTTTTGCTTATGTCAAAACTCAATACAATGTGCCTATTAAAACCATTAGAACAGACAGAGCTTTAGATTTTTTTAAATCAACTTGTGTTCAGTTTTTTCAATCCCAAGGGATTGTACACCAAAGCTCTGTCCCATACACCCCACAACAAAATGGGCTTGTAGAAAGGAAACACAGGCACATCCTCAATGTTGCTAGGGCACTCATGTTTCAGTCCCATGTGCCTATCAAATTTTGGGGAGAGTGCATTCAAACTAGCACTTACCTTATTAATAGGACTCCCACACCTTTGTTGAAGGGTAAAACTCCTTTTGAAGTTCTATATAATAAATCCCCTAACATTAAGCACCTTAGGGTCTTTGGATGCTTATGTTATGGCAAAGTTTTACCTGTCTCTGACAAATTTTCTTACAGGTCCAGGCCATCTGTCTTTATGGGTTATTCTCCCAATCAGAAGGCTTATAAGTTGTTGGACATCAGTACTAACACTTTCTTTCATTCCAGGGATGTTCTGTTCCGTGAGGAGATTTTTCCTTTTGCTATGATTCACTCTCATTCCTCAGATGATCTTTTGGTTACAGATCATAACTCTTACATTGATGATTTTGTAACTCCCTATTCTAACAGACCTTCTAGTGATGTTACTGACAGTGTTTCTTTTCAGGATGTTAACACATTTACTCCTGATGATGAAATCATTAACCTACCTAGGAGATCCACCAGGGTGCCATCCAAACCTGCTTGGTCCAAGGATTATGTCTGTCCCACCATCAGCAGCAGCAGGGCTGCTGACCATTCTTCCTCTAATCTATCCTATCCTCTATCCTCCTGCATCAACTACACACACATACACCCTGCTCACAAACATTTTATTTACTCTTTAACTACTTTCAGAGAACCCTCTTCTTTTCAGGAGGCTGTTCAAGACAGTAGATGGAGGGATGCCATGAATTCTGAGCTCCAAGCTTTGGCTCTTAATAAGACCTGGACCATTGTTGACCTCCCACCAAACAAAAAGGCCATAGGATGCAAATGGGTGTACAAAGTGAAGTTACAGTCTGATGGCACCTTAGATAGATTCAAAGCTAGGCTTGTAGCCAAAGGCTACACTCAAAAGCCTGTCCTTGATTACCATGAGACTTTTAGTCCTGTGGTGAAAATTGTTACCATCAGAACTATTTTGGCTTTATCTTCTATGTATAATTGGCCTTTATATCAATTAGATGTTACTAATGCCTTCTTACAGGGGGAGTTATCTGAAGAAGTCTATATGACTATTCCAGAAGGCCTTAGCAGTCATGGGGAGCTTCTTTCTGACTCTACTTCATCTCACACTTTGCCACCTACCAAAGTCTGTAAGTTGCTCAAGTCTTTATATGGCTTGAAGCAAGCTTCCAGACAATGGAATGCTAAGTTTTCTAATGCCCTTATTAGTATTGGTTATACTCAATCTAAGCATGATTACTCTTTATTCATTAAAAGAGATGGAATGAAAATTGTATTATTGATTGTTTATGTTGATGACATTATCATCACTGGAAATGCTTTAGATATGATTTCTGATTTAAAGGCTTATCTGCACTCTATGTTTCATATTAAGGATCTTGGCTCATTGAAATATTTTCTAGGCATTGAACTTATGAGAAATAAGGATGGTATTCATTTGTGTCAAAGAAAATATATCATTGATTTGTTAAAAGAAACTGGAATGAGTGGCTGCAAACCTATTTTCACCCCTCTAGAACAAAATATGAAACTGACTAGCATTGATTATGATGAAGGTATTAACAGTGCTGCTGCAGATGATCCTTTGTTAGACAATCCGAATGAATATAGAAGGCTCATTGGGAAACTTATATACTTAGGAATGACGAGACCGGACATTTCCTTCTCTATTCACCTTCTATCCCAATTTATGCACAATCCTAAGCGATCACATTGGATGGCAGCTCTCCGAGTGTTGAGATATCTTAAAGGGAGTATTGGATTGGGTTTATTTTATTCTTCGAAATGTTCTTTACAATTGAATACTTATTGTGATGCAGATTGGGCATCTTGCGTAATGACTCGAAGATCGGTGACTGGTTTTATTGTAAAGCTTGGAGATTCATTGATTGCTTGGAAAACCAAGAAGCAGCGCACGGTATCACCATCTTCTTGTGAGGCTGAATATAGGGCGATAGCTGCAACGGCGTGCGAAATCATTTGGATTACTGGAATTCTGAAAGATATTGGAATGGTGATACAAGAACCAATAACCATTCACAGTGATAGCAAATCAGCTATGGACATAGCAACAAATCCTGTATTCCACGAGAGAACAAAGCACATTGAAGTGGATTTACATATGATTAGGGATCTCGTCCAAGAAGGCAAGGTGAATCTGAAATATATCAACAGTGATAAACAGCCGGCAGACTTGATGACAAAAGGAGTTGGAAGAGAACAACACACGAAGCTATTGGGCAAGTTTGGTCTTATTGATACATACCATGTAGATCAAACTTGAGGGGGAGTGTAAAAATATTATATAAAGCGTGTTTTATATATGTATTAGTGTTACTTTATATAAAGCGGATTTTCTCTTCTCCTTAGTTATCGTTAGATATATATATATAGCTGAAGCTCTTTAGAGCTGTGTAACAGAAACACAATCGATATTCAATTCAATTCAATGAATATGTTTCCCTTTTATTCTTCTGTAATTCTTAACACATCTAAGCATATATCTGGATTTGAATACTCGAATATTTGATTATATCTAACTCCAGAATTTCATGATTTTGACACTAGAGTAACAATTAAATCAAACTAGTACAAATTTAAAAATTGATCATTCGTTTTAAAAATTGATCCAAAAGTGATTCTGATCAACTACTACAAAATACCCAAAATTTATCACGAATTAATCATTCACTTTAAAAATTAAAAGACAATTGTCTTATAAATTACTTTCATATCCTATGATAATACTCAACTATTACCATGGCCTTTCGAATATAATATGTTCGTATATTGGTCAAGTGATATTTTGAGCGTTCTAAATGTGTATTTCACTCGCTTATCGCTTTGTACTCATTATGATAATCATAACTCGTTCTTATCAGACCTTTATATTCCTAATATTTAGCTTGCTTGGATTTCTCTATTACACAAGTAGATGCGTGATTAATATAAGTATGAGTAGGTGAAATGTGTAACTCTTAGAATCATCATTTTGCTCTTTACACTTTGTAATTATCTATATATACACTTAATTTATATTTACGTGTTTAACAAGAAATATTACATATTACTATATTAGAAAGGATCAACATTGAGAAATAAATCTAGAAACCAATCATTATAATGATTAATTTGGAGTTCGGTATTGTTCTCCACATCAATAACAATGTTTTAAAAACAAGCCAAAAGTTTGTTTAGTTGTAATTAGAATATATGTAATTATAATTCCATTCTGTCTTTCTTGTTTCTAGGTTTTGCCAACAGTCGGCCTATGTTTAAATTTTTATTTTGTAAACATATATATATATATATAAATATGTATATATATACGTGTTACTTTGTTCTAGGGAATAAAATACTACCTTTTTTTGTTTATAATTGATTTTGAGTAATAATAAAGTATAAATATAGAAAATAGATAAATAAATCAACTAAAAAAGCTTTCTTTTTAACATAGGAAACACTAGTATTTATATTTTTTTTATACTTGAAGCATGTTTGATTTAGATTAACTTTTCAATTAAATCCAACCATTATTAAATTTATGTTTGTTTAAGTAATATAAAATTAAATAAATAAGATCAGTTATTTTTGAATTTGGCTATATGAAACCCTAATGCAATCAAGAGCGGAAGTAAAACCATATGCATCAAGTCCTAAACGAATTATGACAATGAAAAGTAAGGATAATTTTTCCAGATTTTTTTAAAATAAATTCTAGTTTTCCAATTTCGTTGTAATGTATCTTGATTATATTATCAAGATATATTATCAATAAGCCATTATAATGTGGAAACATGTAACATATAAGAATTACTAATTATTTTGAGATAGTTGTATAGTGAAAAACAATAATGTAAGAGAATCGATGATCTGTCCATGATTTAAACTTATCTATTATTTTAAGAATTATCAAATTCGTAGTCTGATCATATTTATTATTTTATTGTGAGCAATAATTCTGATTATATTTTACTTATACAAAATTTTATTTTGTTGTAGTAGCCACTTAATAATTTATATATTTTACTCTCAGTTTCTCCAGATTTTACTGATATAGACCAAAAATTGATTTCTCAATCTGATAACTAATAAACCCTTTAGGCATGTTGATTTTTCAAATAACCATAATCGAAAAAAATATTCGAAAACAACCAAAGCAAGGTTTTATATACCAATTTGTAGACACTATTTTTCCACAAAAAAAGAGCCTTTCAGTATTTGCTTATTTTATTTTAAAAAATGAGTAAATAAAATTTATTTATAGTGAAACAATCTTGTACAATGCTCTATATGTTATAAGAAAAATGTGAAATATTTTCTAAATATAGAAATAAAGTATCTAAAATGGATCCAAGTTTGCATGTGAATTGTGTACTACTTAAACTTTGAATTGACAATGGTGGTTCCACCTTGCGGACATAAAGCTATACACATGAATCTTCTATTTTCTTGATATTAAAATCCATAATTATTATCTTTAAGAAATATAAGTTTAAAACAGTGAAAAGTTCCTAAGTTTTTGGCCCTTTCAGTACATCATTTAAAATAACAATCAAATTAATGCATAATATTTCCTTAATATCTTCTCCATTGTTATTTTATTGATCAAAAACCTATGCATGTCGATTTATCAAATGCTTTTTTTGTCAAATTAGAAATTTAAATTCTTTTGTGAACAAAAAATTGTTTTTGTGGTTATATTACTAGGAAATGGACCAATATAAGTTTAATTTATATACTCATGTTATTCTAAAATCGATCTTCTTTTATTTCTTAACTTTTTGTACAACATAATATTAAATTGTACCTAAGTTAGGACAAATATATATACTTTAAAAAATTATCCATAGAATGAAAAAGAGTTAACTATGTTAGTTCCACGTGAAGAGCACATGCATTTGAATGACGATAAATATACATGTGTATATGTCCTCCCAAGCACATGTCCATCTATTGTATGCCAAAATGTGACATCGGTTTCTTTGTTCTCATTATGTTTTAGTGACCATTTGCTACCACATAAATAAGTGCAAACAAGCAAAAGAATTAAGAAATATATGAAATATTATTCAATCACACACACACATATATATATATATATATTTGTATGTTGAGTTAATAAGAGGCAACAAAATTTATTTTTTTCTTTCTTGAATGTAAATTTAGGATCACTATTTACACAATTGTTTTTGTATTTTTGATAAATGAAAGGTATATTTGGGAGGAATTGTACATAAAAGAAAGCCGAATCTTCTTATTTCCTTCCAAAAGTCTTTTAGCATGATATTTTAATCTGATTGAATCTAACTCGAATTACATTTGTTATATAACTGAAAAACAATGATCATTCATAATACAAATGGTCATAAATGACAAGGACAAGACATTTCAAGTGTTAATAAGCTTGTGAGTCTAGTAGCCACACCCTAGATTCAAGAGAAGTTAATTTCATGAACCCCGAAAGGGCAAGGGCGTATCGATCTTTTCACATGAAAGATGATAAGATGATGAATATGTGTTGTTTGTTAGTGAAGGAGTGATTATGACCAAAGTGATGGAGAAGTATTTCTACTTGTGAACAAGACAAGGGCACATGGAGAAGGATAGAGCCCTAACCTTACATGGAACCCCTTGCTTTTGTGAGGTCTTTCATAATCTATGTTGAGGACAAGATGGTCCTTTCCACTTTTGTATTTTATCTTGTCCTATATATACATATTTATTTATTTTTTGTGATCTTGCATCAACAGTTGCTATCCTTCACCGAAATATGTGGTGTATGCAGTAGAACAACTCTATTGGACCTGATGTGACATAGTATTCCCCGTCCACCCGAATTAGAATTTACGCTATCGAGTAGTTTCGCTGTTTTAATTCGATTTGGTCAAGCATATTAGTAATAAGTTTGAACGATTTAAGTTCCATCAAAACCTTTAAACACACATAAAAAAACACACATCAATAATTTAAAGGAAACATAGAAAAAACTTAAACGAAATCCATTAATCTAGTGAGTAAGCTAGATCAAATACTATGTTACACAATATAACTATTCCTTTTATACTTATACATGTGTGACAAGCATACATACTATTAGAAATTTAAAAGTTTCTCTCGATAACCTAACTATCCATATATATAACGATATACAACGATCACTGTATAAAAAGATATATCACTATAGTGTAACTAATGATTTGTACTTAGTCATGAGTCACCATCCCCTCCATTTCCTTACAACACATTTTCCTCCAAGTTTTCACACTACAATACCTAACCCTATTACTACATCTATAACTAGTACGAGGACTCTAAACACAAAAAAAAAAAACCCAAAAAAATTCCACAAAAACACACACAAACTTTATTTCTTCTTCAATCAAATACAAAAACATTCTTACATACAAATTTCCCACACAAAATCCCATGCCTTCAAGAATACTCAATCTTCACCAAAAACTTTTGGACCTAAACTCAGTCAAAGAATTGCCTGAGACCCATGCATGGACATCTTCGTTCGATGAAAACCCGCCCCCTTGTGATACCGAAAACGTCCCTATCATCGATCTAAATAACGAAAACGCCACCGATCTCATTGGCCACGCATGCAAGAATTGGGGTGTGTTCCAAGTGATTAACCACAATATCTCTAAGAATTTGTTCGATGAAATTGAGTTGGCCGGAAAAAGTCTATTCTCTTTGCCCATGCAGAAGAAGCTAAAGGCGGCACGTTCGCCAGATGGCGTCTTGGGATATGGGGTGGCTCGTATATCGTGTTTTTTTCCCAAGCTTATGTGGTCTGAAGGTTTCACCGTTGTCGGTTCGCCGGTGGAGCATGCAAGCCAGCTTTGGCCCCATGATCACCATAAATTCTGGTATATATGCTCTAATTTACAATGAAAATCTTTTATTTAATGATGTTAAGTGTATGGATATCTTTTATCATTATACACTTGAACATAGAATCAATGAACTTCTAATTCATTAATAAAATGGAAGTACAGAATGAAATAGAATATCCAGATTGTTCATTTAATTTTCTGGGCATATCTGGATCATCAGTCTAAAGTGTATTTATGTGTATATTAGGGAAAATCCTAATTTGGGGTTGCAATATTAGTCATTTTTTATAATAATGTTAGTCTCATATATATTTATTTTTGTTATTATAAATTGCATTTTTCCCTAAAACAACCCTTTAAATAAATATTATTTATCTCTTACCTCCCTGAATAATAATTTAAAAGATAAAATAAGAGTATATAGGTTTAGTCGGGACGTTCATAATATAGTTCAATCATCATCTTCCTCGACTATTTTTTATTCTCTTCTAATTTTGGCGTAAGTGACAATAATATTTGTTTAATGGGATGTTTGATATATTTTGTATAATTTAAAGTGTAAAATGCAATTTTGAATAACAAAAATAAGTATAGGATTAACATTGATTAAAAAAAAGGACTAGCGTTGCAACTGTTGAGTTATGTAGCCTAAAGAACTGTAAACCGGGCAACAACTCTCGTCGATCCAACTGGGTAAACAACCCTATTCTCTCATATATTGTAACATCATTCGAAACATATAGTCCTTTTCATATTGGTTTTGTATGTTGTATAAATAGCCCTATTCTCTCATTGTAACATCATTCGAAACATATAGTGAAAAAAATTTCGTGAAGCGTAAAACTAAAACTAAAATTGAGACTGTTTTCAAAATTTCGTGAAGCGTAAAACTAAAACTAAAATTGTGATATCATACGAGACTAAATTAACAATTTTCCCGTGTTTTGTTGGAATAAGCACAATATCTTTCTTGGAAACTTTTGTAATAATTCATTGATTCATTTAATTTGTCTCCAGTGATACAATTGAAGACTATCAAAAATCAATGAAAACCCTAGCCGATCGGCTGATGTGGCTCATGCTCGGTTCGTTAGGCATAACAAAAGACGACATAAAATGGGCTGCCCCGAGTAAACAACACGAATCCGGATCAGCAGCCCTACAACTAAACTCCTACCCAGCCTGCCCGGATCCCGGTCGGGCCATGGGCCTAGCGGCCCACACGGATTCCACCATCCTAACCATTCTCCACCAAAGCAACACGAGCGGGTTGCAAGTGCACCGTGAAGGAGAAAACGGGTGGGTCACGGTCCCGCCCCGCCCGGGAGCCCTAGTGATCCACGTGGGAGACCTAATGCACATTTTGTCGAACGGGTTGTACCCTAGTGTGCTCCACCGGGCCGTGGTGAACCGGACCCGACACCGATTGTCTATAGCATATCTTTATGGACCACCATCAAGTGTCAAAATCAGCCCACTTCCAAAATTGGTAGACAATTTGAATCCACCACTCTATAGGGCAATCACTTGGAGTGAATATCTAGGCACTAAGGCCAAGCATTTTGATAAGGCACTCACATCAGTAAGGCTATGTGCCCCTAGAAATGGATTTGTGGATACCAATGATCATAAGAGTGTACAAGTTGGTTAGAAATTGAATAAATGAGAATTTCGTTTTAATTTTGTATTCCTTACTAAATTAATTAGCATCATGCATATATGTTTGTATGGCCAATTATGTTTGTTTGTTTGTTATCTCTTTCTTTCTTTTTTTTATAGAGTTTTGGGTCTTATATCGTTAAATCTTATTTAGACAAGAATTTTCACGAGGGTTATGAACAAGAATGTCACGGAGAAAACTTTATCTATATATAGAATGGATGTTGAACACTAAAGAGTTCGAATTTTGAAAATTATTAATAATACAACATATGCTCAAATATTCGATGTAGCATAATCTAAATCTCATCGAGATCAAGTCCATATAGACAAAATGGAAAAGGACTTAGAAAGATAAAGTTGTGTGAAATAATAGAAAGGGATGGAAACAAATGGTTTCTATTAGCTGCTTTGTCTTTCTGCAGTGAAAAAAGGGGGAAATCCGGACCATGATTGAATGCACGTCTATTTTTAATTTCACATTTTTTGAAAAAATATATTTTTCTAATTTTGAGGAGAGTAGAGATATAATAATGAAAGTGTGTTTTTTTGAGGGTTTCTTAAGAAAAAATGTCATTATTAGGTCTAATGTGGTATTTTGTTTATTGAAAAATATGTAAAGTGAATCTTATTTTCCATCTTAAGTCGTTACAAATCAAAATATGCAAATGTCTATGCTGGAATATTTGACAATTTAGTTGTTGGGTGAATGTCTAATAATTAATAGTAAACAAACTATATGTTGTGAGCAAAATCTTATAAAACGCCAAATAAATTTTTACTAAAGGAAATTTGAGATATTTTTAGAGAATATTGCATATAACATTTCTTTGAGAATTTTTCCTCTGAATTTTGTTGTATGTAAACTGCAAATTTAATTATAATTAGTCTTCTTGGTTTTTATAAAGCTTTGAGCTTGAATTGGAGTAAATTTTCAGAATCATGTTATTTAATTAAGAATATATAGAATTTAAATTCTAGAAGTATCTAAAAATAATTTCAGAATGTTTTAGAGTCTCTAGATTGCATGGCTAAAACTCATTTCAAAACGAAATATGAAATTCATGAGTTTATTCAATGTTTTTGGCTTCATTGATAATTTTTAAACAAATATTTGTCTAGTCTTTAGACATGTTACATTATATAATATAGTCTTCTGTTTATGTCTGATCTTCTTTTCTTTGGAAACCCTACTTTTTATCTTCTTATTCTAAATTAGTTTCACAACTTTGTGTGATCACTGTATGTTGTGGGATGTGACTGAAATGAGAAATAACATACGGAAATTAACAGGAGAAGGTGAAAATCTATAGTAAGAGCTAGACATGATATATTAGAGACTTTTTATAAAGGTTTCGTCATATAATAATAAATGTACCACAATTAATTTGGTTAATTCATTACTTCCCGCATATCAAATTAATCGATCATTATGTGATTAAATGTACGTTTTGATTGGATTATAATGATGGGATCGTCTTTTAACTATATCACGGTCAATCATCATATAGGGCTAATATATTGTTTCGTCGCAAGTGAATTTTAGCGACGAAAAAATGGGCATTAACAAATGATTATTTCATCTCTGATATACTGTTTTCTTATATATCAATATGCTCAAAGATATTATATTGAGCAATTGTTACTAATAAAAACTTAAGTTGTTTAAGAGAATAAATATTTAAAACATTTAACATGTATAGGCACCACAAATCAAACACTTAAACCTATGTGAATTATATATTCTTATCTTAAAAGTGAAAAATAACCACAAATAATGTTTATTACTATTTATATTGAAAAATTCCACTATCCAATTTCCCACCATTCTATTTATGGTCACACCAAAATACTATTTGAGTGAAACATACGTTTTTGTCGCAATATAAACAGTGTTACAACACAACACATCCACTAAGGAGACATTAGGGTTTCAAAAATGGCACAAAAAAGTTTTTCCATTTTGTGGCTTTCTCCAGAAAAAGAATTAATAAAAGTGGCACAAGATTTTTTTTTTTTTTTTGGCGTTTTCTAATACCTTATCTCATGAAAACCCTATTGCTTAAATTCAATAATTCACTCAATCAAGTCTTCAAATTCATCAATAATTATTTGAACACTATCATCCAATTTTCTTCATTTGTACTACTAGAGAAGAAGACAAACACGTCCACTCTAAAACAAAATGAAAAAAAAGAAAAAAGAAAAGAAAAAGACTATGAACTATGAAGAAACATGAAAATAAATGGCTTAGATCGCCCGAGTATTCTTGATTAATCCCGACAAAACTCAATTATATATATGTAGAGTCGTCAGTTGGATTTGATATAACATAGATGTTCTCAAACTCATTATATCGCAACCAACCATGTATGATCTATTACCGTTGATTTTATTTTAAACAATGTTATATATAGTATATTAAAAAAAAAAATTAGAACCTACTTGTATTAAACCCTTTTCATAATAATAAATGTAGAAATAGATGGTATACAAAAGTTTTGGTGATGTTTTAAGATATGTATACGTAGTTTTGGGTATACTCTTTATTATAAATTTCGTCGTACTTTGATGTGGTAAAACTTTTATTTTGTGTGTGTAATCTTAATCAGAACAATTTAAATTTTGAAATATATAGTGATCTTAATTATCATGTTCCAACAATTATTCTAATAATTACAAATCCGATTTGAACTATGGACAAATATCTAAAGTTATTTAATTCTTTTTTATTCTCAATTAAGTATTCCTCAACTGAAAGATGTTTTTGCTTATAATTGTCAACACATCCATCGAAATTATAGTATTTAACCCTCAAATATCCTTAAATAATACAAGGTCATATCCGAGGTTGAGGTCTAGCTAGGCCTTAAACTCCTGGTTTGAGCTCGTTATGCTCGTCTTTTTGCCTTCTTATAACGAAATCAAAAAATATTATGACCTCAAAAGGTCTAAATACAACTAATATGAGTAATTCTGTATACGAGGTGGTTAATATGATCTAATAAATAATATAGAGGCCTATTATCTATACTATACGAAGTATTGTATATGAGGTGTTAACGTGTGTTTTGCACACGTTTTGCTTGTTTAAATTGGTGTTGTTTGTCACGTTTTTAGTCTCTTTCTCATGGATTTGTGCTTTATTTACTATTACTAGGTGTTTGTATGATGAAAGGACGAAAACGTGATGAAAAGTTTGAAAAACCACGAAGTTTGGCAAAGTACAAGAAGGGCCAGCAGAATACACACAAGAATTAAGCGTGCCCACGCTTAAATATGGCGAGGATTCTGCTGAGATAAAATAAAATTCGGCTAGAATTTTATTTTTATGAAGAATTCGACTTTTATGATATATTTTCCCTTTCCAAAGTTGTTGGGAATTATTTCTTTCCATTAGTTTCCTTTTTGAACAATCCTAGTTTAGGTAGGATTCTTAAAATCCTATTCTAATTTGTTTCCTTATCTAGAGAGGACTCTATTAGGGTATAAATAAGTGGAATTTTATTCCACAAGACTCTCTCTCTCATTCTCGATTAATTCACGTTGGCTAGCAACTGGTAGTTCGTTTTTTATTGTTCTTCGAAGATTTCGAATTCATCTTTTGTAAGACGATTTTTGATTATGTGTTGCTAAACACATAATTCTAGTCGAAGAATTTTAAGGTTTGATTTCTTTTAATTTCGTGAGATTGCTTGTGCTTTTATCTTCATTGTTCTTTGAGTATTTGCTCTTTCCCGGTGATTTGTTGACAATATATCGTAATCGATTAATTAATCTGATCAATTAGTTAATCATTAGGATTATATTCAGCTAATTAGGACCCAAATCCGTAATTGTTTGGTAAACCCTAATATTCGTAGCAGTTAGCGACGTTGATTATGGACAAGTTTTCGATTAGTCGTTATGGGAATTAGTGATCCGGTTTAAATAATCCGAGTTTGCGTGTTTATTGATTGGAATTAGTGTTTTTCTAGATATCGAATGGTATCGATAAATTAAATCCTGAGAGTTTGTTTAGGGTTGTTTGATCGATAAGGGCAATAATCAAAGAGTTTGTTTTGATTATCGAAGACATAAGGAAAAACGAGGTTGTCAGAGTTTGTTGACAACTATAGCTAATTTACTAAAGAGCTTTGAACTATTTTATTTGCAATCAATGATCGAACAATAGAAATCAATGCCGAAATATCCGGAGACTAGAATCTCATCTCACATTGAATTTGAAATATACCTTTTTGCTTACGTTTTTAATTTGCGTTTTCAATTGCTTTAGTTAATCATCCAAAATCCCCCTTTTTATCGATATTAGTAATCTAGGAATTGAATCTACATTGTTACCTGAGGATCGACCCTACTTATCGCTAATTACAAATTATTTTGAGTAGGTTATTTATTTTTGTTGGATTCGACACCCACCAAATTTTGGCGCCGTTGTCGGGGAACGGTGTTAATAGATTTATTTCCTGTGCTACTGATATTTTCTGTTTTGTTTTAGTTTTTGTATGCCTAGGACCTTTCGTGGAAGCGAATTCGAATACGATCCCGAGATCGAAAAGAGAGCTCGCCGCTTACGTAAGGAAACCAGACAACGAAAACAACCCATTCCGCACTATTCATCGCCCGGAGAAAATTCTGCGCTGGAACATACCGATTCCTCTAGCGATTCAGAAGAAAGATACGAACACATGGCTAATCCTGCCCCCGCTAATGCCAACGCAGCGCCTGCTAACGGTGCAAATGCCAATGGCAACGAATGGACTCTGAAGGATATGGCCATGCCAAATCCAAATCAACAACCTCTCTGCATACCTTTCCCTAATTTTGAGGTAGATTTTGAATTAAAATCTGGATTCATTCACTTATTGCCCGTTTTTCGTGGTTTTGCAGGAGACGACACGCATAAACATCTGAAGGGATTCCATTTGGTTTGCTCGACTATGAGACCGAAGGATGTGACTGAAGACCAAATCAAACTGAGAGCCTTCCCTTTTTCCTTAGCCGACAAAGCTAGGGATTGGCTCTATTTTCTCCCTTTCGGCTCGATCAATACGTGGAACGAGATGAAACAGTTGTTCCTGGAAAGATTTTTTCCAGCATCTCGAGTGGCAAATATTAGAAAAGAGATTTGTGGAGTTCGACAGTTTACGGGCGAAACTCTTTACGAGTACTGGGAACGGTTCAAACAATTAGTTGAAAGTTGTCCACAACATCAGATTCCTGAGCAGCTTCTTATCCAGTACTTCTACGAGGGACTCACGATGATGGATAGGAACATGATTGATGCTGCGAGCGGAGGTGCACTGATCTACAAGACTCCGACTGAAGTAAGAAATCTGATTTCAAATATGGCTTCCAACTCTCAACAATTCAGTCTCCGACAAGATCATGCACCGAAAGAGGTGAAAGAATCAAATGAGGTAACCGTGTCATTGCTTAATCAACGTATAAATGATCTGACATCTATGATGCAAAAAGTGGTTCTAGGTAACGCTCAACAGGTTAACGCATGCGAAATATGTTCCGGAACTGGCCACGTGGCCGAAGTGTGTCCTAACGCACAAAATCAGAATTTCGAGCAAGCAAACGCAGCTGGATTTCCGGGGCCCGTTCAACGAAAATACGATCCTTTCTCGAACACATATAACCCTGGATGGAGGGATCACCCCAACTTGAGTTATGCACCACGGCCACCTTATCAAAAGCCTCAAGGACTTCCGTTTTCTCATCAAAACCAAAACTCAGGTACATCTTTAGAAGATATGATGAAAACATTGATCGCTAACACTCAACAATTTCAACAGGGCGTACAACAGGTTCAACAAGAAAATCACAATGCTATCAAGAACCTAGAGAAACAAATAGGCCAAGTAGCTACCGCCGTAAACGAATTGATGTCCCAGAGTTCGAGCAAACTGCCGTCCCAAGTTATCGTAAACCCGAAAGAGAATGTAAGTGCTATTACCTTGAGGAACGGCAAGGAATTGAAAGAGCCCGAGAGAATCTCCAAGAATGAAGAAGAAAAAGAATTGGAGAAAAAAGAAGAACCCATAGCCAAGAAGAAGCCGATGAGTTTTGTGATACCACCACCTTTTCCGGGCCGATTTGCCAAGTCGAAAAAAGAAGAGCAAGAAAAAGAGATACTCGAGACATTCAGAAAGGTTGAGGTAAACATTCCACTTCTCGATGCCATTAAGCAAGTACCTCGTTATGCTAAATTCCTTAAAGAATTGTGCACGACTAAGAGAAAGCTTATAGGCAACGAGAAGGTACACGTAGGAGAAAATGTATCTGCTGTGCTTCAAAAGAAATTACCTCCGAAGTGTAAAGATCCGAGTATGTTCACGATTCCTTGTAGGATAGGAAATATACGAATTGAAAAAGCCATGCTAGACTTAGGAGCTTCCATTAATGTCATGCCACGTTCACTTTATGAATCACTGAATTTAGGGAAGTTAAAAGAAACCGGCTGATAGGTCGCATGCTTATCCTGATGGTGTTCTTGAAGACATCTTAGTTCAAGTTAATGACCTAGTCTTCCCCGCTGATTTTTATGTAGTTGACATGGGTTATGATGAGTCTAGTAATTTTACTCCTATCTTGCTTGGTAGACCATTCATGAAAACGTCTAGAACCATAATTAATGTACATGATGGGACTCTCAGTATGGAATTTGATGGACAAATAATAAAATTTAACATATACGATTCCATGAAGTACTCTCCTGACTATCATTCTGTTTTTGGTATAGATGTTATTGACCCGTTGATGCAGGCTACGTTCGATCCCGAGAATGGTAATCCATTACAAGTAACATCGACCACAACCGACCTTGAGAAGAAAGGAAAGGAACTCGAAATCAGTGAAGAACTAGAGGACACAAAAATAGCTCTTGATTCCCTTCCTTCGCTTACTTATAATGTTTCTCGTATTTCTTTACATTCATCAACTTCTGAAACACTTCCATCTATTGTGCAGGCACCGAAGTTGAGAATCCAAGAGTTAGGGAAAATTCATAACGAAATAAACGAGAATTCGAAGATCTACAAGAATGAAACGGAGCCTTTCCGAGATAAGACGATCTCAAGAAAGAACTTAGTCATAGGACAAAAAGTTATTCTTGCCCATTCTCGCTTCAAGTTATTTCCGGGTAAGCCACGTTCCCGTTGGATTGGACCATTTATTATCATTGACATTTTTTCATCTGGTGCAGTTTATATTCAAAATCCAACCACACGAAAGATTCTCAAGGTGTATAGACATCGTTTGAAACCGTTTTGTGAAGGATCTCAAAAATACGATGTCGAAACAACGGAATTGAAGCCGCCAAACCATGCTACATAACTTTGTAGCATTGTCTAGCCGAAGACGTTAAAAAACGGCGCTTCATGGGAGGCAACCCATGTTTCTTTTAGTTTTTTTCGTTTTTTTGCTTGAGTTTTTTTTTTCGAGCAGAATGCTCACCAAAATTAAGCGTGCCCACGCTTAAAATTGGTGAGGTTTCTGGTTTTATGCAAGTTTTCCCTTATTATTTTTTTTTCTTTTCCTTTCTTTCCCTTTCATCAAACAAAAAAAAAATCGAAAAACAAAAAAAAAATCGAAAAAAAAAAAAATTGGCTCCGTCGACACCGGCTCATCATCATCACCTTCGCCGCCACCACCCCACCATCGATGCACATCTGCGCTCTTCCAGTGACTATTTCGCTCATTCACCTCCGGCCACTACTGTCGACGCCTATCTTGACACAATCAAAGCCACACTTGATCGATTACTACTATACTTCGGCATCACGACCGAGTGATGACCTAGGGGAGTCACCCTTTCACTACTCTTTTATTATTACGCATTGTCGGTGCTTACATGTTTTTTTTACATTGAGGGCAATGTACTGTCTAAGTGTGGGGGGGTGACTTCTTTTGCGATTGCACGTTTAAGCTTTGTTTACTTTTACCACGTGATTTTTTTTATTTGTGATTGAATATATAGTTTTTTTATGGATTCCGTTGAACTAGTTAGGTTTGAACATTTTGGCCATGTTTTGATTGAAGTCTCTTGCCTTGTGAAAATTTTTGCTAGCAGAACGATAGGATTACATGTATTAGTACGACTAATCCCTACCATGTGAGCTTTAAGCCTTTCATTTTGTCAATCATACATGACATTTTCTTTCCTTCTTGTGTGTTTGCCTTGCATGTTTTTGTATATGCTAGAACTTGCTTTGAACCATGTCAAGACTACATGATTTTGTGCACATTTGAATATGATAAATGCACTTAGGATTTACCCACTTAGCCAAATAAGCCTACCTTGTATTTGTTTTTCCTTAGTTAACCCACTTTGAGCTTTTGGCCTATTTCTTGTTTGAAAATCCGAACTTTGAGCTTTTACCGTCTTTTTATATCTCTATGTTTTTACCCGTCCGAAAAATGAGTTGAGCATCGAGATGTTAGTTGTTTGGGACTTCAAATTCAAAGTAATGATGTGTATCGAATAAAGTGTGGGGGAACTTTTGAAAGAATATAAAAGGCACCTACAAAAAAAAAAAAAAAAAAAAAAAAAGGGGAAAAAGAGGGAAAAGAACGAAAAAAAAAAAACAAGAGTGAAAGAGGGTTAGATCGCGAAAGAAACGACAAAAGGAATGAATGATGATGAATGGAGTTTGAGAACGAATGAAAAGAGGTATTTGGGTCCTTATTGTCTTATTTACCCAACGTTGACTTGATGCTCTACGAATTAATCGGACTTAGCCTTCATTATCCGTTTTATTCCTACCCCGAGCCCTAGCCCCATTACAACCTTGAATAAAAGACCTTTTGATTCTTTTGTGCACATTTTCGATAGTAGTGGCGATTTTGGTGTATAAGCAAGCCTATGGGATTACATTGACATGTTAAGACTTGAGCGAAACACGATGAACCTTATACACGAGTGTTGGGGAGGATTGTGAGAATAGTCGTCTAATTTCGTGCATTCTTATTTTTCAAATAAGATCATTGTGTTGGTTTTGATTTAATGTGGTATTGAGATCTTCGATTATTTGCATGCGTTATCTTGTCATTCTTGATTCTTGTTCTTCGGTCCATAATTTTCTATGCTTATTTGGTCTTTGGTGTTGGAATTTTGTTGATTTCGCGTTGCCTAAATGTTAAACGTTGCCCGAGACGTGCAATAGCTTAAGTGTGGGGGTATTTGTTAACGTGTGTTTTGCACACGTTTTGCTTGTTTAAATTGGTGTTGTTTGTCACGTTTTTAGTCTCTTTCTCATGGATTTGTGCTTTATTTACTATTACTAGGTGTTTGTATGATGAAAGGACGAAAACGTGATGAAAAGCTTGAAAAACCACGAAGTTTGGCTAAGTACAAGAAGGGCCAGCAGAATACACACAAGAATTAAGCGTGCCCACGCTTAAATATGGCGAGGATTCTGCTGAGATAAAATAAAATTCGGCTGGAATTTTATTTTTATGAAGAATTCGACTTTTATGATATATTTTCCCTTTCCAAAGTTGTTGGGAATTATTTCTTTCCATTAGTTTCCTTTTTGAACAATCCTAGTTTAGGTAGGATTCTTAAAATCCTATTCTAATTTGTTTCCTTATCTAGAGAGGACTCTTTTAGGGTATAAATAAGTGGAATTTTATTCCACAAGACTCTCTCTCTCATTCTCGATTAATTCACGTTGGCTAGCAACTAGTAGTTCGTTTTTTATTGTTCTTCGAAGATTTCGAATTCATCTTTTGTAAGACGATTTTTGATTATGTGTTGCTAAACACATAATTCTAGTCGAAGGATTTTAAGGTTTGATTTCTTTTAATTTCGTGAGATTGCTTGTGCTTTTATCTTCATTGTTCTTTGAGTATTTGCTCTTTCCCGGTGATTTGTTGACAATATATCGTAATCGATTAATTAATCTGATCAATTAGTTAATCATTAGGATTATATTCAGCTAATTAGGACCCAAATCCGTAATTGTTTGGTAAACCCTAATATTCGTAGCAGTTAGCGACGTTGATTATGGACAAGTTTTCGATTAGTCGTTATGGGAATTAGTGATCCGGTTTAAATAATTCGAGTTTGCGTGTTTATTGATTGGAATTAGTGTTTTTCTAGATATCGAATGCTATCGATAAATTAAATCCTGAGAGTTTGTTTAGGGTTGTTTGATCGATAAGGGCAATAATCAAAGAGTTTGTTTTGATTATCGAAGACATAAGGAAAAACGAGGTTGTCAGAGTTTGTTGACAACTATAGCTAATTTACTAAAGAGCTTTGAACTATTTTATTTGCAATCAATGATCGAACAATAGAAATCAATGCCGAAATATCCGGAGACTAGAATCTCATCTCACATTGAATTTGAAATATACCTTTTTGCTTACGTTTTTAATTTGCGTTTTCAATTGCTTTAGTTAATCATCCAAAATCCCCCTTTTTATCGATATTAGTAATCTAGGAATTGAATCTACATTGTTCCCTGAGGATCGACCCTACTTATCGCTAATTACAAATTATTTTGAGTAGGTTATTTATTTTTGTTGGATTCGACACCCACCAAATTTTGAGGTGAATGGCCCATTAGGTTATAAGTCCAATATGGTTGAACGGGCTCTCGAATAACGGGTATGGATAATAGCATGACCCGACCCGGTTCAAATTATATTATAAGATAATCTATGGACCACCAGATTAATGACAAGTGGCAGTCCATTACAGACTCAAATGTCACTTCATGAATAGTGGTTAAACAGACTATAAATACAACATTGAATGCTCATTGTGGGGACAGATCGATGTTTTCCTATACATTACGAGCTGTTTTTATTCGAAGTGAAACATAAATATTAGAACTACGTTAGACTTATTTTTATTGAGGTACGTAGGCAACTTATAGTACGAGTACAATCTTAAACATCATTCACCATTATTTGACTAGATCAACAACCATGTTTATAGTCTAAAAAATAATTTGATTATGAAGACATGGCTCATTTCAAGAATGAGCAAAAGTCCCACATGGATATCATCTTGGGTGATTGAGTGAGAAAAGCTGGGCTAAGATTTAGGTTAGAATTAGGGTTTTGGAGAATTAGGGTTTATATCATCTTATAGGTGATATCATCCGGTATTATTACTGATACATATAAATTTATAAAAATAATAACTTTCATCCTCTAATATAAATTATCATATTGAAAAGGGCCAATCAAATACGTAACTCGATGAAATTATCAGACGTCGATTTATACTTCGAACAACAGGTTTACAAGAGAAAAATACAAACAATTTTCATTTATTACACATCTGAGAAACAAAGATCACCATGAGACTATTCACAAAAGAGAGATAATAAGACCAACATAATATAAACATAAACATAAACACAAACATAAACATAAACATAAACATAAACATAAACATATTATAAGTACTCAAATTCCACAGTATGTATGGATGGCATCTTTCATCTTAGGCCCCCCTTCCTTGCAGTACTCAACAAATTCCAAATGACTAAATGGTTTAAATTTTAATGGATTTTCATCATCAACAAGTTCATCTGGTACTTGCAATATTCCACGAACGAACGAGAAGAGCCCAATTGAGTATTTTTCTTTATTCCCTATTGCAATTACTTTGTGAAGAGGGCAATATAATCTTCCATTGCTCCATGCCTGAAATTATTTTTTTTTCTCACTTGTCATAGTCATATATATATATATATATATATATGCACATTAGTATGCAATTTCACGATATCATTATTTTTGTCTATCTTCTTCATTTAAAAAACAAATTCAAATATATAATACATCTTTTTGTTATTCTAAATATTTAATGCATCCATGTTTTACTATATACAAGTTGAAAAAATACTCAATATTTACAATAAAAATTGTTATTTTCAGAATGCGACAAAATCTAAGAAATGACCTATAAAATGACAAAAATACATGAATTGTATATTCTTTAGTTCAATATAAGGTGTATATAGTTTTGATAAAGAAAATGTACTTAAAAGATTAAGTAATCTCTAGGATATTTAAAAGAAATACGAGCAACAAATCAAATATAGTAACGATCAAAAACACATGAAAATATGAACAATTTATACCAAGTATCATATATAAGAAAATTGAATATCTCACCATGAAAGCTTCACCTACTACGACTACAAATTTTGAAGGCGACGGCTCAAAATCGATCCATTCACCATCTGGTGTTTCGATCTGCAAACCTTTTACATCATTTGTACCAATTATGGCCAAAAAGCTCTTATCTCTATGAGGTATAAGGCCAGTACTATTGCTCTCTATTTCGCCCGTTGCATGATATTTCATAAACCGAGACAAATAAAACGAAGATTGAATCAAACGATCGTAATATTTATCCAAGCCATAGCTGCTAGCCACCATTTTCACCACTGTATGATCCAACTCGAGTAACATCTTGCAATACGAGTATACAATTTCACTACATGAAAACGAAAAAAGAAGAATAAATTAAACTATTTAGTAAATTGTTGTCATATTAAGTTTGTTAAAATCATTATTCTTGTCTCAATGCATATAGAATGATGAATTTAATTAACAAACATAAATATTGTAAATATTTAAAATCACTGTGCATGTATTATGATATTTTAATTGTCACTTGGTTGTTTTTAATTAGAAAAATGTAAGTAGTTACAAGTAATTCTTGTTTCTCATGTTAAACTTATGGTAAATCATTATTGTCATCAAATTAAAAAATTTGTGACTAATATATATTGGTACTATTTTATGAAATTCTTGAATATATATTAGGTCTCGATATAATCACAAATATTTATGTAGCAGCATGAGGTGGATCATATAAACGATTATGATTGTTTAGGTTCCAAGTAATGGGATCTCCAACAATAGTCTAATCCATCTGCCCACAAGTAATACCCTTTTTGAAATTTCTTTTTCTTTTTAAAAAGAACCAAGATCGGAAAATTTAAATATCTTTCTCCAAATTTACTCTTAAGAAACATTGTAAATGACCTTGCATAAAGCCTTTACAGGCCTTTCCAGTTTATAAATTCTATCTCATGTATTAATTAATAAACATTTAAACATAAGGAATCATTTCAGACTGCATGGTTTAATTTAAAAAACAGGTCAAAGTGTATATTGAAGGTAATACTCGAAAAAAATAATACCTTATATTTATAGTACGTAACGCGCATTTTGAACCAAAAAATAAATAACTAAACAAGAAACTGGACTTTTCTTGCAGATACTTAAAATAATTAGAAATAAATTTTATATTTTTCATTAATATATAGTAATTTACTCGATCAATAATAACCTGAATCCATCATCTTCATCTGGCCACATGAGGCTAGTGAACCTTTTTGCAGCCTCAAGTGTTCCACCATGTTCAATCCCAGAATATTCAAAGAGAGGCATGGCAGGGAATCTCCCACCATATCCAAAACCTGGAATTTCAGAAGTATTTTTCATTTTAATTTCTGTTGGAAGATTAAACAGATCCTCTGAGAATCTGAAAATCGAATCATGAATCTCCAAACTGATATTCTCGTAAGATACCACAAAACAACCGTACGATTCAAGTGCTTTTCGGACCAAATCTGACGTTGATTTCCAGGAATTTGAGCCAGCAGTCATGTTTTTTTCAGTAAATTCTATTATGGGGAGCTTAGGGTTTGCATGAGATCCCATAGTGTAGATTGGTTTTATGGGGCTTAATGAATTTTATTTTGTTTTTGTTAGGGATAATCAAAATGTCATAACTTAGATTATATAGAAATTTAGAAGCAAGTTGCAGATCAATTTATTGAAATAGATTAATATATATGTCACTGCTAATACAATAATTTTTTTTAGATAGAGGGGTACCTGTAAAATTATTTAGTATGGGATTAATATGTTTTGGAAGATTTAAATGGTTGATGATATACAATTATTGATGTATCACTTTTCTCGATTTTGAAAATAGTTTATTCATGAAATATTCCTTCTGTTTCAATTTTTTATGTTACTATAGGTTTTTGATATAACAAAATATTATTATTCTATAATTAGGGCATCAGTATAATAAGAGTAATATTACGAAATGATAATGTTAGAATTGTCAATACTTGCATATAATAAGTGATAAAAAAAATTGTGTCACAATAACGATTTTTAGTGACAATAGTTTTATATTACTAATGATTGTTGATGATATATATGATTATTGATGATATATGTATAGTGACAATGTGAATACAATGACAACTATAATTATTGTCAATAAATTATTACTATAATTTTGTCAGGTTGCAATAGATATTTGTTTAGTTGATTAGTTATATTTAGAAATCATTAAAAAATAAAAAATGGTGCCCACAAGTTTAACTAATTTCCTATCGCAAATATAAAAAATAAAAAAAATAGAAAAATCCTTTTAATTACTACGGGATGATATCGTGTTTTTTCAAAATTCAAATATGGTAATTATTTAATTCAGAGTGTAGATTTCATCATTAGGAAAATATTTTAATTTGTATACTTGACCCAACAAATTAAGAGATAATAGCTTGAAAAGCTTTAGGTATTTGGTTCAAATTATCCCACCAAAAATTGGCCGGAATGTTTACTGATCAAATTATATCACTAGAAAGGAATTAAATAAATAAATAGATAAGCTGTAGTTTATTTTCTTTAGTTGCATATATATTAGTGCTTGATAATCTAGTTATAAACCCAATTCGGATCATTTTTAACAAATTAATGTTTAATCTTATACATCATAATACATTACATACTCGTGCCAAATATATATAATTCACATAGATTGTGTATATAAACTCAAATATTTTATACACACGTTACATAAATTATATATGAAATATAGGACCAAAAACATGGGATCGAAATAAAATATATAAAACATTAAGTATCGGCTTCACAAATATTCCATACACATGAACTGAAATGATAGACAACATATCCATTGTCTTCGGAAAGATTATATTTTCGTCATGCAATTTTACTAAGTTTAATTTTAGTTTCATTTTTTCCACCTTCTTAGTTTTATATCCATACACAAACTTTTCATTAATTCATACATTAATCCAACATGTGTTCAACTAATCAATACATACATACCAACATGCATAAACATAATATAAATACTCATTCGTTACAGATTTTATTAGAGTTTAATTTTAGCCACATTCGTTACAGATTTTTCGTCATGCAATTTTACTAGAGTTTAATTTTAGTCACATTCGTTACAGATTTTTCACATTTAATCTCATAATTTTTAAAAATATTTAATATTTAGTTTCACAATCTAAAGCTTAATAGTTAACCTCGTTAGTCAATATTTGATCAAATATTTTTCGAAGAATTCTTACGTGAATAGTCACACATGAATTATATTTATATTACTATATTTATACTTAATATCACATATTTTTATACACAAAGTTTTCTAAAAGTCTGGTCTAAGGGAGTTGATATTAGATTTTAGATGGTGATACTAAATATATGATATTTTGAAAGAAAAAAAATATTATAAACTCATAATTAATGAGACTGGAGTTAAATTTAGACTAATGGGACAATTTTTCCACCTTCTTACTTTTATATCATACACAAACTTTTCATTACCTCATACATTAATCCATGTATTCAACTAATCAATACATACATTCCAACATGCATAAACATAATATAAATACTCATACATGATTATCAAATCTCAAACTCCACAATAATCCTTGATGGCACACTTTGATCTCTTTCCCTCCTCAGTGTAATAAAAGTGAATATATTTGTAGTGATCAAATGGCTTAAACTGCAATGGATGATCATCATCAATTATCTCCTCAGGCACTTGTATTTTCAAATCCTTAATAAATGAAAACACCCCAAATGAGTATCTTTCTTTACTCCCCTTCATTACAACCCTATGAGTTGAAGGCTCTATTCTTCCATTAGTCCATGCCTACACAACAACAAAATTTACAATAATCAAATCAAAACAATTATATAAAAGGGAAAAAAAGTACGTACGTATAAAATTATAACAAAGAAGGAAAATTTGAAGACTTGAAAAAAAAATGTAATGGGGTGGGAAATATACCATACAAGCATCTCCGGCCATGACAACGAAAGACGAAGGCGATGGATCGACAACTATCCAATCGCCTTTCTTTGTCTTAATTTCCAAACCATTTACTTGACTTTGATGAAGGATAGACATAAAGCTCTTGTCCGTATGAGGGACGATCCCCAAAACAGCCTCGTCTTTCTCCGGTCCTCGATATTTCATTAAACGAAGAAGGTACGAGGTTGCTTTAACCAAGGTTTTATAGCTCTTCATTATACCATAAACCTCGGAAACCATCATCATCACGATTTGATCTAGTTCCGCCACAAGCTTTGAGTATTCCAAAGCCGTTTCACTAGTCCATCGAGGGAAAAAAACACAAAAATGTATGAAAAACATAGTACTATTCTCAAATAATTTCAGTATTAAGCAGAATTTACACAATAAAAAAAGTCAGTGTAAATTGTGATGGAGCATATATAAAAGTAAAAAATACCTGAAACGGTCATTTCCGGTGGGCCACAAGAGACTCGTAAACCTATGAACTCCTTCACGAGTCGTAGCCTTCTCGATCCCGAGACCTTCGTACAACGGGATAATTGGTTCTTGACCTACGTATCCATGGGATGGCGTGTCTGAAACGTTTCGAATTTTAACTTCTATTGGGAGGGAAAATAATTCTTCGGAGGCGCCAAGTATTGATTCGTGCATATCCCGAGAAAATTTATCGTAAATCGCAATAAAACAACCATAGTTTTCAAGAGCAATGATCACATCTTTGGTTGTGGACAACCAAGAAATTGAGCCTGGTTCTAAGTTTTTCTTAGAAAAGTGTATTAAGGGCAGTGTAGGGTTTGCTAAAGAACCCATATTTTGAAGAAAAAAAAAATCTTTTTATTTAGTGATTGGCAATTGAGTGAACAATCCACAATTATAAAATTTGTGGATGAGAAATGGTGATTTATCAAAAATATATAGTAGAAAGATTGTCACATCGATCATCTAGTACAGGAGTAATTTCTTTATATGTAGAAAAGTTCAACCCTATTTTTAAGTACAAAAGTATTAAAAATGTTCAAGTTTAGCTAATTAATTGAAAGCAATGTTTGGTTTTAGTTTGAAGGAATAAATAGTATTATATTCAATTTTTGGGGAGTACATTTGGTAATTTTACCATTTTCAAGTGTTTTTGAGTGACTTTTCAGATAGTGTTCAAGTTTTATTTGTGTAGGTAATAGATCTTATATATATATCAGTCAAATTATATAAGTTTTTATCTCATAATAATTAGTTAATATATTATAATAAATGTTGACTTTGCAATGATATGATATACATATACTTTAAATAAGTACTATATGTGTAATTTATATGTATAATTTATGTATAATTTATATGTATAATATATTATGTATAATTTATATGCTAATTAATAGAAATATTGTACAAAATATCACATTTCTCCATTTGATCAAAATTGCTCTAATGGATCGAAATTCTTCTAATTTTAGTTTCATAATCGTTATTTTAGTTTTAGTCTTACGATTAGAAAATGTCCTAATATTTCACACTAATTGCAATATTAGTCTTTTTTTATTTCAATTTTAGTCCCATACGTTATTTTGTCATTATAAATTGCATTTTTCTACTTCAATTAAACAAGATATATTAGACAACAGCTTAAACAAATATTATTCATCTCTTACCCCCTAAAATAATTTAAAAATTAAAAAGAGAAACACATATATCTAGCCGGGGCGTTCATAATATGGAACTCAACCATTTTTATTTTTCTACTTTTCCAAGGGTAAATAACAATTATATTTGCTTGAGGGAGTGTTTGATACATTTTGTATAGTTTAAGGGGCAAAATTTAAATTTTAATTAATAAAAATAAAGTATATGACTAACATTTATTAGAAAATGACTAACTTTGCAATCTTATCATATTATTGAGACTGTTTTAAAATTTTGGTAAATTGTGGGAATAGAACTAGAATCGTGATATATGACTAAATTTACAATGTTTTGGAAATAGCACGTCATATACTAATTCAAAACTAAACATTAAAACGTAGATCATTGTCGTCAAGTTTCAAATTCCTTCATTTGGGAATTGTCACGCGGGAAATAGAGATGATGAAATACGTTGAAGAAGATACAATGCCATCGTTGCACAACCCATCCAAATAATGGTGTCAATTCACCCGGAGAAATGGAGCAAATCTAGAGAAGGGAAATAAAGAGACAATGGCTAGCAAGAGTATTTGGGAAGAGAGTTTCATATTAGCGGAAAAATTATATTTTTCATCTCATAATTTTCAATGTCTGAGATTCTATCTCAATCAAAATTTTCATCCAGATGTTAATGGTCAAATCAATAACTTAGTAAATCAATATGTTTTACCCATTATTCTGCTAGAATTCATACTTGAAGGACACTGATGCAAGAATTCTATTCAATATTTCTATTCAATATTACATGTCACTTAAACACAATTTTTTTAAAAACGCTGGTCAAAATGTTGATTAGCGTCATATGAGTTTCTGTTATTCTAGATGAAATTTTTTGCTTGGACCTAAATGTGACACATTAACGTAACAAATGACATTAAAATTAAAAATGGGGGCAAATTTTTGGCACAAAAAATGAAATTATCCAAGACTTGAAAAAAATTAAGAGTTATATGAATTATTATCAATATAATTTAGGGTTTTTTAATTAAAGTGAGTTGAACTTATTCGTTGATTCGTTCTTCATGTCTTTGTTTAATTATATATGTCAATCATCATATAAGTAAATGGCCGCAAACAAGCTAAAAGAACTAAATAATTTGATCATTATCACTTTTGGTCCCCTTCAATTATCACAATTTTTGGTCCTCCTAGTCATGATTCTTTGTCTTATATATATTGAGAAGCTAATTAAGGATGCAAATAAATTTTATTGGTTAGTATGATAATTTTTTTAAAACAAATTAAACCAACTTGTAGGATATTAGACTAAATATTTTGTGGGATTTAATAATTATGATTTAGGTTGTCATCAATCAAATTGTCTTTTCACATAAACAAAATACTAAATAATATGGGGTATCATAGTACTTTATATATTATTTTATACAGGATTTGTAATTCATCTAGGATGATTTTATCTCATCAATAATGGTGATCGTTATTTATTTTTGTCCCCGTTTGATAATATCGTTGATGAAGAACATAATATTTTTTTAAATATTTGATGAATAAAACAAGTTAAGACCATCTAATGGTTTCACCAATGTTGTCATTAGCCACATTGTGTTTCTAATATGTATTTACTTTCTGTTTGGATCAGATTTTAATGAGGAAAAAGGAATGTAGGATAAAGAAAAATAAAACAAAAAAAATATGAATCTCAAGCTTTGTTTGATTAATTAAGAAAAATAATGACAAAAATTTGGGAGCAAAATAATTCCTGCAAGTTGAGTCTTGAAGTATGTTATATCCTCTTATTATCATTATTTTTTGGTAAGGAAATTAGAATAGGTTTCTATTGTTTTATTAGAATTTTCTCTTCATATATTTTTTTCATGTATCTAACAATCAAACATATGACTTTTTCATATTGTGTTTTCGTGTTTTAAAATTGGCTCATTCAATTTGAAAATAAATACAATTCAAACGAGACTATATAAAAGAGGATACTCTTAAGTTCTAGACGTACCTCTAGAAAGATAGAAATATAGTCTCGCTATAGTGTGGTAGTTTTGATACGATATATAGATTAAGGAAAATAAAATTAGTATATAATTAATGTGAATCCACAAATCATGATAGACCAACATTAGCTAACATTTTATGAAATCATAATTTACAAATTTATGTAATATATCTTGAAAAGGACACCAATATAAAACACCAAAACATATCATATAGAGATCATAAAGATCTTCAAATTTGATTATACAAATAATTATGATGTAAGATTCATGTACTTAAAAAATTAGTGAGATTTATATTATAATACAAATTAGTGTACTTTCTAAACAAAAAACATACATTAAAGTTGCTATCTAAATTGGACTCATGTGACCTTAGTAAATTGTGATTAATTGCAACCTCAATCAAAAAGGACTGATGGGAACTTCAAATTTCTTATATATATTCAAGAAAATATACTCTTTTTATATTAATACTTCCAAAAATCTCAATCAAAAAGGACTAATGGGAACTTCAAAATTCTTATTAAAAAAACATTTTTTTTAGTTATATTAATACTTCCAAAAGTCTACACTTTTCCCTCCAAATCAAATCTGTAATATTTAATCAAACACAACATTTGACTGGACAATAATCCGCTGAATAACTTGTTTTCATTGTCATTTATTTGGAATACTATTATGTTCGCTATCGCCAATTATTGTCACTGATAGTGTATGATTAATAAACAATCAAAATGATTAATGCCCGTACGTTATGATTTACAAACAAAGTAATATATTATGTAGTGTGCTTTTACATTAAAGTTTGCTATTAATTTGACTGGCATTTATTCATTAATTTGTGGTATATCAATTAAAATTAAAATCCATAAAATGTTATGTCTAGAATGTTTACTTTGTGTACATCCTTCCTTGTAAATAAAACTAGCACAGACGTAGGGGGCAACCCCTGGTAGAGTTGGTAAGGGCATTTGAACTTAAGGCCTAGGTCACGGGTTCGAATCCCACTGTGAGAATGCCTATTTGCCTTCTCTACTGTGAGCCTGTCAGTTTGCAGGCTACTTTATTAATTGTTAGATACACGAAAAGAAAACTTGAGAGAAAAATTAATCAAAGGAACCCATAATTAGAGGATGACATATCTCAAGTTTCAACACAAATTAATAATATTATGGTCCCCAATTTTTCTCATTATTTTCTTAGATAATCAAACCAGCTTTAGATTTGAATTAATTTTTATTTTTATTTATATTATCATTCTTTTTCCTTCATCAAAATCTGAACCAAACAGAAGACAAACATATATTAGAAACACAATGTGGTTTAGAACAAAATTGGTGTATCCATTGTTTGATCACTCTATAGCTACTTTCTCAATATCAAATTGCAATATGATATTAATATTGTATTAACTTACTTGTTTTATTCATCAGATATTAGGAAAATTATTATGTTCTTCATCAATGATTAGGTATTGATTAAATGGGACCAAAATAAGTAACAATCACCATTAATATAGATGAATTACAAAATTATCGATAATGTTGTATACAAAGTATTATGGCACCCCATATTATTTCATTTTTTATTTATGTGAAAGGAGAATTTGATTGATGACAATCTAAATAAGAATTATTAAATACCACAAAATGTTTAGTCTAATACAAGTTGGTTTAATTTTTGTTTAAAAATTGCCATACAAATTGATTTAATTTATTTACATCCTCAATTAGCTCCTCAATCAATGAAAAAAAAACAATTATAATTAACTATGAGGGACCAAAAATTGTTATAATTGGAGGGGACCAAAAGTTATTAGGATCTTATTTAGTTCTTTTAGCTTGTTTGCATTTACTTTATGATAATTAATATGTATAATTAAACAAAGACATGCAGAACAAATTATAAGTTCCTCTCAGCTCACTTTATTTTTAAAAAACCCTAAATTATATTAGTAATAATTCAATAATCTCTTCAAAGATTTAACATGAAATCGAGTATATGAGCCAACTTTGTCAATAAGTATGACTAAAATGAAGCTATAAACTAAATAAACCAACCTGTCTAAAATAATTACATATCTTATCAATAATAAATACAAAATAAAAACCACAATCATAACAATAAATAAAAATTAACATCAAATCAAATATATGACACAAACAAAAATAACACTTTGTTGTTTGAAGTTATTGAAAATAAGTAAAATAACTATTACATGTCATCTTAATAATGCATAAGTTGCCCGCATGGGCAGCCCAGTTGGTCACAGAAGGGTGAAGTTTGGACAATGACCAAGGATCGAGTCCCACCAGCGGCAGTGTGGGAGCAACCTCTCAAGTGAGGGGGGCTCCTTGTGCGCAGTGGACACTGGTCTAGCCCCTGTGATTGGCTGGGTTACCATGATTTATTCCTCCCATAGCTCTGTCGTCGGGCCGGGGCATGAAGGGCCCTTGGGGTTGGGGATTCAACCTTTTGGACAATAATGCATAAGTTCTCCTTTCTTATGAATTATATCATAAGTACTAATTTAATTTATTTTGCAATTTGAATTCATACTTTCTAATCTCTCGCAAAAAATTATACAGTATTCTCTTGTGTAAGAAAGTTTCTTGGAAAATAACCCAACACGATACAATTTTTTTGAAGTGTTTGTACTTTATTGTTGAATATCAATTTAACTTTTGCATGCACTCCAAAAGCTTGGTTTTTATAAATATGATCAAGAAGTTGAATTAGTCCTTGATCCATTGTTTTTTCTTTTCATTTAACTTATTATATTAATGAATAGAAAATTATTCAATAATTGTAACATTGATGCATGAAACTCTTATAGTTAATATTATGTTTATTTGGTTTGCCACTTAAATATTAAATGTATTCTTGATTAGCATCTATCTAAATAAAGCCAACCAATGGGCAAGTGGTCCTACTAATTATTTCATTTCTTGAATAACATCAATCTTAATTGAGTCAGCTCGTGAGTTTGAATGGTCCTCGCCATTAATTTTTTAAAATTTAGACGATAATGAGATATAAACAAATTATCCTTCGTAATTTGTTACATTAAGTTACATTACATAATACATGAAACGGGAACGCGATCTACGTACTATTTAAATTGATATTAAAATTAGGTTGCTCCAAATTAGACCTACCTTTTAATTTGTTACATTTCTTAAGAATTTTCTGAAAAATTAACGTTATAAAATTTTAAAATAACATAATAAAAGCGAGAAATAATGCATAAGTTTGCCTAATTAGATGAGGCCTAAATTAAGTGTCTCAAGTGTTATTAATGGGCCTTTTGGTTGTAGATTAGTATAGAAGTTTATAGGAAATCATTTGATTGATTCCACTAGAGGTTAACGGTCATGTATCAAACAAGGGACACAGTACATTTTAAAAGTTACAAAACTTCTTTAAATAGGAAAAGTTGCATCCATCGCTCCAAACTATTTTAGTATTGTAATAATCATTTTTGACTATCCAACCTTGCTAATTTCATTTTAGTGTTGTAAAAAATTTCAAATGCTTCTTCTGTTCTTATAATTTCATCTTTAATTTTTTTCAACATCGATATATAACTATTTATAGAAAGGTTTAACCTAAAATTATAGTTTGTCAAAAGCTCCTATGTATAGTTTATAAAATAATAATTTGCATATATTTGAATATACAAATAAAATTTTTATATATGCATAGAAATTAATCTATTTTTTTCTACAATAAGCTAGAATCAATGTCATACGTACACTAAAGAAAATGTTTGTGTTTGTAAATTATACATAATTTTTATTTAAAATGTGAATGGTATTTAACGTAGTTTTAGAGTAATTATTGACTAAATAGATAGAAAAAAGAGTAATTCAACCTAAACAATATATTTTAAATTTAGCTTTTCTTATTGGAGCAAATAACTTAAACAAGCTTGACAATAATATAGGAAATAACTAAATAAATTTTTGTATAATATTATTATCCACAATTATATTTACTCTATGTAAAAATTATTTTCACGTGCGAATACACGTGCATTTTACTAGTTGAACTAGATGTACTTTGAGCAGTACAAGGAAACTAGTAAAGTGATGTTAATCAAAACCGTTTAACCTTCGATTGAAAAATTAAAATTTGTGTTCAAAATGTGAATGTTATAATTAATTATAACTAGTTAACCAAACTATTCTAAGAAGCACAAAAGCATTCATGAACCCTCACTACAAAAAAAATCATTTTTAGTGACAATATTTTTAGTGCTAATACAAATGTCGTCACTAAACATATGCTTATAGTGACAATTTTTATGATCATCACTAATTTTCAAAAATAGTGATAACATTATTTTATGTCACTAATTTTCGTCACTATAAATTTGGCCCCATTTTGTGGGAAAATATTATCGTCACTAAACATATGCTTATAGTGACAATTTTTATGATCATCACTAATTTTCAAAAATAGTGATCACTAGTGATAACATTATCTTCTGTCACTAATTTTTGTCACTATAAATTTGGCCCCATTTTGTGAGAACATATTATCGTCACTAAATATAATTAATATAGTGACAACAATTGATGTCATCACTAAATATTTTTAAAAAAAAATTAGTGTCAGTAAAAAATTATCACTAGAAATTTACAACATTAGTGTAATGAATCTTGTCACTATATATGGACTGTGTTTATTTTGTGGCGGTAGTATGACAATGTCATAGATTGGTAAATAATTTTTCATCTTCTTAAAATAAGTTTTCTAGTCATAATTCAAATCTAGTATTTTAAGTTTGTTTATTAGTATTAATACTAAATAAAATAATGTGATGCATTAGCACTTTAGCATTTGTAAATAGAGAAGTTAACAAATTAATATACCCATTCCTTAAACTAGTTAAGATTAAAATATTCAATTATATTTAAAATAAGATATATCATATAACTAATCCGTTCAATTTTTTTTATATAATTGCATTTTTTCCCGCTATGCCAACCTGCTGTTTTTATTCCTCATCTAAATATTATGAATAAGTTATATAAAATTTGTATAGGTGTACATATTTTATTTAATAAATATATATGCATAGTTCAATTACCTATTGAGCCCAATAAATATTGAGCCCAATAAATATGAGTAATATCAAGAGTTCAAACAATTTTACTTTCAAGCATAATGTCTTGAGTCCAACAAATCTCTTCCTCCTCTGCATTTGACAAAACTAATATTTTTAATATAAGCCCATGAAAATATTATCTAGAATTCTAGATTCCCCTTCTTTTCCTTTTTTTTTACCATTTAGAAATTCCTAAACCCCAAACTCATATTGAAACCCAAATCCTGCTTTTTCAAAAGAAATTTTGTTAGTGCTTTCGTGGCTGTTTTTCCTTGCTATAGTCAGGTATGAAAAATTTTGTTTATTTTGGGCTATGATTGTACTTTTTTTTTGCAAGCCTATAAATAGGGGCCTGTACCATATATAAATTCTTATAGAAATTAGAAATCTCATAAATACAAAAAAAAAAGCCCATTTATATTTTATTCCATCCCCTTTCAACTCACGCTACTCATACATACAAAAAGGAGATTTATTCAAGCTTTCAGCTCATAAATTCTCTTGGATTCCCACCAAATAAATGCCATCGGATAATTAATCAAACAATCGAAAGACACGCACCAGATCATCTTTAAGTTTCTCGAACTCTAATTTCGCATCGGTAATTTCTTGTTTTTATTTAGTTTTACCTTGATTAGTGCTTTTTTTTTGTTCAAAGCGTTGCCGATCCTTGTAATATCGTGATAATACACGTGTTCGATGTTTTGTTTATTGGCAGATAATGTAAGAATCTTTCTCATATTTGAATGCCTTTTAGGTTTAAAGTGTAGAATTAAGGATGGGCTTTGGTTCTTTAATTCTTAGAAGGGGTAATGTTTTGAAGTCCAAAAGTGTTTTGTTTTTGGTTCAAGAAATCTGCAATCATTTGATTTTTCAATTGATAAATTTACCAAGGTCAACCTGTAATTGGAAACAAGATGGAAAATAATATTAAACTTATTCTTGATTTATGATTTATGATTTATGATATATCTTTGCTAATAGAACAATTGAAACTTATCGATTTCTTATGCATATTCATCTTCAAATTAGGCTGTATATATTGGAAAGGCATCAACAGTATGTGCATTGAGCAGAATTTGCAAAGCTGTTTCATTTTAGTTACTGTATCTTTTCATTTTTTGTTCTGAAGAATTTGCAAATGTTGTGAAGAATGCAGGGACATGTTCACATTATATATTATGATTTCATGAAAACTAAATGAAACTAGTCTCTCATCAAATTCTTATGTGCATTGAAAATAAAGCATAGTAAAAGGAATATAATAGGAAAATCGTTTTTTGTTGAGTCAAAGTATTCCATTTGGCTTGATTTTTATGGGATTAGATTTTTATTTTTATTTTTATTTTAAACATCAAAAAGCTAATGCAAAATGGCATAATTAAATGCTTAGGAACTTGAAATGGACAAAAGTTGGATGACCCTTGATGATAGAACACGTTCTCAAAAGTTGAATATGGAGTTCAACAGTTCTTGAATTTTGCATATTCTTCAATTGAACCAGGGGAAAGTATAAGGTGCCCTTGTAAGAAATGCAACAATGTTTATTTCCAAAACCGGGATGATGTTGAAGCTGATTTATTCCAATATGGTATAATTCAGAATTATGTCACGTGGGTGCTTCAAGGTGAGGAACTTGATGAATCCGATAATGAAGAGTTTGATTTTGGTGAAGACGGTGATGACCAACTTGACACCGATGGAGTATATACAAGTGATCCTCGAGGGAATCAAAATGAGTACGCTAATATGGACGGCATGTTAGAAGATTGTTATGCAGCATCAACGACAAATGCTTGGAGAGGAGATGAATCTGCAAGAAATGAAAATGCAGTGCCAGAGTGGGAGTCTGATAGATTTATGAGATTATTAAGAGATGCAGATAAAGAATTATATCCAGGTTGTAAAAAATTCACCAAGTTGGCATTTATCGTAACATTAATGCACTTAAAGATTCTAAGCCGATGGAGTAATAAATCTTTTTCCATGTTGCTTGAAATTTTAAAGAAGGCACTTCCTGATGGTGAGACACTCCCTTGCTCATATTACGAGGCTAAAAAAATCATAAAGGATCTTGGTTTGGATTACAAGAAACTTGATGCATGTGTAAATGATTGCATTCTATTTACGAAGGAATATGAAAATGAAGAAGCGTGCCCGAAATGTGAATCATCTAGATATAAATTCTCCGAGGTTGAAAATCAAATTAATGGAGAAAAGAAACGGAAGAAGATTCCTCAAAAGGTTTTACGTTATTTTCCTTTAAAGCCAAGATTGCAAAGGTTATTTATATCCAAGAAAACAGCAGTAGACATGCGGTGGCATAAGGAAAAACGTGAAGATGATGGAGTGTTAAGACATCCGGCTGATGCTCAAGAATGGAAAGAATTCGACAAGATGCATAAATCATTTGCCCAAGACCCCCGCAACGTTAGACTTGGGTTGGCAACAGATGGTTTTAATCCGTTCTCAAATATGAGCTTATCTCACAGCACATGGCCCGTGATTCTTTTGCCATATAACCTACCACCATGGAAGTGTTTAAAAGCCCCATTTTTCATATTGTCAATGATTATTCCAGGACCCACATCTCCTGGAAATGACATAGATGTGTTTTTGGAACCTCTTATTGATGAATTGAAAGACTTATGGGATCATGGGGTTGAGACTTATGATGCCTCAACCGGTACCAAGTTCAACCTACGTGCAGCAATCTTGTGGACTATACATGACTTTCCAGGATACGCAATAGTATCAGGTTGGAGTACAAAAGGGTATTTAGCATGTCCAATATGTAATAAAGAAACATGTAGCTTTTGGTTAAAAAATGCAAAGAAGATGTGCTATATGGGTCATCGACGATTTTTATCACTCCATCACAAATGGCGTAATCTCAAAAGCGCTTTTGACGGTAAGAAAGAAAATAGAGATAAGCCAGTTCCTCTAACAGGGTATGACGTGGTGGAACAATTAAGACATGTTCGTCAGTTCACGTTTGGAAAGGTGCAATCGAAGAAGAGAAAATATGATGAGAAATTAAATTGGAAAAAGTATAGCATTTTCTTTAAGTTGTCATATTGGAAGACTCTCAAGCTGCGACATAATTTAGATGTTATGCATATAGAAAAGAATGTATGTGATAATGTTTTGGGTACACTATTGGACATTAATGGGAAGACCAAGGATACTATTAGGGCTCGATTTGACTTGCAAGAGCTGGGTATACGAAGTCAATTACATCCAAAGCTCGTTGGGAATTCTTATGTAGTGCCCCCAGCATGTTATACATTATCAGTTGCTGAAAAAAGAAAGTTGTGTGCATTTTTAACCTCAGTGAAGTATCCAGATGGGTTTGCTGCGAGTTTATCAAAACGTATTGATACCAAGAATTGTCGAATTATGGGCATGAAGACTCATGATTGTCACACAATCTTGCAACACCTGTTACCAATTTCAGTACGTGGTTTCTTAAATGATAATGTGTGTGAGGCATTGCATGAAGTTAGTGACTTCTTCAAGAAAATATGCTCAAACACATTAAACAAACTCGAATTAGAAGAACTCGAGGATCGATTTGCTTTGACATTATGCAAATTAGAAAGAATTTTCCCGCCATCATTTTTTGATATTATGGTCCATTTGCCTATTCATCTTGCACGAGAGGCAATCTTAGGGGGGCCTGTACAATATCGGTGGATGTATCCTATTGAGAGGTAAAACACTTTTAGTGGTAGTGAGTTATTATTTGGTACTTAATCAATCTTTCCTTCTATTTATTATTTAAGTGTGTTTTGCAGGTACTTATATAAATTAAAACGATATGTTGGTAATAAAGCTTTTCCAGAAGGATCAATGGCAGAAGGTTATATTGCTGAAGAATGCTTAACTTTTTGCTCCATGTACCTGAATGATATTGAGACACAATTCAACAAAGTTGAGCGTAATTATGAAAGACTTGTGAATACATCACAAAATATCTTGTCAGTGTTTTGTGAAAACACACGTCTCATAGGGAAAGGTGTATACGACTATCTTGATGAAAAATCATGTAAGCAGTTGCATGCGTATGTTTTGAAGAACTGCGATGAAGTGATGACATTCATTAGGTACTTTAGTTTTCTGGTATTAGTTTTGACATTATATAGTCCAAAAGGAAATAATACAAATATAAGTTATATTTGGATAAAATATAACACCCCTTGCATAGGATAAAAGAAATAAATCGCATGTTATTTCTCAAAATGTATAATTTACATCTAAATATGTACATTTATATCTCATATTGCTATTTCATATAGTTTATGTTTTTTCTTGTAAATCTGTGTGAGCCAAATAATTGAGCTTAAAGTGATTACCAATTTGTTGTACAGTGAACACAAAGAAGAGCTCAAACGAAATGGGTGTGCAAATGTAGAGAAAAAACATGAGGAGTCTTTTCATAATTGGTTCGAGCAATGGGTAAGTTCATTTTATTGAGATTCTATGTTTAGAATGTTTAATTTCATACATAATTCATTAACTTAAATTTTGCTAATAGGTATTGACCTCATCTGAAACAACTGTGGCAGTTAGTGAGGATCTTGTACACTTAGCATATGGCCCTGACAAACGGGTAACTCATTATGAGGCTTGCATTGTGAATGGAATAAGATTTCATACTAAACAACGTGAGCTGAATAAAAAAACTCAAAATTCAGGTGTGGTTGTAAAAGTTGAGGAGTCGGGAAATTATTATGGAGTGTTGACAGATATAATTCAACTAGACTACTTAGGAAACCATCGAGTGGTGTTGTTTAAGTGTGATTGGTATGAAGGAAGGTCAGTTCAAAAAGACAAGTACGGTTATACGAGCATTAATATATCAAAGCCATGGAAGACCAATGAACCATATGTGTTAGCATCCCAAGCACAACAAGTTTTCTATGTTAATGACATCAAACTAGGGAATGACTGGAAAGTTGTCATCGAGGCACAATGTCGAAGCTCATGGAATATACTTCAAAATAAAGATGAATGCATAACAATTGACGAATTATGCCAACATAATGAACTGGATAATCGAGTAGACATGTCGGACTTTACTAGAGATACTCTAGAGCTTCTTAGGAATGATATTCCACCGATAATCATAGATTCAAGTGGAGTGACAACTATTGAGGAGCAAGTAGACTCATTTATTGATGTTCCAGACGAAGAAGATTACACATTAGCTCAATATGATGATGAAGAAAATGAAGGAAATGAGGATGAAAGTGATGATGATTATGAAATGGATTAGTTTCTTACCTTCAAGTATCAAGGAATATTGTAGGTTTCCAAAAGTTTCGAAGTTTTTTTTGCTATGCTAGAAGTATTCTATAAGATGACAACATGATTTTCCTTCTTTTTAGAAATCATTTTTTTAAGCTTTTCTTTTATGTTCGCTAGAATATATGGTGACAAAAAATTTCATTTTTGTTGATTATTTGAGCTCAAATAATTCCCTTTAAATTTAGCTTCTGAATGGTAAAAATTTAAGGTAGGGGATTGTGAAATTATGTTTTGTGTTAATATCATCATGTCTTTTATCTGCTAATTTGACTATGTTAAAGTCATGTTTGAAAATAATGTCTGAAAATAATAGAGTGCTTATTGCCAATTCGTTTAAACAATGATGCTACTCTAGTGGGAATGGTCATAACATTGTGGAATAGTTCCAGTTATGTTTAAGTTCCCTAAAGAGGCTACCTAGTATAGTGTATACTGCTCTATATGGAATTGCTCTCATTTTCTGGAATTTTCATAATCGTTGTAGCATAACTAGCTTCTCTTGTAATTATATCTCTAATAACATTTTCTGGCGCTATTACTCCATGTCATGATGTTCACTATAAAATTTTCTCTGTTCTTGTATTCTGCTTTGGGAGGGTTGATTAGGTAATTACTTGAACTTGCTCGAAGTTTCTTATTTATTCAAGTGTTACAGGTAAACTCAAATGAATGGCATTTGGATACCTGTTGCAGCTGGAGGGCGTTCAAAAATCCTGCAGTTTGTGGTGTATAATTTTCAACTCATCATTACTTTGTAGTTGGATTTAAGTAAAAATTCTGCTGCTGTTTCAATCTAGAATCATTATTTTTGTTAAACCAGATGAATTGTGCATTGTTTCTTTCAATTAAAAGATCTTTGTGATAGTTGTGATGTGTTGTTCAATGAGAATATGATTTATCTGAATTGTTCAGCTTTTGTTGTCAATATTTGAATTTGTATGAATAATTTTCTTAAATCTCCTTACTTTAAAATTTAGGCGAGCTTTGAGTTGAGACCGCAACAAACTTATCTTTTTGTCTAGACTATAAGTAATAAAAAATTCATGTATAAATCAAATTCAGATTCCCAAACACATTTAATCAAATTTATATTCTCTGATTATTTATTTGTGCAGGGAAATTTTTTTCATTAGATGGTGATCGATCACCTATGAATGACTTACCTAGTTTATCTCTTAACATTCTTCATTTAATTTGAGATAATTTATATGTTATTAAATATTTTATATCATATTCATACCTAGTTTATCTCTTAACATTCTTCATTTAATTTGAGATAATTTATATGTTATTAAATATTTTATACCTATATGATGTGTATATACAAAAAGTTTTATTTATATTATTATTAAATATTTTATACATATATACACAATATAAAAAGTGCTAAAACGAGGCCTACTTTCGCACACACTTTGAATTCAATATCAAACCTTAATTTTAGGCTTGAGCTTGACTTAGATAAATGACAATAAAAATAATGATAATAATCATAATTCCTAAATAGGATTGTTATCATGTCACAAACTCCAAACCCTAAACCCTAAACTTCAAACCCTAAACCCCAACCCAAGCCCTAAAGTCTAAACTCAAATGTTATTATTATTTTTATTATTGTTAGAAATAACAATATTGTGTTAAATATTATAATGAATATTAAGTTTAGATTATGTTTCAATCGAGGGATAGCAAAGTAGAGGCGTTCATTTCGATTTAATCGAAACAAGGCGAAAATCATAGTTGATAAGTTCTCCAATTGATTTCGATTCGATAGCTAATCTGCTCCATGAAAACTTCGATCTTAAAATTATGAATTTGAAAACTTGATTGATTTTGTTTGAATGACGTTAAAAATTGATGTCGAATTTGACTTTCATTAATCATTCTTGTGATATATTTAAATCACCTAAAATATATTTAAATCACCTAATATTGAAAATTCTTTTTTTTCCCTTTTGTTCATCAAATAATTTAATCTAAACATTATGTAGGCATATACTATTCTTATTTAAAAGTCACTTTAGAGATTATTCTGATTATTCAACATATACGCATTTTCTTTTAATAGAAATAATTTATTTGTATTTACTGAAATAAAACCAAAAGTAAATTGGAGGGAATAAATGGTGCCAATTTATTTAATGGAGAAGTTTGCATTTCACGTCTTCTTTGTGTCCTAAAATATAGGTAACATCTTCAACCTCTTTCAGACTTCCATGAACCCTCAAAAATCAAGTTTTGTTTTAGTACGTCAAATTTGTTTGTCACTTCTTTTATCACTTGTTAGATTCTCTCGATGGCAACTCGGATGAATTCATCAGGTACATTCATACAATCTGATTGATTTTATCAATTTTATACAATCATACGTCAAATAGTATCATCAGGTACAATCATACAATCGGATGAATTCATCAGGTACATTATGTGTTTGATTATATGCTCGAGGGAACTATAGTGGCATGTTGTGGGTTCCTTGGACGAAACTCACGCTGGTTTCTCACTTGCATATCTCTTCATGTGTAATAAACAGACAAAACATTATCGTAAGGCTTGAAAAAATATTTGAGAAATTCTTTTTCCGAGTTAATGTGAACTTACAGAAAGTTCTTTCCCTTTAGACAAATTTGATTTCGATGTCTTTTTGTTTACCCTGCAATTTGAGGCCGAGAATGATATTTGTTCACTACTCACAAAATAAGGTAGAATAGCCATACTTACTTGCTCTCTTCTTGCGGGATAATCACATCCTTTTTCGATTGCGTATGGCTTCGACTATTCCCGCAGCTCGCCGTTTCGTTAACCATAGACATACTTTGGTAAACCACAAAATAATTAGTTATGAGGTTTAATGATGTTATTGTTATTGTTATCCAGGCATGTTTGTAGTGAGTTGATAGAGTTGATATTCTGATCTTATGTATATGTTGCTATTTTAATTTGTGCGAATGGCTGATGCTTTTCTTTCACACTCCGTTTGGATCAAGAATTTTTTGTATGCTGAATTTTTTGTATGCTGAATTTTTTGAGTTAATAATATGTTTGAAATAATATTGTATATTAATATATATTTAAATTTTGTAATTTAGGATTGGACATGGCTTCTCGAGGTCAAGAAAGACGGGAGCAAACTCAAGGAGAAATGGAGTTTCAAGAGCAAGCATCTGAATCAATTGTTCCACAACAGATTGACAACCACATTGATGGTTACATTACTTTAATGTTTACATATATTTTTTATTGTTTGAATAGTTATAATTTTTTAATTTTTACTTCTTTTGGTTGAGAAGTTGAATATTCTATAATCACAATGTTTTGATTATTTTTGTTTAGGAACATCTGGAAAAAAAAGGGAGAGGAATAACGAAAGGTATGTCAGTTGAAAAGAAAAGGGGCAAAGCTGAAAAGCTAGAGGTTACAATTCATCAGCGAAGACGCCGAGTTGTCGGTAACAATGCTAAAGAGTTCAAGACTGAGGCATGTGTTGTTCTTAAACAACATGCGCCCCTTCAGTATGCACGTTGGAAGGATATTCCTGAAGATAACAAGAAGATGTGGTTGGCAATGAAGGTAATATATTTTAAAATTTTATACATATATACATATTTGTCAAACTTTCCATTATTAATTGATCTCTTCCAAACTTTATATTTTTGCACATGATACTACAGCAAAAATTTAATTTGGAAGAGAATTATAAAGTCAAAGAGATTGTTGTAGAGCAACTCAATCGCCAATACCGGAGTCGCCGGCGTAAATTACATGCGTATTACCTTCAAAACAAAGCTGATGAGGACATATTGGACAAGCCTCCTAGCGGAGTACTAAAAAACGCTTGGGAGCATTTGATTAATCACTTTGAAAGTGATGAGTTTAAGGTATGTTATTCATCAGATTATAGAATTATATTTTTTGGTAAAATAAATGATTATACTTTGTTGAATGTATAAAAAATAATTGTCAAACTCCTAATTACGTTGATATCTAATCACGCAGAAAGTTAGTGAAAGAAACAAGGAGAACAGGAAGAAGCTGACAATACCGCATGCTTGCGGAACAAAATCCATAGCACAGTATTGCTATGAGGAAGTAAGTTTTTCTAATTCTCATATGTTTAATTTTAAGTGATCATTTTTACACTCCATTAAATTTTGTGCAGCGTGATCCTGAAACTGAGCAAGAGCCAACAAGAACAGCCACTTGGAGGATTACTCACCAAAGTAAGAAGAAGAATGGTTGGGTAGATCAAGCTTCGGAGAAAGCTTATGTAAGTGTTTTCATTTTATGTTACAAATAATCTGACGATAATAAATATACTAAAATAAGTACTACAGGAGGATTTAACGAGATTGCAAAGTGAACCAATCGGAGATGGTGAAGATCCCATGAGTGAAGATGAAGCATTCATACAGTTGTTTGGGGAAGAGAAATCAAGCCGGTTACGTGGTTGTGGGGATGGCTTGAAGCCACCTTCTAAAAGGCAAAGAATTAGTACCGAATTGGAGAAAGAGAATGAAGAATTAAGAAAGAAAACTGAAGAATACAAAGAATCTATTGAATCGCTTGAGGAAAAAAACAAAGAGATGGTGTTGCGTTTGGAGTCACTTGAGTCCGAAGTCAAAAATCAAACAACTCAAATGCAAGATTTTCTTAAAAGTCAACTTCCTGCAATTATTCAAAACTTGGGCAAATCCGGTCCTCCTACGACTAATGTAAGATACTTGTCTTATAATTTTAATTTATATGTCATTTTTTTATATTGTTAGTATATTTTTTAGTCGCTTTTATGAATTATATCTATTATCTAACAAAATTATTATTAGAATTATAGAGATTTAGACATGATCATTGATTACTTTTTTTTGTTTATTTTTGTAGGTTTGAAGGTCAATCTGCATGAATGAGGACTTATGCATCTTGTAATAACTTTACTGATAAGTAGTTAGAATTTATCCTTTTTATATCTCTTGTTTTTATCATTTAAAATATTAGTTTACATACCTTGGATGTTATCTTATATAAGAAGTCTTTTTATTTTGCTTTCATATGTCGTATGAGAAATATGATAAATTGATTATATATTTATTTATATGTAATGATTCGACAAGATGGTGTTGTTACTACAAAATAGCTATAGCCATATAATTACCATGTAATATGATCTAATTTTTATTTTGTTATAAAAATTCAATTAGTTCAATTTTAGTCATGATTTAAATTTAGTGACAAATTTTTGATTAAGTAGTGATAGATAAAATTGTCACAATTACTAATAAGTTTTAGTGACAACAATTATTTTCATCACTAGAGCACATAGATTTTGTGACGACATAAACGTGCAACTACAAATTGATTTATAGTGACGATATAAACGTGCAACTACAAATTGATTTATAGTGACGATATAAACGTGCAACTACAAATTGATTTATAGTGACGATATTCTTGTGCAACTAAAACACTAAGTTATAGTGACGATATAAATATGCAACTATAAATCATGACAATAGTGACGACATTAATATGCGGCTAAAAATTTGAGTTATAGTGATGACTTATGGTAGTCGTCACTAAAACTTTTAGTGTCGGCACATATTGTGACGACACTGTCACGACACGTAATATCGTCACTAACTAGTTTTAGTGACAATTTTACTGCATATAGTGGCGAATATTTCCATGACAAAAAATCATATTTTTTGTAGTGCCTCTATTATCGAGTAATTGATAACTCCATAAATACTTTTTATTCAAAAATAATTGGAACTTACATATTAATGTAATTATGTGAACATTATCTATTTATATCCAAATTAATTCTCTCGAATTGCCAAAAATTATTTAGACTCATTACTCACCCAGCCAACCTATATGATTTTCCATTAGACCTAAAGTAAAGGGCTATTGCCCATATTTTTTGGGACTTAAATGCTATTAAGACATTATTAATCACTATAACAATAATATCAATGACAAAATTTGAATTAAGAATCTCAAAATGTTTCTTAGTTATCACAAAAATAAAATAAATTCTCAAACTTATTATTAACTTTTACATAATAAGTAACAAAATATTTTTTTCTAGTGTATCATTATTGATAATAAGTGATACGGACTTGGTTACAACACAAAGATATAAATATAGGAAAAATTACATTTACGCTTCTAAATACGAATTTATATTACAACATGATTTTAGGACTTAGCAAGTTGTAAATTTCAATTCCGTGATTTTAGAGTCATTTGAAATTATTTTTCATGAATTATGCTCTTAAATTCAAAACTTTCAAGCAGTACGAAATTATTATGTAACATTGGATGAAAATGCATGCAATATATGCTTGAAGCTCTATTCAATCCATTATATTAGTAGCCCGTTACTTGTATAGCCCGGACTCGTCTATACTTATTTAAATATTCACTATAACGCATTATATAGTATTGTTTTTTTTTACAAGATTCAACAAATGTGATAGAGTTGGCAAAATAATCCCTAAAATTTAATGATCTTCTCGACTACTTCCTGTCTAAGCATCATACTAGAAAATGTACTAAATTCATATATAATAATGATCAAGTTTCAAACTGAACTATCTGATTATCGCCTTTCGAAGTTAAATGTCCTGATAGCGAAGCCGAATGTGAAAATAAAAAGAATTGTGAATGCGATCATCATTCCTGCAACGACTCCAAGAAAGTCGTCTCTAAAACCTAAATAACTTCTTAAAAACTCTTTCACAGTTTGCTCCGGATTTATATACTCCTCCACGTCTCCAAACTGAGACGTCGTTAAACCGTACAATGTCCAAGCCAACGGACTCGCCCAATAGTACCATCTCCACCATACCGGTATCCTCTATAATAGCCACGAAAACCGAAAAAAAAAAAAAACGATCAAAAGAGAGTAAGACTAATGCAATTTTTCCCTAATAATATCTAGATTGGTTTAAATTATACTGTATTGTATCTTTTATCATAATCTTGTAGTTAATTAGCTAGTTTTATCTAATTTCCATGTTTATAGATTCGATTGTAACTCTATTTATAACTTTTCATCATCAATAGTAGAATTTTACGGGGTTTTATAATATTCAACACTATAATTGTTGTAGAAGAATGTGGGATGATTTGAACTTACGGGGTGCGGAATTATGTATCCGGAGAAGAGGTTCCACAAGGCGAAAAACGACGCGCTTATTACGGACGCAATGTGGTGATTTGGAGACACGGCTAGTGTCATCATGCCATAGAAGGTGAAGCACAGAAGTGTGAAGTACATTATAAATATATACCAGAAGAATTTTGCAGCTGTCCATTCAAATCCAACCATTGCGTAAATCGATACTCCATAGACAATGGCTTGTGCAAATACATATGGAAATTCAATTGCAACCTATAATACAAGATGAAGACATTAATGCAAAAAAAATTAATGAGTTTTGTGTTTAAAATGATAGAGATTTTATAGTTAGAAATCGTGGCAAAAGAGTGTTAAGTTCAAAAAGACGTCAATTATACACAAAGACGGAGCGAAGGGATCGGAGGTAATGGTGGCGGCTCCCATGCCCCTGCAACTTTGAAAAATTAAATTTCTACAATTTTGTCGATATTCGAAAATTAGTCTCCCCACCCCTCACAAGTCTAAAGTTGTAAAGTTTGCGCCTTTTTTTAAGTCGCCTCGAGACCAAAAATCCCGGCTCAGTCATGATCATGCTTAGTGTTGTTAATGGGCGGTGAATACCATACCCAAACCCGGACCCGCGAAATAACCATAAAAAATGATTTTACCTGGACCCGATCGCTTACCCAACGCGTCCAAAAAAATTTAGACCCAATGGGCGGGGTACATTTCGGGTCTGATCCAAATAGGGTAAATGTCCACGGGTAAACTTTGTGTACTGTTCGAGTATAGACGTGGATAACTTCAAAATGGTCAAATTCGGGCAAATTTCGGTTATTTTTCATGTAAACTACCCATGTGTAGACATTGAGCAGGACCCGAACTACCTACTGTCGTCTGGTCCAGGTCGGGTAAATTTTATATTGACGGATCCAGATCTGGGCAATCCCCGCCCATTGACAACCTTAATCATGCGTTATACCTGTGCAATGGCGTATGGCATGGATGAATACATTCCGGCCGCCCTTTCCCTATTAAAAACGGTTCTCTCGATACCAACCACAGGCTGCACCGCAACAGCATTTAGGATCCCTAAGAACACGGATGTGTACATAATTCCAATCGCGTTGAATAAATCCTGTTCATTGCTCCTAATCATATAAAACATAATCATGAACCCCTTTAGTTTTAGGGTTTTAAAAATGGGAAGAAAAAAAAACGACGTTTTTTTCTTTCACGTTTTACCTCTTCGACCCGAGGTCCCAAAACATGCTTCCAAACGTCAAACCAAGTAACGTTGCAAAAAGAAACCGAACTGCAGTGTAAGATGGATTTCTCCAGTATGACCAGTATTGTTTCCATAGGCAAGCAATGCATTGGATATGGAAAGGCTGAGAGTATTGGCTCGGAAAATATAGCTCGTTTTTTCTGGGGCTTGGTGTACTTAGTTCATTAATCATAGCTTTGTTCCTCCTGAAAATGTTTTGTAATAAATTTTTGGAGAAATTCATGAATCAAAATTGTCACAAAATCGACGATTTTTAGCTAGAAAGATAACCTGTATAATTCTGAGTTTTTATAAACCTCAGCAAAATCGACTCCTAAGACGATTTCTTGTGCCGATGCAGTAATTTCCAGCATCCAAGTTGCGGGATTATAACCATCTTCGATTTTACTCACTCCTTGGATACCCTATATTGAAAGAAAATACATCCTAAGATTTCATTTTAATTTAAGGTAAAAAATACCCATTATTCTCTTATTATTCTTATTTATGAAACTAACCTCAAAGTAGGTGATCAAGTGGCAAGAATGGCGTCCCAATGGCCCTACATATATCTCTTCTCCTCCTCGTTTCAATAGCAAAAGCTAACGAAAAAAAACGTTAAGCCCAATTTAACGCACGAAAAAACGTACTAAATAAAGTCGTTAGAAAATATTATATATCACCTCGTCAAAAGCTTCAAAAATGTCGATACTAGGCTGATGTATGGTGCACACAACTGTTCTTCCAGTGTCAACTGTGTTTCTAACTGCTCTCATCACTATTGCAGCGGCTCGAGCATCGAGCCCCGAGGTGGGCTCGTCCATGAATATTATCGACGGGTTTGAGACCAATTCGACAGCAATAGTTAGCCTCTTTCGTTGCTCGGTTGATAGACCGTTTACCCCTGGTAACCCGACGAGTGCACCTCTTAACGGTGTAAGTTCCACAAGCTCCATGACTTCTTCAACGAACATCTGCAAACGTTTAACGGCTACTAAATCGTTCTATTTATTATCTCGTGCATATTCTTTCGATGGAAAATTGCAAATTTAGTAGCACAATTCTTAGTTTAAGTCCCACGCTTTATAAATTTTTGAAGATATATAAATTTTTGAAGATAGTCGCAATAGTCTGATAAAGTTGCAACGTACGTTAGTCTTTTTCTTTTTAATCAAAGTCCTATACTTTATTTTTGTCATTTAAAATTGCATTTTGCTCTCTTAAACTATAAAAATGTATCAAACACCCCTTTAAACAAATATCAACGTCACTTACCCTCAGAATTAGAAGAAAATAAAAAATAATTGAGGAAGATGATTATTGGGTCATTTTATGAACGTCCCGGCTAAACTTATTTGTTCTCCTTTTACAACTTTTTAAATTATTTTTCAGGGGTAAAGGACAAATAATATTTGTTTAAGTGGTTGTTTAATACAATTAGTTTAGTTGAAAGGTCAAAATGCAATGTATAATAACAAAAGTAAAGTATGTGACTAACATTATTATAAAAAAATGACTAATATTGCAACTAGTGTAAAATATGGGACGTTTTCCAAAATTCTGTAAAGCATTGGACTAAAACTAGAATCGTCATATGATTTTCCGGTTATCGAATTTTAGACATGAATTAATGGCGCGAATATAGTGATAGATAAACCGACCTTTCTAGTTTTAACGTCAACTTCAGGAGCCAACCGTAACCAAGCCGAGTAAAGCAAAGATTCATGCACAGTTACATTAGGAGAATGGATATCATTTTGCTCACAATAACCTGAAATTCGAGCAAACGTTTCTTGCTTCTTAGGATACCCAGAAATCGTAATATTCCCATCAATATATCCGCCTGTTTTTCGACCCGCAAGAACATCCATAAGTGTCGTTTTTCCGGCCCCGCTAACTCCCATCAAAGCCGTCAAAATACCCGGCCTAAAAGCTCCACTCACACCCTTCAAAAGCACCAGTTTGTCCTCAAGAAACCCTTTGTTTTTCATTTCCTGAATAAATAAAATGTTCGATTATTAGCTGTAATGCACGAACACTTCAAAAAATCACAACGTGTCGTGTCGGAAACCTGATCGGACACGACACTCTCCGACACCGTGTCCAATATAAAAGTAAATTTGTCTGCTTAAATAAAATAAAAATAATAAAAAATGAACACCATAATGGATGCATTTAAAGGATATGTCTACTATGTATGCATTATTTGTCACACTTGATGTTATTTCACTTATTTTTTGTGATTTTGAAAACTGAAGTATTTATTTTTCTTTAAAACATATATAACTTTACAAATCAAATACAAATTTATATCGTACAATAGTCATTCTTATATTTTATTTCTCTAATCAGTCATTTAAATTAGAATGAAAAGACTAATTTATATATTTAACGTAAATTAATGAACATATATATGTATATTAATTTATATATACACATTTTATTAGCAGTTTCGAGGCCATGTCGTGTCCTAACATTTTTAAAATGTCGTGTCCCGTGTCCGTGTCGTGTCGTACGTCGTGTCCCCCGTGTTCATGCATCATAGATTATTAGCAAATCCATTAATCTAGAGGCTAAAAAGTACCTGAAGTATGGTTTTTTACGACCCAAGTTTGTAAATACCTGCGGCATGTCGACAGAGTACATAATTTCATCAAAGGTGATGGAATGTGGCTCAAATGGAAGAACCATTCCCTTTTTCGTGCTCTCTTTTTTCTCCGTTTTATCGTCATTTTGATTGCTTTCGTTTTCGTCTGGTATAACAGCTTGACCCTTTCCAATAGCTGTAGAAATTGATGGATTAAATACTAAGGAAATTTTCGAAAAACAATTTACTCGTGAAAACGAGAAGTAGAGATACTCACGGTTCAATATAGTGAGAGCTATCATAACGCCAACGTTGAATAGGATTGTGAATCCAAATAACGCCGCCAATCCTATCCAATACATCTTTTCGTCTGGTAAAAATCCTTTCGCTTTTAGAACCAAAACTCCTAACATTTCGTTTGTGTTTGGAACGATCTTTAGGACGAAGGGTAGTTGAAAAAAAATTAAAAAATCAGCTTTTTTCTTCGAAAAAGATCAAAAAAAATTATGGCAGATAAAAAAGGATGAAATGTGGACTCACTTTGCTCCAACTATTCCCTCTAAATTCATTCACGGAGATAGCACTTTGTGCATACATCAAAGGCGACGACCAAAAACCCCATATCCACCATTTTTTCACTTGTTCTAAAGAACCAATAAAAAGGGTATAAAACGAGAGTTAAAACGAATAATTCGCATGAAAACATGAATTTGTTCGTTCATTTGTTATATACCTCGTGATAAAACGATACCGCCCAATGCAAAAAGTATGAACAATACGTATGATCCAAGCGTGTTGGCAATAACAATGTTTCTACAAATGGTTGCTATAAGCCGGAATAATCCACCTGCCATCTGGTTTAGAACTACAAGTAGCATATATTGTTTGAACAATCTACATTAAAATCACGATCATTTCATATCAGCACATTAATATATATATACGGAAAGAGAGAAGAGAGAGAGAGAGAGAGAGAGAGAGAGAGAGAGAGAGAGAGAGAGAGAGAGACTCATGAATGCATATATATATGTATATATATATATGACTAGAATTACTTTTACCTCCCAACATTTGGATCGAAGCCAGTTACATAGTAGCTGATAAAAACCCATACCCCTACTTCGATGAACGAGATAGGAATCTTGAGAATCCACGCGGGGATAGAATATACCCATGCCGGAAAAAAGAGAGAATCTCGTTGTTTGTAAAAAACGGGAAGCTTGAAAGTTGTCATCGAAACCTCTGCCATTCCATTGAACATTACAAATGTCGTCAAGTAAAAGAGAGCTCCATGAAATATAAATCCGTCTTCTAAGTTGTCTCGGTGCATCTTAGTTCGGATGAAAAGCGTCATACATATTAATGCCATGATAATTATCTGAAAAACAACACAAGAACTCATTTGATTGTTAACTAATATGAAAGTCTTCTAGTAAACGAAGAATATCTAAAAGTAGACGTTAAAGATTTGAAATCCGTAGTTTCCAAATCCTTAAATCCAAACGTGCCCTTAGGGAACATAAATAATAATAAAAGATACAAACCTGAGAAATCTTGAAGAAATAAACGAATGAGTTTCTCTTCATCAGCAAGAGTTCTCTAGAGTAGCATGCTTTCAATAATTCTTTCGTTTTAGCGCCATATTTTCTAGTCGTTAAAGCCGCAGGGTGGCTTTTGCTTTTATCGAATGGCAATAAAAGATCGTCCTTTAGTCTTTTACCAACATGAAACAATTGAAATGCCTCAACAAATTTATCAACCGTTATGAATGTGTATGGCTCGTCTACACGAGTCCAATATTGTTGCTGATCTTTCTTCGACGTCACCTATAATCGATATATAAAAGTATTATGATCACAAATAAGAGATTCATATGACACAACACTTTGAATCATGGAAATACATACTATATAAGCAAATCTGTAAAACTCATGATGAAACTATAGAGGGTTGGCAAAATTGGCTTGTAAATTATAATATTAACAATATTTTAAGAATACTAACATTTATTTCACAATTTCATGACAAATTCCACCAGAAACCAAAGTAGTGATCAGAAAGTTGACGTGACGATTTTAGCCATATATATTACGATAAGTGGCATTTTTTCGTGTCACGTGATGATTTTCCCTTCAAAATCGAAAAATTCTTAAACCAGAAAAATGTCAAATTTTGAACCAACTTTTCATTTCTGGCGAAAAAACTCATGAAACCCTAAAATTCGACCGTATTTTCCTGAAGTTAGCGTCACAATTTACACGATTAAATTTACGCCCCCCTATAATTACACGACGAAATTTGCAATTTTTTTTTACTATACTTACTTCTTGCAAGAAATCCGCAACTCCTTTTCTCTCGGGACATTTAAACCCCGCGTATTCAAAAAATTCAAGAACATTTTCTCGAGGGCCTTGATAGACGATTTTTCCATCAGACAAGAGAATAATATCGTCAAATAGTTCATACGTCTCAGGCGCAGGCTGCAACAGTGATATAACTGCAGTTCCATTGAGAATGTGCACATTTTGTCTTAATGCTTTCACAATTTGGAATGTTGTTGAACTGTCCAATCCAGTCGAAATCTCGTCCATGAAAAAAGCGTTCGTAGGCCCCACCAACATTTCGCCTGTGATTTTGGTTCGTGTATATATAAAATATAAAAACTTATGTAACTATATTTCAAAAAAATGTATGTTTTTATTTTAGTTTATTTGTTTGTACCGGTTGTGACGCGTTTCTTCTGTCCACCGGATATTCCCCTTATCAGTTCATCTCCGACCATAGTATCCGCGCAAATTTCAAGGCCTAAGATCTGCAAAAAAAAAATACATGCATTTTATTTTATTTTGTTTCATTATGATTATATACATTTTTCATTGGAAAATGGAGATTTTCGGGTTATTATTTTACCTTCAAAATATAGTCAGTGATTACGGAGGCTTCTTGTCCTTCGGTTGCAGCAGCCTAAATTGCGCAATAACTTCAGATTTAACAACACATCAAAGATGAAATAATAGAAAATTTATAAATAATATGTGAAAATCATAAGTCGATTTTTTATATTCATTAGTAACAAAAAAAATACAATGACTTGTACATATATACCTTCATGAAGATATCGATATCTGGATCAGGCTTAATACTTGCGGTTTTTTCTCGTCTAGACAACTCCGATAACATGTCTGTGCAAATGTGGATACAAGATTGATCATTATGACTATATAGTACAGATAAAACTATATACGAAAAAAATGAAAAATAAAAAATATATATATCGTTTTTACTAACCGTATCGATATCCAATCCCTTGACATCTAGCTGAGAATTCAAGAGTTTCTCTCACAGTCATTTCTCCAATATGAACATCATGTTGGCTAATGTATGCAGCAGTTTTTTGGGGCACAAACTCATTCATTCCATGTCCATTATAAGTCACATTTCCTGAAAACTGGTTTTATAAATCGAATTTTGTTAGATTTACTAATGTTTTGAAGCACGCGTTGTAATTTTCTTTTGTTTTTTTCACCGAAATCCAAGAACTAAAATATAAACGATTGAGTGAATTAACCTTCAACGATGTATCCAACTTCCCAGCCAAAGCCAGCAAAAGCGTCGTTTTTCCTGAACTTGGAGGGCCTAAAAGCAGTGTCAATCTTCGAACAACACGTGAAAAATCAAATCAGAACTATACGAAAATTTGTGAAAAAAATATGCAGTTATTAACGACAAAAAAGTTCAAAATGTTGAATCTTTTTCACATAATCTCCTACCTGCAAGGTTTGATAATTCCACTGACATCTTGTAGAATCGAAACATGTTTCTTCTTGCTTGGAAGTAAATGTAGATAGTTCAAAAAACCCTGTGGCGAGAAGTATGAGTTTCGATTAATGTTCATTTTTGCATGCATATGACATTAACGAGACGTTTATAAATGTAAAAATCGATAAATTTTTAATTAAGTACCTCTAATATGTTAACAATGAAATTTGAAAATGTAGGCAATGATCTGCTGCCTATATGGGCTTCTGCAGCAACAGTTAGATGCTGAAATCTGACTTCTATTGTTGGCAGTTCAATTCCAACTCTGAGAATTTTACACAAAAGTTTTGATTCGAGATTAAATAAGGATCAAATCTAAGCGCATTATAAGGTATATGTATATAAATGCATATTGCATTATTGTTTAAATTTGGTTCAGAAATTAGGACATAACATACTTTTCATATTCACTTTCACATTCCTAAACATATATAACTAACCAACATTTCACACTTGCTAATACTTCACATTATCTCTCTTTATTAATTGTTCTTTCTTATTTTTACTTAATAAAATAAATATGTTTATTAAACATGTTTTACTAGAGATACTTTTTATTGTTAATTAAGGTACCTATACAATAATTTTGTTAAGCATCAATTACACAATTATAGTGGTCTATTTCTAAAATGAATAATGAACAAAGAGAACCTAAGAAAATGTGGTTATAAAGCATTTTGATATAACTACATTGAACTAATTAAGGGAAAGATTAATAAAGAAAATTTATATGAGGAAAAGGTGAATTATTGAAGTTATTTATGAATCACTTTAAAGTTACACAAATTACATTTAGTATAATTACATTGTATAATTTGTTTTAACTGCAAACCGGTACTGACATTGTCATTTCTTATAAATAATTGTTGAACAAACATATTTCACAATATATTTATATATTTTCAATAATTTTGAATTCAGATTGACACTGATATAGGCAACAGCCTCGTAGAGGCAACCTCGTAAGTATACGACCCTTGATGATAGTCACTATAAGGTATTTGCAAGGAGGTCCTTCATCCAGAAACTACTATATGCAAAACACTACATAATCCGCGTGTTTATCTTGGAGCGGACCCGGTGTTGCCCTAACCCGGATAATCTGATACGTTCATCCTTGGACACGTGTAAGGCATCCCGTATATCCCGCAATCATCCGTACAGCGTCTACAGTAGCTATAAATAGCCCCATTAAATAATATAAAAAGGACCTTTGACCAATCGAATAGTACCTCGAGAGTACCAAGTACGATCTGACAGTACATTCCCACATCTCTTTAAACCGAGTTAAGAACCTCGTATATGAACTTAATTACAATATTGAACTACGTTTAGACTTGATCCTATATAAAGGTACGTAGGTAGCTCAATCCATCTGAGTGCAGTCTATATCCGTTATACGACCCTCTCTAGTCGTATATGAACCTCGGCTTGATTTAACTCTAAGGCAATTTACGAGTTATATCAGACACTATATAAATAAATTTACTTCTGCAATTAATGATTATAGAAAGCATATCAGGACAAAAACAATATAATTCAAATTTTATTAATTATACAAATATGAATGTTTACATATCAAAAGAAATTTAATAGATGTGAGAAAGAGCTAAAGATGTTTTATAATAATTGTATATGTTTGTATTTCATACAATATTTGCAAGTATTTCTTACTTATACAACATATTTAATTATTCTATATAAATGATTTAGGCTCCGTTTGTTTGACAGGGAATGGAATCTAAAATTGGAATAAGATTTCTGGTAATTTGATTACTAAAAATCTGATTCCATTAATAGTGTTTGGTTTCTTCGAAAAAATTGGGTAAGGATATATATTTTTTTCTTTTTTATATTTTGTTCAAATATATATAATAAAGAATGGAATCTAAAATTAAAGACTTTGACATAAATACCCTTATTTTAAATCATATCTGTATAATCTAATTATAAATTTTATGACAAAGTAGAATATTTGATATTATATATATACATAAGTGTATATACATATATATATATATTTAATTTGGTTAAATAATAAAGAATAAACAAGATATCATTTTGGTTCAATTGCATTATCCTCTTTTAGAAAAATGATAATTAAATTGAACATGCTTATTTTTTATTTACATATTGTTCGACTTTAAAAAAAATTACATGTATGCATTTTTCATATACCAATGCATTAATAATTATTTTAAGTTGAAAACATATTATTATTAATAAATAAAATATATTAATCATATGTGACCAACAACCATTTCAAAAGTACTATCGCAAAAACAACATAGCAACTTTTCAATTTCATTCAATAAATAAATATCAAATAAAATGAAATTACGATCTATTTTGACAATGAAAATATTCTAAATAAATTAAAAATACGAAACTATTTCTCCATAAATAATAACTTAAATGAAATGAAAAAATAAATAACTATTTTGTTGATTATATATTATATTTGATATAAGGGTAGTAATGACATTAAAGTAGTGCATTTATGATTACCTTGATATGGTAATCACATTACCTCTATAAAACAAGGTAATGTAATTCCCTTATTTGAGATGATAATTCTCATATTTTGGTAATTAGATTGCATTCCATAACATCAAATAAAAAATACCAAACAAGGTTATTTGATTTTTGGGAATGATATTCTCCATTTTGATTACATTCCCTTGACAAACAAACGGAACCTTAGAGTTATATAAACCACATAAACACAATCAAACACTATTTTTCATCAAATATATTACCTATAGAAAAAGATATATAATTTTATCCATGTGATTAGTTAATCTGTTAAATGAGTTAAAGGGCATATTATATGCATAATATATATTACTTTTTAATTAATTATCAGCATTTAATATGAAAATTATAATTATATTTAACTATATATAATATTTTCAAACTTTTAAAATTACTGAAATTAGATCACCTGTCAACCCTTTCCCTAAGCTTGAGCAGAAACCTTTCATTATCTTCATCAGCAACCTTTAATATCCTTTCGATTAATTCTTTTCGTTGTTGAAATCCAAGATTTCTCACATCAACTTCATTAGAAGCACCATTTGATTCAACTAAAAGGCCTCTTGTTAAACGATCATATGTGGGAAGTTTTTCAAGTGCAGCCCATTTCAATGCTTCTTCATCATCTTCTTCTCGTCTTGAATTTGATAAATTTTCAATGCTTCGGTTTCTCCAGAACGAAGAACTTTGTAATCTCATGCTTGAACTTGCTTTGTAAAAAAACCCTTCATCCATTTGATGCAAATTAATATGAATATCAAGTGTTTATAGGGTTTGCATTAAGTTTATATATATATATATATATATATATATATATGTATATGTATATGTTTGTGTGTCTATATGTTTTACAAGATGTATCTATAGATTGGGAGATTTTGTGTTGAAGGGTTTTTGATAAGATGAAAACAAAGTCATATTTATGTGAATAATATTTGATTAGTGATTAGAGACATGATTAAAAATTCTTCAATCCAAATTACTATACGAAATGTCAATATTATATCTAGTTGAAACATTTTGGAGTGGATTGTAAATAGGTATAATAGACTTCCCTAATAATTTTGACTAGTTGCATTGATACATTTAATGGGTGTGTTTATGTAATTAAGAATATTAAATGGAGTATTAATTTATAAAGTGATTCTTACATATTTTTATTTATTTTCTTGTAGTTATAATTGCAACCATAATATCTTATCAATAATTTTATTGAGATATAGTAATTTACAAGTGATTTAAAAAGTAAGAATCTACTATTTTATTTAAATATTTGTTACTAGAAATAAGTTAATAAAAAATAAAAAAAATAAAATTAATAAAAACTTGCTCATTAATTCCAATTTCATAAATCAATTTTGATCAAACTACTAATTTTAATTAGATGTAAACATTGTAAAGTGATCATAACAATATATAGCATTTCATAATGTTTGGTAATTATATCAAGTGAGTAATTTATAATGAAAAATATTCATCTAAAATATAAAACTTTGTTTTTTGTATGTTTGAAATTGAAAGAAGAAATAATAACTATTAGACACATAAATGTTACATTGTAACATTGTACAATAACACATATGTTTATTAGATATAAATATATTGATTAATTAGTTTGTTACATAAAATATTTATTAAATTCTTGAGTGCTTCCATATAAAGATATGTAAATGTATACTTGAGGATAATAACATAAGTAATAGATTGAAATCAGATTGTAGTATTTGATTTTGAAGAAAATAGTGGGAAACAATACGTTATTGCAGTATGAAAATTGATAATATAATATATTATTAGATAAATTGATAGAACTACAAAGTGGATCTACTTGTGTGTAGTGCACAAAAGAAAGTGTGATATTAATGGTAAATAAAAAACTGCATAGATAGGTGATGGTATATACGAATATATTAGAAAATTTTATTTTTATGTTTGCCAAAAGAAAATTCAAAATGATATTTAAACAAGAAATTAAAACATTAACAGAAGTGTATATAAAATAATCAATTCTTTTCTAAAACAATTACTAATAAATTAATATATTCGTCAATAAACTTAATACATTGAAAAAGACTCCATCCATCGTAACAATAAAATTCATAAATTTATACTTCAAATTAGTTTTTAATTATATATCCACGTGCAAAACACATCATATATATATATATATATATATAATAAAACACATGGATTGGTATAAATATTATACACCAAGTTTAACTAATGCAATGTGATTAATTCATCTTAATCTATTTCATAGGACTGCTCACAGTAAGTAGCTCATTTAAAGATATCCAAACTAGGGTTGAGAAAAATTCACAGCATTAAAGGTATGTTATAGACTAGGGTACACTCTTTAATTAAATTCATTTGTGTACAATTCCATAAACCAAGAGCCCTAATTAATGATTTTGGAATATTGGAATTAAATTTTGAAAAACTTTAAAACAAAATTAATTTATAAATTTTACCGTAGAAATAGAAAGGGCGTTGTCAATTGTCATTCTTAAAAAGTCGACGAATCGAGAACAATCCAAATTATTTGATTGACTAATAAACGATATTAAATTAAATAGCTACTAAGAATCACGCAAAAAATCACTAGGCCGGTAACATATTTTTTCGACCATAAATCCTCCACATTGGCATCTCATTTAAATAAACAAAACAACAAACCAAATGTTTCACTAGAAAAAAATTTAAATTTTTCATGACATTTTCTTGATTATGATTCCCTTAATTTTGTAAATAGTATATATGAGAATTAGAAATAACTTTTTTACTATTAATAAATACAGGATTGTCAATGGGTTGATAAGGCCCATATCCTAGATTTACCCAATATGCTATATGCTATAGCCAGGCCCACAAGCCCAGTGGTAATGGGTAATTATGGGGCCGGGTATGGTATGGTACCATTTGTTTGGTGGGCCTCAAGTTTGGTATCAAATGCATCATTGTTTTTAGTATAATTTTTTTGAAGATCTTTGAATTTATAAATAGTTAAATAATTAATATTGCATTTTTATTTATCAAAAAACTTACTTCATCAAATTTGTTTTTAAGTTATATAAATATATACAATTTGCTTTCATACTGAGTGTCACATCCTAAATATTTGTAATTTTGTCATATCCTATATTTGTATTGTCTGCATCAATTACCCACCGATTTACAAGATTTGTCGTGTTTTAAATAAAAAATCTTAAAAAGATTATGCACATTCAAGCATTTTATCCTTTATTTTAATTTGGTAGACTATTTCATTATTATATATGAACTGTATAGTATAATCACTTTGTCAAATATTTTTCAATTTTTCGTTACATATTTTATCATAAGGTTTTAGATTAACTTTTGTTTTGCTAAGCACAAATGCTATCTATGTGAAATATACTAGTTAAATATGTATTTTTAGTCTCGACTCTTTTATTATTTGACTCTTTTATTTTTTACGAGAAAAAACGCATTTAATTTCAAAAATTAAAATTCAAAATTTCCCTAACAAAAAACTGCACTTAGCAATTCGGTCTCAAACTATTAACTTACAAGGCCTTTGCACAAAAACAACATCAAAATCCAAAGCTTCTTACAAGTTTCTTTCTATGTTAGCAATGACAAGTCCCATGTCGTCTTTGTAAACAAAGTATAAAACATGTTTATAGATAACAATTCATAAACAAAACATCAAAATTCAACATTTTTCGATACTTCGAATTTCGATCATTCTTCTTCATCGTGCCGCTCTTTCTCACTTGTCGAGTTTCGATTAACACCAGATGCCAGCTCAGCTTCACACGACACAGATGGCAATCTCTCGTAAACTTTCGAACCCAAAGGCAAAAATTTAACCCGTCCAAAACTAACCCTTCGACTAATCTCCACATAATCCCATCGTTGTTGAACATAAACGACAATCGCTAGAACAATAGCGATTGTCGGTATAGCAATATCTCCGAATTTAGAGTAAAAATCCATTCTCGGGTTCACAAACTCGTATTCCTCCGAGAAATAAGGGTTCGGGACGGGTGGACTTACGAAATCATACACGTGAGGTAAAAGTCGAATCGACGTGATCCCGATATAGTACATTTTTCGAAGAGGCTTCAAATCTATTCTCCACATTACATTAGCAATCACTTGAGGAAGTAGAAAGAAATCTTGAACGAGGCCGAGATACTCTTCTAGTTGCGTCTCCCATTCGCGTATCGCGTGGGAATATCCCGTCGAATCGACAAAACGCGCGGTTTGAAGAGGTTTATAATTTGTGTACAAGTAATGGAGCGTTAGGACAAGGATGTACCCGATGAAATGGATAATCGAGGTTGTTAGAAATACCCTTTTGTCGCTTGGGACACGGTGAGGCTCGAGTGGGGCCCGCGTCAGCATTCTTACTCGGGATTTCCATACCTTTTGGGACAACCTTAAAGTTAACGAGAATGCAATAAGTACTAGAAGCTTGACCGTATAGTCGATTATACGGATCCATTGACCGTTTTGTAGGTTATAGGACTCGTTTTCACTAAATTCTTTATCCGCCTTCTTGAAAAGAGCTTCCGCGCCGGTGATAAGCGGAATACCGTACCCAATCGCTTGTACCCCGAGCATCACGAGCGATACATAAGGAACGGAATCCGTTTTATCTCTAACGTAAATCAATTGACTCAAAATACAAGCAATTGCAATTGAGAGGGTCAAAATTCTTAGTATCCCTTCGACGCCTCTACGTGAAAGAATGTCTTCACGTTGACGCCTATACATAATGGGAACCGTTTGGAGCTTGATCAGGGGGAAATAGAGCGGATCATCATCGTTCCTTTGGCTAGTTACGGAAATCCTAGCCGTCGGATCCACTAACCAACGGGCGGTGGTTGGTGGATAAGAAATCACCACTTCGACTAAACAGTCCAAACCATTTTCAAGATCCATACTTTCGTATAAAATCTTCCATGACGCTCGAACGTCTCGACAACCAATGAGATACATTTTCCCCACGTGTGGATCGTAAATCCCTTCGACGAATAGTGAAGAAAAGTTCGTATAAGGGTTTCCCAATAGATTAATCCGACCCGATACATTAACAAGAAGCTCCTTTTCGGTGTATTCACTTGTTTCTCGGTAAGGATAGGCCGAAACATTTTGTTCGGCCCAATAACGCCCAAACAAAGGGCCAATCGATAAAATTTCCACTTCGAGATCCGTTTTAGTAAAAAACGGGCTCGGAAACGGGTCGGGTACCGCGGGTATGTGGAGGGTGAGATCTTCGGAGAGAAGGGAAAGGCTATTTCGAAACTCTTCCGTGTTTTCGATTTTCGGGAATTTCAAAAGGGATTTCTTAATAACGGTCCCGATAGTAAAGGGCTCGTATTTTTCGAGAACAACACTAGCAGCGTCGATTTTGGAATACTTGTAATGTGGTTCAGAAGCAGTGTACTGATCCCACAGCTCCGCGGGTCGAACCATTTTTTCGAATTCGAGAGGGAAAAACGACCCGGAAATGCTCGATAAAGTACCCAATAGTATGCTTCGTTGTTTTATAGAAAACGAAAGAGGAATATACAAACATATACGAGCATCACATCCAAATCCCGAGCAACCAACCATGCAAAGCTGACCACTCGAAGATTCCCATATCCCTTCAGCCGAAAGGGTCATATTAGTCATTCCAGTCCTTTGAGCTGCGGTAAATTGATTCTCCAAAGGAGAAACGGCTCGAAAAACCGAAGATACCCTTGTAATACCAATATTGCCCTTCGAAGATTCTTTCTCGCACCGTACGTCCTGAAGGACAATTTTGACATTTTTGAAACTTCCATCTGTGGCATTAATCTCCTTATCTGATGAAAACGGACCCAATCTACTGCAAAACTCGTCCGTTCCGTTGCATTTCCAGTTTGGCAAAACGGTTAACGCTTCTAGATGAGTAAACCTCTCGAGTATGACACAAAAGTCATTTTGTTTATACATTTCGATTTCGGCATCAATAAAGCTATCCTTGTATGGATATGGATCACAAGCTTTCGAAACGAGGTCTTCGAAAGTAAACTCGTAGCTCGAAGAGCCCAAAAACGACGAAATTTGTACTTCGTCAAAGTACTTGAGGTTTGACTTTTGATTCAAACTTGTCAAACTTCCAACAATCTCTCGGGTTCTCAAAGTCAACTTTTTCGGGTACCGAAGAACGAGCATGATTTGATCATCTTGCGCGAGGAGAGGTTGATTGGTATAACCCGACTCCTTAACCCACCCGAACGGATCATCCGGGTCGGGCCCACGAGAGGGCAAAACCGTGCTACCCAACAAACACATTACTCTTTCGGGCCCGTGATTTTTATCCGATTCGGTGTAAATCCCTTGAAACTTAATCGAGAGTTGAGAATGACCGGGCCATATATCGAACCTATGACTATCTTCAAACGGTTTATCCGAAAGCAAACCCTCGAGCGTAATTCCCAATTGTAAAATCCCACTAACAAATATCGACTTCTTTGTATTGTGATGTCGATCGATATCCATAACCCAAAATGAAACTAAATTTGAAGGTGATTTTAAATCCATTCTTGAAAGCTCTCTATCATCAAATGGCATTAATGGGGCACTAGGATTATTCAAAACTTGCCACCAATCTCCATTAATGAAAGATAACTCCTCTTTTATGGTATACAATCTATTATCATCAGGTTTTAGATCACTAGCAGAGTTTAAAACAAATTTGCACTCTTTGTTAATCTCACTAATCCTATCATATTTATAGCTCACAGTGTTCTTATTTGCTCTACCTTCAAAATCCCCTTTATCTATAAAGTATGAATTTGCAGAACAAATGAACAATAGCATCATAAATAACCCAGACATCATATTCATCGCTGCAAATCAGCTAAACACACTAAAGGGGGGATTTTTTTTTTTTTTTTCTCGAATTTTTTTCACGATTTCTCAACTGCCCAGAAAATTAATACAGAATATGAATAACCCACATGAAAATTTACCAGAATTTACGAAGAAATTGTGGAGTAAGATAATGGGTCTGATGAAATTGAACTATACTTACAACAAAAAGGCAAGATCTTTAACATTTGATGGTTGATCAAGAATTAGGTCACACTTTCTTCGATCAATTGAAGATCTGTTCAAAATTGAAGTTTTAGTTATTATGTGAATCTTTGGAAGTGAAGAAAGAAGTGTTTGGGAAAGTGTGAAGTTGAAGTCAAGCTTATGCAATTATGTCAAAAATGGTGATGGGTCAACCATATTCGTTTACATTTTCACTTTTGGAATAATTTTGGTTTTTGGTCCTTCATATCTGTCATTATTAATATTTAGCTCCAATATTTTCCTTGAATTTTCAAGTCAGTATTATTCTTTTAGCCACTAGAGTATAAAATATTATGTCATGGTCCCTAAAGTTTTTAAATTAAACTTATTATAGGACTCTATATCTAATTAATTCATAGAGCTACATAGTTCACATCACAATAGCATCTTATTACAGACCAAAGATTAAAAAACAAAAATTATCACATGTTTCAGACCCTTGAAACATGGGTGGTTAATGGTACACTTGTCTTAAAAAATTGTCACTAAGAAAGGATAGTGATTTGACTTTATTTTGATTGGTACCCATTTATCACTTAATAAATTCACACTATTATAAAATTTTCAAGTCTTTATTTAAAATACTTTATAAACAATAATTTAAATAAATGGTTAGTTGTAAATTTCACATATGTTCCAATTTTAACGGCAAAAATATATTCATATATAAATATTTTGACAGACTAGGCATGTTTGTTTGTATTTTGAATTAGGCTTTGAATTAATTTGGTATTTGCAATATAAACCAGAGTTGGGCTAAAACAAAGCCCAAATAAAAATCTATGGACATGAATTTATAAGTAAACTAGACTTCTTTAGTAGCCCATAAAAATCAAATTATTTATCCAAATGGGCCCAATCGGCCCAGCCCATTTCCTTTAATCCAATTCCAATTACACAACAGATTTATTCTTCATCACATATAATTTCTTCTCTTCGATCAGAAAATTTTTATTTTGAGTTTTTTTCCTCCGATCTCTGATCTCAAAGTGCACACCACGATGGTTACGTCATCGGGCTCATGGTTGCAAGCTCTGGTTTATATCTCTCCGTACACCTTCTCCGCCATCGGAATCGCAATCTCCATCGGCGTTTCCGTCCTCGGCGCCGCCTGGTATTCTCATTCAATTGTATTTATTCTGAAGTTTTGGTTTAGTCTTTTATTTTTTAGGTTTTCGTGATTTTGTTTGATTTTTGTGGAAATTGTAGGGGGATATATATAACCGGAAGTAGTTTAATCGGTGCTGCAGTCAAAGCTCCTCGTATTACTTCAAAAAACCTAATCAGGTACTTTTTTTCAAATCTAAGTTGATTTAGTTTCAGTTAGTTGTGCGAATGCTATGATTTGTTGACTGCCTAGTCATTGCGCGTTGTTTGTTTTGGTTTCGATTTTATTATGTTTTGCTTAGTAGGAGACAATTCGAGACGAGTTTACTAAGAATTATATCGTGCAGGAATTATCGTTTGTTTGAATATGACATTGACGAATTAATGCTTGAAAATCTGATCGGGGACTGATATCTATTAAATTGAGTTTTTAGATGAGAAAAACTGCAAGATACTTGTAAAAAATTGTGTTTATTGAGTATCGAAAAGAATGCAAAACATCCAAAACAATAGTCTCGATAAATATATCAATTAATGAAATTGAAGTCTAAGTAGTGACCTATGTTCTTCTTTGTCATACTCTCTTTTGGTCTCAGCTTGATTGTTATGTCTTTTAGTTATCTAAGTGTGATTTTCAGAAAGCATGTAGTTAAACATCTTAAGATGTCTTAAGGCCTCTGTTCACCTCATTTTTAGATTTATTTTCTGTTCGCTTCGAGGATGCGATTAAGGAGTTGACTAGAAAAAGCTAAACCATTGAAACATATCACATTGTCTTTTTTCCTTGATTTCGGTTGGAGGGGGAGTGAACAAACTAAGAACCATTTCCAATATCATAAATAACAAAGTAGATTTATAATTAATATTTCTCGTAATTTTAAATGCACTAGCATTTCGTTTTTATTTTCTTTCAAGGGAATTTTCTTTATTAAAATTTTTAAGTCCAAATGCCGCATTTAAGATTTCTGGATACCTTCAGTCTGATTGTATTATGACCAGTTAAGATAGTCGATTTTCACTATAACCACCTTCTTTTGTAGTAGTAAACCCGTGTACTATCCATGTAAAAGAACGAAATTCTTATACTAATATGATAATCGTCATGTACGAGATCCACTTGGTTCATCTGCACAAATGATTGATGAACAAATTTAAGCTTTAACATCAGGATTTTTCATTTGCACTAATAATATAGACTTGCAGATACAGTACTTCTTGTTATTCGTTTTGACTTATGGCACAACTGCTAACTCTTTTGAACTTCATCCTTTCCCCAGTGTCATATTTTGTGAGGCTGTAGCTATATATGGAGTCATTGTGGCTATCATTCTTCAGACAAAGCTTGAGAGTGTGCCTTCTTCAAAGATGTACGACCCAGAGTCCCTCAGAGCAGGATACGCTATATTTGCATCTGGAATAATTGTGGGCTTTGCTAATCTTGTTTGTGGGTGAGTTTTTCTTTATGCAGTACATAATTACCCCCTGCATGTTTACCCTAATTTTGGAAAATACCAACTAATTATGAGAAATTATCATAAATCCCTTACCAATAAAAGCATATTACAATTTTACCTCATCCACTGATTCTTTATTTTGTTCGTTTCGCAAAGATTATGTGTTGGAATCATAGGAAGCAGCTGTGCCTTATCGGATGCTCAAAACTCGTCTCTTTTTGTTAAGATCCTTGTTATTGAGATATTTGGGAGTGCACTTGGATTGTTTGGTGTAATTGTAGGCATTATTATGTCTGCTCAAGCGACTTGGCCAACCAGAGCGTGATCGTTTATTGCAAATTCTACGTTAATACTGTTCGACCTTTAACGCTTTGTGATTTGCTTTTTACCTTGTAGTTTTGGATTCTTATTTATTGAATTTTTGTTGCTATTGCGCAACATAAAAGAAACGAGACATGCTGGAAAATCGAAGCTCCGATTTGTGTATCGTTTGGGTTCTGTATGTATTGTGCTTCCAAGTAATAAATTTTGCCCATATGAGATTATTGTTTGGGGATGACAAGACTAATAGAGATTTATGTAAAGATGTTTATACAGTTAGACATCTTATTTATATTCATGAGTAAACCATAACTTGATTCTGTATATTTTTAGGGACATCTTGAAACTAGTTGTATTTTCTAAGTTTTTGTTTGTACATAAATAAAGGTACAGATTAAATAATAAATGGGGTTTTATCCGAAACAAATAGTTGTGTCAAATAAATGGAAGAAAGATGATTAATTGTAGCAACAAATGATGACAATCCATTCTTTTTTAGTGCTTATTTTGATAATTGGTCACAATAGTTGTAGTTTTATTGTAAGTTGTTATTATTTTAGTGATGGAAATAGGTTGAATAGAATTGAAAGAGTTTTTGTTTAAATTTATTTGAATTATAATTGAGATTTAAAAATTGTGTTTGAGATTGTTTGAATGTGTAAAATTTATATATTTTTATTAATTGATTCGAATTTAGTCAAATTTTAAAATTTATCACACGTTGTTGAGTCTAGCTTTATTCGATTATCAAATAATTTGACTATTTTTTTTTATTTTAGTAAAGTGATTAATGATAGGACTTCAATTGCTACATTCAAATTAATCAACTTTTTCCTCCATTAATTAATTAATCATGATGCTTAAATTACACCATTTCCATTTTCATACAATACACCAAATTCAGACATCATTTTTACTCAATTAAGCAAAATTGCAATCAACTCTAATTAATGAATGTATAAATTGATTGATTGTTGCTGTAATCCCAAATCGCCGGCGATTGATTTCATGGCCAATGCCACGCCGTTTGATCTGTCTACATTTTGTGCTAGGGTTTCGGGTTTTTCAAATTACGTCTACATTTCTAGAGGCCCACAAATTCGAGTTCATTTCTCACGAAATTGAGGTTGAGTTGTGGCGAAATGAAAGGAGGTTGGTGGTTAGAGAAGGTGCGGAGAGGCTTACGGACGGTGTATTTCGTGGTGGTGATGGTGGCTTCGCTTGTGGTGGTGGCGCTGCCGGTGGTGGTGGCGATAATCGACGGCGTTTTGCCGTGCTTGTTGATTCCGAACTTTGCTTGTGTGAAATGCTATGGATTTAGAGAGCATTTGAGGAGATATCATTTCAAGAGCTCGCTTGTTGATATTCCTATTGTTTCTATCCTCAGATCACTTATCATCACCTGTATGTGATTTTGCTCTTAGTGATTTTTCCTTTTTATTTTTTTGTGAAAAATTGTTTTAATTCAGGTTGAGGTTATTGGGAGAGGATAATAATATATTGACTTGTGCATGAAATTTGAAATTGCTAGATTTTGTGATTTGATTTTGATGATGTTGCAATTATGTTTTTATCGTTTTCGACTTTTTGTAGTTTTGAGAATTAATGGTTGAGATATGGCTGAAGTATTGCAATGGAGATACTGAGTTTGTATGCACTTCTATTGTTGGCTCCTTGTAGACGTAATTTTACGCTATTAGATGACAAAAAAGTGTGAATTAGCTTATGATAATTTTAGTGAATATGTTACTTTGAGATTTTACTTTATGCTTTATATTCATGAGTTGTATTTCATGAGTTGGTGGGGTTCAAGCTGAAAAAAAGTATGTTGTTTTTCGAAATTTATTACTCAGGTGATCTTTTATTCAGTTAACTAGCTACGATTATTGAGATTTGCATGCTGTAATTTTGTATATTAACGAAAGATTAAAACTTTAAGACTTTGCATAACTTGTGAACACTAATCTAGTTTTTGTGGATTTATTGAATGAAATCAGGTGTATATTTATTATGCGATGGACAAACACTATCTTACGGCCCATATTTTGGAACTGTATCACTCTGCTCATTCATTTCAACGCTTTTTCTTTCTGTGAAAGCTTGTGTTTTCTCTGTCAACTCTCAACTCGAGGCTGAAGCTTCAACGTCTCTATCAAGGAAGAGGCTCCATCTGAAGAAGTCTTGGGGGATGCCTGTTTTGTTTCTATCATCTGTTGTTTTTGCTCTGGGACACATTGTTGTTGCCTATCAAACTCGGTGCAAATCTAGGAGGAAACTCGTTTTTCACCGTGTTGATCCAGAAGCAGTAAGTTCACAAAAATCTCGTACTTGTATTCTTACATGTGTTAGTGAAATGAAAAGTTCAATCTCATATTCTTGTGAAAGCTGATTTGCATAATGTATAATTAACAGACGGTTTATAAACCGAGTGTTGTATATGATAATTTCCATCAATATATTCATATTTGCTTCACGTGATGTTTAGCTAATTTGGGTTACCTATTTATCAGGTTTTTTCATGCAAAATGGTTTTCTCTGGTTACCAAAAGGTTCCACGTTCACCGATGCCAACAGCTGGCAAATCGTTTAGAAGTCACAGTGAAATGAGAAAACAACTACCAGGAATAACGGTGCATGATGATGGTGAATTTCCCGTTAGTTTACTTGCTGATTTAGACAGCTTATTCGTTTCTTGTCAAGGCCTCCGAGTTCACTACAAACTAATCATACCGGGTTCACTTTCCACTTCATTCTCATCCATCACCTTTGACGATCAATCAAAATTAAACATCCCTTCAAAAACCCAATGTAATATTCATAGGAGCATAAGCAACCAATTCCATGGCACGTCTACTCTTTATACCCCGCTCCTCGCAAGTTCTCATGCATCTCCGATTTTCGAAGGTGTGCCTATTTTGAGCTTAAATGATACTTATGGGGATGAAGACCTAAGCAAAGCGGGGCCTACTGTGATGGGACGAGACCTTGAATCAAATGCACAATTTGGGATTGTTTTAGTGCATGGCTTTGGAGGTGGGGTCTTCTCATGGAGAAACATAATGGGTGTTTTGGCTAGTCAAAATGGTTGTGCAGTGGCGGCTTTTGATAGGCCTGGATGGGGTTTGACATCAAGGCCAAAACAGAAGGTTTGGGAGGAAAATCAGTCGAGTAACCCTTATAAGCTTGACAATCAGGTCACCAATTTTGTATACATGCAGTATCTTCTAAATTCACTATAATGTTTAGTAGTGTTGAATGTTGTATAGTTGCATCATTGTCAGTTTACGAGCAGATTTTTATGTCTGTGAGATAACTGAAATATACAAACACAATCACAGGCTTCAAATCCATAAAAAAATCGTAATAAATATCCCTACTTACAGGTAGACCTACTTATATCTTTTTGCTTGGAGATGGGCTTTAAATCGGTCGTGCTCGTTGGGCATGATGATGGAGGGCTACTTGCCCTGAAGGCTGCCCAAAAAGTTCAGACATCAGCAAATTCCATTAATGTGAGTCTAGTTATTATCTCATCACTTTCTTTCTTCCTTTTTTTGGCCTGTATGTGTTTAAATGTTTTAATTTTGTTAAGTTGGTTATGTCGAGATCATAAATAACACCAAATAATTTTTCGGGGTGAAAAAAATACAAAATGGGGTTTTCAGAAATATTACAAAAATGGTTTCTATTTGGAAAGTGTTTTGTAATGGTATTTTTTATCAGCTTGAGATAAAGGGTGTGGTATTACTGAATGTAAGCCTGTCAAGAGAATTGGTTCCTACCTTTGCAAGAATATTACTACGAACTTCGCTTGGGAAGAAGTATATGGTTCGTCCTCTTCTTCGAACCGAAATTATTCAAGTGGTGAATCGACGTGCTTGGTATGATGCAACCAAACTATCCTCTGAAATCTTGAGCCTATATAAGGTATATACGCCTTTCGTGTAAATGGCAAATATTGACAATTTTGATGAACATTGATATTTTATTGATCATACTGTTATATCTCAAATATTGGCACATATTGTATCTTTTTGTTTGCAAATACTGTACAAATTGTATAACAGTTTTATTGATTTGCAATTATTATGCCAGGTCCCGTTACATACAGAAGGTTGGGATGAAGCACTTCATGAAATAGGAAAACTCTCGTTCGAAACAGTCTTATCGACACAAAATGCAACATCTATGCTGAAAGCTATCGAAACTTTGCCCGTTTTAGTTATTGCTGGGGCTGAAGATGTCCTTGTGCCATTAAAATCTGTTCAAACTATGGCTTCTAAACTTGTAAATGCTGTAAGTTATTTTCTTCTCTTTTCTAGGATAAATTATGCATGAGATCATAATTACAAAAACCTGAAAAACTACCATAAAAGCATGGTATAGGTAGATTAGAATTTCACCCCTATTTTTCGAGTTACCAAGATCTGTCAAAGGTGTCTAAATAATTTGGATTTGCAAAATCTTGGGACTCGTTTTAATTACAATAACGGGATTTGCTTGTGAATATGTAATTATCCGTTATTTCTAATACGTTGTGATTTTTGTACGTTTAATACAGAGACTGGTTGCGATATCTGGGTGTGGCCATCTTCCTCACGAGGAATGTCCGAAGGCGTTGTTTGAGGCTATATTACCATTCATTAGTAGGCTTTTATTAAGACCAGGTTTGTGAAATCAATAGATTCTTGTATAGTGGCTTTTAAAAAAATTTTCCCCATTTTTTTTCTCTTGTAAATTATCTGAAAATGGAAGAGCCAAGTTCATCTCTTTGATTTGGATGTGTTTTTTATGCTTAGGCTTGAAATTATTTTTTCCATTATTGAGTTCATTACATGGTTATGTTATAAGTTTGGGAAATTTCTTACCGAGGCTCTATATTGATCCAACGAATCGAAGGCGTTAATACTATTGTCTTATGATTGGTAACTCTCGTTAAATTATATTACAATCTAGCTATATGATCGACGTAAGCTTAATCAGACCTGAATTATGAGCGAGCGATACGATTATTTATCATTTTTTTCTGAATTAACGAAACAAATTATGTGTAAAGTAATTTCTGTATTCTTCTATTTTTATGGGGAAACATATTTAGAGACTAACCAACATCTGAAACAAAATTTAGATATCACATTATCACCCTACATAGAAAGGTTATTTTGGAAAAATTCCACAAGAATCCCATCATATTATACACACCAAACAGTGGACAAGCATTATAAAATATGACACAACCAATCTTCCAGCCTCTTGACATGACACAGAATATATTTTATCTTGATAAATTTGTTCAACTTTTAATCATCTCACTCTCTGATCATATCACAGCTACCAAACGTACCACTATTAGAGCATCCAACTAGTGCATTTGCCATCGAGTAAAAAGAAACAACGGGGTCAACAACGTAATAAGGGATTAATAAAGAAGTTAATTTGTTAATCAACAACCAAATAGCAAGCTGCAAATAGTAAGAGAACACATAAATAAGCATTACAAACTCATCCAGACGGATTTCGACAATAGTTCATATCCAAAGCTGAAGATATGTAGTCTACTTCCAAAGCTTCCTCAGGGACATGTTTTTCTCGGTTTCCTTCTTCATGACCTTTGCAACAGCCATCTCAAAGTCTTCCTGAGTAACATGAACTCTCCTCTCTCTCAGAGCAAACATTCCTGCCTCTGTGCAAACCGCCTGCCAATGAAGAAAAAAAAAACTCGACTTCAATTCAAGGTTTCATTCCCAATTATCTCGTTAAAAATATGTCATAAGAGAGGTTATTTAGGAGTTCCTTCTATTTATATAGCTACTGAGCCATGAAGGAAACTAGAATTCATTCCACACACATTTGAGATTCCGTCCAAGATAACTAGTGCATATGATTTGATAAGTAATCGATGCGTAAAAGGTGCATTACTAATGATTTAATTGGGTCGAAAGCCTTAATACCTTGAGTTCTGCACCAGATGCACCATTCATTTTCTCAGCAATCTTCTTCAGATCAATGCCTCTCATTAAATTCATTCTCCTTGAGTGAATCTTTAAGATGTCAGCCCGAGACTGCAATTTTTGACACAATTAAGCATGTTGAAGTCAAATCTGATTGGGGCATTGCTACCTCAAAGGTTAAACAAATTATAAACAAGATGAGAATTTGAAGGAGAATAAAAGGGGTTATATATACTTCCGGTGGAAATCATGTTAATAATAACTTCACTTCACAGCAAAAATGAGAACGTAATGTCAGGAAATACTATATTCAATATGTGAATTGCTGAACAAGAGCAACATACATCTTCATTAGGATTTGGGAACTCAATTTTCCTATCAATTCTTCCTGGTCTAAGAAGAGCTTGATCCAGAATGTCAATTCTGTTTGTAGCCATCAATACCTGCATAAGCCAGTCGTGCATAAATAAGTAACACTATTTTCAATTTGCTGACAGGTGTATCAAAACTAAGAAGTTTCGATAGATGAAACAAACTAATGCATGAGGTTAGAAACATACTTTTATCTTGTTAGATGCTTCAAAACCATCAAGCTGATTGAGAAGCTCCAGCATAGTTCGCTGAACTTCACTATCACCATTGCCACTTCCAGATTCCATACGAGCAGATCCTATGCTATCAATTTCATCCATGAAGATGATCGATGGTGCATGCTCTCTGTCCAAATAACATCAATAAGCACTTGCCAAATGAAAAGAAAGGACAAACAAAGAGATGACACCTATTATCCATGCCAACAGAAGGAACATAGAATATGCAGACACGAGTCACACATAAATAAAGTTGTGTGTCAAAAGCAACTAACCTGGCCATCACGAAAAGTTCTCTGACCATCCTAGAGCCTTCTCCAATGTATTTCTGAACTAATTCAGATCCCGAAACTCGAATAAAAGTGCAGTCAGTATGGTGGGCCACTGCCCTAGCAAGCAGTGTTTTACCTGTCCCAGGAGGCCCATACAGCAAAACTCCCTTCAGCAGTTCAAGGAAATAAAAAAATCAGAAATGCTTATAAACGTAAAGGATAACTGTTAAGAATCTGCTGACACTACCTTGGGTTGAGCTATTCCAAGACTCTCAAACAATTCAGGATGTTTGATTGGAAGTTCAATCACCTACAAAAACAGTGAAACAGTGGATTGGTTATGTTTAATCGTCTTTCTGCAAATGTATATGTATATGCATGTTCATTTATAGAATATAGAGATTATAAAGTGATATTTAAGTCCACTATATTCACTTTGGGCGGGTGATTGCTCCTAGTCCATCTATAACCATACAATCACATGGAGTGGATGGTTTTCATTGACCACCCCATGGATTCAATGGCTCCTATTGCACTAGGAGCATAGAATTTTCCAGGTGGGTGGGATCTGTTTTCAGCTTTTGTTATTAATTTTACAGTTTTTGTACTTCTAATTAAATAGTTTAATTTATTTATTTTCAATGAAAATCGTTGCCGCCATTAAAAGATAGTTTTATATAAATCTAAAAAAATAGTTTATGATACAGTTCTAATACATATGTATATAGATGAAATCAATATATCAACTCCCCAAAAAAGACCAAGATTCACCTCCTTTATCTCTTTAATTTGCTGGTCAAGACCACCAATCATGTCATAAGTAGAGTCTGGAACCTTTTCCACTTTCATAAGGTTCACTAATGGATCAACTTTACTTGGCAGAATCAAGTGGAGCACATAGCTATCATTACGTAGAGCAACCCTCGTTGAAGGAGTAATCTTGGTAATGTCAATGCTTTTGTCAATGTCAACAACATACTTCCCCTCTGGATGTACCTAAGAAGAATAGAGAACAGAAATCAGTACTAATGTCTATCTGGCCAAGCAAATACAAAGCGTTATTTTAGCAAGACTAAAATATTGGCACGAATTAAGAACAAACTTATCAAAAGTTAATATGGAGAAAAAATAAATGATGGAAACAAATACTACAACGTCTATTCCTCTCAATTGCTCTCATCAAGCTCGAAAAGTTATTCGGGTTTTTGCTGGATTTACCAGGCGTCAGGACCAATATAGTCCTCTTTTTAAACATCACCTAGCGCAGTGCAAAATGGTTTACTTCCCTTCAGATTCAAAACAGTGTCGAATCTGAGGAAGTTGTATGAAATACACACACACACACACACACACATATATATATATATATATATTGCGTGTTGGGGAAGATTATGATCGATTACCAGAAGGGATGACAATTCAGCCTTCCTAAGACAAATATAGGAAAACATGATTCCAAAAGGTAGGGAAGAGCAGAACTTTTTAATAAATGGAACAGACAAATTTCTGGTTCTGTTTTTATTTGATAACGAATAGAATATAGAGTTGGTAGAAAGCAGAAAATAACAGAGTAAGAAAGAACGTCAATAATATCTAACAAACAAAGGCAAAGGAGTGCTGTTTAAAGCAGAAATGATGACTAACCTTGACAAGGACTTTCGATTTTCCCATAACTTTGATAACTTCGCCAACATAAGATCCAGGTTCCTGAAGGAGCTGCAACTCTTCCTTCAAGGACCTCACTGAACATCGAGAATAAAATACTTTTATTTGAAGAACATTTAACCCGTGACAAGTCCAACATAACTATCTTGAGCTTCATACAAATTAGGACAAGAAGAACAAGGGGACACTACCTACTGAATTACATGTAAAAGGAACAAATGTTCAAATTTCCCTTCAATTCCCCACAACAAATTACATGTCTCCATTCCATATTAAGTTCCTGAATTGCTATACTTATGTAAACAAGAGTAACTATAAAAGTAATGTGAAAAAAATAGAAAATTCGTCCACACTAAGTCGTTAACAGATGAAACCTTGCTAAAAAGACAAATCTCAGCACTGAACTGACAGAACGACTCGAGCTTTCATTAAAAAACGACATCTTGTTTTGTAACAAATCTAAATCTTAGTAATTCACACCTCCCTTACCAGATAAATACATTTTCTCAGTAGCCAAATTAAACTTCTAGCATGCTTTTCTTGCCTAATACTCCGTAATAGACTATATACAAACGGGTAAACCTAAATCTACACATATGAAACCTAAAGGAAACCCTAGCATAACACCAAACCTAATTACCGATAACAATTTCAGCAAATCAACCAAAATACACAAAATAAATGCACTAATAAAACTAATTCTCAAAAAACCTCGAGCATTTAGGTCATTGCGTTGAGCTTCGAGGCGCTGTAGATCATGAGCCTTTTGACGGACTAGCAGCTGCATATCCTGTATCCGTTGCTGATAATACTGCCGGAGACCTTCCCCACCGCCTCCAGCGCCATGGTGGTGCTGCTGCAGCTTCGTATCCTCCGCTTGACGTGTCTCCACAGCCGCCGACGCCATTCTGTGTGATAAAATTTTACCGTGTGGGTTTATGTATAGATCGGAGAATAATTTATTTTCGTGTTTCTCAAGACTTCATATATATATATATATATATATATATATATTATATCTGAGCTTCACACCGCCTACCCTTTTTTTTCTTTTCTTTTTTCCTTTTTACTAGAAAAAGAATAGAGAAAAAAATATTTTCAACCTAATTATGTGGTTAATATCATTTTAGTATCTAATTTTATTTTACATTCGAGTACCCAATTTTTATAAGTTGATTTGGGTCGAATTTTGTTTGTTGGATTAAACGAAGTACCAAAATAGTTAAATTATATATTGCACAATGATATAACTACATACGTACCTAATAATTTAGAATCAAAGTTGTATAAACCTATTAGATTAAATGAAGTTATTATATGATTATGGTTGTTATCAAATTTAAGAATGAGAGAGAATTTATACTCTGGTTCACTCTGGAAGTTATAATAAAGGGTTATAGAGTTAAGCCGATTACTACTATTCATAATTTTTAATTGGTTCACTCTTGATCATCGGGTTTGGTTGTATGTTTTACTCGATTTGATCCAAAATTTTGAGCGGGACAGATCTAAGATTCTGAAATACTCGGCCGGTTTCTCATCCATGTCATTACCTATATGTATAGGTATACCCATTTATATTAGTTAATATTATTATTAAAATAAAGTAGATTGTATTCATTTCTTATTAATAAAATTACCCAAAAAAAAATAGATTTTTCCCTTTTTATAAGATTTAAGGACCAAAGTGATACATAATTGATTATTTGAGTACTAAAAAGCAATTAAAAATCACATATTCCTGTCAAAAAATGACTAAAGTGAGACGAAAATATAACTTCTGACACACTTATACTTTAGAGACTATAAGTTACATTATCCCTTTCAAAAATTCCTCAAATCAATCAAAATTTCTCCTAATGTATGCCTACAAAAATTATTTCCCCAAAGAACACCAACTCTAGTAGCATTCGAGAAAAGGGTCTTCTCTGTGTATCTTCCAAGTGAGAATCACATAAATACAAGACAAAACCAACCCTTTCTGTAAAATCCCGCCAAAACGAACAAAAACAAGCATAGACGTGCTACTTCAACCGTAAACAATCAGTACAAAACACGACAAATTACGCCCTCTTCAATCTTTTCCTCGTTTTACAACCCTTAGCACTTCTCAAAACACCAGCAAAAGCAGCAAAAGATCTAAGTTTTCCCAGTATCTTCCTCTCGCTAATACGAAGCATCAAAGAATGATACAATTTACGGTCATTTGCATTATGTGCTTCATTACATGATCTTATGTCGTCTTCCAATGTATTCAGACCATACGAACTTTCACGAGCATCTGCAAGTGAAACTAGAGCTTGGCCAACGCTTCTTGTTAGTAGCGTTTTTTTGCTCGTTTCTAATGCAAAATCCTTCTTTTTCAATAGTGCGAGATCGAGTTCATTATAGTCGTTTTCGGGCAACAACATGATGTAAAGCAATACCAATAACTCAATTTGAGGTTCCCCGTTTAGTGATATTTCGAAATATTCAGAATCTTGACTAATACAACCCGAATAGTCCATCTTTCTCCAGCGTGACAACCTGGTTCGACTGTGACGACATGAAAACAAAGATAAACTCCATTGAACCACAAGATCGAGGTCTATATTGAGAATATCAAACGGATTATCGGGCTCTGTAAATCCATATCTATGCAGAAGTGCGGCATTGCCCACATATCCATACGTATTGAACACCTGAAATATTGTTTGACAGTGTAAATTGCCCACATTCAGAACTCATTACAAGAGCCATATTTTTGTCTCTTCACAAAGTGATTGTCTTACTTTCAGTTCCCATCATATATAATGAAACAGAAACCTTGAGACTATTCTAGTACGTGGTACGTATTCTTACACGTGGGCCTCATTCAACTCATTTCCCATAAGCCATATTAGCAATTTATACACACATCTACGTTTCATAACTTCAACAAACACATATCTTCATCAAAAGAAAGGTTAAGGTCTAGAACTCAAGATAAGATAGTTAGCAAATGTTTAAAACTCAAAGAAAATGACTTTGACTTTTTCATATCGATACAAATTTTCATAACAGTTATCCGTCACTTGCGTCTTAAAAATTGTATAGTGAAATTATTCATGACTTACATCATTTAATATTAAAAGATTAAAACTCGTTTGTTGTAACTTAGTGTAGGGTAAAAACTAGTCCTTACCTCAGCTCCAGCTTTGACATCTTTAACAATGATCATTTGCATAAACGTTGGGTCAGAAGATGAAGAAAGCTCCATTTCACTCCCACTGGAACCTCCAGTTTCTGAATGAGAATCATCTTCATCATTTTCATCATCTGAATCTTTATTGCCACCGTCACTGTCAGTATCAGATTCAGAACTAGAAGATATTGCTGTGAAATGTACATCCTCTGCAGCTGTCTTGTGATTAAAGCTGGCCATTATGATTTGGAAAAACAATTATCATTCACATGACTAACAAGAGTCGAGCACAAATTGAATTATATGGTCATAATGTCTGAAGACTATAAATTTCCAAAAAGCTACGAATAAATGACGCAGAAATCTCCATGAAGTCATTTAACTCTGATGTTGGGCCATAGAAAACAATGACATATTACTCTGTTCACTAAACGAAACGCAAATATCACAAGAATAGAATAGTTAAACTACTTACAGGTCAGCTAAAGGAACCATTCCAGTACCATGATAGTCATCTATCTGAAACGATCGCGAAGCAATAAGACTCTTTGCAGCAAAGTATTCATCCACAGTGAAGAAATCTGGATTAATCTCAGGCGAATCTAGAAGTGGTCGAATACATTCTTTCCAGTCTTGATAGACAAGAGCCTTGTCTTCTTTAACCATCTGCCTACAAAATTCAACATCATCAAGTACCTAATTTGTAAATAAACAAAACTGTATACGTTAATTAGTGAACACGAGAAAACATTCTAGCCCAAAGCCAGTTCGGCCAAACCCAATAGAAATTCACTTAATCTGTGATCAATCATGACCCTGTATACACAATTAGTGAGCATGCAAAGAAATTCTACCACAAAACTCATGAGCAATTCATATATTCTGTCACCAATCATACGCCATATTTACTTTCATCTAGTGCATTACACTTGGGTTAGAATTTTCCGTACAGCAACAGATGAAAAATTATATAGAGCTGACCTTGTGGAGTTCAGTGCCAGAGAGAAGAGAGTCCAATTCAGCAACATCCCAAAGCAAAGGGATGGGCTCAAAGGGGGGCAGTATTTGGAGATACTGAAACCATTTCGATTGTGGGCCTAAGCTTTTCTCGTACATAACAGCAACGGCAAGACCCAAATAGCCGCCGAGCTGCGCATCTTCGATGAGGTGACTGGCGGCGGAAGTCTTGACAGTGAGACAGCTCTCTTTAGGAATCGTCGCAACCACGTCGCCCTCCTGCAAATCGCATAACGTCTTTACAGAGATAGAGAATGACGATGATGAGGGGTCATCTAAGATGACGAGAGCGTCACTATATTGTATGCCAGCTTCGAATTTCATCCATCTCTTGAATCCTCTCATCCTTCTACTTCTGTTCGATCGATTTTATTTTTTTACGTAAATTATTACATTACATACAACAAAATGGATCGATTTTGATATAGATAATGTAGAAGAAATTGTGAGCAGGGGAGTTAGATACCTGGCCGCCGCCATTGTTGCTTGGCCCTGGTGAGAAGTGTCTTTGCGAGATTATTATGTGCGTGCGTGCGGGATTCACTTTGAATACCTACAAATTCGGAGCCCCAAATTAGGACCCGATTGGTACACATTCCAGATTACGGGTATGGGTGGGCGGGTATGAAGCGGGTTTAACCTGCTTGCCACTTAGGCTTTGTTTGTTTATGTTTTTTAGATGAAATTTTAAATTTTTCTCTCGAATGTCTTTTTTTTTTTTCATCGTATGTCATTTGAATTTATGTGAGAGTGGTATGTGTTTGTTGGAAAAATCTATCTTGGTCCGGGACCGTTGGTCCCGGCCAAGATAGGCCACAAATTTTACTCAGGGTGGGTGGTTTTATCCACCACCCCAAGTGTATACCACCCCACCCCAAAATGAAAACTTGTGGTTAAAACTGGATCGGAACCAACGGTCCCGGTCCAGGATAGAATCACCCGTGTTTGTTTATGTTTTTAAAAGTTGATACAACATGTCAAATCAATAATGATAGGTTGATGGATGATATATATAATAATTATGTTATTGATGTATATAATGATTATGTAAATTTAAAAATAAAAAAAAAATGAATAAAAAATTATAAAGTATATAAAAGAAAGTAAAAAAATAAATATGATAAATGACTTGATTGGTAAATGTGTGAAGTGATGTATATACGATTGATAGTTTGTTATATATGAGATTGTAAAGTAGAGTTGAAAAAAAAGGAATTTGAGATAAAAATTTGGTGTGTTAAGTTTATTTTGAATTTTGTGATTTAAAAAGTTAAAGATGAAATTTGAAAACATAAACAAACATGGCCTTAAATTTTCTTTTGAAATCCGTCCAGGATTATGGGATGTCCACGAGCTAAGTTTGGATAAAAAAATTGGTTCCAATTCAAGTTCAAAAATATATATTTTTAATTAAAATAGAAAAATCATATTTTTAATCTCATATATTTGATATTTTTCGATTTTAATCTCATTCATTATAACTCTCATGCTGTGTCGCAAAATGTTTAAAGATTGTCATACTTGGCTCCAACAAAAAATTTCATCCACAATCTACCGATCAATAATGTTAGTAAAACATTTGACCAATCTTTTTTGGGAGAATTTTACGTGAATATACTCAATCATTGATTATATTCTGTTATATTCAATATCATAATATTTTTATCCAATATCAAAACGTGTTAAATGTGAAGAATGGAAACACATGACATTATCCTCATAGGTCACATGAGAGTTATTGAAGGTTGATCGATCAAGTCAGTCGTGTTGGCAGTTTGATCAACCGAGCACGAATAAAAATTAATGGGTCCTGATTGTTTGGTTAAAGTTTTTCGAATGTGAAAACAAATTAATGAAATGTATTTTTCATTTATATTAAATAAAATACAATATACGTACAAATTCTTCTAAAAAAATTGGTCAAAATATTAATTTATAAAATTATCTGTTCAATTTTGAACGAAATTCATAAAAACTATATATGAAATATTTTTTTTAAAAAGAATGAAATTAAAATTAAATTTGTGAAAAATAAAAAATGCAATTTTTGTAAAAGAAAATGAAAAAGGTGTAAGAAAACGGATAAATAGGGAATATCTCCCTATAAATAAAGGAGGGCATTTCCTCTGAGTTTCTTGCGCCTAGCCCTATAGTACAGATTTGTATCCATGGAGTTCCTATTTTTTTCTTAGATTTTTTAATCTTATAGTTTTTCATTTTCAATAAAGGAATAAATTTGATCTAGGGTTAGGAGGTGTGGATCCGTTGCAGAAATTTAATCGATCATAAAAAAAAATCCCCCAAGAATTAGGGTTTCCCACCTGTGTTTCATTGCCGCCACTACACAATATATACACCGATATATATACTGGTTTTTATATCACAGATTCAATCTTGATCTGTTGAAATTTTCTTGTTTCTTGTTGTGATCTTAGAAATAACCCTTTTTTTATCAGGCAGTTGTGCGTGTTTTTTGGTGTCAATTGTCGGAAATTAAGCTTGGATTTTAGGTCATTGAGTTGTGGAATTGGGGATCGTGGACTTAGGGTTTGTTTTGGTTTGTTGTTGAGATTGACTAGTGTTTGTGTTTGTACTTTAGTGGGAAAATGGAAAAGAAGAAGGTTGTAGCTCCATTGGTTTGCCATGGGCATTCGCGTCCAGTTGTTGATTTTTTCTATAGCCCGATAACGCCAGATGGTTTCTTTCTTGTTAGTGCAAGCAAGGGTAACTTCATCACATCTTTTTTAGATGAAATCTGTTGTTTGCATACTTATGTTTAGATTATGGACTTTTGAATGTTGCTTTATGTTTTATCCAGCTGATGGCCATTTTGATTTAATTCATGTTTTTGTTGGATGCGAATATCTTTATCGTCTGTTCGAAGTTTCAATGATTAAATAGGCCTAGTTTTTTGCTTCGATTAGATTAACTGGAAGATTTCACCGGCCTTGAGAATCAGAGTAGATGCTATTAAATTCTAGTTGAGTATAATATGACAAATTTTTTGAGTTTGTTGTGCAAAAATTGGGTGTCGTCAATTTTGTTCTTGAAATGGGAAATAGTAATGGTAGAACTTGAGGGGACATTGCTGCTTGTCTTTAGCCCTAGAGATTGAAAGGAGCGAAAGTCGGACAAATATGAAGATCGAGATACTTAAGACCAAGTATCATTTGTTTGTCAGTTAAGCATGCTAAATTCGCGTGGGAGATTCTTTATTAATCATCTTTGAATTCCATTACGCAAAGTATATATGGTTTGGAATAGTTCTCGCCTTTCACCCTAGGAAAATGTCCTCGCTATTTTTCACCTAATTGATATGTAAATTCCTGGAGCATAGCTCTGTTAAACACATTGTTAAATAGTTCACTTTAATGCTTGTGATGTGATGAGAATTATAACTTGCATCCTGCATTGATACCTTGTAAAATCTTCTGCAACCTGAATTTTGACTTGGTATGTTTACTATATATATTTGAATAAGAATTGAGACTTTTTAAAGAAAATAAATCTATTTAGTTATTATCATGTATTGTCTGGAAAATATATTTGTAAGACGCGGCATCATTCATCCACATTATTTGATGATGTCAATGTTCTGTTCATGTAGACGATATTTGTAGTTGTGCTAGGGAACTAGTCAAGGTTTGGAAATTGTGTTGCTAGCTCTGATATATAACTGCTATTGCCTTATCATTTCCATGTTTCCATACATGAGTTAATTTGTATTTTTATTAAATTGCGCAGATTAAATAATTCACATGCAAGAAATCCTAATCTTTATCTATATTAAAGTGGACTTATGCTTTTCTTTTCGAATTTAATTTTTTGTAAAAATAATGACTTGAATTAAATGTTTGTGTTTTGGCTCGTCTTTTCAGACTCGACTCCGATGCTAAGAAATGGAGAAACTGGCGATTGGATTGGGACCTTTCAAGGGCATAAAGGTGCAGTCTGGAGTTGTTGCCTGGATAAACATGCTTTGCGTGCTGCCTCTGCATCCGCTGATTTTTCTGCGTATGTGGTCAAGTTCTCCATGTTTCTTCTTTTTTTAATAATGATTTTAAAATCCGTAATAAATTTTAAGCACTCATCTCAAGTCAGTCTCTTAATATGCATTATCTTATTGTTACATTGTCCATGTAGATAAGTATTAACTCAACAAAATCATTACAGGTTTCTATATTTCTTTATTACATCTGCTTAGCTGTGTGTTCTAATTAAACAATCGGTTTCAGGAAATTATGGGATGCATTAACTGGTGATGTATTGCACTCGTTTGAGCATAAGCACATAGTTCGAGCTTGTGCCTTCTCGGAGGTACAATCTTATCATATACACTCACTTTACATGTTTAAAAGATAACAATTATTTATTGTATATTCATACTCCTATGAATTAAGGTTCAGATCTTTCAATAGTTGTAACACTGATGATTGAAGTTATTTTCTCAATTTTCAGGATACCCAACTTCTACTAACTGGTGGGATGGAAAAAGTTCTCCGCATTTTCGATTTAAATCGGCCTGATGCACCTCCCAGGGAAATTGAGAAATCTCCTGGATCTGTCAGAACTATTGCTTGGCTCCACAGTGATCAAACCATCTTAGGTTCTTGTACTGATATGGGTGGGGTGAGGTATGTGGACCGTACATGAAATTGATGTCAGTTTCATGTAATTATTGGTAGACTGCATTGTTTTTAAACCGAGTAAGGGGCCCATGTGTCTTGTTGGCAAGAGTCTTGTATCTTAGGTACTTTTGAGTAATTTCTTAAAATCTTTATGATCTCCGCTTTCTTTATAGATGCAACTCATTTGTTTGATTCGTCGAACATGTAGCCATTCTTCTTTAAGCCTCAATATTCAAATTGTAAATCAACTTTCACCCCTCACCCCTTTCAAGAATTCACTTTTCTAGGTTTTGCATGTGACATTTGTTGCTTTTAGGTTTCAAAAATTGCTATACAACTTCGTCTTTCTTAGTATTACTAATATGAATATCCATCTCCAAAGATTGGTTCAGCTAAATATATTCTCTGTGATTCCTGCAAAATTATAAATTCCCAGTTTCCCATGCATTGAAAGTTCACATATCAATTTGATTGACGTATAGGTTATGGGATGTGAGAACTGGTACAATTGTTCGTACACTTGAGACCAAGTCTTCTGTAACTAGTGCTGAAGTGAGTCAAGATGGTCGCTATATAACAACCGCCGATGGGTCAACAGTGAAGTTTTGGGATGCAAATCAGTATGCAACTCTATATTAATTTCACTCGGTTTCTATTTACCAAATTCTGTCTGATTGTGTGATATAATCTCAAGCAGACTTCTTGATTGGTTTTGCACGTTTAATAATGTCTGAAAACTTTTGAACAGCTTTGGATTGGTGAAGAGCTATGACATGCCCTGCATTGTGGAATCAGCTTCATTGGAGCCAAAGTATGGTAATAAGTTCATTGCTGGTGGAGAAGATATGTGGATTCGTGTATTTGATTTTCACACTGGAGCAGAAATCGGTAAGCTTCAAGCTTTTTAATAGGTAATAAATTACATAGGCATCACATAGGGGCTATGTTACTAACTACAAGAAACACCCCAAGGAATTCCCACAACTTTTCTAATCTGTAATGGTGTGTTTGGATTGAAGGATTTGAAAACTATGGATTTCAAATTCATCGATAAATTCATTTAAGTTTGTTTGGATGAATTCATGTTATGATGGATTTCAAATCCACTGATATTCATTTTGAGCTATTTTCTTCACAACTATGGTGGATTTCAAATTACTCATATCACTTCAAATCCTTCCTTCAAACACACCCTATCCAAACACACCCTAAATGTATATTGATCTTCACCCCTACCAATAAAAGTTATATTGCAATCTCAGCCCTGTTTGACCTCATGTTTGCATATAAATTACGAATTCACCATATATTCACTTTAACCTTTTCCTATTTTCACATTGTATTGTTTTGTTGGGGGTATCATAGGATGCAATAAGGGACATCATGGTCCAGTGCACTGTGTGCGGTTTTCTCCCGGAGGTGAATCTTATGCCTCGGGATCTGAAGATGGAACTATCAGAATATGGCAGACTGGCCCATTGAATAGTACCGAGCAAGAGCCACCTACTCAGAATGTGAAGGATGCTGCGAATGAGATTACACATCGGGTTGAGAATGTGCATATTACCGAAGAACACAAGACTGAAGTGAATGAAAAGGCAACCAATGAAAAGGCGACAGAGGCCAACTAGGCAATATTTTGTGCTTGTGTTTGTGATTTATAGTATTTTGCCTGAACAGCAGGTTGTAAGGGTGGCGTAAATGTTTCGAGGGATTTATCGTTTGAAATAAATATAAGCTCATATCCTTTAGTCTAGTTCTTTCTTCCTTTCACTTGTTTCCAGTGTAAGATGTCTCTATGTATTTTTGTGAAAGAGCTTAAAATATTTGATAAGCTATCTATAAAACTAATATCTGAAAGGCCCAAAATTTTTGTTTTGTAAAACTGAGAATTTTTAAAGATAAGATTAGTAATTGGTTATGTACACATTAATATTAGAAAATAAAGAGAATTACTATTTACTAAGTATACATTATTGTCATAATAAAAACCCACTTTTTTTACAACTACTTATATACTCCCCTGCATTCTTAGTTAATTATATAAATTGATACAATTGTTCTTATACCATAATAAAATAGCAGTTTGGAAGCATTGGTCACTATTTAGTATAAAAAAGTTGCTAATAAGTGTTGCATATTTTAAATAAATAGATTTATCGCTTTATTTTAATAATATATTACTCAACAAATAATAGCTTTACTATAATGTACAACAATACAAGTTCGAATTGCAACTTTCACATGATTCCATCTAATGGTAATGGCACCACAAGTTCATAATGATTCAATGTAAAACAAACAATTGCAACCATAGCTATCTTAGCAATGACTTAACTTATTTTTTCTCAAAGGCCAATACAAAATACCAATGCTTATTTATCACACTCCTCTCATATCAACCCGAAGAATGACGAAAACTTTCAGTTGACTACATCAAGGACTAACTTACGAGACTTGAGAACGGACCATCTCAAGCGTCTGTAGTAGCCCGCTTGGAGAAGTGCGAGCGAAAGTACGAATATCCATTTGAATCCCATCTGTAAGTGTTAAAAAAGAATACTGGGGTTAGAATTAGTCTAATAAGCAAGATAGTCTACTGTAGAGGTGGCGATTGGGTTGAATGGGTTGGGTTTGGATCCGGTCCATTTGGGTTGGGTCCAATTGGGTCAAATGTCAAAAAATATGTTTTATAGTTGGACCCAATAAGGACCCAAAATGGACACAATAAGGATCCATTATGAATCAAAGTGATGTAAGTGATTGTTGTAGAGCGTAAAATGTAGATTATTGACTCAAAGTGAAGAATAGGTTGGACCCAATTTAGAACCAAATTGGACCCTGGGCCCAATTTAAAACCCAATTGGAACTATAATGCTAAAATATTAGGACCCAACCCATTGAAAACTTAGTTGACGCCCCTAGTCTACTGAAACAAAATTAACATCAACATATTTATTCACATTTGTCAGTAGTCGAGAATATCGAAATTTGTAGTTCGTATGAGGAGACCTAATAAAACAGAACCTAATATAATAAGAAATGTAAATGCGCGCACAAATACACACACACGAAAAAAAAAAAGAGTACCAGTTTTCGTTCTTCCATTTCTGGTTCAGCAGCCCAAGACAAAAAGCTTACAATATCTTTCCCCATCTATGCAAAGAGGAGACATGTCATTTGCGCTTTCAATAGGTAAACGTTAACAAATACTAAACACAAAAGTCATAGTCACCTGTGCTTCGGTTGCAGGGGTACCATCTTCATACTCAACAGCACCATCATTAAGCATTTTAGGCATAGCAATAGCTCCACCAGGGAAGTAAGGATTATAGTGAAGCCCATCCCGAATCTATGTATTCAGTGATATGATGCAAGAAAGAACTTTAATATGATAAACAGACAGATAATGAATTGTTAAAAGACAGAGAAACCTACACTATAAATCACATTACAGTGGGATTGCAATAGAACATACAAGGGTAGGAATCAGGAAAAGACTTTATCAATATCAAATCTACATCACATGTAGTCTTGTTTGAAGTTGAAATACTAATGCAATCATTGCAAACTCATACAAAAGTATTGGCACTCAACCTTTTCGTTTTAAGCATATATATATATATACACACACACCGTATATATGCAAACTCATATAACAGAATATGGAGCACTCAACAATACTTATATAAGGGCTTTTTCATGTAAAAGCGATAGCAGGTTAGCATATCTTACACACTGAGAAACAGAATTTATTAAATATGTTATGATTGTCACTCCACGAAACAATAAGGCTAGTTTGGTTCTTGGATCTTCATGAGGAAAACGAAAAGAAAATGTGAATGATAAAGAATTAAACAAAGTATTTGAAGCCACAAAAAGAAAATCTTCCCTTTTCTTCGCCAAAATCCAAGAACGAAACATTGCCTGGGAGGGTTCTTACCGTGATGCCAGCAGGAGGATCACGGTACCCAGTTAGAAGAGCGAAAACATAGTTCTGACCATTATGGCGGGCCTGAGATAAAAAAATAATAATCACCAATTAACGTATACATGTTTTTTTCACAATGTCTCTCAAAAGACTTGAAAAATCATGATATTTACCTTAGTGATAAGACTTAAATCAGGGGGATAGGCTCCTCCATTTGCAAATCTTGCAGCTTGTTCATTAGCATAAGGCTGAGGCAAACGATCACTCAGCTTACCTGGGCGAGTAAACATCTCACCTTCATCATTTGGGCCATCAACTACTTCAATTTCTGCTGCCATAGATTTAGTTTCTTCTTCAGTGTAAGCAACACCAACAAGATCACGATAGGATATAAGTGACATTGAGTGGCATGATGCACAAACTTGCTGGTAAACCTGGTGACCTCGACGTATCCTGCTCAAATCAATTATGTTTATTTTTGAAAAAAACAAAAAAGAAAGAACACAAATTTCGTTTTTTGTCATTACACCTATAATAAAAACTAATGATCTTTAGCCTATTCAATTTAGAGCCATCAGGATATCAAAAAAGTTCAGGAGCCTAACTATAATATCACAAACAGATTCAAGATACATTTTTCGAAAAATTTGAGTTCAAATTGACTTACGAAGCATGGTCATATGAACTAAGGATGCCATTGTGTGGCCATGGATAGCTTGGGCAATCTAAACCATGTTCTGCCTCATCAGCATAAGCAAGTGTTGCATAACTCAGAAGGCCTGAAGCTCCTGCACCAAAAAGTGCAAGTGCTTGGAAGAATTTTGAGCCAGCAGATTTGGGCCCACCTTGACCATGTTCCGGAAAAAGTGTTGGCATCAAACGGGGAGCCTGGAAATTATGCTAAAAGACGTGATTACACAAGAATGAAAACTTGTGATGATTTTCTTTCATCTTACATTTTGTCTCATGGGAGCAATATAAGAATATTCGAACCTTGAATCATTGGAAACGTTTTAGAGCGTGCAAAGGGCGGAATATAACTAACATAAATCTTTGGAGTAGATATTCAGATTGCTATCTGTGACTATTCCACATCTTCAGACATTCAAGAACTACCCATCAAACACGACCATGGATGTATTTCAAATGTTTCTGTGTCGTGTTCTTAACTCATATCTTTTGAATTCAAAGTATTTTATATCAAGTGATAACCAAATAACCAAACAAACAACAAAACAGCTATCAAAATTGAAAGTATAACGCTTTGCCTCAATTCATCAAGGCTATAATAAACAGATTATTGCTGTCTACAAATCAGAAAGAACAACCTATTTCTGAAGCTAAATCAACTATAAATATCTAATTACATGTGAATTATGAAAAACAAAAAATTATAGCCATGAAAATTGCAATATTTTGAGCAACAAAATGAATTAATTGAAACAATACAATACAGAATTGACAATACCTTGGCTGCAACAGAAGGCTCATTCACAACACTTCGGCGAGCTAATCCCGCAATAAACCTATCCACTTTTCCGAATCCTGATTTTTTAACAGAAGACGAACAAAAACACGTTACAAAAAGCTCGAAAAAATCAATCAAATTGAAAATACAAACGTAATAAACAAAATATGGAGCTCAGAGTAGATAAGCTTACTCATTTTCGTTCGTCTTTCAGCTGCAAAGCAATGTAGAAAAAAAAAAAAGAGTGAATAGAGAGGGGGTTGTCGTGTAGGGACGATGACCGATCAAATGAACGGTTCAAAATCACCATTATCACTAAATCCGAGCTATGACCATAGGTGTAACGTGTCGAAAACGAGTCGAGTTGAGTCGAGCTGAGCCGAATATATTGTTCTTCAATTGTATTTTAATACTCATTAAATTTTAAAATTTTATATTTAAACAAATATTGATCAAGTCGAACAAGAACTCGAATATTTGATATTTTTGTATCTACTCCTTTTCCGGATTTGAAATTGAAGACAAAAAAGCTATTCAACGTAATTTAGTATGTCACTAAATTTAAGTCAAACAATCAATATAGATTACTTTTAAATTGAATGGCAAGTAATTTGATTTGAATTTCATTATAAGATTTCAAAAAAGATGAGCTTAATATAATTATTATTAGAATGGATATTGTTTGAGTAAAAATGAATTGGATATAAGTTAAGCCTGACTTATTCGATTATAGTGTGTATGTATATATATGGTGATATTCTTTTTTAAAAAAAAATTATCATGATCGAGTTTAAATCAAATTTCAAAATTTCTCAAATAACGTGTTTGTTATAATTATTTTGATCAAACTAAAATGGGTTTTTAGTTATAAATTATCAAATAATTAATTAATTTAGTTTTATTCTAGACAAGAATATTATTACTCATCTACAATGGGTCAAATTTGGATCCACACCGAATTGAGTCCAAACCTATATTTATGGATCCAACCTAAGATCCAAATTTAATGTCCATAAATTTACATGAGATATGGGTTGAAATCACTAAAGGCCCAATGGGCTTCCTTAGTTTTGAACTTTTAATGCTAAAAAGCACCTAATAATTTGATATTTTTCACCATCAATGTTCATACTGACAAATATTTCTTTTTGCAAGTTGGATAAAAAAAAATTAAGAACAAAAATTTTATTAGATACATAAATAAGATTTACATAATTAGATAAAAATAATTCTAAGTCAATATCGTACGACATAATTTTATAAGTGTTTAAATTAATACCTACCTGTATCATGTTCAATCTATGAACTCTATGGTTACTCATACTGTAAAATTACCCAAAAAACTCTGATCGGATCCAGGCCCCACCTTCAAGCAGGGCCCACCACCTCACACATTAACAATACTTTTTCATATTTTTCAAAAAAACGTAAGATACGATTACCTAACAAACTACTATCGTCGAAAATGGCTCTAACAATAGATCGTTATGATCACGAAAGACAATGAGTTATGAGATTGCATAGTCTCTTTCAATTCCTCTAATGGACAACATTATACTTATTTAATTTTTCCCATTGTTTTTATGTTTGGTTATATACCAAAATAAGACAATAAATAATTGAAATTTTGCTTTATGAAAAAAGGCAATAGGGGAACATTGAAGATTGTGTTGAAATTTAACTCAATAATATTGTCCCAAACATACACAATGTGTTTGTTGAATAAATATACAAGATAAGAAGGTGTTGGCACTTTCAACAGTATGGAGATTAATAGTGTCATCCCCAAAAAAAGTATTGAAGATAATAATAATATTAGATTTTGAAAAAATATTGGCCTTAAATTAGGTCTTGTTTGGGGACAGGAAAAAAAGCCCACTAAGTAACACATTTGGAAAGTGAAAAAAAAAGACAAATTGGATGAATAATAGGTCAAATTTTTGGTACCCAAGAATGTGGGCTCTTTTGTTATCTTCTTGTACTTTCAAAATATATCATTGCTTTAATACGTGGCAAAATGTTTCCTTATTTTTGCAATTAAATTTAAATTTATTTATGGTACATTTATATATTTAATCATTCAATATATAAGTGCATTATACACTAGCAAAACAAATTAAAAATAAATAAGTGAAACAATGCAAACAATATATCACATACTTTTTTTTTGTAAGGAAAAAGAGCCATTTATTTCGTTCAATAATTTTTTTTACAACGTTTAGAAGCTATATAGAAACTTGTGCATTTCACCTCATTGGTAAATTAAGGTTTATAATAATTAAAACTATTTTAAAAATGGCTGATAAAACTGAAAATCCCATTTAGTCTATAAAATTTTGGGCAAAAATACTCCTATTTACTAGATATTACTAAAATAGGTGTAATAAGTTTATTATTATGGTGTAGATATTACTAAAATTTAATTATTTTGAATTATATTATAATCCCAGTAAATTTCTCATACATTTTTATCATATTATATATATATATATTATATAGTGAATAAAACCAAGAAATAATTACATAAAATAATAATGTCTAATAGAAAAAGACACTGCGTCAAAAGCAGAGAAGCTAAAAGCAAAGCATGGTTTTAAATAGACAAAACATAGGTTTAGTTCAGGAGGTTATCCCAATATATTCACATCTTTTCTGCCAAGAAAATAATTAAAATAATAATCTATATTTATTTTATTCTTTCAAAATATCTATAAAATGTGTAATTATATATATATATATATATATATATATATATATATATTTTAAAAAAATTACACTTTTACTAGTGACAACATGCCGCAAAAGTGGTTACCAATGGTTGGTAGTAACAGACAAATGCAATGCTTTTTTTTTTTCTCAACTTTTTGTTTTAAATATTCATTCATTATTATTATTATTATTATTTTTGCCTTTTGTTGTTATCCTGTTGTTGGTTCATGCGAGACATATATATATATATATATATATATATGTATATATATATATGAGGCTGCTTTATTACTTTAGTAATAAGATTATCTTTAATTGTCTATTCCTAATCATGGAGCAAATTATTTTTAGGGCTCGAGATTAAATTCCAACTTTTAATAAAAAAAAATAATAAACTTTTCAGACTATAACAATTAATTAGTAATTTTTATGTAACAAATTTTAAGAAGCTAAAATTTAATTTTCCAAAGTGGTAATTGTATTAAATAGCAATTTAATGATTGATGATGAATAAATCAAAAAACTTTATAATTCATAAGTACAATAGTAAATGATTATGGAATAAACGTTGAAACTTAATTTTAAAAAAATGAATAAAAATAACCAATATCATAGACTATTTTATAAAGATCAAAAAGCTTAACTTTGTATCATAGTAAAGTGAACAATAATGCTAGATATTTTTTCATTCAATAACAATAATGTTAGTTTATTTTTTTTAAAAAAAATTAATTGCTTGAAAATATCTAGTCAATTTTGTAACACATTGTGCTCACTTTGAATGAAGATATGATTGAAATTAACTTGCGTTACTAAATAGTCTGATGTGAATCTTCCCACGATGGGTTGATTCATTGCGGAATTTTCCCGAGATCAGCGTTTGCGCACGAGTTGATTGGTGAGATGGATATCTTTAACCCGAATTCTATTGCGACAACGAACCTTGGTATAGAAGACCTCGACCCGATGAAGTCAATGAAGACGAACCTCAGAACGAAATTATGATGACGCCACAAACGGTATGGATTGCCGCTTGATAAGTCGGAAACGAACGCCACGGATATAAAATCCGATAAGTTCAAAAGTTCTTAAAGAACGACGAGAGAATAAACTCACGAATTTAAATAAAAAATATTCTCTATTTTATTAATGAAAACTAAGCCTATTTATAGGCAAAAACAATAAACTTAATTTTGGTAAAAATCCTATAGAAAAGGATATTTTTCAAAATCTAATTCCTACTAAAATAAGACTTTGCTAACTAAGTAAACTTCTCAAATAAAGGAAACCTAATTAAAGAAGGATATCAATCCAAATTGATATCTTCCTTATTCAAAAATTACTAACTAAATATATATAAAACTATCTAAATATAAAATAAAACATAATAAAAGGAAATATAATATTTCTAATAATATTCATATCATAGTCTGTGCGAATATTTTTTAAAAATAAGTTTGAACACATACTTCTATTCGAAAAAGTTTAATATTCAAACTTCTTTCAATTTAATTCGTTAAAAAATAATAAAATACGTGTAAAAATAACAAATTAGTGAAGTTCAATCTATTTTATTAAACAAAAATTTTGAATTAAATAAAAATTCAAAAATCTCTACAAAATTAACTATTTTTTAAAGAGCAATCAAGCCACACCTACACATAAAAAGTTTTATAATTTCTTGGAACTTGGAGTTTTAATTTCCCAAATCAATCTAAATACAATGAATCATAAACTTATTATCTTGATATAAAATATTAAAAGAAACAACTAAAAATGTGACAAAGAAAATACATGTAGCCACCACTTCTATAAGTCATCTTGAAATAAACAAACAAACAAAATGCTGATATGCAATTCTAACAACTTTTGCCTTTGAATCCAACTCTTATATGTCATTTCATTTTATTATTAATATATTTATTATTATTATTATTATTATTATTATTATTATTATTATTATTATTATTTGGAAAGTAGCCAAATTAATAGCACATGGCAGTCATATTAAAAGTGGGAGGAAAATTAGACAAAATTATTATTTCTGAAGAAAACAAGATCAATGTCGTTGACAAAAATATTTATGATTTTTATAGTGTTTGGGGGTGAAAAGACAATTAATTAATGAAAATAAAAATAAAAAATGTGAGATTTGATATTTATCAGTTTTTGTTGCTAGGGTTTAGGACAAGATGTGGGGTGGTGTTTGAAAATTGATCTATTTTCTTAACTTTAGTTATTATGGGTCAATGGGTTTCATCATGATTTGCATGCAGTAAGTAGTATTGAGTGTGACATTGATTTTTTTTTCTTTATTTGGAAATAGAATTGGCAATGCATATTCATTTTTATTGCCAATTTATCGAGAAAAAATTCTATGTTAGGTTGATTTTAATGAAATTAGTTTAATTTTTATCAATGTTTATCATTGACATCAAATCTACATATGGAAGATTCTTGAGTTATTTGGAATTTAACCTACTACATAATTATGATTATTAGAAATTAGAAATTCTCGAAACTTCTAAGGATAATAGTTATTAGATTGTGGATTGCACTTTGTTACTTTAAACTGTTTATATATCTACTTTGATTAAATCAAAAAAATTATAATTTTCAATAGTTATTCATACTTCTCGGTCTCAAAAAGATTTTAAGAGTATTTAGATATTTTTTCTAGCTAGTTTTTTAGATTTCAAACTAGATCATCCTCTATATTCAGTGATTAAGGAAGTATTTATAATGACTTTATTGGATCGTGCGATCACACCTTATTACACAACTCATTTAACCATGATTATAAAAGATATAAATATCGTATTTATACGAATCTTGCTTTGTTAAATTACGAAAATACCCTTTTTATTGACATGATCCATCGCTCACAAATCATAGGAAATCACACTTTATTTATTTACGACATTTTGGTTAAACTATTGTTGAAACGAAAATAGTATATATTAGTTTGCTTTTTAGATGTCCATCTCAATCGAATTGAGACCCCATATTATTTTAACCATGAAGAAAAGTGAGGAAACAATTATAGAAATAAAAATGATGATCCTATAAGGGCAATTCAGTCATTTACTATAGCAATTGGGAAATGTCGAAATCATCTAAAGGGTAAGATGGTGACTTTATAGAGACATTTGATGTTACACCTAAAAAATAAATGTATGAATTAATTTCATATATATAGTTAATTTTGGTGAACTCTTAATTGAAATGAGAGCAATAAACACAAATAAAATGAGGGTAAGTTAGCCATTTTTCATTTAAAAAAATGGTCCCCATAATCCCTAGCAAATAGCCAATTGAGGAAATGATTTGAAGGGTATAATGGTCAATCCACATATTATTAAGAAAATATTTGACGAAATGGTTCCAAAATAATATTTATCCAAAACTCGTAATTACTTACAATTCTTAGAATCAGTCATATCAATTACAAATTACAGTCTAAAATGAATATTAATTTTAAATATACATAAATTAATTTTGAGATTAATGTATTATGCTTATTCTGTAATTGGAGTAAAATTCAACCAAAATGAAACACTCACAAGATAAATATTGCAACACTCGTATTGTGACTGATATAGCATGATCTAAATAAATTCGAACAAAACTAATTTCTCGATATCGAAAACAAGATACAAAATGTCCAAATTGCCCCTATGGAGAAAATTGCGATAATAATAATAATAAAAAAAGATTTGTAAAAGCACATTGATGAGGTGGTATATATTAGTGTATATATATTATATATATAATATATATATATATATGGACAATAGAATAGATGCTAAATTTACATGATTGGGTGGTGCAGTAAGTAAAAGATGATAAGAGCATAAAGGCCACAGGACAGTGTTACTTTTATATATAATAATTAATAATATAATATTATTTATTTATTTAAAGGGACAATCTTGTTAGATTCTTTAATGTTGGAAAAATGAAGTGATTTTCAGTTGCAGTTTGGTTTGGCAATATATGGATGATTGCACTGCAAAAAGATAATCATAATTGATCCTTCCTTTTTTTTTTTTTTTTTTTTTCTGAATAATATCACATGTTTTTATAATCTTTCAAATATAAGAAATGGTAAATAAAATAGGACAAAGGACATTCAAATTTCTGACTCTTATCATACCATAAATAGAGACAAATTGAATGAGGAATTTGGCTCTGTGATTCTTCTCATCATCAATCTTTTGAAATTCATTCATTAATTATTATGTGGAAAAATACAAAAATTAAATTAAGTATTTTAAGTCGAATATATAAACAAACAAATCCATAAGTTTTCATATATATTACACACATATATGTATATTATACGTAACGCGTTGAATAAAAAGTTGGGCGTTTAATACCTAACACATAATTGGTTTGTGAAAGTTGTAATAAACTTAATTGTTTTCACCTAATACTTAAAATAGTATGGCTATATTAATGCATGTCGTTATGACATCTTTAATTTCGAAAGTGATGTCATGAACTATGAAGTAATATTACCACAAACACTTGACAATATATATATATATATATATATATACATATATTCTACTTAAAATTTATCAATAAGTAAATTATATCGACGAATGAATATTAAGATCGTAACTATTAGTATATATATATTTTATACTAGTTTTATTTTAGCATAATGTCAATATCAATAAGTTTGACAATGACATATTATACATAAGTTTGTCACTATTACATTTATTAACACAAAATGTGTAAAAACAATTCACTACTAATAATTAAAAACAAGGAAACACATGTATAGTGAAAATTCAATTAAACCAAGAAATGTGATTATCATTACATCTATATATTATTTATATACATGTATCAGTAATTATTAATTTACCTTAAATGCTCATTTGATGATGTATATATTAGTAATTATCGATATATTTCTCTATTACCAATGTTGATGGTAATATATGAACTAGTAATAATGTTATTATGCCTTCCTTATATATATATATATGATTGATTACCAACATTAATACCAAATAGAAATACTATATAGTCAATTAAGAACTATTATAATCAGTTAAGAACTTTAATAGAGAAAGATTCACGAGTTATCGATGAGATAAAACCCAAAATCTTTAATACTTTTAAGCATAATCTTCGGTGGTAGAACTAAGTTTCATCAAACTAGAAATACCAAAAACTAAAACTTAATATAGATGAAAAACTGTTGGTGTAATTATATACTATATTAGGTCCAACATGCCCGATATGACATACACCACGTATTTTGATGTGGATTACTCCACAGTATACACTCTGGAATAGGTGATTACTCCACAGTACAAAATATATATATAGTATGTTACACCGAATCTTTTGAACCAGGTATATAGGCTTGTTAATGGGTGGGGATTGCTCAGACCCGGACCCGTTTGGATATTTTACCTGAATTTTACGATTTGAAAATTTCCACAGGGTCTATACCCGAAGTTTACCCGCCGTTATTTGTCCGACCCGAAACGTACCCGACCCGTTGAGTCTAACTTTTTAAGTACAGAGTAAAATATTTTTTAGTGGGTATTTTATGGGTTCGATTTAAATCTGGATATATATTTCGCGCACATTGACAGCCCTACGAATACGAAATTAGACAAGTGTATAACGGATTGGTGAGTTTTATTGCACAACCAACTACAGTTAGAGAGTGGCACATGCATAGACACACACAAAGCAGACAAAGTATTTTAGAAGGTTTGTACTAATTGTTAAGTGTTCTCAAATAGTGAGAGTACAATTATGAGCTAAGGGGGATAGGGATAGGGATCACTCACCAAACTGGTCATTGTTATGGTCTTTATGTCTCTTGCTAGCTCTTTTAACTAATTACGTGTTGTTTAATTGTTTTTTTTGTCTTTGATATTTATATATGTTTATTAATTATATATTTGGATCAAATCTTGAGTTCCACATATTGGGTAATGTTTGATTTGTTTAGTGTGTGGGGTATTGAAATTGGATGGATTTAGGGTTAATACTGTTATAAGTTTGAATTATAAACCTTAGTAATAATAGTATTGTAATCATTTCAAAATGACTTTGAAAGTCCAAATTTTGAATATTTAGTGCAATCTTTATTTATATTTAGAGACGAAATCTTTTGCTTAAATTCAAATCCACCCATTTTATAACATGATTCTAATTACAAGGTTGTTGGCTGTAAATGTCTAATTGGCAGCTGTAGACAAATTATAAGTATAAAAACAAAGATTATATAAATGACAAAATAGCAAATAAAGCAACATTTTAAATATATGTAACTGAGACAACAGACAAATTATTGTATTTTTTCACCAATAAAAAGAGGCAAAACATCTGGTAACCAGTTTTCTAACACTGTTCTATCTTCTTGAAAAGTCTGAAAACCAGCCCCAAAACCATAGGCCACGTTTTGTGTGAGATAGGAAATCAAGAAAGTTTGAGAGGATTTGTGGGGATTTTATGTTTTCTATTTTCGTTTGGTCAAATCAAATTTAATCGTATTATTTAATAAATATGAGAAGATGACTCTATTGTATTTATTTTTGGATCGTTAAATGAGCAAGTGAATTATATTTGTTATGTGATTAGTGTACTGTTTTTTTACTAAAAATACATGACTGGTCATCAAACAAGTGTTATATAACAATCGTCATGCGGTGAGTTGAGTGTGACCGGACTCAATTTGAGTTAATAAATCAAGAAAATTAGTGAGGATGCACGAAAGATTATATGTTCATCCAAGTTTGGTCGAATTAAAATCAATTATATGAAATATGCTTACTCTGTCGTAGTGATTAATCTTGCAATTAACTAAGTATGATCAAACTCAATGTAGACTAGATTTTTCTAAGACCGGGTCAGTTGGGTCAGGAAACTATAGCTCGGACCTGATCTGGTCGAACCAAGACTAATAACCAGTTATATAGTCGACGGTAATCAAATCCAATGGTACCCATTTTTAGACCCTTTCATAACCCAACACTGAGTAAGTAATCAAATTCAGTCTAGATCAAGAAAACGAACAAACTAACGAGTAACAGTGTAAATGATTAATCTTGCAATTAACTAAGTATGATCAAACTCAATTTGGACTAGATTTTTCCAAGACGGGGTCAGTTGGGTCCGAAAACTATAACTCGGACCTGATCAGGTCAAATCAAGACTAATAACCAGTTACACAGTCGAAGGTAATCAAATTCAGTGCTACCCATTTTTAGAACCTTCCATAATCCAACACTGAGTAAGTGATCAAATTCAATCTAGATCAAAAACCCAACAAACTAACGAGTAGCAGTGAAAAATCATAACCTCACTCATTTAGGCCTAACCGACTGAATCACACATGAACAAACTAACGAGTAACAGTGGAAAATCATAACCCCACACATTTAGATCTGACCGACTGAATCACAGTCAATCATATAAGAAATTGAATTACACGTATTATACAATTATTATTATAAACTTCAAAATCAGAATGATGAATGTTGCGATTAATTAGTTAGGTAGAATCGAGCTCGATTTCGATTAGAATAGTGAGAGGAGGGGCAAATGGCCCCAAGATGTTTTGGTAATATTAAGACAAGATTAAGGGAAGTGCCCTAGCATGGGGCACCCATGGTTTGGGACAACCAAGGCACATCCCCCCGCTAACACAGCAAAAAGGAGCAATAAAATAGACAGCCTTTGTTCCCATGTGCCTCTATTTAATAGCTATCTTCCAAAAACACAACCCCTCTATTGCCTCCTCTTTTAATTTTTTTTTTACCAATTACCAAATTATGTTTAAAATATAATATATATATATATATTCTTTGGTGATTTTGTAAAATTACTTTATTCAAAATAAATTATTTGTTTAATATAAAATTATATGTAAATTGATCTTGGCCTTATTGGGACGTTGAAGGTTTTTAGTTTTTTTAAATTATATTCAGTTACGACTGTATTTGTAATAGATAGACTGATAAGGGGATACATAGAAATATCAAAATATGGGGTTACATTTAATTTGTTTATCATAATTAAGGGATGCTCCAAACTAATTAAGCCATAAAAGTTGATAGTCACTTGAAATTAGTGGGGAGGCAAATTAGGTTTCAAAATCATAATTTTGTGAATGATATTTAGCGAAAATGATGGGAATATATCAATCAATTGAAAGTGAAATAAGAAACTATCGTGACTCTTTTAACACGTTTAGGTTAATAAGTCAAAATTTGTATTTAAATTTTCAGCGCAGTTTGAAAGAACATTTGACCCTGTTTATATAATTTCAACTTCAATTTTCAACATTACGAAATCACATTTTTGATAAATTAAAAATTCAACGTTAATTGATTCATGGAGAATTAATCAGAATATAGTCGAACCAAATTTATACTTCCTAGTATTTTTAATAGATAAAATTGGAGATATAATAAAATTAATTTGATGTCATTTCTTAAACAATGCCTAATAAAACTAGGGTCAAACATGCATGTGCCTAGTATTATTTCCACAATCATACATTGCATCACAAGATATATCTAAAAAGATTATTTGATCAATATTTTTTTGCTTCTTATTTAGTAGATTATATATATAAATATAAATATAAATATAGCAATACCGTGTAAAAATAATGGAGTTTGCACTCATTCATATTGCCTATTATAATATATGATATTTTTGCAATAAAAAAATCATAACCTAATTGTCATGACGTAAATAGCTTATCTGCCTTTTTCTTTAATTGGGAGAGTTGAATTTTGCCTATGGCCCTTTTTTTATTAAAAAAATGAAATAGGAAAAGTTGAATTTTGCGTATGATTTTCCTAAAAGGCACTTTGTTACAATTTAATGTTATTTTTACCAAATTTGATGGAACATATAACACAAATTAAAGTTCTATTAGTTCATAAATTATCAAATTTTATAAATTTCGCAAAGCCATACACATAATATATAATATACGGACCTCATGATAAATAATTGAAATATATAATTTTTCGTATTAAGTTATTTTCATATAATTTACAAATTACCCTTTAAAAAAATGTGAAATAAAATTAATTGATTAACAATAATACCATAAGACAAAAGAGAAATAAAAAATAAAATGTGACATAAATAAAGAAAATGAAATATCATTATGGAACTAATTATAGTATAGCACATAACATTGAGAGTATTGTTTTGGGTGTACCAATTTAAAGCTCTTTCATGTTGGCCGAAGTGTTGTTTTTCTGGACACATGACATGATCAGACCTATATTAATTAATGTGTTTCTCTCATTTAATGTCACATTTTATTTTTGTCATTTTATTTTTTTCTTTATCCATCTTTTCATATAGTAAAATATCGATTATTATGGTAATTATCAAAAAAATTTAAAAACCCATGTTAACTACATTGATTTTTTTCCTTATTATTTATGATTAATTAACAGAGAATTATCATTTATCTCATGTTGAGTAATGGTATGTGCCACGTGTTAACTATTCACTATTTTGTTATCGATCTTTTCATATAATTAAATATCGATTATTATGATAAAGATAAATTATAGAGATTCAAATGTGCATTTACTGCATTTATTTTTAATTACGAAAGAGACGACGAATGTTGAGACGAAAATAAACTACATATAAAATTTCTATAAAAATAGTTGCAAATCAAGTAAATATAGATCTCAAAAGGAAAAGTAAAACCCACTAATTACCTATAGTAGCAAGAGAGATTAATGTAATCACATTTGATCCACTATTACAAAATATAGTTATAATTTAATAAATAACACGTGTAATTATTAAATTTTAATCAGATACATATCATTCATTCAATAACTTATAATAAAATACAATAACAAAAACCCAATATAAATAAAATTAACCTAAAACCCAAAAAAAAATACAAAAATGATACACCTCAATTTGCTAAACTAGTTGACCTTTAAATTTCACAAGGTTGCTTCTTAGCTCTGCCTATTAAGCCCATCTTCTTCTTCACAACAAACAAAAAAAAAAAAACTCTACAAAATTTCTCTTCTCTGTATAAAAAAAAACACAAACACAATCCAAAATCCAAAATCCCACATCGAAAAATCAAACACAAAATGGAAAAAAATCACTTTTGGGTACTTTTGATCTCATATTTTTTGCTGGTTTTTGTGCTCAAAATCTTAATCCATCTATGGTGGACACCAAGAAGAATTGAGAAACACTTTCTGAAACAAGGGATTAAAGGGCCTAAATATCAGTTTTTTTTGGGCAATTTAAAGGAAGTTTCAAGCTTGAATTTAATAGCTTCAGCACAAATTATGCCTCTGTCTCATAATATACTGCCCAGAGTTCTTTCTTTCTACCATCATTGGAAGAAAATTTATGGTACTGTATATTTATTTTTCAAAAATAATTTTTGATTTGTTATTGATTTCTCATATTGAAAAATATTTCACACATTACACTCAGCCAAGAGTGTTTTTGTGTGTGTTTTTGGTAGGGTCTACACTATCCATTGCCTTGGAATAATATGAGCAATAATATGATATATCAATGAGAAATTAAATTTTTTTTCTTTTTTTTTGGTGTTAGTGTAGTATCATATATTTAAAGTTTCAATCTTTTTTTTCATGCAAATTTCATTTTTTTATATGGTGATTAATTTTTAATTTTAGTTTTTTTGGGGGTGTTTTTGAAATTTTTGCAGGATCAACTTTTCTTATATGGTTTGGGCCAACCCCAAGGCTGGCAATTTCTGATCCATCACTTATAAGGGAAATTTTCGTCTTGAAATCTGAACTTTTCGAGAAAAATGAATCGCCTCAACTTGTTCGAAAAATCGAGGGCGATGGTTTATTGAGCCTCAAAGGAGAAAAATGGGCTCATCATAGAAAGATTATTCAACCAACTTTTCACACCGAGAATCTCAAGGTAATTTATTCAATAATTTCGTTTCAATTAATCAAGCTGCATACATACATAGTTATACTGATCAATATAAGTTGAATTATAGTATTATATTAGAGAAATTAAATTAATCAAGCTGCATACATACTTAGTTATACTGATTCAAATTATAGTATTATATTAGAGAAATCGAATTTATAATCTCGATTTAAGTAATATAATCATGTTCTGTTCATGTGATAATGACAGTTAATGATACCCATAATGGCGAAAAGTATGGAAAATGCAATAACGAAATGGAGTGAAGAAATATCGAATGTTGGGAAAGTAGAAATCGAAGTGTCGAATTGGTTCGAGAATTTGGTCGAAGAGGCGATCACGAGAGCCACTTTCGGAAGTAGCTATGAAGACGGAAGAGCCATTTTCGAACTACAATCACAGCAGATGGTACATGCCACCGAAGCGTATCAAAAAATCTTCATCCCCGGGTATAGGTATGTATGTCTTTTCTAAAATTGTGTTTCATTTCGTATTTCAGATGCGTATAAAAATTTTGTCTATAAGAAAAATATAGAAGTTGTTATAATAGTATTAGGAAATATCGAATAAAAATAGATGATTGGATATAAAATATCGAATTTTTTCAAAATCATAATTTACTATTTTATAATAAGCCAACATAAAGTGTTTGACGAGCTTGTTCTGGAAAAAAGTTATATTTTTCGTTCTGTAATTTTACTCAATTTCACCGGTCATAATTTTTAAAATATTTTATATTTAGGACTTACCGTTCAATAACTAACGGTCAACTCCATAGTCGATATATTAATCAATCTTTTAAAAGAATTCAGGCATAAATATACTCATTATTTTCAATATTATGATAATTTTCATCAATATTACAATTCTTGTATGCATAAATTCTCTCAAATACGTCTTGTTATAATATCGATTAATGGAGTTGACTATTAGATTATACATAGTTGGACCAAATTTGAGATATTTTAAAAGTTACGACTTAAATATTTTTTAATTTTCGTTTTGTTATTTTATATAGACATACATATATGTATGTATATATACATATATGTAATGGAGTGAAAGGAATGATGAATCATGTCGATTGATGTTTAACGAAAAAATCTCGAAATTACAAAAGTAGATTAATTTAATTATATTTCTCATTCTAATTCTATTTCTAATTTCGAATATTTATTATTGAAATAATAAATATTAAATTAGGTTCTTGCCAACTAAAAAGAATAGAACATCTTGGAGACTGGAGAAAGAAATTCGAAAATCCCTGTTGAAGCTCATCGATTCAAGAAGAAGGCGTTGTAATAATAACAACTGTCAGAGCCTGTCAGATGAATGTCCTAACGATTTATTGGAACTCATGATCAAGGCCAAGAACGAATCCTCACCGTCCATCGCCATCACCCCAAACGACGTCGTCGAGGAGTGCAAAACCATCTTCTTCGCCGGAAAACATACGACGTCGAATCTGCTGACGTGGACCTCCGTCCTCCTCGCCATGCATCCCCAGTGGCAGGAGCAGGCACGTGAGGAGGTCTTGAGGGTTTGTGGCGCACGTGACACCCCTACCAAAGATGATCTTGCTAAGCTCAAAACGGTAATTTTTATTTATCTTAATGGAAAATAAAATAAATAATTATATAAATAAATAAATTAAATATTTTTCTTGATAATAGTTCCAAAAGAAATAAAAAATATTTAAAAAGGGGAACTTTAGCATGTGTTGGATGCGCAAAAAGGGGAGCTTATCTTCTGGATAGGGAGTTTCTAGGTGACATAGTTAAGTGTTACATTTTTCTCAAAAAAATCAAATCTTGGAATGTCTAAAGATACAATTTTTTTTTACGAAATCAATTCTTTAAATCTCTATTAATGGGCTTGTGAATTAAATGATTATTTTTTATTAGGTCAACTATACAAAAAAATAATAATTAAAATATACAATTTTTTTAATTCCAAATGATATTAAATCCCTTATTTTGTACAACCCATATGCAGCTGGGAATGATTCTGAACGAATCATTGAGACTGTACCCACCAGCAGTAGCAATGATCAGACGGTCCAAAACGGATATCCACTTAGGTGGGCTCCACATTCCACGTGGCACCGAAATCCTTATCCCGATCCTAGCCGTCCATCACGATCCCGCCCTATGGTGCCACGATGTGCACGAATTTAACCCGGCCCGGTTTGCCAAAGGCGTGGCCCACGCGGCTAAACACCCGATGGCTTTCATGCCGTTCGGCTTGGGCGCGCGGAGATGCATCGGCCAAAATTTAGCCATTTTACAAGCCAAATTAGCCGTTGCTATGATTTTACAGCGCTTCTCGTTCGAGCTCGGATCGAGTTATCAGCATTCGCCGTCCGTTTTAATGCTGTTACACCCGCAGCACGGCGCGCCTATCGTGTTTAGAAAACTATAAGAATCTGTAAAAACAAAAAAAATATTGCAAAAAAATTATGTTGGTTCTTTTTTTTTTATCTGGGTTCGTGTTGAAATCGTATAAAGTGTTTTTTTTTTTTTTTCTGGTCGTTTTTCGTTTAGGGTTTTTTTAGAATTCTAATTCTGTGGCGCGTTTTTTTCTAACTTAGAAGTAGCGACGAATGACAGATAGGATTTTGTATGACCCGTTATGTGTTAGCTTGTTTAGTTTGAGTGTTGGTTTTAGTTTACTCGGGCCTCTAAAATTAAGGGGTTATCGAGTTGATTGAGTCAGAGTCGAGCCAAATTGAAGTTCCCATTTTGGTGTGTTTCAATATGTAAATTATTGATTTATGCTTGTATACATAATGGTTTTAGTAATATTTGGCATTTTCTTTGCTAATAATAAAGTGGATTTTTTTTCCCCATATTTCTTATTTTATATTTTTTCAGGGCGTTTTTTTTTATTTTTTGATTTGTACACGATTTTTCGTTTAGAGTTTTTAGAATTCTAACTTTGTGATTGGCGTCTGTTTTATGTCATCGAGTTGATTGAGTCAGTGTCAAATCGAATTGAAGTTCCCATTTTGGTGTGTTTCAATATGTAATTTTTTTATTTATGCTTGTATGTATACATAATGGGTTTTAGTAATATTTGGCATTTTTTTGTTAATAAAGTGGAATTTATTTATTTTTTTGCCACATTTCTTATTTCTTATTTTTTTAAAAATATATATTTTTTGGGTACTAAATTGTCTGAAAAGTAACCTGGCTGTGAACACTATTACTGAAGTATTGAACACTGAATCTTGGATCTATCTTGTCCAGATTGGACACAGAATATAATTTATGAGTACAGTTAAAATATAAACCAGAATTATAACAGAAAATTGATGTAGCCCTTGTAAAGTGTCTCTTTTTTTTTTTTTTTTTGTATTTATTCTATTGAAATTATTTGCAGCTTTATTTAAGTAATAACAGGTGATTTTACAGCTATAATGTTTGATTTCATCTAGACAAAAAATCAAATCAATTTACTATATAATAGCTCGATTATAAAAATAGTGGTGTAATTAAAAAAACAGTTGAAACTTTCACTTTCTTGATTGAAAATAATAGAGACAAAGCAAATTGCATTTAACACTTGGAATTTAATAAAAGACAGCTACATGTGGCATTGTATAGTGTTTATTGTTTTATATACTATATATATTATATATATGAGAACTTGTCACATCCAACTCTTTACAGAAACAAAACGTATTAAATACATCATAATAAATATGTAGTTTAGAAGGTTTAAATTTATATATATATATATATATGATAAATATTTTACATAAATTAATATTGATAATGTTACGCAAAATTAATAGTCTCTAGCTAATCCATTAAATACTCTTGAGATAATCTACTAATGTACTAATATTTTTTAAGAAAAATATTAATTTAAAAGCGGCGATATCAATAAAATATGATAAAACGTACGTCAAGAATACAAAATTTTTAAAATACATTTGAAAAGATCAATTTAAAAGAAATAAAATTCTCATTAAAGAATAATTATACTAAACAAAAATTAAAATAATTAAAATTAAGGGATAAATGAAAAAAAAACCCTGTGAAATAATTTATTGGCTGAAAACCCCCTGTGAAAAAAAAATAGGCTAAAAACCCCCTGTGAAATTTTTTCATTGCAAAAAACCCCCTCGGTTAGTTAGGTCAGCTACCCCCTGTGAAATAAATGCAAAAAAACCCCCTGTAAAATAATTTATTGGCTGAAAACCCCCTGTGAAATAAATATAAGCTAAAAACCTCCTGTGAAATTTTTTCGTTGCAAAAAACCCCCTCGGTCGTTGCAAAATATTTATTTTATTTTTAGTAAATATGCCTCATAATAGTAAAAACAATAATGTTAATGATCTATAATATTTAAATTTAAATATTATGAGGCATATTTACTAAAAATAAAAGAAATATTTTATGAAAAACTATTTTTAATATCGTTTTTTTGTGTAAATATGAGTTTATTTATTTTTAGTAAATATGCCTCATAATAGTAAAAACAATAATGTTAATGATCTAAAATTTAAATATTATGAGGCATATTTACTAAAAATAAAAGAAACATTTTATGAAAAACTATTTTTAATATCGTTTTTTTGTGTAAATATGAGTAAAAGTGTATCCCAAATGAATATATAAGTACTTATATGTTAATGATCTAAAATTTAAATATTATGAGGCATATTTACTAAAAATAAAAGAAACATTTTATGAAAAACTATCTTTAATATTGTTTTTGGGGGTTTTTTGCAACGAAAAAATTTCACAGGGGGTTTTTAGCTTATATTTATTTCACAGGGGGTTTTCAGCCAATAAATTATTTCATAGGGGGGTTTTTTGCATTTATTTCACAGGGGGTAGCTGACCTAACTAACCGAGGGGGTTTTTTGCAATGAAAAAATTTCACAGGGGGTTTTTAGCCTATTTTTTTTTCACAGGGGGTTTTCAGCCAATAAATTATTTCACAGGGTTTTTTTTTGCATTTATCCCTAAAATTAATCTAAAATTATAATTTTTCATCTGCCTTACTTAGATGGATGTCCAAAAAAATCGCCAACATGCACTAACAAGTTGGGACACTTCAAAAACATTCAAGGACAAAAAGAAAATAAATATAAGATTTGCCAGTTTACTACTTTTTTTATATTCTTATATAAAATTATTAATGAATTTAATCATTCTAAATAATTATACATTATGCAATTATTTGTTGGGTTTTTTAAAAAAATAGAGAGACAAAAGAATGGTAATCTGTCACAAAAAATTATAAAGTATAATTGTTGCATAATTAATAGTGGGAGCATTAATCAAGCAATAATTGAACAATAACATGGCATAAAAATCAATTATTAATTATGCAAAACATGGGTAGTTGACCATAATTAATTAAACTCAACTGTATAATGTGTTATTATATTTCGAAAATAATATTTAAATGTGATTGTGGAATTAAATTAAATAGATTCAGATTCTTTGCGTGGAAATTACTTCTCATGTTTGGGCTTATATTCTTTAAATTAAAATTTTGAGTTTACTTGCTTCTGATTGTCCCAAGAAAAACAACAAATCTTTAGTAGAATGTGGAAGTTGCCCCATGATCATTATAAGAATTTTGTCATATATATATATAACAATAGTTGGTTGTTAAAATATTATCCTCATCAATTCTCAAAAATCCAATTTTATATCCCAATTGGAAGAGATGCTATTATATTTTTCTCATTTTTCTTAGAAAAGTAAAAGAATTTATTTTTAAGATAGTTAAAATATGATGAAAGAAGTGTATTTTAATTAATAAGTTTTTTATAAAATGTAATAATTATGTGTGATGCAGTATATATATATATATTTTGTATTGATAATGTTCAAATAAACTCATTAAGACACCTAAATCTATAGAAATTTGATCTTATATTATAACTTACGGCATCTTTAATTATGACATATAATTATTTTGGTGATTATATGAAAATATTAGCGTATAATGACTTTTTAACTTTTGGATAAATTATCTAATTATGAACAGTAAAAAATTGATTTTTATGAAAAACATCTTAGAGAAGTGCTATCTAGATCCATCACAAAGATGTTTTGTTTAATGATGGTTGCATTGAATTAATTGATCGAGTTATTGACCATATGGTACAAAATCACTTATTAGATCGAAAATATGTTTTAATATTTCTAACTTTGTGATATAGAGTGTGCCCGTGTATACTTGTGTATTTATAATATATATATATATATATATATATCCGAATGAAATTAACAAAAATTAAGATGTTTGTCGATGCATGCATATGTATTATGCAACATGGTAAATATGATAGAAAATTCACTCCGAATTTAAGCTATTTTGAAATTTTTTCTATGGTTTAGTTGCCATTTTACATCCACAAGGGACACTTGCAATTGATTAAACATAACATCCATGCACACTGAAAATTACATTACATGCTAAACATTTAACACCATTTATGATTTATAGAGTTTTATAGATTGAAATTAAAATACATACCTTATAAAAATTGGATGAAAAGTGAAACAAATAGCATAAACACCAAATGAATAGTTTTAGAACTGAAACACGAATTAAATTATTCGATATTCAACATGAGGTCAAGCAGTGAAAACTCGTTTGAACTTCCTTCGTTAATATATCAAATTAAGTTTAATTTTTTTTGTGGTTAATAAGTTTTGAAAATTCGACTTAAACTGATTCAATTAATGAAAAATAGTAATAAAATAATCAAATTAAAATTATTCGAGTTTAATTTAACGTAAAATCAAACAGATTTAAATATATAAATTTAATAGTTCGATTATAATTATAACAATCTTAAACACAAAATTGTTAGACTACCTCCATTTGGTAGTTTTTGGAGCAAAAAACTACCAAAAATGGTCCAATAGGTAGTTTTTCACAAATTTTTTGGCCAACAAATTTTTTAAAAAACTTCCTCCTTTTCTTTCTCTTTTCATCCTTCATGTGACAAATGTCACATTTGTATTGGACCTTAAAAATAATTATTTTTTTTATTTCAAATGACAATTTTAGGTTTAAAATAATTTTTTTTATTTTTTTACCAAAGTTCCTAACTTTTCAATATCTATAAATAGACACCAATATTGATACACTTCACCACAAAAAAAATCTCTTATTTTTTTTTTCTCCATATTGTAATATTTTTTCTATCTCATTCTACACCTTATATTAAATTAATTATAATAAATTATTATAAAAATATTTTAATTATGTATGAACAAATTAATTATAAACATTTGTAAAATTGAAAGGAGAGAGTGAATATATAAAGTGGGGTATATGTTATTGATGTGGATGAAAGAGAAAATTAAATTATTTTTTGAAAAACTAGCTATTGGAGAGTGTGATAGTTTTTGAAGATATTTTTGAATTATGCTCTACTTTTATATAGCATGACGTGGCATTTTCTCAGCCAATCCTGTGCCTTCCACACTATCCTACGCCCATCGCGTACCGCGCGCATCAAATCCCCGTCTCAACTGACAACAAACTCACCCTCTGCCCCCCCCAGCGCACATTAGCCACGACCCTTCTCATTCTAAGTTCTAATTTAAGGCGGGAAACTCAAACACGTAAGCAGTTAAAAAACCACCCTTTTCTGAGATTAAATGCGGCTCTCTCTTTGCTCACATCTGAATCCTACAATGGCGTCCGGATCGAATAATTCTCTGATGTGGTTCAGGAAGGGGCTCCGATTACACGATAATCCGGCGATTGAGTACGCCGCCAGAGGATCCGATCTTTTGTACCCGGTGTTTGTGATCGATCCTCACTATATGGAGCCGGATCCGACCGCGTTTTCTCCAGGCTCGAAACGTGCGGGGTTGAACCGGATTCAGTTCCTGCTCGAGAGCCTGGTGGACCTCGATTTGAGTCTCAGGAAAATTGGATCGCGTTTGCTGGTGTTCAAGGGTGAGCCTAGCGAGGTGTTGTTTCGCTGCTTGAAGGAGGTAAAAATTTCTCTCTCTTTTTGCTTTTATTATCTCGTGGTACTTCTCAGAAAATGACCTGAACATGTGCTTTGGCTTAAATCAGTCTATGGAAGCTCGTCTTGAACACTTACTTTGGCTTGTTGGTACTATAGAGTATAAGGCATAAACGTGTTAATTTACTTTCGCTTGTTGGTGTTCAACTCAATTATATCTCATTCGAGTTTGGTTTCTTAATAATTATAGAGAGTGAGTACCGAGTAGCAAGTGCTAACCCCTTGTTTGTGTCAGCTCACGGAAAACAAATGTTTCACTGTCATTTTTTGTGGATATAATGTAGTTGTTTACGTTCAGTTACTTTCAATCCTTGTTAAGGAAGCACGGTATATTTTGAAGCCAAATTTGGTCTGCTGCCTTTCACATGCATTATAAATCATTTTCAGCCTGGTAACCCTCCATTAGTGGGATCTCATGTTTTTTTATGTTCTTGAAATCCTCTCCAGTATGTTCACCATCTCCGTTATTGTGATGAATAACCCTTTCTAGCAAAACATTAGCACGGGTTTATGACATGTTTGGAAATTGAACACCCTGGTGATGGTGTAAACTCAAATGTCTACAACTATTTTAAGATGGTAAGAAGTAATTTATTTAAGACAGTGAGAACCTAATATATGAATTCATGTAAATGGTAAGTTATTTAGCAGAACATTACTCCAATAATCAACATGATGGGTTGGGTGTGATGTACTAGTAATATTTACTATGTTTATTTTCTAAACCATTTTGTTTTCTTCTGAACTACTAGTGGAGCATAAGGAAACTATGTTTTGAGTTCGACACGGACCCATATTATCAAGCTTTGGATGATAAAGTCAAGGTAAGTGTTTGTGGAAGTCTTAATGCATCTTTGAATGTGTAAGGTTGTAGTAGTTTGTAAAGTTTTATCGTACTCTGGTCCCTGTTTAGCAGAAAAGACCTAATAGTTTAACCTACAGAATTATGCTACTGCTGCTGGTATAGAAATTTTCTCTCCTGTGAGTCATACACTCTTCAACCCTGCAGATATTATACAGAAGGTAAGTATGTCTTCCTCTATTAATTGAAACCAAATAATAAATAAATTTTGGTGACACTCGGGAAATATATTTGATCTGAACGTTTTGGTTCATTTTGTCCTCAGAATGGTGGAAAACCACCTTTGAGTTATCAATCTTTCGTCAAACTTGCTGGGGAACCTTCTTGGGTCTCATCTCCTATTTCGACTGAGCTTTCTTGGCTTCCTCCTGTTGGAAGTGTTGGGAACTGTCTGACCTCAGAAGTACCATCAGTCAAGGAACTTGGCTATGAGGAGATAGGAGAGGTATGGATTCACTAAGATAGTTTAAGGTCTTTTAATTCAAGCCCTGTGTAACAAACAATGATGGGCAGGAGGACAGGACTCCCTTCAAAGGTGGTGAATCAGAAGCATTAAGAAGGTTGAGAGAATCAATGTTGAACAAGGTATGAACGAATACATTCCCCACCGAAAGTGCTTCAGGGTGCTCTTTTTTTTGTATTATAAAGATTAATTAATTTTAAATATATGCTCAACAACCATTTATTATGAGTATCATTTCTTTACTTCAACTGTAGCCCTGGTGATACATGTATGTATAATACTAACATGTTGCTTCAGGACATAGCCTATAATTGTGGTGACATTGCAAAGGAATTTAGCCAACATTTGGTTCAAGTTTTCCTGGTGCATTGTTTTTAAATATTTCTTGTTTAGCTGTGCTTCTGACAAATGATACTCCTATTTTGTTGTTCCAGGAATGGGTAGCTAACTTTGAGAAACCGAAGGGAGATCCATCGTCATTTCTAAAACCAGCAACTACTGTTTTGTCACCTTACCTGAAAGTAGGTCACATTTAGTGCCTTTTATCTCTTTAATTAGCTGAAAAGCCTACTAATCTTTCGCTCACTACAAAATGTTGGAAGTTTGGTTGTCTATCTTCCAGATACTTCTACCAGTGCCTTCAAGAGGTTCAGAGAAATGTCAAAAGGCACACATCTCCCCCAGTTTCCCTTCTTGGGCAGGTTTGTTTATGACTTGTAGAGAGAAGTCAATATCATGAATTTCATCCAACTAATAATCTGAATTTATATAGTTGTTATGGCGAGACTTCTTCTACACTACTGCTTTTGGAACTCCTAATTTTGATCAAATGAAGGACAATCGAATTTGCAAACAGGTATTAAAATAATTTCTAGAATGTTTAGCTACCTGTGCACAGGTCTACTTTCTTGTTACTCTTAACTAATTTATTGATCGTTCTTCTTATCTTCGTTTTAGATCAGATCTCTAATAATCTGCTTCCATCCATTAAATTCCTTGGTATTTTGCTATGATGGCTAATGGTTAATTATGCAGTCCCCACATTTTTTTTGTTTTGGAATTTTTCCTGCACATTTTTGTCGTTTACTGTTAGTCACTTAAGTTATCACAAATTATAACAGTCTTTCCCAAAGAAACGTGCACACATATACTGCTAAAAGTTAGCAGCCTCACAGAGAAATGCAAAGGGTTGGTCATATGATGTTTGCATAGTGCTTCAAGAATTTTTTGGTTAGTTATTCTAAATGAGCTTTTCTGTTTTTTTTACCAAAGATACCATGGAAAAGTGATGATGAATTGCTGGCTGCTTGGAGAGATGCTAGGACAGGATTTCCATGGATTGATGCCATAATGATGCAGGTTGGGTATACAATTTTGACACTGCTCATGCTTTAATATATAGTTATAATTTTGCCATGCTTTATTTTATATCAACAAACTTTATACCTAAAATTTATATTGATAGGACAGCTTCAGAAGTGGGGTTGGATGCACCATCTAGCTCGACATTGTGTTGCTTGTTTTCTGACTCGTGGTGATCTGGTAATTGATATCAAGAGTGTATTTCATTCTTGGCTTAATATGTCCTATATCTTATCTCATTGACAATTTTTGCAATCCTGACAGTTTGTACACTGGGAAAAGGGACGTGATGTTTTTGAGCGACTTCTTATTGATTCGGATTGGTCAATCAATAATGCTAACTGGTTGTGGTTATCTTGCTCATCATTCTTTTACCAGGTTTGAAAAAATTCTACCATTAGCAAATCATGCCCATAAAGTAATTTTCACAAATATATTACACAATTTTACATGTTTTTTTTTTCAGTATAACCGCATCTATTCTCCCATCTCATTTGGGAAGAAATATGACCCTAATGGAAATTATATTAGGCACTTTCTCCCAATATTAAAAGGTATGTTCATTCATAACAATTTCATTTCATTTGCTTCTTCTGTTTTTTGGCCTTCAAGTGACAGTTAGTGTTACAGACATGCCTAAGCAGTATATTTATGAGCCGTGGACAGCTCCTATGAGCATACAAGTGAAAGCAAATTGCATTATTGGAAAAGATTATCCGAAGCCAGGTTTGCATTACATAATTTGTTATTAGTAACACTCTTCTCATCTTTGTGCATATGGTTTTTATGGTTCAATCAGGGATTGTAGATTTACCTCGATCTGTTATGCAACCAAAAATTATAGACTTTGTTGAGTATGATTTTGAATTTAAAGCTTGTCATGACTGCTAAAGACGTATGGAATACTTTAATTCATTATTAGATCAATCACCTAGAAAATTATAGCTTTATTCCTACCAAGTCTTAAAAAATAATTTTTCTTTTAGGATTCGATTCTTATCCGAATTACCTGCTTTACCATGCTTAGTATTTCCAAGGCCTTTTACATTTACTCAATGTTTACTTTATAGCTACTTGATTTCTCTATCTCAAAGCTATGCAGTAGAGAATATTTTTGGAGTTTAATGCTTTCTAGGTATCATTTTTTCAGAAACTCATTTTTGTATACTGGAAGTGGAAAGCTTGTTTGGTGTCTCTTTTTGGGAGAATAAAAATATCGTTCCTCCAAGTCATGGTTTATTATCTGCCCATCATAACGAAATAGATGGCATATGTATATTTCTGTCTTCCAATCACTGCATCAATAATATATAGACTGACATACACACAATTGAATCTTCCAATCAATTTCTTAATATAAATTTATATTGTTCAGAACTCAAAGTGACTTAATATCATAAGAACATGCAATAGTATAAAAGCTTGTATGACACCTTTAACCAATCAATATTTAACGAAACGTCCTTTATAGATTTGGATGTAGTTCGTATACATTTTTCCAAAATACATTCAGCGTAAAAATCAGACCAAACGAAGCCTAACTTTCGTGGAATTCCTGAATGCACTCAAATCCATGAAATCCACAATTTTCTCCTGCAATTTGGGTTCGCGGTCCAATTTGAATCAATGAAAGGAGTATAAGACTGTTTCTGAAGTTTATTGCTATTTACAAAGTGGCATTTTTTTCCAGGATTTTTCTTTTACCTTTGTTTAGAGATCCCTTAAATTATTTGAGACTGTTTGTTTACATATCATTTTCCATTTCGTGTTCAGTGGTAGCCCATGATGTTGCAAGTAAAGAATGCAAGCAGATGTTATACGAAGCATATGAGTTGAACAAAAGGTTAAATGGCAAGGTGAGTGAGGAAGACATGAAAAGTTTGAGGAGAAAACTTGAGGAAGATAAGATAAAGGAGTCGAAATCCAAGAGGCTGAAACAGACGATTATTGATTGACATTCACAGGTTCGGATACATTTCCATATTCTCATCTGTTTTTAGGTAGCCATTAAAGTTAAGATCTTTGTGCGCGTAGTTTAATCTACCATGAAATTTTTACGTTATTGTGTTGTTTGTAGCTCTGTAATGTGTCTGTGAAACACATGCTGTTTCATGGATGTTGAAGTTCTTTAGATATTTATAGATAGTATAGCGGTTTTGGGGTCAATCCGGCTCATTATTAGGACGTGGTTTTTGAGCTATTCCGCTCCGGTCAAACCACGATGAACACATTTAGGAATTGAAATGATACTTTTACTTTTGTCAAATTATTTTTCTTGATCTCAATGAGAAGGAACTGTACTATTATGATTATGCTTCTGCTTCTTCTGTACTGTTTACATCGATTATAGTTCTATCTTTTTTCACTTTTTCAAAATATGGTAAATATAGCATTTAATACGGTCTCAGTAATTTATGTTTATTATAGTAAAAAGATATCCTATCATATCTAGAGTCGTTGAAAAATTGGTAAAAAATAAACGGTTGTATATAGTGCTTCTCTTAAAAAAAACATTTTAAAGTAGAGTACTATGAAACCGTTAAGCTCTCCGTTTACATATAAAAATCTCTTACGGTGCGTTTGGATCGATGAATTTGGATTTGAGGAGTGGATTTGGAGGAAGGATTTCAAATGACACATAAAATGATGTCATTTGAAATCCACCGTAATTGTGGAGAAAAGAGCTCAAAATGAATGGCGAGGGATTCGAAATCCATCATCATCCAAACGAACTTAAATGGAATGTCGATGAATTTGAAATCCATGAATTTCAAATCACTCGATCCAAACACACCCTTACAGTTTTTCAGATTTGATTAGCTGTGTTATTCTAATTCTTTATCTATATTCCAAATCAAATGTTTGTGTAAAATTTCAAATTCTTTAGCTCGAATATAATTAAAATATAAAAAATAATGTTGATTTAATAAAAAAACGACTGGTGGTGTTTTAATTTAGAGCAAAGCAAAAGTTTTACATATGAAATTAATGAAATACTTTATGAATTAATATAAGCGAATTCTTACAGCATATTTAGGCCAAACTGTGCAAGAAAAAGAAGGGAAAAAAAATACAACATAGCACCTTTTCCTTTTCTTTTTTGGTTTTCTTTCTATTTGTGTATGGAAGTCCCAATTCCGTATTTTGTTCGAATATATACACAATGAGCAATTTTTTTTTTTTAATTGTTGAAGTATTAAATAAATGTTAATAAGGGAATCAATATAGAATTGATTCAAAAAATGGCCTTATATATGTGTCTCAATATTACCAATAATGGGAAAAGAACATAATGTGCTTTCACTCTTTTGGAATATAATGAGAGAAAATTACATGTCTAAAATGTGTGTGTGATTCCTTGTAGAGGAATAATTTCACCCCTACCGTTCAATTTTGCTACCTAATTAGTGATCTTTCTAATTTGCAAACAAACAAACAAACTATACCAATAATTGTCACATCAAATATTTTTTAGGAAAATTTAATTGCACTAAACGAAAAATAAATAAAAGCAAGCAGAAAAACGATAAAAATAGTATATTAAATGAAATTTGTTACTATGTAAATTCAAAAACTAGAATTAGAATATTTCCCGTAAAAGACTATATAAAAGTAAGTATTTTTATTTTCAAATGAGAATAAAAATGAAAAAAAAAACACAAATAAAGCCAAAGATCTCCTCATTAAGCCGGTACTCATGTGTTCTAAATGCAAACTTGATCGAATTAGATTCACTGACAGCTAAATATTATATAAACAATTAATTTACATTAATTAACCCCTTATATAATAATTTAGAATTACAATTAGTGCCAACAGCATATACTTTAACTTTAGCTAAACAAGAATTATACTGTAAAATATTTTTCTACTTATGATGGGATTCTTTTTTTGTTGTTTGTGGGTAATAATGGAGTTGACATAATAACTATTTTATTTAAATTATTGCATTCCTAAAAGGAGGGGAAAAAAGGGGTTTCTTTTTAATTAAAAGTTAGATTCTCTTTGTAGATTGATTTAATTATTTGGAGGCCTAAGTCAACTAGCTTAATCAAGAGTTATTTTGTACATTATCCTCTGTCAAATCAAAAGTTTTGAGGAAAAGAAAATTGATTTTTTTGATAATTCAACTTAACTATAATGATATGAAAATGTTAAAAAAAATTTATTATTTGAAATTTTACAACCTAAAAATTTCACAATATGTAAAGTTAATTCAACTGCTCAAAAGAAAATAAATAGTATAACTGAACTTTTAATACATTATAGTGTTAAAATAAACAACTTAATGGAGTTTTTACGCAACAAATTAAAAGATACTGAGAAAAAATCAAATTTCACATTTTAATGATATTAAAAAGTTCATATAAATTACTCTAGTTAATACTAAACATAAAATAAAATAATCATATAACAAGCACTTCGATTTGAAATGTGAATAACTCAAAAATCATCAAAGAGTTAATATGTAATTATTAAAATATAATTGTATAATCATCATTTTAGGTTTGAATTTTTTTTATCTGAGTCAAGTTGTATTTGATAATCCATCATCATGACATTACTTAATAATCCATAATAATTATTATGTTACTTTGGCAAGTTGTACTTTTCAAAAATAAAATTAAAAGATTGGATATTCTGATCCGACAAACTAAAATCAGTAATAATTTTTTAATCATTTGCCACATAAATTCTTTAAAACTTCAAATAAATAAAGAAAAATCACAACTTATAATAGTCTAGAATTCAATCCAATATCTCTTACATGAAAAATTGAAATTGATATTACTAAATTAACAAGTATTAGATTCCAAATTGTACCTTTTTTCAAAAATAAAATAAAATAAAATAAATCACTAATTTAAGCAAAGTCCATGATGGCATGATTATTACGTAAGACTATGTACAATGGGGGTGTTGAAAGAGGGTGTTTAATATTTTAAATAGTTGAAACCATTGGAATAGGGTGTTTAATGGTGATGTGGATTAAATTGGTGGAGAAATTTTACATGGTGTTGAAAAAGTTACATGGCATGATCTTATTGGCTAACCATATTGTAGATATTTTTATCACACTCCAATTATTTGATGTTAATTATTTGATAATAAATAAATTTTTTTATATAAAAAATTATATCAAAATTCATCATTTTTTCTCCTCTATAAATAGAGACTAGTTTCACTTGATTTGGATACCAAAAAAAATTCGATCATTTTCAATATAATCATATTATTATCCTTTACTAAATTATTGTTCTTTATCTTTTAATATTTTGTGAGTGAAATGGATCCTAACAATAATCCTTTCAATTCTCAAAATTCGACTAATTATCCTTTTAACTATCAAAATTCCAGTAATTATCAATTTGATAACCAATCTTCATAAATATTTAAACGATAATATTATTATAATCTAATCATAAAATTAAAAGGATAAATAAATAAGATTAATATTTAGATAAATATTTAAATAAATTTTATTTTAAAAAATATCGAAAAAGAAATTATTTCATCGTTATTTTTAATTATAAACGATAATCTTATTATAATCTAATCATAAAATTAAAAGGATAAATAAATAATAATATGATATAAAAGTAGTGGGGTAGGGTGTTGAATATTATTAAACAAAACCATTGTAGAGTGTAAAATTTGAATGGGTGTTTAATTATTATGTGGAAGAGAGATAAGATGATGTGGAGTGTTGGGAATTGAAAAAGATGGTGTTTAATGTTGTGACCATTGTACATAGTCTAAAATATTGGCCAGTTGCTGACAAGATAATAAGTTAAAATGGGCCATAAAATCCATTCTTCAACGGTGACTTATAATTGCCAAATCTCCCTTGTGGATCTTCCTAAAAATTGAACACTTTTTACTATTAATAAATTCTAATTCAGATCGAGTTTTGATAAAATTAAAATTAATCAAATTTTAATTTGGACCGAGTTTAATAAAGTCCAACTAAATTGTATTTTTTTCAAAACAAAACTAGATTGAAAGAATTTTAAAATGCATAAGAATTTTTGTGAGAAAAAAAATGAAAATATTAGACATAATAATTTTAATTGTTCGATTTATACCAAAAATATCATGTATATTTGATAAACTCATATCCCTTTTAAAAAATTTAATAAAAAAAAAATGAATACAGAGAATATTAAAGAAATGGGGGTAAATTCATGAAATTATACCTATAATAATTAAATAAAATTGTATTGATAACAGCTCATTTTCACAGGCTAAGAGACATAAAATAAGGTAATTCCCAGTTGGACTTTCTCATTTTAGTACAAACAAATTAAACCTTTCAAATTTAAATATGCAAAATACATAATGAATGTTAGGTTAGAAATACCATAGATATGGTGATATCTAAAATATTATTGGAATTTAAGATGATATAATCATTAATATTTATATAATGATATATTTATAATTTATGTTTATATATAAATAATTAGTGATTATTTTAAATTTTTGTGATAAAGGAACTCTTAAAGTGACCTTTAGTGGCAAACAAGAAAATCATAGAGATAAAACTTCACATGATTTTCTGAGCACACCTCAGGATCCAAAATTCTCATATTTCATGATTTTGTACCATAAAAATGATATATATATATATATATATATTCATATTCCTATGTACATAGACATTATAAAAATAACCCATTCATTTTTTTTTTTTGAGTTTTTTCCTTTTTTATATGAACTTGTTTTTTACACTTATCTATATTAATTTTTTAAAATTTCTTATATTTTAAAAAAATTCGATAGAATAAATGAAATATTGCATTGAAATTCCATAACAAGCGTCACATGTAATTTTTTTAAAGGCATCAATGGTATTTTATCAACTGAAACAAATTTTTTTTTGTTGTGATTTAACTATTTTGAAATATATATGTTCGAAATGTCATTCCAACTTAAAATAATAAACCATAAATAATATAATTTTTTAAACAAAAATCTCATCCAAAAAATACTTAAAAATATATAATAATGTAAAAACGTATATAATTTAGATATATATATAATGTGAAAAGTAAAGTTGATTAAAATAGTGTCGAATTTCGCGTTAAAAAAATCATTTTTTTTTTTGAAAAAAAAAAAAACTCTGAAAAATATGGATGAATTAATGATTTTACTCCAAAAATAAATAAAGAAAGAAATAGATAGACATGCAGCCATGCACCCAGAATTTACAGTACATATGAAAATATACTGAAATATAATCCCCCAATAGTGACAGAAAATATGCTTGTATTGCTGTGGCACAATGATGATAAATTGGAAATTTGATCTTCACATTCAAGATAATGGGCATCCCAATCCCATCAATCATCTGAAAAATACATAAACAAATGATTGCCAGAAAGATATTTATTTTATTTTTCTATCTTTCCTAAATTGAATTATTCCATAGTTGTTTTCAGAAAATATTCTTCAAGTTTATTTATTTATAAGCCACTCTTCACAAGCATAGATTCTATTTCTTATGCTCTAAATCTACACACCCTCCATCCTCAACGGCTCAGGAAAATTACAGATTGAGAATATGTTTTTAATTCTTCCTATAATTTTATTTTAATTTTATTTTTATAGCTGTTTTTGATTCTATTTCTGTTTGCAGAGATGAAAAGATTGCTTGCTTTTTGTCGTCTTTACCTCTCCTTTTCATGGATGCTCTGTCCCTAATTTCTATTTCTTTCTTTTTGAGTTTTGTAGCCATTTTTTAGCTGTTTTATTCCATTTTCAACCTACCCATTTGGGTATAAATAGTGGGCTACTAGTTTTCACTTTTCTTCATCGCAAATTAGGGTTTATAGTTTCGTTTCACCATAATACAACTCGCGATTTTCAGGCCAAAATGAGCTATTCAAATGCATCAATGGGCTCTGGTAAGTCTGCAAATCTCTGTTTCCTGAGTTTTTTTTTCACATTATATTGATGGGTTTGTGGCCAATTTTGAGTTTAGATTAATGAATTTTACTTATCCCATTTACTGTAAAAGGGTAAAAACAGAGTAGGGTATTTTAGTATCTGTAATTTGAATCATTTAAAGTGCAATTACTGAATAATTTGTGGTATAAATTATCAGGGAGTAGAACAGGTAGAAGAACATTTGAATTTGGGAGGACTTATGTGATTAAGCCTAAAGGGAAACATCAAGCTACAATAGTTTGGCTGCATGGCCTTGGTGACAATGGCTCTAGGTATAAATCAAACCTTTCTTAAGCATTTTTTTTTGTCGTAAAGGGTATATTAGTCATTTTACGTTAACCGCGAATCGCCTATTTGCCATGGTAACAATGGCTCTAATCGTAAAGGGTATTATAGTCATTTCACTTTTTGCCGTAAAGGGTATATTAGTCATTTTACATTAACCGCCTATTTGCCATGGTAACAATGGCTCTAATAGTAAAGGGTATTATAGTCATTTCACTTTTTGTCGTAAAGGGTATATTAGTCATTTCACATTAACCGCGAATCGCCTATTTGCCATGGTAACAAGGGCTCTAATCGTAAAGGGTATTATAGTCATTTCACTTCACCGCAAATCGCCCTTTCGGGTTTAGGGATTAAAATAAGCCCAAAAAGTTTGGTTCAAGAATCTTGGCTTTTTGAGGCTAATTAACTTATGTGTGAGATTAAAAGTTATATGATTTATATTTCAATTATCATAACCTTAATAACAAAATCTTATACTTTTGGTAATTTGTATATATACTTTATGAGAAAGTGGTTGTGTTTTGAATGGACTTTATATCACTAAAGGGAGATAGATAGATATAAAGCTCTTATCATCAAGATACAATGTCAATAAAAACTCATCCTATGAGAGAAAACTTTAAATGAGAATATTCTTATTGTAATTGAATTGATAGGAGAAAACTTTTGCAAGAATTTGAACTTTAAACCTTTATTTTGTTTGAGCAAAAATAGTAATTCCTATAAATATAGAGCTTTTTTCATCATTAGATTTTTTTTAAAAAAAATTGAATCTTTTTGTCCTTTTTTGATTCTTAAGTTAGTAATTAAAAATCTTGAATCAAAAGGGTATATATGCTTCATCATTTTTATACGTCTCGAGGTTCTTAGCGCACTCAACAAGCAAACGATATTTTATCCCCTCAAAAGGAAAATAATAGTTTAAACTTTAAATCAAGTTCACATATAGAGTTTATCTTTGTAATTTGATATCATGTTACTTATGCACTTTAGAAGATAATACAATCACTTTATATAATTATATGCACATTTTAAATATCTATCTATATTTATAAACTTCTTAATAAAAAAGCATTTAAATGTATACAATGCATGCTTATGCAACTAATTAGCATGACTATTTAAATTTTCTTGCTCATTTTCTTCTGTATTTTTTTCTGCAGTTGGTCACAACTTTTGGAAAGTCTCCCACTTCCAAATGTAAGCATTGTTTTCCTATCTATTCTAGTGGAAATATTTCTTCGAAAATTTCATTCTCGAGCAAATATTTCTTCGAAAATTTCATTCTTGAGCTTATTTTATTCAATTTTTTGCATTAACGAACTCGATTCATGCAGATAAAATGGATTTGCCCCACTGCTCCTACTCGTCCCGTGGCTATACTCGGTGGATTCCCTTGCACTGCTTGTAAGTAGAAATATATATATATAAAAAAAATCGATTTAAGTGGCATAATTTCATATAATTCAAAGTAACTTATATATATATATATATATATATATTGCGTTATTTTATATCAGGGTTCGATGTGGGAGAACTTTCTGAAGATTGTCCAGATGATTTCGAAGGTTTAGATGCCTCAGCAGCACATATTGCTAACTTGTTGTCTACAGAGCCAGCTGACAGTAATATTCTCTATTATTTTATCAACTTATTTCATTATTATGTATTATTCGTCAATTTTAGAAAAAGCTTGTGTCGACTTTTGGAAATAAAGCTTTCTTTCTACTTAAAAGTTAATATTCTTGTTTCGTCTCCGACTTATAAAGTGACGGTTTATCTATACCCTTTTCGTAATTTACACATTATGAATTTCCTATAAGAATCTACAACATTATATTTGTGAATATGTCAAAAATAGTAAAAGGACATCAAAAGATTGAAATATGATTGATATATTAGATCATCAATTTTTTTTATTTTTTTTTCGTATTTTGCAGTTAAACTCGGGATTGGAGGTTTTAGTATGGGGGCTGCAACTGCACTATATTCCGCAACTTGCTTCGTTCATGGCAAATATGGAAACGGATATCCTTACAACATTAATCTGAGAGCTATTATTGGTCTAAGCGGCTGGCTTCCCGGTGCTAGGTGTGCTTTCAAAATATTTCGACAAAAACAAACTCAAAAACTCATATATCATCTTGTACTAAAAAAAAACATTGATCTTGTCTCGAGACAACATAGTTTTCGAACAAAATCTAATCTTTTTGTCAAATCTCGACTGATATTACAGGAGTTTGAGGAACAAAGTCGAAGGGTCCCACGAGGCAATGAGACGTGCTGCATCTCTTCCGATTTTGATCTCTCATGGACTATGTATGTTGTTATTACAACTAAGTAGACTATCAAATCCTTAGTAATTTTTTGTTCGGTTTTTCGATTTTGCAAGAATATATTGACCTTATTTGCCTTTTCTTTAATAGGCGATGAAGTGGTTCCTCATAGACATGGCGAGAAATCGTACCATGCCTTAAGCCTAGCCGGTTTTCGAAACTTATCATTCAAAACCTACGAAGGGTAACTAAATATTTCTCTCGAATTTCAATTATCTCGTAAATTTGGAGTGATTTACTAATTTGGGCTCGTTTGTTTTTTTAGGATCGGCCACTATACCGTGCCTAAGGAGATGGACGAGGTTTGCAATTGGTTAAAAACGAGGCTCGGGGTTTAGGGGGGCAAAAACAATGGAGAAAGAGCATAGGGACTTAGTTGCAAGAAGTGGATTTAAGAGTTATAGGATTTAGTATTGTATTACAGTTTTGAGTAGTTTATTTATTGTATAAAATAAAATGTTTTTGGAAGTGTTCCTCTTTACTTCCATTGTGTAAGATTCTAGTGAGTATTTTGGTGTTCATTATATATATATATGTTGTAACTTGTAATCAATCAATGAGGCTTGTGGCCTCTTCTTTTGGAATATATATTCTTTGTTTGTTTACATGTGTTAAGTGTTACAAGATGAATATAGAATAATACTCGTCTCTTTTAAAATGGTTAGATTATGTCACTTATAGTTTTACCAAAATAAATGATTAAATTTGAGATTATGTCACTTATAGTTTTACCAAAATAAATGATTAAATTTGATCTACATAGAGGTGTATATTCAATTTTAATCAGTAATTTTATGTCAAATCAAGTTCAATAGTTTAACTCATTATTTCGTGCCTATTTCATTTACACAAAGTACGTAAAAGGCATTAGACCATTACAATTTTTCAATATTTTTTTTTAAAATTATAATCGTCAGAATTAAAATTTTAAAATTTGTGTTATGTATTTATCGTCGCATGTACATGTACATATATATACCCAAGCCATATATACTACTTTTATAACATACAAAAAACTTTTTTTTCTTTTTAGCTAAGCAAATTACAAATATAAATAAATAAACAACTTATGTGGAAATTCTCTTGTTTATTTCCTACCGAAAACGAATAAATAAATAAACGGGTCTCGAATCAATGTTAAACACGCTTTTTACATAGTCTCAAGACTCTCAACACCACTCTGGTTAGGGTTTAGGGCAACAAAATCAAAATCTTAAACCCTTTTCACCGCCATTTCTCAAACAATGAATTACAGGTTCCAGAATCTGCTCGGCGCCCCCTACCGCGGCGGTAACGCCGTCGTAGTGAACAACACTCTACTGATCTCACCCGTCGGTAACCGCGTCTCCGTCACAGACCTCCTTAAATCCGAAAGCCTAACCCTTCCCTGCCAAGCCTCCACCAATCTCCGCCGCATTGCCGCTTCACCGGACGGCGTATTCATCCTCACTATAGATGAGAACAACCGTTGCTTATTCATAAACCTCCCCCGCCGCACCGTTCTACACCGTCTCACCTTCAAACACCCCGTCGCCGCCGCGAAGTTCAGCCCCGACGGCCGGTTTATTGCCGTCGCTGCCGGTAAGTTACTTCAGGTATGGCGCTCTCCTGGATTTAGAAAGGAATTTTTCCCCTTCGAGTTGATTAAGACTTTTGCTGACTGTAACGATCGTATTACATCGCTGGATTGGAGCCCCGACTCGAAGTATTTAGTTGTCGGGTCTAAGGATTTGACGGCTAGGTTGTTTTATTTGAATTTAGAGAAGAGAAATAAGAAGAAGGGTATTTTAGGTAAGCCTTTTTTGTTTTTAGGTCATAGGGATGTGATTGTGGGGGCTTTTTTCGGGGTAGATAAGAAAACTAATGCAGTTAACAAGGTTTATACTTTATCTCGCGATGGCGCAATTTTTAGCTGGGGGTGTAGTATTAGTGATGATAAAGTTGAGGACATGGAGAGAGATTCGGAGCCGGATTCCCCGGGGACGCCGGATCAGAGGCAGGGGCCAAACACGGAAGGTGATAATGCGGTTAGTCTGAAGAAAAGAAAGGAATTTGATGATAAGAATGAAGAGAATGGGGATTTATTGCATAAAATGGAATGGAAATTATTGAAAAAGGATTTTTTCATGCAAGCGCCAGCAAAGCTAACATCGTGTGATTATCATAAGGGGCTTGATATGGTGGTGGTAGGGTTCTCTAATGGGGTGTTTGCGCTCTATCAGATGCCTGAGTTTGTGTGCATTCACTTGTTATCAATTTCACGAGAGAAGATCACTACAGCTGTGTTTAATGATTTGGGGAATTGGTTAACATTTGGTTGTGCAAAGCTTGGGCAGTTGCTCGTGTGGGAGTGGAAATCAGAGAGTTATATACTAAAGCAGCAAGGACATTATTTTGATGTGAATTGCCTTGCTTATTCACAAGACTCGCAGCTTTTGGCCACAGGAGCAGATGATAACAAAATCAAGGTAAGGGAAAGCCTAGTGCTTGATTTACTATTGTATTAGCTTTTGCATTTTAAATGCATATCTGAAATATATCAAGATTATGATCTTCAGTAGTAATACAACCAATTAGTTACAGTTAGACCTGATACTTATCATTTTTGAGTCTACATGAAGCTCAACTACACAGAGATTGTAGTCTTCCAGCTAACTAATTAGCGCTCTATCGGGGTCAGAGCCCATTGTACTTAAATAATAGTGCAACCAATTAGTTATAATCGAGAGTGATACTTGTTATTTTATGGGTCTAAATGAAGGCCAAAATACACAAAAGACTTGTCTGTTTACCAGCTAACTAATTGGTATTGGTGAGGTCAGAGACAATTGATATCGTGTTCTGGGTCCATTTTATTATATTCATTGAGTTGTAAAGAGATCAAACTAGTTTTGTGATAGTTTACTAAATACCTTCAATTCATGTAGGTTCTCTTTCCTTTTTTCGCATTTGCCCGAGTCCATTCATCTAAAGTCCATTGCTAAAAAACATTGAGCTAAAAGTTAGAGTTTTACTACTTGTGCTCACAGGTGTGGACTGTCTCGTCAGGCTTCTGTTTTGTAACATTTTCAGAGCATACAAATGCTGTTACGGCGCTGCACTTCATGGCTAGCAACCATTGTCTCCTGAGTGCATCCTTGGATGGGACTGTACGTGCATGGGATTTATTCCGTTACCGAAACTTTAGAACTTTTGTGACCCCTACACCAAAGCAATTTGTTTCTTTAGCCGCAGATCAGAGTGGTGAAGTGATTTGTGCTGGAACTCTTGATTCATTTGAGGTTTGGATATTCACACTTTTGCAAATTGGACATTTTTAAATAATATTGATCTGTTCTTTTTACTGACAAGGCAATACTCAATGTATGCATGTAGATATTTGTTTGGTCGATGAAGACAGGACGGTTGTTGGATGTTCTCAGTGGCCATGAGGGCCCTGTTCATGGATTAATGTTTTCTCCCACCAATGTAAGTTGCTCTGGGGGTTAAATGTCCTATTACTTGTAAGATGTTTTGGAGTTTTTGGATTAACTTATAAGTTCTTAAATAATAAATTGGTGTTTCTTGACTTACAAGCTCCTGTCAGCTTCTTATTTTAAAATATTACAAGCTGTTTTACCAAAAAAATTGCCAAACATTTTGTAAGAGCTTATAAGCTCTCAAGACAGCTTCATCCGTATCTTTCTTTATGAATTATGTCTCCTTAATTTTATTTTATATTTTCAAACTTCAAATTCCGAAAGGCTTACTTGTGTTTCGGAAGTAAGAGTTTCCTGCTTACCATGCAGACTATTTTGGCTTCCTCTTCTTGGGACAACACCGTTCGCTTGTGGGACATTTTTGACGGAAAAGGTGGTGTCGAAAAATTTGATCATACCCATGATGTGCTTACGGTTGTTTACCGCCCAGATGGTAAACAGTTGGCTTGTAGCACTCTGGATGGGCAAATTCATTTCTGGGACCCACTAGAAGGTGTGGAAATGTTTGCCATTGAAGGCCGTAGGGACATTGCCGGAGGACGTCTTATGACTGATCGGAGATCAGCTGCTAACTCCTCTGCAGGGAAGTGCTTCACAACATTGTGTTACTCTGCTGATGGTAGCTACATATTAGCTGGAGGAAGTAGCAAATACATCTGTATGTATGACATTGCTGATCAGGTCAGTTCGAATATAGAACTTTGTATTCCATATTGAAGCTCGTATTGAAAAACTATTTGCTTGACAGAAAATTTGGTATTGTAGGAGTAATATGTTAATAATCAAGCATCATGTCAACAAAGTGGCACATAAATTACAAATTTTTCTTTGAATACAAGATTTGGTATTGTTTGATGATTCAACGAATACTACTTTGTTTGATAATTTGGAGTAAAAGCCATCCTCTCAACTAAAAGAAGTGATTTGTGTTTTTATGGTTACTTTCTTGTGCTGCAGTTACTAATTTTGGAGGAAATTACAGCATTATTGTCATAAAATAAGGGGTTATATTTTTAGTCATATTGTACACAAATTGGCAAAATAATCACATGGCAGTAGAACTTTCAATTTTCTCTCTTTATATGTACCATATTAATCTGCATAATGTGTATTTTTGCAAAACATATCAGGTACTGCTGAGGAGATTCCAAATAACTCACAATCTATCACTAGATGGGGTTCTTGATTTCTTAAACTCAAAGAACATGACCGAAGCTGGTCCATTAGATTTGATAGATGATGATAATAGCGATGCAGAGGATGGTGTGGATAAGCAGATACGAAAAAAATCAGCATATGATTTGCCGGGATCAATGCCCAACCATGGTAGGCCTATTATCCGAACAAAGTGTTTGAGAATTGCACCAACTGGCCGGAGTTGGGCAGCTGCAACAACAGAAGGGGTATTATTGTATTCTATGGATGAGTCCTTTATATTCGACCCAACTGATCTCGACATTGATGTTACCCCGGAGGTAAGAATCACAATGTTTATTGCTGATAAGTTTCTTTAGGGTGTGCTTGGATTGAAGGATTTGAATCGACAAATCCATTTAAGTTCGTTTGGATGAATTCAGGTTATGATGGATTTCAAATCCCTTGTCATTCATTTTGACATATTTTCATTTTTCTCCATAACAACAGTGGTTTTGAAATGACTCCATTTCAAATCCACCCTCCAAGTCCTGTCCCCAAGTCCAAATCACTCAATCCAAACACACCTTTAGGGATTTGGCCATTGTTTTGATAACATCTATGTTGCATATAATACGACTTAAAGAAGGTGTAATTACATGGAGCCCCTCGCTTATTTGGATAATTACCACGAGCCCCTCACTTATTTGATCTATGCATTTTGATTTATTTTGAGCAGGCAGTTGAAGCAGCTCTAAAAGATAACCAACCGAAAAGGGCTGTAATCCTTAGTCTTCGTATGAATGAAGATAGTCTAATAAAGAAGTGTATCATCGCCGTTGACCCTGCAGATATACCATCTGTTGCCTCATCTGTCCCTTTTAAGTATCTGCAGAGATTAGTGGAGGCACTTGCAGATCTCTTGGAAAAATGTCCACATTTGGAGTTCATTCTCAGATGGTGCCAGGTTATATTAAAATCTAATTACCTTTGAATATATATATATACTCTTTTCATAATTTCAAATAATTTATGAAACAAACGCCAGTCAAATTTTCAAATATATTATTTACTTGGCAGGAACTATGCAAAGCTCATGGGAATTCTATTCAGCAGTATTCGAGAAGTCTACTTCCTGCTTTGAAATCGTTGCAAAAGTCGATAACTAGGTTACATCAAGATTTGGCAGATACATGTTCATCGAACGAGTACATGCTTCGATATCTTTGCTCTACAAGCAACAAGAGATAGTGTACCCATCGTTATGAACATCTCAAATCGAAACCAAAGTAAGATCTTTTGTAAAGTTTTATTTCATTGATTTCGTGGGTTTTGTTGTTGTCTCTTTTTTTTGATATGTTGTATGTTGATCTTAACCAGGCTTCAAACTAGGATCATCATCATGGACTGTATTTGGATGAAAGCTTGAGAAGAAATGCAATCAGATTGTACACTAGAAGAAGCGTGGTCATTTTTCGATTTGATGCAGACATTTTTTTGAGTTATTATATTAATATGTATTTTATTACCAAAAAAAACAATCAAATATGAGTTAAGCTGATTAATAGTTCATTGGTGTATTCTACGAAAAAAGACCGTTTTGAATTAATTTTGATTTTTTTTTTGTTACTCGTAAAAAGGAAACTGATATAAGCTGAGATTACCTATGTATATTTTACATAACCTATATATTTTAAAACTTTTTTTCGTTAAGATTAAAAATCTTATAATAAAAGATTAATTATTATTATTAAATAAATGTTTATATATTTTATAGAAATATTATACTAGTATATGAGTCATAATCTTATGTAGTTTATGTTTATTGCTTTTTTGGTTAAGTTCTAATACTGTTAACTTGAGTTATATGTTCTTTTTTAACTATCTACTACTAGTTTTGGAGAATTTAATTAGATACATCAATAGGTTATGAAGGCACCATTTTTGTCCAAAACTATATACCTTAAAATCAAAAACCTTGATTTGTTTCAAGGAGTTGTAAGTTGTAACCTATGTTCTTTTGCTTTATCCTGCGCCTCCAAAATAGAGGTTTTCCTAGATGGGTTGAACAAACAAAAAAAAATATATTTTTAATGATCTTATAACTATTATAATGTTTTTTCTTTATAATCATATCTATAAAATCTATAACCATGGAAGTTAAAAGATTGATTTACATTCTTGTAAAGACTAAAATATCTCATATGGATTTTCACCAACAAAATACACACTAAGAAACTATCATTTTATTGAACAACATTTTTTTAAAAGAAGCAGAAAAAAGCCACAAAAACAACAAACAGTAGAAAACAAATAAAAACACAAAAACATTATCAATTAATCAACTAATAATCACTGTTTCTTATTAAACGCATCATCTTCCTCATCATCAGCCATACCAAGACCATGCTTCACAGCATCAGCTGCCCCCTGAGCCATCCCCTTCACTTGTTCCCCAGTCTGAGCCAAAAACCCACCTGTTTTCTCCTTCCCAGCCTGAGCCGTTTCTTTTCCAGATTCAGCCATTTGCGCCGCCTTGTCCTTGGTGGCCTCAGCCGCCCCCGCCGCCTTGTCCCTGGCGGCGCCCATGTAGCCGCCCGTCTGCTCCTTGGCTTCGTGGGTTTTGCCCTGAGCAGTATCTGCAGCTCCTGAAGCCTTGTCCTTGGCTTGCTGAGCCTTGTCCTTCATCGTGTCCATTGCATGCCCTGTTTTCTCCTGTTACAAACACAAATTATTAAAAACCCATAAATTTCTGAGCTGAATACATATATATATGTGTATATATATATGTATATGCATTATACAGTATACACATAGTAAAGTGTGTGTTTGTGTGTGGGTGATTGATTACCTGAGCTTGGCCTTTGGCTTCCCCGGCTTTGTAGCTTTGCTTGTGGGACGACATTGTTGGATTGCTTTGAATAAAATGGATATAATTTGTGAGCTGAAGATTTGAAACTTGTTTTTTGCTTTGAGATGATTGCTTAAGCTTGGTGAGTGAGTTGTAGGGTTCTTGCATGGCCATTATATAGAAGAAGATGAACTGCCACGTGTCCAGCTGTCTGACACGTGTATGTACACGTGCCATTCAGCAGTGAGCTTTGCTTAGACTTGTATTATTATTGATGATCAATGACGAGGCCCAGAACGATTTACGAAGATATTATATTGGAACTTGATTGGGCCGCCTCAAATTTCCCCCCCTTATTTTATATTTTTTTACTAACTTTTATATTTAGTTTTTTTCAATATATTTTTTTTATATAAATGTATGAATAATAAAATTATTTAATTAATTTTTGAATAAACTTTTACAACAATAATAATGATTAATAATTGAAATTTATGAAGTAAAGGAATCTATTGAGTGATAGGAAAATCATTTAGTAGTAGGATATTAGAATACAAGTTAATATTATATACTTTTATACATATATATAAACATAATTAAAACCTTTAGCTATATTGTAGTGGTTTCAGCAGAATAGAAGAACAATCAAGCAAATACCAATTTGAAGATTAAAAAAACAATTCAAAATTACATACATGATTTATAGTGAGTCGATTCAATTGAATCTAAATTAGAGTAGACGTAGCTGTTAATTTAATTGATGATTATCAAATTCAATTACAAGGAAGTAAAATTCCAATTCTTTTTTTTTACCTATCTTAAAATATGAAATTGGCATTCAATAAACTTAAGAAACCGAAAAAAATACTCGCTTTATGCATATAAACCATTTTACACCTACAAAAGTTACTTAGTCCTAGTCAAAAGTTAATTTTGGAAATAAAATGAATAACAAATGACATTTTTTAAAAAAATACAAGAGAAACATAATATATAATACCACAATCTAGCGATATTATGATCATATCAACAGTAAAATCTCGACGCAAAAAACTTTATATTACTATAGAAAATACAAACTAACATAGGTAAAATGATAATAAAATCCCAAGACTCGAAATTCCCAAATAATCACAATCATAAATACAACAAAACCCTCATCATATATATATACCAAATAATTGTAATAATAACAGAATTCCAAATCCCGAGAATCGCCAAAAATCACTTAGAAAATATAGCATTCAAAAATAGTAACACATATTAATCCATATAAACTGAAACTGGTCATCATACAAAAAGCTGCAATATTTGGCAGCACAAGTAACAGCAAAAGATAGTAAAGCTTCTGAACATGGATACATACAATAAAGATTTTCTTACAATCCAATCCAAGTTCATTACAGGGTTAAGATCCTCGTTTGCTTCGACTACCACTCACATTTTTCACATGGCTCATATCGGTAGGATATAAGTCTTTGTGACCTGAAGAGGTGCCACTTTGAAGCCTTTGAGATGGAGAACGAACGGAGGGATTTGATTGGCTGCCTTTCGAGAGCGCGGTTTCCAAAACGTTCTCTTCGTCAGCAAGCAATTTTAACTGTTTCAAGAAGTGCCAAATTATTGAGCTTGATAGCCGGAAAATCAATTTAGAAGTAAATTACATCGACACCTTAGGCTTGTCAATGGGCGGGAATTTTGCCCGGACCCGGACCCATTCAATAGAAAACTTACCCGACCCGTAGGTTCTGAGACCCGAATCCGATGACACTAGGTAGTTCGGGTCTGGTTCAAGTCTGGGTCAGTCTAATTTTTACCTGCGGGCATTTTACCCAAATTTTACCCTTGAAAATACCCAGTCTATACCCGAACAATACCCCAAGTTTACTTGTGGGCATTTGCCAGACACGGACCTGGCCCGAAAAGCACCCGGGCCGACAGGTCTAACTTTTTTTGGATCCGGGTCGGGTCCGGGTACAATACTTTGTGGTGGGTATTTCGTGGGTCCGATTTGGGTCTGGGTATTCCCCGCCCATTGACAGCCCTATTCTGCGACACCATGAGACGCTAATTACAAAAGATGCACCAACATTTAAGAAATTACCATAACTTTCCTCTATCACTAAAAAGCATATTACAAAGCTACCTATTGTCCGCAAAAATCAGATTACCTGTTTACCCTCTATTTTTTGAGTTGTTAGGACGAGTGTATTGTTATTTAGCAGAACTTCAAGGGCTCGTTGTAGTTAATAAGTTAGGGATCATGCACGTAATTATCCCTTAAATTACACATAAAAATGGAAATGTATAATATTGCTAATTGTTTCGTATATCATCTAGTTGTTGCAATTATGTATATAGTGGCATAATCGGGAAAAGAAAAGAAAATACATTAGGATACGAGATTTATAAACAGGGATACCACCTGAAGTTCATTTTCTCTCAAACGATCTTGAAGAGCAATTATGGCAGGGCTCAAGCTGCAATTCAGAGAAACATATCAAAAAATGTCATAAAAAACCCCTAAGCCAAAGGTTGCTAAATGGTCAACTATACTATTTCTTACCAATATTCGATCATTTTGCACATTGAAGCCTGATATGTTGATGTGTGATGGATGTAAGAAAGAGGGTGAACTTTATTGTCTCTAATGGGATATGCATCAAATAATGTAGTTAGTAACGAATATCGAAAAATTGCTGAAATTTAGAAGAAAAAAAAAAGGCCAGATAGATCAAGACAACGTAATGTGACCTCATATCTTGTGTGATTGCTTGGTTATATGCTGTCTTTTCCTCTTCATAGAGTACACGTTGAAGCTTTTCAAATGAAGCGTAAGAAGACTCAATTTGAACAAGCGATGATGTAGGGACAACGTGAAGAGGGATTTCCTTTCTAACATATTCCGCCCCACTGCCAGCCACAAAGAAAATAAGGATAAAAAGCCCTTTAAAAAGAACCATGAAGGGAATATTTTTATGCCAATTGAAAATTGTTGAGGTTGCATTTGGATGTCGAATTTGAGAACTAAGATCATAATACAAATCCATTAAGCTTGTTCCAATGGTTTCAAGTTAAAATGGATTTCAAATCATTTGGTATTCATTATGAGCTATTTTTCAATACCCAAACTGAGGGGTGGCAAAATGGGTACGGAACCATGGTTCCAACTTCCAACCCAATTAAACTAGTTTGGGTTGGGTTGGTTCCTAAAAGAATTATTTTTGGTTCCTAATTGTTTCCAACTTGGTTCTAAGTTGGGTCCAACTATTTCTAGTTAGGCACAAACCGCTTGCCAATAATTTAAATTTTAAAGAACAAAATGTAAGGTATTGAGTCGGCTTGGGCTTGGTTCCCTCTCAGGTTGACTTTGGTTCCGTTTTGGGTTGAGTTGGTTCCACCTTAAAACCATTTAAAAAACAAACCCATTTAAGAACCAAACCATTGGAACCAACCCAAACCCAACCCGACCCACGCGTTTGCCACCTCTACCCAAACACAACTTAAAAGAAGAGATAAATTTCACTTTTATCAAATGAGTACATCATCAAATGTTCTATAAGATTCTATCCTTAATAAAATAACATTACAGTTTATCTCGGTGTGAAAACAATAATATTACAAAGTGATATAAGTACATACTGACGTTACCTCATTTCCAAACTCGACAGATGCATCGCCTCTTGCATACCTTCTGACATATCCATGGGATCCAAATCAAGCATTGCATTATTTGAACTATTGGCATGGTTATTTCCTGTTTTAGCATCAGCATTTGCGAAAAAACCGCCCAAGCGTGGCGATTTTCCCCCGCCCTAGCCAATCAGATGCAATTAATTCACTGATGGAGTTGGTAAAAGAGTTCAAGTTCGGTATAATTTGTTACGCATTAAAATTTGTAGTTCGGTGTATTATTCGGGATTAATTGATAACATCTGCATGGCAAAATTCGTCGTAAAAGTCCGCGATGAATTTGGGAATATCTTTATTCAAAACACTAACATTTATGAGCATAATATATGTATGTGTGAAATTGCCACTTGAAATCATGCTTATTAAATGTATCAGAAAAAATAGAAAAAAAAACTAGTATAATGTATCTGTCTCCAATTACTTTAGCTATATTAAATGAGAACAAAAGTCAGAAATAAATAGCTCTATTAGTGAAATATACGGAGGAAATTTGTCAAAGAAAACTTTACGAAAGATATACACGGATTTCCGATATCGCAAGGAAACATTGAATTATGTTCATGTTAATTTAGGGTGTGTTTGGATTGAAGGGTTTGAAATCTATGGATTTCAAATTCATCGACAAATCCATTTAAGTTCATTTGGGTGAATTCATGTTACGATGGATTTCAAATCCCTTGTCATTCATTTTGACTTATTTTCTCCATAACTACGGTGGATTTCAAATGACTCCATTTTAGGTGTCATTTCAAATCCTTCCTCCAAATCCCCTCCCCAAATCCAAATCACTCAATCTAAACACACCCTTAGAAAATTCGGAGAATTCGGTAACTATAAAAAAGCAAGATTTACGGCTTACCTTAGGAGTTATAACAAGTGCTCTCGAATCACCAGTATCTTGTTCCATAATGTCACCTTTCCAGGTTCCAAACACAGACAAGTTATTCTCTGATGAGCTTAGAGATGATTCGAGGTCTATAACGGGACCTCTCCGTGCAGGAGAAACAGAAACGGGTCTCATCACGGGATTTTGCTTCCCATCCATAGACTGAAAGGCTGTGACTTGAATCCTTCCAACCTACAATGATAAAAGTGAACATAAAAAAAGAAAAATTTCACAAAGTTAAATATTTTTTCGTGGTGAATGTTAGTGTTACTAACCTTTTGAGCATCTTCACTAAAACAAGAAAATATCAACCCAATAAACCCCGAATCCAATAGTTGATACATTGCCTGAGTCCGCACATCTGCAGAAACGCCACAAAACGCAAAATGTACTTCAAAAAGGATTATAAAGACCTAATATTCTAAAAAATAACTAGGATGAATTACACAGACACCCCTCGAGAAAGGCCCTAATTATGAAAAACACTAGAAGTTTCGAAAATTTCAACCGTGGTTCTTTCGAGATGTCAGAATCTAACATGGGGTGTCTTCATAATTTGCAAAACCTCTAAAGCTCATGGTAATTACCTAATAAGCAATGGGGTATGCATATAATTATCCCAAACAACTATTTTCCAGGAAATGATCTACTAAACTCACAAAGCATGAGTCTTAAATGTAATGTGCTGGTGTCGGTCTAGAATAAGATTAGATTTAATCACGATAGTTGTTCCAATTTTAGTACTGCAATATAACATAAGGTAATGGTGCGAAAAGGCTTCTAACGAAACCAAACAAACATAAAACCGGGATCATTTCGATTAATCATGACTCACCAACATGAGAAGGAAGGACTGTGATATGAGGATGTGAGTGATACCAGCCAATCACTCTGGTGGTATATCCTGTTTCTTTCGATATTCTGTATTATAAAGTTAATTCGACAAACTCACTGAAAACGTCAAACATATGTCATTTTTCATCATGCAAGTTCAGGGTCAATAAAGCTTAAGTATAGAAATGCCCATTTAACAGAAAAACTTACTAAAACTGCTTAAAATTTGTTTACTAAAAGTTATTTTTTTAATCAATGAAGGAACAAAAATATTTTTGAACTAAAATCAGAAGCATGTCCGAAATTTCTACTTACACGACCACATAGACAATAAAATTTTCAAAATAAATATGCAATCACTATAAAAAATCTTCTCTCTTTCACATTTAATTTGAGAAAAAAAATGTTTTATAAAGGATGGGAATATGCAATTAATGAAGCTCGGGAGTTGAGATTAAGCATTATAAAAAAGGATATCTCAGCATGAGCTGATGCAGCGGTCAGCTGCTCTGGATTAGTCTCGACTCTGTCCTTGCGTCGATCAGAACGTGGTTGTGGCAATGCTTCCCATATCACAGCAGTTACATTACCATTTCTTGAATGCTGAATAGATAACAAATGTGATGTAATTTTGTTTCTTAGCAAGTAAGATACATCATAACATAGATGTGGATTTCTACAAACCCATATAATCAAACGAAAAATAATGATAATTGGAAGCCTTAGGAAAAATACAATTTAACAAGACACAACTGAAAACGAGGAATCGCTTTGTGCTTCACTTGAATGTATCATGAACTGGGTGGACCTTTAATCACTTTCGGAACATATAGTACTATTAGCAGATATGGTAAAAGTTAAGTTCATCAACTATAGTAACGGTTACAACCGGGGACGGAGTCAGAATTTCCAGCCTGGCAAGGGCGAGATTGGATTGTCAAAAGTATAATAGTTATACTGCTTTTGTGTTTTTCATGACCAAACTTATGTTGACACATGTAAATAAGGCTCATTATTCACACAAAAACCGTGGGTCCTTGTGCCACTCAACCAAATTAAACGCATATAACGACGAACTAAGAATTTCGTTAGGGAGACGGACAAATATTAAATGGTTACCTAATAACTCAGTGTTAACAGGGTTAAATTTTGCTGCATATAAGACAAAATTATCGATATCCATCTAATATAAGCCGTGTTGCTAAAGAAATGTATTTAAGAAAGTATAAATGTAATCTGTAAATCGCCTTACAAACCCACTCTACGTGCATAGATGTCAGAGTACATACCAATCTGAAAACCTACTGAAAATGGCACCCAAACCCTTATAGTTAATTTCCCATAGGCAATTCGTTGATCCATGGTCTTCCACATAAGTAGACTCAAATTACACCAAGAATCAACATTTTGCAAGTGTAAATCATATTCCACCAAAACATAAACAGAAAAAGAAAAAGTATGGGGATGATCAGTACTAGTGATAAGTGAAACCTGTAAAATACAAAGAACTATGCAATCTTTCCATACAAAACCCACAAAATTTACAAAGGTAAAACCCATAAAAAGGAACGAATCAGAGAGAATAACAAAACATCAAAGAACATAAATGTCATAAAAAAACATCTTCATAAAATTAAGCATCCTTATTGTTCAGTACTAGTGGTTAATGAATGTACAAAGCAACACTTCGAGAACCCATTAACTAAAAACAGCCCAAACATATTAATCTTTCCACACAAAAAACTCCAACTTTACAAATTCGAAAACCACAAAAAATGGCGACAGAAATCGAAAAATGGAAACAGAGAAAATCAAAGAACCTGAATATCACCAAGAAGAAGGCCCATGATCTCTTCAGTCTCAGTGGACAATGCATGAGTCAGACACGCCAACCACACTTCTTCCGACATTTTCACACTCGTCAGAGACATCTCTCTATATATCTCTATTCAATTCAATTCAATTATTCTGCATGAACCTGTTGTTTTATGTCTATCAAGAGCTGTTCTATCTAGTCTAAAATGATATCGAAGAACACAATCTGGGTCTCTGAAAACGGGTTTCAAATGTGAATTTCAGTCCCCAAATGAGGCAGAGAAAGTTGGGGCAAAAATAGTGAGGTTTGGTTTTGGGGTTTGGAGAGAAATGGGAAATTTCATTGGCATCTTTAAGGACTACAAAAGGGTAATTATTGTGTGTGGTGAGACGCTGTTTTGATACTCTACACCCGCAATCTTGGCCATTAATTCTACTTTACCAAAAGCACTGGAGCCGTTGATTTTGTTGAGGGGTTTGACCCTACAAAATTCTTTGATTCGGTTTAATTCAAACTTAACTTTTTAGAATCATAAATTTGAGCCATCTAAACTAGTAAATTAAACTCTTGCTTCAAATTCGAGTCTGAAAATACTATTATAATTTATGCGCAGTTGATATATAGAATTTCAAACCGTTGTATTATATTTTTTTCCACATATGAGTTGCCTTGGTATCTCTTTGCTTCTAAACGCGAAATTAATTATTTATCATATTGTGGCATTTGCATCAACTTTCTTTATTGTGTACTTACAAAAAAAAAATAGTAGCGTCGAGCAGGTCAAATTCTTCGAAATTTTGAATTGTAAATAAAATCGATCATAAAAAGAATTGCTAGTTTAGTTAGTTCTCTTATAACATTTACCAAAACTAAATCCAGATAAGCCTTCTATTATATGTTATATACATTATTTTCTCTCAATTCTCAATCATAGCATATTTCCTATTTCTATGTGATTACACAAACATTATGAAGAAAAAAAAGGTCTACTTTAAGCATGTTAGTTTTTTCCAAGATTGGTGAAGTTTGGTAGCAATTTGTGGGTTAATTTAGGCACCTACCATATTTTATTTTCATTCATTAAATTTCACAAAAATAATAGAAATTCATATTTTATTTTACACCAAGTTACATTCAAAACTATAAATTTATTTAACTTTATAAGTACACATTTTGTACATATATGGAATTGGAAAAAAGAAAGAATTATTTGAAATTCTGATAGACATATATATATATATCCTTATACTATCACGAACTTCTTATACTTTCTATTTTTTTCACATTGTTTAGTCGAAAATAAATATATCTTTTTGGCGCGAAAAGGTTAGAGATGAAAGTTAAATCTCTCGTGTTGTAAAAAGTGGTAAAAAAAAATGTTGAAAAATCCCTTTATTTATATAATATATATATATATAACCTAAAAAGAGAAAGAAAAATAAAGTCCAAAAAGAGAAAATAAAGGAAATAAAAGGGTGAAAATAGATAAGTTGGGGCCCTTATTTATTTGAGTTATTTCTTGCTCTGTTCTTCGTTAACATCGTTGCTTGCTGCACAAAGCTTCAAACACAATTCTCTCTTGCAGCTTTTGCTGCTCCATCTCTCATCTTCAAATGGCTGCCTGTAAGTTCCCTCTCTCTCTCTCTCTCTCTCTCCGCCTTTCTCTCTCACAGACATACAGAAAGCACGCCTCTTTTTCACTGTTACATTGAGTTGAATTGTTTGATTTCTTGTCGATTAGACAGTTTTCAATTGATTAATCACGTTTCTATTCATTTTTATGTAATGGGTTTCTGTTTCTCTTGTTATGTTTGGATTTTTGTGTTTTTACCCATCAGAATCTTGAATAATTACTGATATTTGTTTGGCCTGCAAAAGTTGCGGTGTGGTCAAATTGAGTCATGTTTTGATGTTTTTTTTTTATATATATGTTGATGGTATTTGTTTCAGGTGGTTTGGGGGCTTCAGGCCTTAAAATAAAGAACTTGGATTTTGGTTCTATGAGGCCTAGATTGAGAACATTGCAGCATTTGCATACAAGGACTCAAAAACTTGTTCAGTTTGATGGTTTGGTTTTATCACATACATCAAAGAATCTGATAGCTTGGTGTCAAAGTTCAGTCTCCGAAGCTGATTGTGAGTTGAAATTTTTGTGAATTTTTCGGTTTGGTTTGTGACAGTTGCCTTCTTGCATTAGTTTTGCTTGTTTTGTTGTTGAACTTTTGTAATGTAGGTGTAATTGTTGGATTTTGTGACAAAACTATTAGCTTTAATGTGATGAATTTATAAAGAGAGTCAACATAAATGATGATTACATGGTATTACTTGAAGTTACAAGGAGAGGATTGAGCAATTATCATAGCATTGTTCATTGTTTCGTGGCTCTATGTTTTCATGAAAATGAATTGTAAATTTATATAATGTGGTATATTGATATTTAACTAGATCTATCATTTTCAGAAAAGGATTATACTATACATTTGTAAAGTGCTATTTTTTTCTTTATGTAGCATGTATAATGTATTAGTCTCATATGTAAATATTGCGTATGGCATAATTTATATTACCTTCTAATCCAACTTTGTCTTTCAATACATAACAAACAGCCAGTGCCAATGTGGAATATGATTCTGAAGAAAGTAAATCATCCGAGGCAGTTAGCAATCTTATTCCCAATGCGCTTGAGGTGAGTTGCCTTTATTTGCATGGCCTACTATTCTATCCATCAGCAATGTATCAATATCCTGACCCTTGATATGTGTGTTTCTGTTTCCCCATTGTTTAACAAGAACTTGACTTGGAAAAGAAACATGTTTAATATTATTTTGGTGTATATTGTATTCAAGACTCCAGTAATGATCGAGAAAAAAAAAAAGGACTATCAGTTAAAGTGTAGTTACTTGTATTTGAAGAGAAAATCTCAATTGAGAACTCTGAGAATTGGGTCCAAAGTGATAGTATTTTCCGCTGGTTTTATGTATATCCTGATAACTTATCGTCTTTTACCTATAATCTGCCGACTTTTCTGACTCGGGATTGTTATGAATAAAAACCAGTTTATGTAAATAAACCCAATTCTTACTCCAAAATCTCATTTTACAGGTAGAATCTCTTTTGACGACTCTGTGTGACACAACATCAATCGCTGAGTTTGAACTTAAAGTGAGCATTTCCATTCATTCTTACATATACTTTTACAATGTTCTTGAAAAACACAAATTTCAGCTCTAATACTTATACAACTTATATTTACACCAAAATCATTTCGGTTTAGTGAGTTTGAAACTTCAAATCCTTTTCATTGTTGTAATTTTTTTCTCCCTCGATTAGCTTGGCGGGTTCAGATTATACGTAACTCGAGACTTGACTGAGCAAAATGCACCACCACAACCCGCCCCTGTTACTGCCCATTCAGTTGTTGAGCCACCTGGTTCAAATGGGTCAGCCTCGTCACCATCTTTAGCCCTATCAAGACCAGTTTCTTCGTCAACTGGTGTTCAGACATTGCTTGACAAGGCCGTTGATGAGGGATTGGCAATACTTCAATCTCCAAGGGTAATAATCCAATTAATATTTTCTTCTGACTGAGAGCCTTTTCTGATGTTTTTTCAATAAGGGTGTGTTTGGATTGAGTGATTTGGATTTTGGGAGGGGATTTGGAGGAAGGATTTGAAATGACACCTAAAATGGAGTCATTTGAAATCCACCGTAGTTATGGAGAAAATAGTTTAAAAGTGAATGTCGAGTGATTTGAAATCCATTATAACTTGGATACATCCAAACGAACTTCATGGATTTGTTGACGAATTTGAAATCCATAGATTTCAAATCCTTCAATCCAAACACACCCTAAGTTTATAACTTGTTGCAGGTTGGATATTTTAGAAGATCTCGGACCATCAAAGGAAAACGCGCTCCTCCATCTTGCAAAGAGGTGCCCTTTTTTCTTGCTTTCTTTATCCATTTACAATTGTCAACAGATTTTTCGTATCCGCGTGTTTCGATCATGTCTAAATTTAATCTTAAAAACTAATTTGTATATTTTGTTCCGACTTTTCGATAGTAAAAATTTGAAAAATACTCATCCAAGTTCAGGTTAGCAGTTAGCTACAACGTGGACTTTCTGATATAAAATCTTCATTATTCACTTGAAATTTCTCGTTTAGCACATTTTATTATTTTTCGATAATCCATGGAACTATACACTGTTCTCTTAAAAAACAATTGGACATTTGCGTTTTTCCTGCAATTACTACAGTTTCACCTGTTGTTTTTGTTGCTAAACAGAAAGACACAGTAAAGGAGGGTCAAGTGCTCTGCTATATTGAACAACTAGGTGGCGAGATCCCTATTGAGGTTCGATCTTGATTTTAATATATCATTCGCTTATTTTCACTTAAAATTTACATTTTACTCTTTCATTATTCTCTTGATGAGAAATAAATACTAATCATTTGGGTTATATTTGCATTAGGGTCAATTTAAATTGATTCGTTTTTCCAATTAATCATGGGATAAAAAATGTAGGAAAAATTACATGCCCACCCCCTCACTAATTTAGTAATTACCACGAGCCCCATTAGGGGTGTTCACGAGTCGAGCTCGAGCCGAGCTGGCCAAAAAATTCGAACTCGAGCTCAAAAAAATAATTTTTTTTATAAAAATATTTAATTAATTTTATATTTATTCATATATTATTAAATATAGTTATAATTAAAGTCAAAAATATTATTATTTATAAATATATTATTATAATATATCATTTTATATAAAAAATTTAATAAATATTTATTTTTTTATATATTAATTAAAAATTATTTTTTTATTCCGGCTCGCGAGCCGGCTTGCGAGCTGGCGAACATGCATGTTTAGGATCGAGCTCGGCTAGAAAGCTCGGCTCGATAGGCTCGAGCTCGAGCTCGAATTTAGGGTTTTTCGAACTCGAGTCGAGCTATTTTCGAGCCGGCTCACCGAGCTCGTGAACACCCCTAAGCCCCATGAATTTTTGCAAATTACCCTGACACCCCAGTCATATCCTAGCAACTCAACAAATATGGGTGAAATTGTAATATACTTTTAAAGATAGAGGAAGATATGGTAATTTATCGAACCTCACGAGTGTATTTTCATATTGGGCTATCACAAAAAAAGTTTTTTTTTTTTTTAATTTTAAATTTACCCTAAAATGTATGCATATTATCATACTATGCAAGGGATAAACTCTTAGGCCATATACAGCAGTAAGGGAAATGGGGGGAATGGGTGTGAAAAAAAATGATTGATTTAGTAGATAGGCAAATTGGAAGGAATTTTGTGAGGAAGGCAAATTTTGCCTTCCGGGAAATGGTAGGCAAAATTATTTGTGGGACCCAATTAATTTATTAAAAAAACAAACAAAAAAAGGCAGCCAATGAGACGCTGCCAAGTGGCAACATCCTTTTTTTCTTTTTCCTCATTTTTTATAAATCGTTTTTTTGTGTATTAATTATGCAAAATTAATTTTTTTTTCACCATTAATTTTTCTTTTTTCAAGCTCTATGAATAGAGACTAAGTTTGTTTCATTTGGACACCAATTTTGTTTTGACATTTTTACACTATATTTTCAAATTTGAGGTTTTTTTTAGGTTTTTACTTCAAATTTTAAATTTTCTAAATTTATCGATGTTAGTTGTATTTTTCTTGTACGTTTTTAATAATTTCTGAGTATTCGGTTTAATTGTAACTATAAAATTAATTATTAAAATTAGTGATGTGGATGAAAGAGAAAGTAAAAAAATTTTAATTGACTAGCTGATGTGGAGTTGAAAGGAATGTGATAGGGAATGTGGTAGGGAATCTGATGTGGCAGGGAAAAGAAGGTGAAAATTTGACTAGATGTTGTACATAGCCTTACAAATCTATCTCTTCGATTTTTTTTTTTCAGTCTGACATATCCGGAGAGGTTGTTAAGATACTTAAACAAGATGGGGGTACGTACGCATATTTCTTCGCTTATTTATTTATTTATTTATTTTTTGGATGAAAAATTTCTCATTTAATCACTTAAACGCGTTATGATCATCATATATAACTCGTTGATATTTACAGATCCCGTTGGATATGGTGATGCTCTTATTGCAATATTGCCTTCGTTTCCTGGAATAAAGAAGCTTCAATAGATCATAATGTGTAATTTCGAGATTTTTTTCATTCAGTTATCTTCTGTTGTAGCTTTGTACTTTCTTCGATTTTGTATCTTTCGACCTCTTTTGCGCGTGTTTGTGTGTTATTTTTCGAGTGGATTGTTTGCGAGAGTTCATCAAAAAAGAACACTATGTTGAGAAATTAGATTTACATTGAATTTAAATATTTAATTAGGTCTATGAGTATTCATTTTATTGTTACATTTGAAAAGGGTTTTTGTTTCTTTTCTGATCTTGTTTACATGATTCATACAATTGTGGTAGATTTGAAATGATATATCAAACTTCATTATAAAATAATTGATATCATAGTAGTCCAATTTGGGCCGTAGGGCCCCTATTGAATTGATGTGGCAAATAATGGGCTGTTGAATATGGGTCGGGTCAGAAGATTGGTAAGTGATGGGCTCAAGAAGAAATTAGGCCCACATCTTGTTTGCTAAAATATGCATAATATAGTTTATCGTGTATATAATTTAAACCACATGTTTGGGGAAATGAAATTATGAAAATTATACACCCATTCAAATGTGTAGTATATGTCATATTGAATCTAATTCAATATAATATAAAATGAGATATAAGAAATTTACATCAAAATGAATATATGATAATATGAAATTAGACAAATGTATAAACCATTACTCATCCATTCTTCCTAGGAATCCGATGCTAACGTGTACACTAAATAATTGTAATTTATTACAAGAGTTTCAATTTATTCTCACACTAATCAATCAAAGAATCGTGTTGTACTAATCTTACCTACAAATCAATTCATTAAGTGGATAACGTAATTATCTTTCTTAAGTATTCTTTTGAAATCCACCACAATGTTCCTTTTAATTTCTTTATTAAAATATAAAATAAAGTTTATGTATATTTTTTAAAAAAAAGTTTGAAATTTTAGTGGAATATAAGTTAAAAATATTATTAAAAATCGGTCGAAATCATTGGTTATGGAACCTTCCAAATACCACTCGTCAAAGTACAGTTGAACACCCTTACCAACCCCAATTTATAGTAATAGGACTTTCTTAACTACTAATTGACTTTTGTGTCCAAAGCTAAGGAAAGTGCTCTAATTTCTTTGAAAAGAACAAGAAAATATAAACATAATCACATTACTCTTCGCATAATAAATGTATGTGTAAATTATACGTGTAGTAGATAGAACAGTGAAAGTGGGATTAGATAATAAATAACCAATTTTGTTAAACAACCAAACAAAAATAATACTCAACTAAATATGAATCAAATAAAGTGGGGTTGTTTGATTTGTGGAACACTAATTTAAAATAAAAAAATATTGTTTCAGTTATTAGGGTAAGAATATATTTTCGAGATCAAATACTGCTATTAGAGATGGTTATAATCACAAATTGGGGTGACAATATTGTTCGAGATCATGGTTTCAACCCAGTTCAATTAGTTTGGATTTAATTAATTCTTACAAAATTTCTTTTAGTTCCAATTTGTTTCTAGTTAGATCCAATTTGGCTCCTAGTTAGACTCAATTAATTGACAATAATTCAAATTATAAAGAACAGCGTGCAAATGATTGAGTTGAATTCAGTTTAGTTTCTTTCTGCATTGAGTTTGGATAATTGATACAACTTAAAAATTATAGAGAACTTAACTCATTTAAAATCAATCACTTTAGAATTAACTTAAATCCAACTCAATTCACTCGTTTGACACCTCTAACCAAAATCATATTCTGATGTGAAAAATCGAACCCACAACCTAACTAAAGAAAATATTCGGCCAACTAAAACACCATGAATCGAATACATAATATTGATAAAAAAAAATTCCTTTTGGCCTACCTTTCACGATGATGATTAGCATAAATAGAAATATGAAAAGATAGCTGCAAAAGTATTTTATTTCATTCCTACTTATTTCACTTGCCCTTTCATCTCATCCAAGAACCAAACTTTTCAGTGCATTTAATATAGGGATGGCAAAATGGTTCCGAAACCATGGTTCCGATCCAATTAAATTAGTTTGGGTTGAATTGGTTCCTAAATAATTATTTTAGGTTCCTAATTGGTTCTGATTTGATTCCAAATTGGGTCCAACTAATTTCAAGTTAGACCCAAATCACTTGTCAATAATCTAAATTATAAAGAACAAAATGTAAGGTATTAAGTCGGGTTGGGCTTGGTTCCCTTTTGGGTTGACTTCGAATCTGTTTTGGGTTGAGTTGGTTCCACCTTAAAACCATTTAAAAACTCAATTGATTTAAGAATCGAACCGTTGAAATAAATCCAAACCCAATCCGACCCACTCAATTGTTTGTGACCTCTAATTTAACACATCTCATCCAAATTATTGTGGCAAAAAAGTCTTATGCATTTAACACATTTGACAACAACAAAGGGACATTTGCCACACACCAAAAATGAAATCCTTAACACTGTCATGTGGGCACATATCCCTATGTAAAAAAGATTCCTCAATACCTTCAATTATTGGTGGAAATTTGTGCCAAATAATACTATATATATATATACACACACATCTACACCTAATATTTACAAATAACTTATACAAATGTGGAGCAATCTTCCCTTTGATCTACTATCCACCATCTTCTCCCACCTCTCACCGGAATCCTTGGCCCGGGCCAAGGCCGTCTGCCGGAGTTGGCAAACCACCGCCGATTTCACGGTGGTGCACCACCAATCCCCACCATGGTTTTTGGCTTTGCCGACTCACAGTATGGGCCTTTCTTGCTACATCCACAATCCAATCGAAAATAATTGGCATGTTTTATCTCTTGATCACATCACTAGTCCAATTAGACCAATTGCCACAATTTGTGGCCTAATTCTCATGAAAATCACTACTAAAACATGCCTTCAACTTGCTATATGTAACCCTTTTACTAGGCAATTTAGAGCCCTACCCATGTTAAGTGTCACAAGAACAAATCCAGCCGTGGGATTTGTGCAAAAAAATAACCCAATCAAAAAGTGTCCAAATTCTGCGGAAAATTCTATCTTGAACCGAGTCTGTTCTGGTTATAAAATCTATGTGGCTGGTGGGATGTCAGAGCCCACCACCACCGGTGGATCTTCTTACCACTCCACCATAGAAATGTACGACTCGGATCGCGACACGTGGCAAATCATCGGACAGATGCCCGTCGAGTTCGCGGTGAGGCTAACCGTGTGGACCCCGCACGATAGCGTGTTTTCGAAGGGGGTATTGTACTGGATGACGTCAGCGCGAACTTATAGCATAATGGGATTCGAAATCGAGACGAAAAAATGGCGAGAATTGAGCGTCCCGATGGGCGATAAGCTTGAATTCGCCGCGTTAGTGTCGAGAAACGGGAACCCTACGATCGTCGGGGCGATGCGCGGTGGAGATGCATGCATATGGGAGCTTGGGGAAGGGGATGTTTGGAATGTGGTTGAAAAATTGCCAATTGAATTGAGGATAAGGTTGATTGGGAATCCAAATTGGGGTAGTGTGAAATGTGTTGGTATAAATGGGGCAATTTGTTTGTATAGGAATATTGGATCAGGGGTTATTGTTTGGAGACAAGTTTATGGTAAAGAGAAATGGGAATGGGATTGGATTGAAGGGTTATGTTCAATTAATGGAATAGAGATTCATAGTTTTCCAATTAAAGGGTTGTTAATTCATCCAAATATTAGTCATTTTTCGAATATTTTTTAGTGTAAAAAAATGAAGTTTCTTTAATCTATTTTCTGGGTTTTTTTTCTACTTGTATGGGGTGTTTTCTCCGATTTAAATTGTAATATAATTATAATTATTTATGCACAGAGGATTTAATTCGAGTTTCGCCATATTAGTGGTTGCAATTATTTTAGACACTAAGTGAATATTGGCAAACTCTAAAATGAACCACTTTTGAGCTTTTCACTTTAAAAAAAAAAAAAAAACAGTTTCTAGTTTTTGTGTATCATGTTTTTACTTCTGATTTGTTAAATTTAAGTTCTAAAAAGCTAGATGCTCCAAGCTGGTTAGAAGGTGCTTCTATGTGTTTTTAACATTCTTGAAAATTGAAATAAAAATTTATATAATAAATTATCCTTTCAAATATTTCTATATTCCCAAGTTAAACCCCATAAAAAATGTAGCTCATTTTTTTTCATAATATATATATTATAATTACTTCATTTATAATATTTATAGTAAAATATTTATATAGTTAAATAATAGCTACAAAAGGATCAAGATTTCAATATATATATATTATTATATTAGGAAGCACGTTTTATTTTTATCATAACATTTATAATCAACTAATACTTAAATATTTGTTTATTGTTTTGCCTAAGGAGGGTTTTTTTTCGGGCTTTTTATTCGAATAATACAACAGTAAAATTAAAGTCTCAAATTGATACAAAGTGAGAAACATTGTGAAAATAATATAATTCAAATTTAAAAATGTTGACGTCTTATAATTCATTCTTTTTTAATAAATGCCAATTACTGGCAGACGGCTTTAATGTCATTTGCATGGAAGTGTTTTTAGGAAAATTCACCCACTAATAAGTTAAAACAAATTCTTTCTACTAAATTACAATTTTTTTCAAGGTTTCTCCTATCTCTCTTCATTAGAAAGTTTTAATCATTAAGTAAGTAATATATTTTTATATTATTGTTTAAAAATTAAAATGTTAAATTGTTAGCGCTGTATAATTAGTTTTTTAATTTTTCTTAAATAGTAAAAGTAAAATACTGTGAATGTACTATATATTAAGACGACAATGTTATTGCCATCTTCATTTTCCTCTTTTTAGTTAATAGTGAAGGTAAGCTATTTGATTAATTAGAATAAATGTAACAGTAATCACAATTGTTTACTATATCGAATTAGAATAAAACCACAATAATTTTTTTACTGTGATAGTGATATAGTTTTGTCCTAACTCACTTGTATGTCATTCAATAATCTACATTATGATAGGTATTAAAAATCTACAATTAGCTAATTACTATTAATAATAATGATAATCATATAATGATATGGATGAATCCTTAGACATATAATAAATATATTAAATCTCAACTTCATCGAGTAGTCTAGATGTTACTATTTCATTAAACTAATTATTTTATTTATCTACTAATAAAAAGAGACAATAATCAAACTCACCATATTTTTTTTAAGATTAGTTAATTTATCACACTATTAAATTGAAACTTAACTATTATTATTTTAATAAAAAGAAATTTCAATTAAACATAGTAGAATATGTGCAACCACCTTGAGTTTTAAGCTGTTGGGGGGGGGGGGGGGGGGCCACGGCAAATTTGCCGTGGGATTTTCTATTTTTTTTATTTGTTTTTGTTTTTTTTGTTTTAATTTAGTATATATATTTATGATTTAGTACAATTTGATCCATTTACAATTAAGTCCCTAAATTTTATAAATGTTACGATTAGATATATGTTATTTTTTTATATATGTTATTTTTTTATATTTGATTATACAATAATAAATATAAATTAAAATATATAAAAATATTAATTGAAACATGGATATTTAATTCGAGCTTTATATATTACGTACAATTTTAATTTCATTGATATTTAATTTCGTCGATAAAATATTAAAAATATATATACTACGTATTATTATTATTATTAAATAATCATTGTATAATTTTATAAGTTTATAAAATATAAAAAAATATTAACTTGGATGAATATGTAATAAAGAATTAAATGTATGGTGTTATTTGTAAAATATAAGAAATAATAGTAAATGGAGTTAAAAAGGAATATTCTGTGGAATATACTTTTAGAGTGAGATATAGTGATATACATTGGAGTAGATTATTGTAGCAATCACTAAAATGGTGAAAAAATTACACCATTTTAGTGATATACATTAAAGATGCTCTAAGGATCCAATACTGTTACATTATTAACTGGCAGCTTTTCAATAAAACTAAATTTCAATGTTTTCCTAAAGAACATTTGGTTATCTAATCTAAAGTTGCACTTGGGCTTAGAATATGAAGTGGATCACTCTTACTACTGGATTGGGCTTATTATTGGGTTGGCCCACCAGTTCTCTAATTCACTTTAATCATGTAGATGTAGGACTCTTAGTAGTAAATTTAAAACCAAAATATTAATTTGGGTTTATAGATAAATTATGAAAATTCATAGAAATAATTGAAAATTTTATTGAAACTTGAATATCTTTACTTGATATAATATGCATCATTAATATTCTTACTATTACATATATGACGTATGCATAATGAACTTTGATAATTAATTTTGTGGGAATAAAAAAACTAAGATTTGATCGATAATAACTAGATTTTATAAGAATTTCACATAAGCAAGTTTCGGGAATTTTCGATTTCGCACATAAAAATTTTGATAAATTAATTTTATTATTTGAAAATTTTAGAAAATTTTGGGTTTTTCTAAAGATATTAGGAAAATTAGATATTAAAAAAAATCTATATAATCGATTTCCTTTGAAATTTCGAAATAAATTTAAGACCATGTTGTTCCATGGCCTTTGCACTTAACTAGGGACTAATGCCTTTTGGTTAGTTAATCAAATTGGTTAAATGTAATTTTATTATCACACTTGATTTTAAGTGACGCTATTTGACATCCTTTTCATTTATGACTTTTAGGTTATTTTATCATTTTTACATGTTATAATCTTGCCTTTCAGATAATTTTAAACTATAGTTGAAACATCAGCACTAGAACATAGTAATTAAATCTTAGGCCATGTTTGTGCAATTCGAATTTCACATTAAAAAAAATTCGTCAAACTCAAACATAATTTATATTTTTAATTCGTCCAATAAATCTAGAATGTGATGACAAAATATATATAGCCTTTACAAAATATCATATGCTAATGTGGTTGATTCCTAACTAGACCCAATAAGAGAGGTTAAATTTACGATTATATCAATTTTCAAATAAATTTTTTAATCACAAAAGTCTTAAAATACAAGCTACAAACTATTTTCCTATTTTCATTTTAAGTCCCATTTTCTCAACTTCATTTCCTCGATTTTTTATATAACTACCTATCAACTATAATATCCATCATTTCCCACAATCATTTTTACAATTATCTAAGCCACCATAAAATTTTCACACAATTAGTTTTTATTTGATGAATTTTACAATTTTCAACCTTAACATAAATAAATACATCATGTATCACTTAAATTTCACACAATTCCCATGGCATGCAATCCAAGAAAATTTTAAAATCTTAAAAATTGTTGTAATTTTTCATATGAATATCACTATGTCGAATTTCGTTGAGGATTTAGAGTTCAACATATTATATGGCATATTACAAGCTGACGATAATCGACTTATAATAGTTAACTACTGAAAATATCCAGAAAATAGTAAAATACACATTATGTATGATTAAACTCAGCAACTACAGGGGACAACCCCCAGTAGAGTTGGTAAGAGCATGTGAATATTGTGGCCTTGGTCACGGGTTCGAATCATGATGAGGGAATGCCTATTTGCCTTCTCTACTGTGAGCCTGTCAGCTATGGGCAATCTAGGCTGGTTTACCTCTCTTGTGTGGTTTGCAGGCTATTACACAACAGGCTATTACACAAGAGCGGGGTTTACCCAGTGCACACCTAACGGTAGCAGCTGCGGGTTCTCTTGTCATAAAAAAAAAAACTCAGCAACTACAGTTTTCAATGACCTAATTTAATTTGATTTTTCACCTTTCTCAATCTCTTATTGATTTAATTGTTTTGACTTTTGTTTCTGTTGGTTTCATTAAGAGTAGCTATCTTTTGTATTTTGAAACATTAAATTGTTGGTTAAATAGATTATTTAAAGTCCAAATATTATTTTTAATTATAAGTCAAGTTAATGATAATAACTAAACCAACCTAACACATGCACATCCATTTTATTGGCGTGATTTAGGTTGTTTGTTCTTATTTAATTATTAAATTTATTTTGTTACGTTAGCTAGCCACACTTTAAAATAATTAATATTAGAGAGTATTCAAGAGGGGTAAAGTTTATTAAAAATATTACATGCTATTGGATTGACCATTCGATTTGATAAGTTCTATACAATACCCATGATTTTTATATTCTATCAAACTCAAAACAATATTTAATAATTAATTCAATAAATGAAATGCCGAAGAAACTAAAGAATTTCTATCAATAATTAAAATGCCAATGAATCAAATAAATTCAAATTTATTTTATATTAAATTGATGTTGTTTATAAAGTCATAAAACCCAAATTTCACAGTTCAAAATTCTTCTTGATTTAATTAGATTTCCTTTAATCAATTTGCCCCTAAATATCCGTATCTAACAAACACCATAAAGCATATAATCTTTACCAAATTACGTATTCCAATTTCCGACAAGATTTGATGATATACAGATTGTTCTCAATCATTTGATCTCATTTATCTTTTTTATGAATAAAACTCAAAATATGTATATATTTATTTTGGCCCCAATAGGCAAACAAAAAGGTATTTACCATCAATTTCCCAATTCACAATGTTTTTGCTTTTTCATGTTTCTTTAAATTAGTAATTCCATCCAATGTTCAATACATATAAAAGAAGAGACAACTTTTTGACATTTAGAAAGCATAATAACACCAATTAAGTAATATTCCATTTATACATATATATATATCAATATTAGAATTAAAGAATTGATAGCATTTGTCAATTTTTAAGAATTTTTATAACCACGTAAAATAAAAGGAAGAAAAGTACAAAAGGTATTATTTAATATTTAGCCCTTAATTTAAATGTTTTCTCAATGCCAAAATTTGACCATTTTTTACAATAACCCCATCCTTATCATGTTTTTTTTTTTAATAATTATCAATTTTTTCCTCATCAAAAATTGATCCAAAAACCATTCTCTAAGTTTAATCGATCCAACCTTATCATGCTTTTTTTGTAATTATCCATTTTTTTTTTCAAAATAAAGAAAACAACACATCAAGTACAAAATTGATGCAAAATCATGTCAATAAGTATAATTTGACCCCAAAAATGATCAAATATGAAAATAAATAGCCCACAATTTTATATCATCCTACATGCACATATATATATATATATATATACCATCCAAATCACAGCATATATCCTTTAAACCCTCCTCTAATTCTTCACAATCCTCCCAAAAACTCTCTACAAAATCCAAAAACACACAGAGAAAAACACAATCTGATCAAAACAGATCATATAACAACAAATTAAGAGACAAAATATCTGAGATTAATTTTCAATGGCGGGTTTGCAGAGATCGCAAGTATCGTTCAGGAGACAAGGCTCGTCGGGATTAGTATGGGACGATAAATTCTTGTCCGGTGAACTGAATCTAATCGCTAATCAACAAAAGGAAGAAAAAAAGATTAAAAAAGCTGCTCAACATGATAGTAAAAACGACGACGTAGCTACGAATTCATCGCAGCCGTCCCGCTTGACGATCGAGAGGAGCCGATCCAACGGTGGACGTGCGTGCCGTACTGGAAGAGTGTCTCCGGCGATTGAGCCGCCGTCTCCTAGGGTTTCGGCTTGTGGGTTTTGCGGTGGTTTTGGGAGAAATAAGAAGCCGCGCCGCCGGCAGCAGACGTCAGGGAAGCGCGTGGTGTGACGCGCGGGGACGTGGGTGTTAACATGTTCGACTACGTGAAATTGAGGTGGGAGAATTTATCGAATAATCGTTATTTTTCTTTTTTGAATTTTGTTTTTTTTAAATAATTTTTCTTTTTTATTTTGGTTTTCAGGAAGTAGGAGTTATAGTTTTTTTTTTTTGGAAAAAATTGGTGGAGTTTTGGGTTGTTATATTTGGAGACTTGGAACTGTTCAATATTTTCTTTTTAGCTGTTTTTGATGTGCAAATTGCAAAATGAAAATATGTGTAAGTTAATATTCATGGAAATAAATGTTTATAGTAATTTAGATATTTAGCATTTATTTTTCATAATAATGAGAGTTTTTCGCATTAATACTTTATTATTTCATTTTTCAGATTAATTTATTTCTTTTTCAATTTGCTTTTAAAATTTTTAATGTTTATAATGAGGGTAGATGGATAATTAAAATTTCCATATATTCTTTGCATGAACAAGAAGGGGCTTTAAGAAACAAAACAAAAAATGTTTTTATTGATCCAATGTATAAAATAAATAAGGTCAATAATCATACATTAGTAGGATTCATTTACATAATTTAAAATTGGGTATAATTTATATTCATCAATTCATTTCAGACAATCCAATTTTATTTGGATTGTATTTCTATGGAAGAATCTTTATTGAATACAAATTAATAGTAAAAGATTGATGTTATTTATGATGAAATCTTATATCCATATGAGTGGAATTATATGCACAAAATGGAGGATCTTTTTAGTGTGAGACAGAGGAATAATATGATATTGTCCAATAATTAATTATCATTACTTCGTAGATGGTGTTATATTATGAGGGTTATCATAATATGTTGGCTCAAATTATTTTTAATTATTAAAGTTGTTAAAGCAATCTTGCCCTTAGACAAAATGGTAATTACTCGATAAATAAGGGAAGTGCATTTAATTATCACCTATTTCAAAATTACACTCGTTATAATTATGTATCATTCAAGTGCCTCATGCTCGTAGAGGCATATCATAATCATAATAATAGTTCAAATTAAAAGTAAATTATACTGAATGCAAGAAATTAGGGACTGTTTGGACGACTGTTTTTAAAGTGTGTTTTTGTTTTTGCAAAACAAAAACTTGAAAAATGCGTTTGGTTAGGCTTGTTCTCACTTTATGTTTTTGAAGAATAAAACTCCAAAATCTGTTATTTTGCAAAACATGTTTTATCTATTTTTAAGTTTTTCAGAACACTTTTTCACTCCAAACTAGAAAAACACGGCACTTAACCCCTCATTAAAAAATAATATATTTTCTCTCTCTTCATTTCACTCATCATTTCATCAAAACACATAGAGAGAAGAGGAGAGAAGAGAAGAGAATATAATTTTTCCAGAATAGTCAACCAAACAGGATTCCAACATTATTTGTACTGCAAAATTATTTTGATAAAACTGTCTACAAAACTATTTTGCAAAACGTCAAAAATAAAAACAATCCAAACAGACCCTTATATTTGTCATATGATTGACATATACTGAATGCAAAATGAGGAATCACAACTCAAATCCACAAACGAAACAATGAGCACAAAACGGACCTAGAAGCAATTTCAACTCGAAAATCATTTCCAAAAATAAATGCTATATCGTACAAAAAAGACTTTTCAACTCAATCCAAATGCGTTTTTCAAGAACATATTCTATCGAGCGCCCAATTTAGGGCACCCGATAGCAAGAGGCAAATCGAGATTATCAACGGTTCGAAACGTTCGTGGGGTCATCTTGTCGACATAGAGTGTACCTTCAAGATGATCACATTCATGCTGAAAGATTCGAGCTTGCCAACCCGAAGCATTGATTTTGATTGGTTGCCCATCTCTATCGAAACCTGTAATTTCGACCTCTAAGTGTCGTTCCACAACTGCCCTGAACCCATCAACGCTATAAAACACATAAATATACATATTTAGAAGACAATATTTACGATCTTTTAATAACTTATGTTGAGAAACTTGTGAGATAAATGTGTTACTTTGACAGCTTAAGATGTTATTCTAAAGCTTGAACATCTTATAAGATATATTTAAGATTTGAGTTTATAAGTTAACACAAACTTATGTTTCTAAACTACTTCATTAGGCTGGTGGAGTAACCAATTGTTCTCCAGGGGTGGTAAATGGGCGGGTTGGGTTGGTTCCAATGGGTTGGTTCTTAAATGGGTTGGGTTCTTAATGGTTTTAAGTTGAAACCAAGCTCAACACAAAAGGGAACCAAACTCAACCCAAAAGAAAACCAAGCCCAACCCAACTCAATATCTTACATTTTGTTCTTTATAATTGAGGTTATTGACAAGCAATTGTGCCTAACTTGAAATTTAGCTGGGCCCATCTTGGAACCAAGTTGGAATCATTAGGAACCAACCTAACCCAAGCTAGTTTAATTGGGTTGGAACCATGGTCCTGATCCATTTTGCCACCCCTAGTTCTCTTCGTACCTCGAAATACAACACTTTATCCATACCTTTTATAGGGATTTCTGGGATTTCATATCTCGAGACAAATCAAAATCGTCCATGTTTGATCACATGAATGATTGTGATTGTCAAGGAGTAGAGTATGGAGACCTCCTAAGAATACTTTGTAGCTTCACCATATGAGAGATGATTATGTCATTTTTTAAAGTGTACTAGCCTTCTTACTATAATAATGGTGGTGGTAATTGTAATATAGAGGACAAAAAACTAAAGCCATTCTCGATCACATCCACATGGGGAATGTTCTTCATTCGGAAATCTAAATGCTAGTTTAATTTTGTGTTCAAAGACTTCGAGAATTTGAATTTATTGTTATCGTCGATGATGAATTGAAGATGAAGTCTCAGCTAGACAATGTATCAAATGAGGTCTTCGAATCTAGGGCAATAAACTCGTCTTTAATGAGCTACTAATGAGATGATTCTATTATAGACCAGGTGCAACAGAGTCGGCCCACTTTTCACCACTAATATGATAGAGGTTGGTTAATGAAAACCATCCATCCAAACATGATCTAACGGTGAAAAGTGGACCGACTCTCTTGCAACATGTCCACTATAGAATGACCCCTATTTGTGTAAATAAAGTAAATGCATCACCTAAATGTTGATCGTCTAATGATTTTAGAAAAAGTTGACTCTATATAAGAACGACCACTAGAATCAAAGTATGGCAAACCAAAAGTGAGACAGCTACAAATCCATGACTTTCATCTAGCTAAGTCACTTGTAAGCCTATCTTAGACATTTTGAACTCAATTTATCCTATTAATCATTATATATATAATTATATAATATATTAATTATATATATATATAATATATTATATAATATATATATAATCAAGAGTAGTAACTTGAGTATTACACAAGCTTTCATCAAAGTGCACTCTAATTTGAAACTATAGCTTTGATCAACACTCTAAATCGCCATACAAATAAGTGCAATATCTTCAACAAAGTAATCTTTTGAAAATATCGATTCTCAATCCTACTTCCACCTTCCGATCCTCCCACCATTTAAGTCATTTATAGGCATTAATAAGTCATATAAACCGCGAGCACTTTGCAATACAGACATTAATCTCAAGATCCCGTTTTTGATGATTAACATTGAAAGAAGATAGATGCAAAACTCAAATTTATCGAACATAAATCAACTAGCTACTTATATCTTTACCTCAAACACCCTTCGAAAAAGAATGCACTTTTGTTACCCTTCTTTTCGAGTTTCGGGTTTATCACAACCTGCACTAAAAAGATCAGAACTTTCATAACTACAACAAAGTTTCGTAGTTTTATTAAACACAAATAATTTTCATATTTACATACCAAAAGATCAAATGGCCGCCTGTCTTGTGCCTTAATCTCTTCCTTTGCTGCATAACTAATGTATTCTTTTGTATCTTCCAAAACAATTATCTGCAAAATATGATCACCAGATATAAACAAAATAAAATATTTGAATTATAAATATATAACTATATTTCGAGAATAAAAAATGTGATGTAATTCCATTTTCCACCATGTTTTTCTTCTGTTTTCTTTGCTAAATCCTAAATTCAGATGGAGCTAACTAATATAAACCAAAAGAAAACTTGTCCCATTTATATTCAAACTATAATCAATAATGTGACTTAATTCCATTTTCCACAAATTTGTTCTTCTTCTCTAAATCCTAAAATCAAATTACACCAAATAATATTAAGAATAATTTATACATTAAACAAAGACATTGCAAATTGGTAATACTAACCCTCAATGGAACCCCAATCTGAGGGGCAGCAAGGCCAACTCCAGGTGCCTTCCTCATCACCTTCACCATGTCATCTATAATCTTCTGGACCCTCTCCGACCCGATTTCTTCGGGTCGGACCTCCTGCGCCGGTTCATGAAGAACCGGGTCGCCGGCTTTTACTATATCCGGCAAGGCCAATTTTTTCTCACCCATTCCTAAAAACCAACCCGCCCGAGCAGCTGCACTGTGGGTCCTTCTGGGCACTACAATTGCGGGTCTGAACACGGGTTGTCCAGAGCAAATTACGGGTCGGGTCAGACGTGTGGTTCTCGTAATTGTTTTTGTGCATTTTTGCGTGAAATTTGTGGGGATTAATCGGAGAGTGAGCCTTTGAATGGTTTCCATTGCATTACCAAGCAGGAAAATACAGTGTAATAATGCTTGATGTTGATTTTGTTTGTGGAGATTAATTGGGTTTGGGCTTGATATCGGGCTACCCGTTGTTCATGGGCTTATTGGGGTCTTGGGCTAGTGGGCTGTGGATCCAAACCAATAGATGAAGCACCTTTCATAAGACAAAATTACCATTTGCCCTTCAATGTAAAATTACCAAATTACCCATGAAGCTCGCGTGGAATTTGCATATTGGCCCAATCATTAGACTCAACGTTTATTGGGCTTAAACCCAATAAAATTGAAAATTTCGAATTCGACCCAAGTTCAAAACATGTCGAACACAAAAAAATTGTTCTAACTTTGTTCGATAAGTTATCAAACTGAACCTGAACGAGCTTTTATCGATCAAGTTTGAGTCAATTATTAAGTAGTTTGATTCAATTTTCACCCTTAAAATTTCTAATAATTAACTATTAGATTTGCAGAAATTTCTAAAATTAAATTATTTGAAATGGCCAACTGTTAGGCCAACCTTAGTTTTGCAATTATGAGTCCCATAAATATTTCAAATTTAATCAAACGATTTCTAAAAGTTGCAAGATCACAAAGTACAATTATAGTCTTATAATTAATATTCTAAGCAGCCTCAAATAATTGCCACATTATTTACACTTAAGTCAATATAACCCATGTTCAATTAGGGGTTCCATTTCCCTTCCTTTCAAAAATGGGAAAATCATGTGAACAGTGAACCCAATGTACCTAAAAATAAGTTAAATTAGGCACTATTTTAGGTAGAGATGTCATGTTATTTAATTTTAAATATATTCAAAGATAAATAAAAGAAGTTTATCATCATATTGTATGAATATGATGATAATTGGTACCGACAATACCTTTTTATCAAAATTTTATGTGATAAAGAACGCATTAGATACTTCAAATTTTATATTATATATATTATCAGAAAATATTAAATACAATATCTGAATTTTTTTTTAATATTTTAATTGATGACACAACACTATATATAACTTTAACACCTAAATGGAAATATATATATATATATATCCCCCAACTAAATTAAGATCCACATAATGATTGAAATTTGAAACCGTACATTAATGCATATATAGATTATAGAGTACAAAGAGATAGACATGTTCAATTTTTAGCAAAATACGAAAGAAAAATGGAATTTAATTACGTAATCACTCGGGGTTGAACTATATTATAACATCCAAATTAAATTGAGATTTTCAATGTATAAAGATTTGTCATATTTCAGTCAAAATTACAAGTTTCCATCATGCTAGATAGGAACATAATTCAATATCAAAATATTTATGAGTTTCTAAGATGAATAACATTTTGTCAAGAGAATATAATGATGGAATGGACCACTCCATAAAAGAAAGTCAATTGAGTAGCCATCTGTTTAAAAAAAAAAACCAAAGTTAGAATTTTTAAGAAATATGTTTGATTGGATTGCAGTAAAAATTCTTTTAAACAAAATCTCTCAAAAAAATTTAAATTTTTTGAAGAAATTATTGCAAAAAGAACAAAATTATTTTTACTATTCATAATTTGACAGATAACACAATTGATTATAAGTATTTTTGTCCGATGTAATTCAACACCAAATGTTAAATTAACCACATATTCTAATAATAAAATAACATCTAAAATAAGATACTTCGTGAGTAATTCTCACACCATATCTGTAACGACCTGAAATTTTAGCGTCACTCAAGGGCATTTTATTGCGCGTTTGATGACAGAAATCTGATTCATGTTTGTTATGTCTTGGTAATTTGGCCATAAATCTCGTTTTATAAACCCTAAAATTATGTGGTTTACCATTTTGAAAACAGGGAAAAGTAATCTAAAACTGTTTAGTTGAACTCTAAGAGTGTTTCCTTCATTTTAATAGGCGTTTTGATCAAAACAGTTTGTGGGTCACATAACAACAAAGGTATCCCCTATTTCGAATTCTATGTTTTGTCACCTCAGTAAACTAGTTATAACGAGAGCTACTGACTTTGGAAAATTTTATGTAAAGATGTTTTAGAAACCTTAGGAAGTCCTTTATAACTTTATAGTTTTAAGTAAAAGCTAGATCGATTTCTAAAGTTGATAAATATAATGAGACATTTGGTTGTGCAGATTCTTGTTTTGTATTTTTTCGTCTTAGTAGATTGAGCATAACTCCGGCTATGTATTACTAAAAAGTGTTTGGTTTAGTATTTCTAAAACCTTTGGGATATCTTCTAAAAGTTATAGTTTTGATGAAAATATGAATCCAAGATTTTAATGTAGATTGTGATTAAAACATTCTCAAAATAGGTCGTGCACAGTTTTCTGTTTTGATCAAGTTTACATTGAAACAGGAGAAAGAAACATTGAAGCCAATCAAGAAGGATAAGAAACTTGAGGTTTAAGTAATCTTTACTTTTGAAGGTTTGAAGGTAAGTAGTACACGATATAAATATATTCATAGAACGAATTATGTAGATTATTATAATTAAATATTTGAAGTGTTTTGATGGGATGAATGGTGTTAATTGTGCCGTGTTAGAATGAATTGGGTATGCAATGATGATTGAATGTTGCTTATGAGGAGTATGTTGATATGTGTTATACAATATATTGTATATTATGTGATATGAATCGATGAATGGAGATGTACTTTGTGAGATGGATATTTTGAGAATATGTGATGATTTGAACTAACTATATATGTATTATATGATATTATATTAAGAAAGAAGTACGTGTGTGCTATATAATGTGAGGATGAGCCGGGCGGTAACTATGTGTGATGGGAATCCCCTATAAAATATGAGATGATCTGGGCGGTTAACGGGGACCCGTGTTATATGTGTGATTGGTGAGGATGAGCCGAGCGGTTAACGAGGACCTGTGTTATATGTGTGATTGGGGAGTATGAGTCGGGAGGTTAACGGAGACCCGTGTTGTATGTGTGTATTTTGAAAAGGGGAGAATGTGATATATTATACTTTATCATGTGAATTACTATAAACCAGATATAATTATGTGAATTTGAATAATAATTAATTTGATCCTAATTGCATGATTTAATTGGTGGGCGCCACAATATCTCTTATTCTCTTATTTCTAAAACTATTTTTGCACATTTTTGTCATGAAATTTTCTGCTAACAATGATATGCCACCTAATTGTGCTATTTTCTTTAAAGATACTACAAGTCATATTCAAAGTTTGTCATTCATTGCCCCAAAAAGATTATCTTTCTATTTTAAAAAAAATATTTTACAAATCAATCACATTTTTTTAAAGCTGGTCATATGTATTAATTATGTTAGATAATATCTAGATTAGTGTAGGTTATATCTATCGTATTTTTTTATCATAATTTTAAATATGAGTGAAAATTGAATCAAGCTACTCGATACTCGACTCGAACTCGATCACTACAAGTTCGGTTCGAGCTCGGTTCGATAGTTTACCAAACCAACTGAAACAACTTTTTTTGTTCGATAAATTTTGAAACTCGAGACTCATCTGCCTTTAGGCAGGCGGTTATCGACCTTTTCGTAAGCATAACAACGGCCATCGAAAGTCACGGCAGCTTGCTCGAAGGTAGAAAGGACCATAGATGATATGACTCTGGAAAGACGAGCTCAGAAGACCTAACCTTTGAGTCTAATTCGAAGAAGAAGATTCAAAGACCGAGATGCTTAGAAAAGTCAAAGAAAGCACCAAGGCAAGTGCTAAGTTTCAGATCAGCAAACCTACGAGCTAACGATACGAGAGACCAAAAACCTTTCGTTCGTCAACAGATTCAGAAACTGAGGAAGGGGAAGGCGGATTAGAAGGTAAGGTGCCAATGTAAAGTGGTTCTCCGAAATGTTGGAATATGTTGCGGTACCACTCGAGCTCGGCTCGATTAGTAAAAAATAACAAAAATATGTACAAAATATTCAAACCACTCGTGATCAGCTCGATTAAAGCTCGTTTGAGCTCGGCTCGATGAACAATCTAACCAAGTTCAAACCTCGATTGTAATTCAAACAAGTTTGAACACCTATGCGTTCGACTCGACTCAACTAATTTTCACTCTTTATACCTTTCCATCATCAAAAATATAATTCAAGGGGTTTTATATTATTCAACATGGTATCAGAAGTCAGAACCATGGTTTCCAGCCTTGGTATCTCGGTCTTTTACTTCTGTTATTTTCAAATCGCTGACCCGTCCAGCGCACCTTATTTCAATGTAGTTTTTTTAATGTTATCATCACTCACCCTTGACAAATAAGGAGTTTGAGGTGGCCGCACCATCTATGTGCCACCGGTTTTTAATTTTTATTTTTATGTTATAGCTGCTCAACCTTCGAAATAAGTCGTTTAAGCCATTGCCGCAACCTGACCTCATACGAGAATTTAAAGTCATTTTTTATATTATAACCGCTCACTCTTGAAAATAAGGAGTTTGAGCCTTTGACAAGATCATCGTCGGTTTTTATCTTTTTGAATTTCGATTTCTGAATTTCGGTCCAATTTCAACGTTGAAGATCCCCACCTTTCAACTACGGGGAGTGTTAGATAATATCTTGATTAGTTTAGATTATATCGTATTTTTTTTATCATAATCTTGAAGTTATTAGTTTTATCTCATTTTCATGTTTATAGGTGGATTACGATTTTATTAGATTTTATTGCACGTCTATTTATACTCTTCCATCATCAATAATATAATTTACGGGCCTTCACATTATTCTACAAATTATTCATGAAAATCGACCCTTTATATAATAATAGCACTAGTTTTCAACAATTAGTACAACGTCCTAAGATAAGTTATACTCGATGAGAATATAAGTCCATAAGTCGAGAGAAACCTTAAGGAATCCAAAAATAAAGATAAACTTCTTCAAATATTTATATATATATATACACATTTTACATAATAAATTTCATAATTTCCACATTAAAATCAATGGGAAAAGCGTTTTATTACAAACAAAAGGCGACAACAGAAGAACATTACAAATTAGGACACGAACAAAAAAGGTTGGCAAGTCCATATCCTACGGCTGCAGACAGGCCACATCAGTTAATAAGATTGTACACAGGGGCGTGGATCTGCTGTGGCTGCGGCTGTTGCTGGACCACCATCTGCATGTTCAATCTGGAACAAGAACGTACAATCTCCCCAGCCAAAGGTACCATCGGAATATTATCACAGTTGCAGATCTCAACCATGAATCCATCTGGATCGTGGAAAAATAATTGATCAACGTAGATCCCACCTTCTTCTACTCTCTGTTTCACACAATTAATCCCCATTTCTGTCAGCTTTTTCTCCACCATACCCATGTTCTCACACTGCCATAAACAATTCACCCATTATTTACACATTGGATATACGAGCTAAACTGCTCAATAGTCAACTCGAGTTTGACTGTTAAAAGTTCGTTCGAGTTCGATTTGTTAATTTATCAAGTCAAACTTGAATAATTTCATGTGTTCGATAAAATTCAAACATGTTAGTGTATTAGATTTGTGTCCTTTGACCCATAGTTTGTATAGTCTAGAGTCTGTTTACACATACATCAAATTTCATATTCGAAGTTGTGATCAGATCTATTCATTAAAAAGAATCGATTCATTATATTTTCTTATGTACCCATTTGTACTATATTGGATTTGAATCAAATTTTGGATCGAAAGGCGCAACCCATTCTTCTAGGGTCCAATGAAATTCATAGGTATAGGAAGAAGCCTCTAGAGATTTTTTCTTTCGATGTGATAGGGTTCTAAAAGATGCACTGAATACAACGTTCAATATGAGCTATAAATACATGTGTAAAGAGACTCAAGGCTAACACAAATCTAATACACTAACAAAGTATATTATAAAACTTGATTTTAAACAACATTTTGTTCGACTGGACTTGACTTGACTGAAGTACATGTGAAATTGAAATTGAAATTGATGAAGTTAAAATTTAGACGTCAATGTAATTAGTGATGTTGATGGCCTTCCTAATCTTACAAAAACACATTGGAAAATTCTATCCTGGACCGGGACCAACGGTCCCGGTGCAGTTTTAGCCACTCATTTGGTGAAATGGGATGGTCCCCACGCGTGGGTGGTGGAACAAAACCACCCCCTTTCCACCAAATGAGTGGTCTATCTTGGCCGGGACCAATGGTCCCGGACCAAGATAGAATTTCCCAAAACACATTAATAAAGTGAAAATTGAAATTATGATTGGGACAGATGAGCAGAGACAGTGATTATTTTTGTTTAGTCTTTGTGCTTCTAATTGAATTTCGGGTCACATCAACAATGACTAGTCCATAACAAGCCAAGTTTTGAACTATAGTCTAAGGATTAGCAAACTCGTGACGATATTTAATAACTATGTTAGATTATTAATACCTTCAATTATGCTGATTTGGTGAAAAATACTCAAATTTCAAACACATTAAAACTTCAAATAAAGAAATTTGTTCATCATTTAATGAAAAACTCATGTGACATGATTTTTTCTCATCAAATCACTATGATGATTTAAAGTTATGAGACGAAATATGCAGATCTAAATTAAAGTTCAAGATAACATATACTCTGATAATTGTTGATTTTCAAAACGAAAAAAACCCGCGATTTAGTGGAACCGGTCTATCATATATGGGGTTCCATAATGTGCATAAAGATTGAATTTTTAGGGTTTTTCGTCCTAAGAATCATATTCTCAAAACGAAAAAAAACCCGTGATTTAATGGAGCCAGTCGATCATATATGAGACTCCATAATGTGTATAAACTATAAAGATTGAATTTTTAAAGGTAGGGATTAATTAATAATTACCTGAAATGAAATGTGATTATCCTTGGGATTAATCACAGTTTTCTTAGGCATATTCTCAGGATCCTCTGATTGCAAAAGATGTATCCCAATCCCATGACCAAATAACCTGCAAATAAATCCCAAATTAAAACCTCACTTAAATGATACAGAAAAAAAAATCCCAGAAATTAATTAATCTCCAAGATCATTAATTACTATTAATTAAGCTTATAATTAAAACATACCAAGCTCCATCAAATTTCAATGACCCAGGCCTTCTAACAGGCACAAATCCAAGAACATTTTGATAGAAATCTGTGGACTCTTCAACTGATTTGCACAAAAGTGAGATATGATTTAATGATGAAAGATGCAATGGATTTCCCCTGTTCTCCTTCATTTTTGATCTTTTCTCCAGAAAAATAATTAAAATTCACTTCAAAAAAATGATAATAATAATAATAATAATAATAATTCAAACCCCACAAAATTCAAGAATTTCTTGAACCCAAAATCTTGATTTTTTTTAAAGAAAAATTAGTTTAAGCTTGAAAAGTAGAATAAAATTGAGAGATATAAGCAATTGAGTAGTATATATTATGGGAAATTGAACTGAATTTATATATGTATTTTGGTACTCTGTTTCTTGTAGTTTTGCCACTTGGGGTATTTGATATGGACAGGTGTTAATGTTTTTGATTCCTGTGACACGTGGATTTCATTTTGCTGACTTGGATCATAGACTACAGCTAATATTTATCAGTTTCTGGGGCCCACGACACGTCAGCTTTCATTTAATCTTGTGTTTGGACGAGACTAGTCATGAAGTTTTATTTTTTGTGGGGAACCCTCTAGATACAAGAAAACTCAATTCATTTTATAATTATCATGTGGATAAATTACAGTAAAACCTCTATATATTAATAATGTTGGGACCGAAGAATTTTATTAATTTATAGAGATATTATTATATCGATAAATTAATAATTTATTAATTTAAAGAGGTTTTAACGTACAGTATGGTGAAAATTCTTGAAAATTTAAATGTAATTTCATGGTATAATCTCAATTTTTGTATTGCAAAAATTTAAAACTTGAGAAAGATTACATTATTGCTTAAAAAAAATAGACTTTAGGCCTCAAAAATTGTTAAGATATAATAAAAACATGCAATGAAAATAAAAGATGAGTCATGTTCAAGCATGTTACGAAACAGATGGTTGCTTGTGTACTCAAGCATAAATGATTGGGGGAATAATAAAATCTGGAATTATAACTTGGGACTTGGGATGAAATTGGATAAAGATTAAATAGTTAAAATAATGAGATGAAATGGTCAATATATGTCTGAAGGGAAATAGTTGAGAAAGTTAGCTATGTTAGTTTATGTTTTTAGGATGAAATTTTAAATTTTTCTCGAGAAGGGTATACTATAAAAATTCGTGTGAAAATAGTAGGTGTTTGTTTATGTTTTTAAAATTAGGTTGAAAGTTGTAAGAGATGTCAAATCAATAGTGATAGGTTGATGGATGATGTGTAGAATAATTATGTTAGTGGTGTATATAATGATTATGTAAATAAAAAATAAAAAAATATGTATAAAAAATTGTAAAGTATGAAAGAGAAAGTGAAAAAATGATTTATAATAAATGATTTGATTGGTAAATGTGTGAAGTGATGTGTATATGAGTGATAATTAGTTATATAGGAGATTGAAAAAGTAGAGTTGAAAAAAGGGAAATTGAGATGAAAATTTGGTGGGCTAAGTTTATTTTGAATTTTGTGATTTAAAATCATGAAAATGAATTTTAAAAACATAAACAAACATGACCTAAGAAATTTATGATTTACCAATATCTATAATAATGTTTTTCATGCATTCTCGAAATGTCTATTTTGTTGGGTCCAACCCCATGTGATGGAGCAACAGTTAACATGAAGAAAAATGGGAAAATTGTATAGGAAAAAGCATTGAAATTTTGCATGGGAATTTAGGGGTCAATTGGATGGCCATCTATATCCTCAAAAATGTTTTTCAGAGTAAAAATTTTGGAGAAATTTATTTGTTTGGCACATCATGAAAAAATTCTTATAAGAAATTCTCTCAAAATTACAAATAATTTGAAAAAATTCTTCCAACAAATAAATTTTACTATTCATGATTTGACAGTTAATACAATTAATTAAAAGGATTTTTCCAACTATCTTTCAAAATCGAAAATTAAATTAATTACATATTCTAATTCAAAATAATGCAAGGATTAAAATAAGTTCCATTATGATTATTTTCTAACGTCTAAATCAACAATTTTGACTTAACATATTTACTAAAAATTACATTTAAATATCAACAAAAATAAATTTCTCATAATAAAAAACATATCACATCAACCACAATCATTACTTTTTTTCTCTTAAAAATTTCATTTAATCTCTATCTTTCAAATCACATTTCTCATTTTTATCATGAAAACAATTCTCGGAGTTAGACGTGCCAACCAATTGGGCCCTTAATGTTTATTCTCAATTGTCAAAAGAAGCCATGCATTAAAATATTTTGCTTGCCGTGAAACAAGGGAAGTGATATTTTCCATATCCCTTGTAATAATCATGTCGGGTTGCAAGAGCTATAAATAAGAGCTCATTCCTCAGCCAGAAAAGAAATTGAGCAGAGAAGAAATTGAGATAGCCAATACAGTGAGATTGAGAGAATCCACTCATACGAGTGAAAATATTAAGGAGAAAATATACGAGAGAAAAATACTCTATTTTTTTATTACTATTCCAAATTTCTAAACTTGATGTATTTTGTAATCCAAGAGATATACTCTTGAAGATTTGGTTATCCCCTATTTAGTTTAGGGAGAATTTGTGGAAGCCCATTATTGATATAGTGGAGGTTTTCGACTTCGGTCCCGTGGTTTTTTTCCGATTTGGGTTTTCCACGTAAAACTCGTGTCTTATTTTTCTTTCTCGCCCGTTTCACTCTACATTTATTATCTTTTGATTTATCCCATTTTTTATCCAGTTAATGGGAAAAGAATTTTATCACTTCCGTTGCGTCGATGGCATTATAGTTAATGGGAAAAGAATTTTTTATCCAACTGATGTTGAGCCTGTTGATAGTCAATTGCCATCTGTACAGACTGATGATCCAGTTCCACCACTAGAGTCATCGGTTAGAAGGTCCACCAGACCAAAACGTCCTTCTACCAAGTATAATTCACATGAGTATGGATGCTCAGTGATGGGGGAGAACCCAAAACTTACTCAGAGGCCATATCACATGATCAGAAAGATATGTGGCTGGAGGCTATGAAAGAAGAGATAAAATCCTTACAAGAAAATCACACCTACGACTTGGTAAAGGTACCTAAAGGAAAGAGAACACTCAGAAACAAATGGGTGTACAAGTTGAAAAATGAGGAACATAGCTCACAACCCAGGTATAAAGCAAGGCTGGTTGTGAAGGGTTTCAATCAGAAAAAGGGTGTTGATTTCGAAGAAATTTTCTCACCAGTGGTGAAGATGTCTTCAATCAGAGTGGTTTTAGGGATTGCCGCTAGTCTCAATCTGGAAATCGAACAACTTGATGTGAAGACCGCATTTTTTCATGGTGATCTAGATGAAGAAATCTATATTGGTACACAAAATTTAACTCATTCATGACGGACCATGACTACAAGAGAACCAGCTCAAATCATTGCGTATATTTCAAGAAATTCTAAGATGGAGAATTTATTATTCTGCTGTTATACGTAGATGACATGTTGATTGTAGGTAATGATGGCAATAAGATTGACAAGCTAAAGAAAGAACTTGGGCAGTCTTTTGCAAAAAAAGATTTGGGCGCCGGCTAAATAGATTCTTGGAATGAAGATTTCAAGGGACAGGTCTACCATAAAGATCTGGTTATCTCAAGAATTATACATTGAGAAAGTTCTTGAAAGATTCAACATGAGCAACTTTAAGGCGGTTAGTACTCCACTTGCGGGTCATTTCAAACTCAGCTCTACACAATGTCCCACAAGTGAGGAAGATAAACAAGAGATGAAGAAGATACCATATGCTTCTGCAGTTGGCAGTTTGATGTATGCTATGGTATGTACTAGAACCGATATCGCTCATGTTGTTGGTTTAGTGAGCCATTTTCTGTCTAATCCTGGCAAGGATCACTGAGAAGCAATGAAATGGATCTTAAGGTATCTGAGAGGCACTTCGAGACTATGTTTGAGGTTCGGTGAGAGCCAACTTATTTTAGATGGGTACACAGATGCAGACATGGCTGGTGATATAGACTCTAGGAAGTCCACATCCGGATACTTAATGACACTTGTAGGGAGAGCTATTTCTTGGCAGTCGAAACTTCAAAAATGTGTAGCATTGTCCACAATAGAGGCTCAGTACATTGTTGTCACTGAAGCATGTAAAGAGTTATTATGGTTAAAAAAGTTTCTAGAAGAGTTGAACTTGAAGCAAGAAAGTTACACGCTCTTCTGTGATAGTCAAAGCGCGATCTACTTGAGTAAAAAATCAACTTTTCACTCAAGGTCAAAACGGATTCGGGATGTTCTTGACAAAGGGTTGATGCACCTGGATAAAGTGCATATTGATGACAATGGTGCAGATATGCTCACGAAATCTTTGTCAAGGGAAAATGTTGAACTTTGTCGAAGCAAAGAGGGCTTGGTTGTGTCCCCCACATGAGTTCGAGGGGGAGAATTGTTGAGTCCAACCCCATGTGGTGGAGCAACAGTTAACATGAAGAAAAATGGAAAAAGTGTACAGGAAAAAGCATTGAAATTTTGCATAGGAATTTAATGCTTATTCTCAATTGTCAAAAAAAGCCATGCATTGAAATATTTTGCTTGCCGTGAAACAAAAGAAGTGATATTTCCCATATCCCTTGTAATAATCATGTCGGGTTGCAAGAGCTATAAATAAGAGCTCATTCCTCAGTTCAAAAATGCAGAAAAGAAATTGAGCAGAGAAAAAATTGAGATAGCCAATCCAGTGAGATTGAGAGAATCCACTCATACGAGTGACGAGTGAAAATAGTAAGGAGAAAATATACGAGAGAAAAATACTCTATTTTTTTATCACTATTCCAAGTTTCTAAACTTGATGTATTTTGTAATCCAAGAGATATACTCTTGACGATTTGGTTATCCCCCTATTTAGTTTAGGGAGAATTTGTGTAAGCCCATTATTGATATAGTGGAGGTTTTCGACTTCGGTCCCGTGGTTTTTTCCCGATTTGGGTTTTCCTCGTAAAACTCGTGTCTTATTTTTCTTATTCGCCCGTTTCACTCTACATATATTATCTTTTAATTTATCCCATTTTTTATCCAGTTAGTGAGAAAAGAATTTTATCACTTCCGTTGCGCCGGTGGCATTATAGTTAGTGTCACTCTTTCCCAACATATTTGAACTGGTCCACAAAAAGATAGCTGAACCGATCGGAATACGGATGAGAGCAAAAAGGCATGTACGTCTGTCAGTTATTAATAATTTAAAATGATTTAACTTTCTTGTTTAGTTTACACTAAGGATATGACTGAAAATTAAACCATGTTACTCGATACTTGACTCGAGCTCAATCGCTATCTAACCAAACTTGAATGACTTTTTGTGTTTGATAAATTATGAATCTCACTTTGATTAGTGAAAAATAACAAAAATATGTACAAAATATTCAAATTAATCGAGCTCGACTCATGATCGGTTCGATTAAAGCTTGTTTGAACTCGACTGGATACAATCAAACCAAGGTCAAACACAATTTCAAAGCTTATTGTAATTCAAACAAGGTTGAACGCTGAAGGTGTTCGGCTTGAATCGATTCGACTCTCTTACACCCTTAATAATGAAGGTCAGCAATTGCATGTTTCTATTGTAAAAAAAGATAAAGAGATATAGTGGATATATTTTTTCAAATGAAATGTAGGAAAAATGTAATTTGATATCCAAATAAGAAACTAAGAGTACTTGATAAGTTTTGGACCTAGTCAAGTTTTTGAATATTTTGTAGAAAATTCAGATCAAAATATTTACATGGTATCTTACTATACTTTTGTTGTCTATTTTTTCTTCACTCAGGTTAAATTTATTTTATATTTCTTTTATTCTCTTCTTCCATATTTATTTAAATTTAATTAGATTATATTTCAAAAAATATATAGTAATTTTAATAATTCTGCATGTTAGTGAATAGTGATGTTGACGTTAATTAAAATAAGGTGAACGATTACGTGTGTAAGATAGCGGTCGGCGGTTCGCGACACCACAAGACATGGTTCATGAGCCCACTTGTTTAATTAATTAATTAATTAATTAATTAATTAATTAATCATATCTATAATTTATAATCTTAAAGTCTTAAACTCTTAATCATTCACTTGCTTTATTGGACATGATGTCAGTAGAAATAGAGTAGGAAAAGACGGGAAAGCTCGATTAAATGACACTTTATTTTTTTAATTTTTAATTTTTAAAGATTTTTAAAATATATTTATTTGACATTTTTTAATAATCCTGAAAAAAATTCTACTTAAATCGTCTCTTGAAAATCTTAATTTTTATTGAGAATTAATCCAATTGGCGTTTATATGACAAAATATTTTCTATTATTCATAATTAAATCAATATTTCACAACTAAAAAATTTATTCATCATTATTAACATCAATATAAAAATTTATTATATAGTATCATGAAGTGAGCTATCATTCTGGAACTGTACACCTACAAATATTATTACTAATACCACAATTTTGAAGTTTGAACTATAATCATCATCAAAATAATATTTTGAGTTTCAAAATCGCATTTAGATGAATAAATAAAGTTAATACATATGCCAAAAATTAAAATAATTGAATGAGTCAAATAAATATTTTCACTGCATGTTACAAGGTATTCATACTTTGCAAGTGGGAAAAAAAATTAAAAAATATGAATATTATACAAATACAATAAAATTAAAAATACCTATATTATAGATATAAAATAAAGCCACGTGGATCCGGCCGGCCGGCCTGTCGATATGCGCATAATGGATTAGGTCAACTTCAATTTAAGTGAGATATTAGATTAATTTAATTTGAGAATTGATTTATTTAGTTTATTTCTCCTATTACAAATAGGTTGGAAATTGGAATAATGTTTACAATAAGATTATCATATAACTAAAAAAATTAATTTATGTAATACAATAAATTCAGGATTATATAACTGGTTAAGAGATCTACTTGCATAGTTTATAGTTCAAGTTATTTGAATTTTTATTGGGCTAGATAAATTGTGTTTTAATAAATCTTAATGATTATAAAATTCAAAATTTTAAATGATTTTTAATCGAGATAAACATGATTAGGCTACTTACTACACATATTTATTTATCTCTTTATACATAACTAGTGAATACAAAATTAATTTATTATTGTGACTCGAGCAATAATGCAGATTAGTTGTAGTGTTTGGGGAATAAATTTGTGGAATAGCTGGACAAATTTGACATTAATTTGTAGAAAATATTATTTTGTGTTTATGAAGGAATAATTTGATTGAAAGTTGGAACAACGTGTTTATTTATTTAGTTTTTGAGGAAAAAAACATTATTATATATCGTATAAGACAAAAAAAAGGAATTATTATGATTCTAGGTACAATGTTTGAATTTAATTTTTTTTTATATCAAATTGAAGCAAATAAGCTAGGAATTGATGATCATGGTGCAAACAAATTCATGGCTATATTTGTCTCTATTTTGGAGGGTGTTTCTGATGAAATTATTAGGAGTTGTGTATTTTGGTATGTGTTTGAGTTAGCTATTATGGAGTAATATTTTGATGTTTGTTTTTGAAATTGCGTTTGATTTAATTTTTAAAGATTATAAAAATTATCATTCGAATCAGATCATGTACATTTTTATCCAGTTTTAAAACTAGCTAATAATTGATATATAAATTAAAATATAAGTTTTAAATTAGACATAAACATATTTTGTATAAGTATATATATTATAATTATTTCTTGGTACATTGTAATTGGTGTAAAGTGTATATATATAAATGTATATATATATATATATATATATATATATATATATATATATATATATATATATATATATATATATATATATATATATGTGAGAATGCATTTTATATATTGAGAGGGCATTATATATGCAATAATATATATATATATATATATATATATATTATGATATTCTTATTAGAAAATATATATTTATGTACATAAATATGTACACAAACAGCTACGTTTTAAATGAGTGTGCTGAGGATGTATATTATAGTATCGCAAGAGGTAGAAAACCAAGTGGGTGAAGTAATACACGAGATCTTTTATTGTAAAATAATATTGCATCTTGTATTATAAATCATGTTCATACAACAATGATAGATAATGTAAGTTAATTTTTTATAAAAAAATATATTTTATATACTTGTCATTCACATATAAATGCAATTTAAATTACAACATAATTATAATTGAAGATCTGCAAAAAGTAAAAGTATGAAATGAAGACAAGACAACATTGGGTCAAACATGATTTGGGCTAATTGGCCCAATAATCCAAGATCCAAAAATGTTTTGGGTTGGTTTTTTGGTCTAGAAACCAGCCCAAAACAATAACAAACAAATCCAATATTTTTTAGATACACTAAACTCATCTATTACAAACATATATTATATATTTTATAAATATATATATATATATATATGAATGAATTTTGATTTTTGAAAAATTTTGGTTTAAGTAAAAAAAACAAAATATCATATAAATATTTTTTAAATTTTAAGTGCTTAGGGGAAATGTTATGGGGAAAAATATTTGAATTTGTTAATTAATTATAAACACACACAACAATAACATACTTTGTTAACAAATTCTAAAAATATATAATTAATTAATAACTTTTTTAACTAATAGAAGGAAAAAAAACTTGGCTTCGTTTTCATTTTATCAATCTTGAAAAACTATATTCATCTTCAAAAATGGCGATTAGATTACTCCTTCACTCTCTTCTCCATCATCCTCACAACCCTAAAACCATCCACAAATTTCTCAATTTCAAAAACCTTTCATCAGCTCATTCAATTACTTCGAATTCCCAGCAAATCATCTCAAACCCACCTCCCGAGCACCTTGTCAATGAGCTCTCGCGCATTCTAAGTGATTACAGAAACCCCCAACACGACATCGAATCAGCCCTCACTCCATTTATTACAGCACTTTCCCCAAACTTAGTCGAACAAGTCTTGAAAAGGTGCAAAAATCTAGGATTTTCAGCTCATAGATTCTTTCTATGGGCTCAGAAAATCCCGGGGTTTCAACATAGCAAAGAGAGTTATCACATACTTGTGGATATTTTGGGGAGCAGTAGACAGTTCCCATTCTTATGGGACTTTTTAGTTGAGATGAAAAGGAATGAATCCTGTGAAATTAGTAGAGATATTTTCTGGGTTGTGTTCAGAGGTTATAGTAGAGCTAATTTACCTAGTGATGCAATTAGGGCTTTTAATAAAATGGTGGATTTTGGGTTTAGGCCTAGTGTGGATGATCTTGACCAGCTCTTGTTTGCTTTGTGTAAAGGGAGACATGTGAAGCATGCTCAGGAGTTTTTTGATCGAGTTAAGGATGGTGATTTGAGTCCAACTGTAAAAACTTATAGCATTTTGATGAAGGGGTGGGGAAGTATAGGTGAGTGTGGTGAAGCACAGAAACTGTTTGATGAAATGCTTGAAAGAGGTTGCACGGTAGATTTGCTTGCTTGGAATAGTGTCCTTGATGCTTTGTGTAAAGGAGGGAAGGTTGATGAAGCGTATGAAATTTTTCGTAGGATGAGGCGTAAAGGGATGAGGCGTAAAGGGCTCGAACCCGATGAGTATTCATATTCGATATTCATTCGTGCATCGTGTGAGGCGAATGATCTTCATTCGGCTTTTAGGGTTCTAGACTCGATGAAAAGATACAATCTTGTGCCTAATGTGTTTACCTACAATTGCATTATCAAGAAGCTTTGTAAGAACGACAAAATCGACGAGGCTTATGAGCTTCTTGATGAGATGATCGAAAACGGGGCTAAACCAGATACATGGAGTTACAACACGATTCTATCTCATCACTGCGATCACAACGAAGTCAATAAAGCGCTTAAGTTAATCTCGAGAATGGATAAAGATGCATGCGAACCGGATAGACATACATACAATATGGTGCTCAAGATGCTTATACGGATAGGTAGGTTCGATAGAGTTGAGAAAGTTTGGCATTCGATGGAAAAAAGACGATTTTACCCTTCCGTTTCGACTTATGCGGTTATGATTCATGGACTTTGTAAGAAGAGAGGTAAACTTGAAGAAGCATATAAGTATTTCGAAACGATGATCGATGAAGGTATACCGCCTTATATTGCGACATGTGAGTTGTTGAGGAATAAACTTGTGGGGTGGGGATTTGCAGAGCAAGTAGATATACTTGGAGATAAGATGGAAAAAAGCACTTCACAAACAATTAACGATTTAGCAAACGTCATGAGAGGTAATAGAACGGTTGGAAGATTGGGAAATCGAGAAGCGTTTTCTGATGAAAGTGATGAAATGAACGAGTGTTTTGAATAGAATACGATTTGATGATCTTGTTGTATTTTGTCAAAAGGAAAAAGCGCAAAAAACGTTTTTACGCTGTTTTCAGATACGCGTTTTTCAGAAATTTGAAAACACAAACTGGGGTGTTTGAAAAACCGAATGTGATTTTGTCGTTCTGCATTAGACGAGACAAAAATGGCGTCTTTTGTTGTAAGCAAGAAGGTTCAGAGTCGAGTTTAAGGTTCAAGAGAGTAAAACGGCTATTTTTGAACGGTATTCATGTGGAGAGACGGTGGGATTTTGGGATGAATACGATATTGTCTTTGACGAGTTTCTGCATTGTAAATTAGATACGTTTTGAATAGCAATATTCGGGCTCGAGCTTGATTAGTGAAAAACTTTAAGCTTGATTTCTACAAATTAAGGTTTGAGTCAAAATCTTGCAAGTCGACTAGTTAAGTTCGCGAGTCCACTCGGCTCATCTTGCAGCTTCATCAACTACTCAGTTAAAAACTAAGGCCAGGATTGTGGATGAAAATAAGGGCCCAATTGGTTGGCATGCCCATTTTCGAGAATTTATTTTCATGATAAAAGTGAGAAAATGTGGTTTGAAAGATGAGATTGTATGAGATATTTAACAGAAAAATAGGTAATGATTATGGTTGATGTGATATGTTTTTTGTTATGAGAAATTTGTTTGAGTTGATATTTAAATATAATTTTTATTAAATTTATTTAGTCAAATTTGTTGATTTACGTGTCAGAAAATAGTCATAATGGATCTTATTTTAAACGTTGCATTATTTGGCATTAAAATATGTAATTAATTTAATTTTTGGTTTTGAAAGATAGTCGAAAAAACCCTTCTAATTGATTGTATTAACTGTCAAATCATGAACAGTAAAATTTATTTGTTGAAAAAAAAATCAAATTATTTGTAATTTTGAGAGATATTTTTGTAAGATTTTTTTTGCGAGATGCTAAACAAATGAATTTTTCGTAAATTTTTACTCTGAAATAATATTTTGGAAGAATGAGTGGCCTACCAATTTGGGCCATATTTGTTATTTCTCATTTTCCTTAAAGAAAGTAAGAAATTTTATTTTTAAAAGAGTTGAAATATGATATGGATAGTGTATAGAGTTATTTTTTTTATAGAAAATATATAACGATTATGTGTGATGTGATGTGTTTTTTTTTTTGAGAAATTTGTGAGAATTAGTTTTTATTTTATACGAAAATTTAGATAAATGTAAATTAATATCATCGATTTAGTCATTAAAAATTCTACAAGGTGCATCTTATTTCATACATTACATCGTTTTGAATCAAGATGTGTAATCGTTTGCATGCGTTTGTTCAAAAATAGGTGAATAAAATCATTTTAACAATGAATAAATTGTCTAATCATAAATAATATAAAAAAAGAGATTTTTGTAAGAAAATATTGAGAGAAATGCAATTAAATCTATTTTCAAGAAAATTTGACATTTTTCAATTGATAAGTTGTGCAGCATTTTATTTTTGAAATTTTTATTGTAAAAGATGTCAACAAATATATATTTGATTGAAAAACTTGGAAAATCGATAGAGCTAAACACAGAGCATTGGACTTGGGGGTCTAATATAGAAATTTTCCATATTTAGAGGACTTGATATCAAATACAGTACACAAAACACACTCAAAATCAAATCCTAGATCCCGTTCATTCACAGAAATCCGACATAGATTTCCGATGATAGTTCCAACAATTGGGAAAACCCTAATAATCACAACAGTGATTTTCTTCTCTATATTTCTTCTAACCCTAATTCTATCCTCACCTTCTTCTTCCCCCTTTTCTCAATCGCCTCTTAGCTCTCCTGTGTAAGTGAACCCCCGTATTTTTCCATTTTCTATACATCTTCTGATTTGATTTAAGTTAATGTCAGCATACTGTGAAAAACAGGCCAGAAAGAGCTGAGATATGGAGTCTTCCGAGAATATTCGAATGGAGGCCTTGCAATTGGTGGCTGCGACGCCGTCCTGCCGGTCAGCTTTTTGTTTGTTTGTTTTTTTTAAATATTTTTTATGGATTAATCTTTGTATTATGGGATAGATTTGTGGGTTATGCTTTTCAGTGAGATTTAGTTAGTCGGGATTTGTTTGTTCTGATTTAAGGTTGCGAAAATTGGGTCTTTAGGTTGCGTTATCTTGGAGAATACATGATCAGTTAGTAGAAAATGTAACTAGATTAATCTAACGACCTGTAGAAATTCGTTCTAAAGTGATACTGTGTATCGTATTTGTTTGACTCTTTTGATGAGACTATCCATTGGATCAATTATGCTGCTGGTTAAGCAACTTGTGCAAGAGATTTTGGAATTAGTTTTTGGCCATATACACTGTAACATTTAGTTATCTGAAATAAATTATGGAAATTGAATAAGCTTGTAATGCATTTGTTTCTAGCACGCGATCTAATAATAACGTGGGGTTATTAGATTTTTTGATACGCTGTAATATTTTCGAAGTTAACTTTGACTGACGTCAAATGCAGACATTTGCATTGGTTTTTTGTGTTGAAATGCTGCAGCTCTGCCAGCTAAAAGCAATGGATATCTACGAGTTGATTGTTATGGCGGGCTCAATCAGATGAGGAGGGATGTAAGTACTTTATCAATTACTGGTCCTAAATTTTCTGTTGTGTATTTTTTTTTTTTTTTTGGTCTCTTTTGTTCTTGTGAGTAAATTACGTTTAGGTAACATGTACCTCAACTGAGATAATTGCAGCTCTGTGATGGTGTTGGTATTGCTCGCTTGCTGAATGCCACTCTTGTTTTACCTAAATTTGAGGTGGCTGCGTATTGGAACGAATCTAGGTAAGAATTCTGAATTAGATTGTCTTACTTTTGCTAATCTAGGTAAGGAAACCAGATGTTGTTATTCTTCACAATGAACATTTCGAAAACAATTTTTCATGACTCGTAGTGTAACTATGCAGTGGATTTGAAGATGTATTTGATGTGGACTACTTCATACAACAAATGAATGGCTTCATTCGGGTTGTGAAGGAGTTGCCCGAAGAGCTTGCATCAAAAGAGCCTGTTAGAGTTGATTGTAGCAAAAGGAAAGGTTCATTTGATTACGTCGAAACTGTACTCCCTTCACTTTTGAAGCATCACTACATTTCAATCACACCCGCAATGAGTCAAAGAAGGGATAGGTACCTTTAAACCTCTGTTTTTCCCCTTTCAACGTTTTCTTTCCCTAAACAGAAGTGTCTTAGGGTGTGTTTGGATTGAGTGATTTGGATTTGGGGAGGGGATTTGGAGGAAGGATTTCAAATGACACCTAAAATGGAGTCATTTGAAATCCACCGAAGTTATGGAGAAAATAGCTCAAAGTGAATGTCGACTGATTTGAAATCCATTGTAACTTGGATACATCCAAACGAACTTCATGGATTTGTTGACGAATTTGAAATCCATAGATTTCAAATCCTTCGATCCAAACACACCCTAGATTGTTGATCTCTTCAAGTTTTTTAATTCTTGCCCATTTTGCTCTCTTAGATTGTTGATCTCTTCGTGTACTTTCTCCTCGACTTTTCATTACCTCATACACATTCCACATTTTCACTAGAATGATATTCCAAATTCATTGTGTGACCGAATATATTGCAGGTATCCAATCTACGCAAAAGCTGCTCTTTGTCAAGCTTGCTATAACGCTTTGCGCTTAACTACCAAAATAGAGAAAAAAGCTTACGAGCTTCTAGAAGCCATACCAAAGCCTTTCCTTTCACTTCACCTCCGTTTCGAACCAGACATGGTAGCTTATAGTCAATGTGAGTACTTCAATCTCTCTCCTACTTCCATTCAAGCAATAGAATCTGCACGTGGAGAGAGAAAACCATGGACAGGTCAACAAGCTCGTATATGGAGAAACAGAGGAAAATGTCCCCTTACGCCAAATGAAACCGCAATTATACTTAAATCCCTTTTTATACCCACAAATACAAACATATATTTGGCGGCTGGGGATGGTTTAATGGAACTCGAAGGCCTAACTTCGGTATACACAAATGTGTTCACCAAAAATACACTTATGAGTGGTGAGGATTTTGAAAACATGCACGGTAACACGAAAGCTGCTTTAGATTACTTTGTGTCGATTAATAGTGATTCATATGTGGCAACGTATTTTGGGAATATGGATAAAATGGTTGCAGCTATGCGGGCTTTTAAGGGATTGTATAAAACGGTTTTTTTGAATAGGAAAAGCTTTTCGGTTTTGACATCTCAGGGGATGAGTGGGAAGTTGTTAATGGAAGCACTTTGGAAAGTTCATAGAGATGATTTTGTAATGGGTGTGGGATCTGCTTTGCCTGATTGTTTCTGTGAATTTAAACTCAGATAGTTTTCATTCATTTTTTTCGAGAAAAGTCGACATTTCATGTCATTGTAAAAGTGAGCAGAGTTTTTATTGTACTGTAAACTGTGGATTAACTATGGTTATAGCTATTTTCCAGAAAATTGAAGTATTCTTTATTGATGTATGGTAAAACATAATTTTGTTGTATGCCTGTTTAAGAACTGATTTTGAGGGATTTTAATTTGAATTCTAGTCATCTTCTATTTCCCCTACATGATTGTCAATTGAACACTTGAGTATATATTGATGACAAATTCATATATTCACAAGAATGAACAGAAATCCAAAAGAACAAAAACTAGTCCAAATATGCAAAATTCTTGTAAGAAATTGCAAGAGCAAATGATGAAAATTTATACTAGTTCTTTACTGTATATATATACATTACAACTAGAATGACTGTTAAGGAACATCTGATCATCAAATATTCATCTCAAAAATTGTATATGCTATTTTAAAGGGGGTCGTTCGATAAAGACTATGGATAAACAGCTTCACAAAACAGCATCATCCCGAAAAATCAATAGGTTCTTTTTATTTTATTGAGAAAAAAGGCAACCAAAGCCCGAAAGGGCAGCAACCATAGCAGCATCTCTTGGGACGTAGAATGTCTAAATTGAGTTTATAGCCATCGACTTAGAGGCGGGCCCCACCAAAACTCCAAAAATCGATGCCCTGATAGGCGAATAGTTCCAAAACAAACCTTTCAGCATGTAAATAAAACAATCTCTCTTTGTTAAAAACAGAAGCACATAATGAACTAGAATTATCATGGTAATATATGTACAAAAGCATATGAAGCATGAGCATATGCTTCTGTCAAAAGTATGCAATTAGGAGCTCTAATACAAGCAAATTTAGTCGGAATCAATTAGTAAGATCCTAATGATTTAACCTTGGTAACACTCCATAATGATCAAAATCGAAAAAAGTACATCATCATGTATGCCCTAAACTGTAGCACTAATAGACACATAACCCCCCACCCCACCAACCCTTAAACACCAAAAGGAAAACGTATAGCAACCGAATATAACCCTACAAAATACACATAATGGGTATGTCGCATTTCAGATGAGACCTCAGAGCACTGAACTAAGTAATTTCTATGCATACTTTTGAACTGATGTACCAGAACAAGTACAAGTACACAACAGGTCGAAACTTAATGACATAGCTGATCAAGATTTTAGAAAAGATTTTGAAATTACCATCTGCAGGACTTCAATGATATCAAACTGGATATATTTGATAAATGCTTTTATGTGTGCTCCAGAGGTTGTGAAGATGCATCTGAGAAGAATAAAGTACAAAACGAAGATATAATAAGCCTGCATCATAAAATATCATATTAGAAAATCACTTCTGTATACGATAATTCAACCAAAAGAAGACTTACGAGACCCTGAAGATTTCCGTCCTCTTAGAGCTTTCCTTTCAGACTAAACTTCATTTACCTTCACCAAAATTGTGGTGAAGAAAATTATACACAAATTTCCATCGAAGGCAAATCTCCATCAATTTTTTTCTAAATGATTAACACAAATTTCACCCAGATGGAAAATGAGCTCTTGTTGTGCTATACCTATCCACTGGTTTTCATTTCAATTCCTTGAAATTATGGATTTCATGGTTTCTATTTGATCCGCAGGAAAACGAGGTATCCTTTTCAAAGCCAGATTATAGATATACTTAGCCTTATTTAATTTGTTAACTTCTCCATCTTTTCGAAGACCTTCAAGCAGATTATAGATGGAATGCATACTAGGAAACCAATTCTTTTGCATACTATCTTTACACATGGTGAATGCCAAATTATATTCTCCTGCTCCACAAAGATAGTGAATCATTGTTTGATAAATTCTTTGATTTGGCTTGAAGCCCTCGTTATGGAAAGCCGAATAAACTTTCATCGCCATTTCAATAAAACCCGCAATGCAAAACCCTTTAATCACTAAATTATAGGTAACCTCATCTGCAAATTTCTCCTTGCGCATGAAAGCCAATAACTTATTAGCTTCCCATGCACGTCCTTTATTTATCAAGAACTGAATTCTAACATTGAAGGTCGCAGTATTAGGCATACAACCTTTTAACACCATCAAATTCCACAATCCATTAGCAATCTCAGGCCGGCTCGCCTTGTAAAAAGCCGCTATAAGCGTTGTATATGTAATAACATCAGGAATAATTCCAAGCTTTTCCATCTCAACCATGACCATATACGCCTTCTCTGGTATATCCATTTCACAAAAAGCCTTGACGACAATATTAACAGAACATACATCTAGCTCGATGCCAAACCTAAACGGAACATCACTTAAAAATGACTCAATCGCCTCTAGATCACGGGATTGAGCCAAAACCTTCAAAGCAGCATTGAACGATTTTACGGTCCTCTTACTACCATATAAATGCATATTATAAAACGTATCAACAGCATGCTTAGCCATCCCAGCCCTCCCATACAATACTATGATCCTAAGTACAAAACCTTCTCGCCGACCCTGTGGCAGAGCTTTTTGCTGTTCGAGAAGATCCTCAATGTAATCAAATCGACCTGCACCAGCTAACCTAGATATTGTATCCTCGAAAGCAAAACGATTCTCAATAACGAGTCTGTTGTTCGCATTGGCCTTGAACAATTTAAACAACTTTTCAGGGTCCCTTTCCTTCTTCAGCTTAAAGAGGGCTGGCTCATCTATTTCAATAGGTTTTCCCACTGTATTCCTACTGAACTGTGCTGGCTCATCTACTTCAATAGATTTTCGCAATCTTCTCCTACCGAAACTAGCTTCATCAATGGAGGATACAATGGAGGTGGTGGCGACAATGCGGGTTGAAGTGGCAAATCTGCGAACTAATCCCGCAGAGAGCATATTCTGAAACAAACTCCCAATAATTTATACATGCCCAGCAGCCAAAGATGATACTTTTATCAATATTTCAACAGAAAGTAAAAATCCCATCTAAGAAAACCCCCAACAAAACTTCACTGCACCGAAAAATTCTCCTAAGACGAAGTATATATCAATTTTTCAATAGAATACAAATTCCCCACCTAATAAAACCCTAATTAAACTGCATACTACACCGCAAATTTCCTCAAATAATTATATCAAAAAACAAATAAAACCAATCGAATGCAATGTAAAACCCCAGAAAAACGAAAACCCTAGAATGAGAAATCAATAAAATCCCAAATGTGATTCCTGGAAATCGTAAATATCCGGATAGTAAAATGGGTTATTGCAGAAGGGGTTAATTTTTGTTGAATAAACACTTCGTAGCAATAAATTACGAAGATAGAAGATGAGATTTGTGTATGTATAGAGTGTATTAATCTGTATGCGATGAAGCTGGTGGTGAGATTTGCGTGTATATGTATATAGATATATATATAATAAATAGTGTATGTTAATGCGTGAGGGTTGAAGCTGGTGGTGGTAGAGAGGTTTGCGTCATGAAGATTTTAGGTTATTTGGGGTTTTTGATTTTGCACTCTTTTGGGATTTTCGATTGATCTGCTGCGGTAGGCTGCACGATAAGCATTTTTTTTGTGCTGACGTGGGTTAAGATTATTGGATAAAAATTCTATAACAAATTGAATTCATTAAAATCGAAATTAGTTGTTAATTGCATGGACAATATAGGGAAAATTCTAAGGTGGTCCGGGACTTGGTCCCGGACCCCTTAACACCACACATTTCCCAAGTTTTGGGTGTGGGAAAAACCACCCCCACCCCGAAATGTGTGGTTCTAAGTGGCCAGGACCAACAGTCCCGGACCAACTTAGAATCACCCAACAATATAGATACATCTTTATTTTTCGAATATCTTCATTTAAATTAGAACAAAAAAAGTTCTTAGAAAAGGGATTTAAAAAAGGCTTATAAGTGAAAACTTTAGGTTATTTTCGTTATTTCTATCAAAATATGGAAGAAATAATGCAAGCAATTTGAAAACTTTAGGTACTTATATCATTTTATAATCAAATTTGCATTTATAATATTAATTTGAACAAAATAGAATTAAAGAAAATTGGTCTTGAATGATTAAGCATTATTTTTGGACATCAAAATAAAATTTGATTATTTGATATGCAACAAGAGGACTATAGTTTCAATTGATTCAAATATTGTTTAATTATAATGTTCTATTTATATTTTAGTTAACATAATGCTACTTAAATGTATTTACAATTCTATTATTATCAATATTATTCACAAGATATATTAATTAATTATTTGACTTATATATTTCATTTGATGAAATACCGAAAAGTGATATAATAAGGATGCTTTGCAACAAGTAAATAACAAATAGTAGACCAGTTGTTAATCAAGTCGAGTTTGAAATATTGAATTTGCTCGGAAAAAATCCATCAAAAATTAAAAGTTTTAATTCAAATGAAACTACAAATGTGTATATAACAATGTAATGATAATTCATCAGAAATTAGAAGCTAATATTAAAACATGTCTATAAATTTCTGTTAGTCGTTCGCCATAATGACGAGCAAACCTAATACGCCAATCAGAACGTACTGCGAAACGAGGAGAAAAATATATGTTAATATCATTCATATATATGAAAATCGAAAAAATACAATTTTTTTTTTAATAATTGTTTTGTAATATATGTAATAATTCTGAAACAAAATGAAATGAAAATAACAAACCTTAATCAATGGATTTTCAGACATGATTATTGTAGCCCAGCCAACATAAGGTAAGAAGCTGCAAAATATATATTCAGACTTGTTAATTTTTTTGTCTAATTTTTACTAAAATGCCAACATTATAAATAAATGAAAATTAAGTTATGAACAAAAATAAATAATTATTCGACTTGTTTTGATTGAGACGAGAATCGTCTAATTTATTCTCCATGCAGAATTTTATAGGCGAACTGGCGTAAATTATCAGAACGAGAATGCATCTAAATGGAGTAAACTCAAAATTGTGACTAATTAGTAATTGATTTTTTTTCGACAAAATAAAAATCGGGTTTTCATTATTTGAGAAAATAGATTATTTGTTTATAAGATTTTGAATTTTAGCACAAAATCAACATATAAATAGTTTAGAAAATTTACCCAACAGCTCTGCCCATGATATGCTTTCTTTGTAGCCAACGCTGACCGGGGGCGTAGAAACTTATGTCATCTTCGTCATTGTTATCCCCTAAGTTGAAAATCGATTCAAAATTGCATTAAAAACGGATAAAAATTAAGGAAATTATTACAATCTTAATGTTTATAAGTATATGTTAAAGGGTATTTATTTAGGTAAATGATAAAAATGTCACCTTTTGTGAGGATATCAACTTCTTTTGTATCTCTTCTTTCATGAATCTGTAACATAAAAATCGAAAACCAGAAGATTTAGTGAAAAATAATTATATTATTTTTCGAATAATATTGGATTTTTAGGGATATGATAGCCAAATATGGCACAAAAACTTCACAATATAAAAATAATTTACCTGAATTACGCGATGGACAATTGGAATATCACGATCCTGAGAAAATATAAGGTGAGAAAATGCTGAATTTATAGTATACCGTATAAGAAAACCATCAAAACGAAGAAAGTATTGAAGGGTATTTTTTTCCCTTAATAACTCAATGTTTATAATTTTTAGGGATAAATGCAAAAAAAACCCCTGTGAAATAATTTATTGGCTGAAAACCCCCTGTGAAATAAATATAGGCTAAAAACCCCCTGTGAAATTTTTTCGTTGCAAAAAACCCCCTGTGAAAGTTAGGTCAGCTACCCCTGTGAAATAAATGCAAAAAACCTCCTGTGAAATAATTTATTGGCTGAAAACCCCCTGTGAAATAATTTATTGGCTAAAAACCCCCTGTAAAATTTTTTCGTTGCAAAAAACCCCCTCGGTCAGTTAGGTGAGCTACACGCGCCGTATGTGCGTTTTTTTTTTGTTTGTGATTATTAGACATTAAATGACTTATTCATTTACTTTTATGTCCCTTTTGTGTATTGTACTTATATATTCATTTGGGATACACTTTTACTCATGTTTACACAAAAAAAACAATATTAAAGATAGTTTTTCATAAAATGTTTCTTTTATTTTTAGTAAATATGCCTCATAATATTTAAATTTTAGACCATTAACATATAAGTACTTATATATTCATTTGGGATACAATTTTACTCATGTTTACACAAAAAACGATATTAAAGATAGTTTTTCATAAAATGTTTCTTTTATTTTTAGTAAATATGCCTCATAATATTTAAATTTTAGATTATTAACATTATTGTTTTTACTATTATGAGGCATATTTACTAAAAATAAAATAAATATTTTGCAACGACCGGGGGTTTTTTGCAACGAAAAAATTTCACAAGGGGTTTTTAGCCTATATTTATTTCACAGGGGGTTTTCAGCCAATAAATTATTTCACAGGGGGTTTTTTGCATTTATTTCACAGGGGTAGCTGACCTAACTTTCACAGGGGGTTTTTTGCAACGAAAAAATTTCACAGGGGGTTTTTAGCCTATATTTATTTCACAGGGGGTTTTCAGCCAATAAATTATTTCACAGGTGGGTTTTTTGCATTTATCCCTAATTTTTATAAATTCTTCGAAATGTAAATTAAATTAGCAATAAAAGAATATGCAGAACTTGATCACCAAATAATTTTCTATAATTCAATAACAAGAAATAAAATAAACTCTTACATTGGTGTTGTACACAACAATTTCGCCTGCTCGAATTGGATCTCGGTTCATATGTAAGAACAATATGTCTCCCTGTAAACAGAAACTTGTTAAAAAAGCATAAAAGACATAACTTTTTACAGATAAAAACACATTTTCGATTCGATTATTTGTCTCTTTCCAACTGAAAATTCATCATTTATAGAACAAATTTCAGTATTTTGAATGAAATAAGTGAAATAATAATGGATTTAACTTCAAAAATCTTTCTATAATTTTGGTTAAAAATCATTTCCATGCTTACTCTTTGAAATCCAGGTTCCATGCTTCCAGAAAGAACAACAACGACAGGCGATTCACTACCAGTAATGCACATCAACATCTTCCATATCATCAATGCAGATGCAATGATCATTCCTAGACATAAAACACGAGAAAATACTTAGTTTGATAGAGAACAAAATCACTGTCTTAAAAATCTTTCGTAATCATTAAATTCCTCTAAAATGTGGTGTATTGTAAGAATCGGGATCATGATAAAATCTAGTTTTTTCGTTAAAATAAACCCCACAACAATCGACAAGTTTTCAACTCTATTGAGCGTTTGGATGCACATTTTACAAACACAATGCTCAAACTTGCCTCTTATGCAAACTTTTGTTCAATTATTATTTATTACCAATCCTTTATGGTTCTCAAATTTGTTCCTTTTCTTACATTAACTCAAAGAAAATATAATGAAACAACAAGATGATCGTCCATAATCCAGAATACGCCTCCTAATATAAACGACCGATACAAGAAAATCGAGCAAGATATAATCAATAAATCAGGCTTCAAAAGTATATTTTATGCTTTGAGCTAAAACTATATATGGTGATAGAATATTTAATCTCAGTTTCTTCAATTTAACAGCCAAAATAGATCAATCAAATCTTTTTTCCAAGGGGACCTAAACTTACATTATGAGCACATTCAAACCAATGCTTCAATCCAGAAAAAGACACATGAAACGGGAAAAAAAGGTTCAATCTTTACTTTCTAGAATCTAATTCCCACAAGCAAATAAAGATTTTAAAAAAATCAAATAGGTAATTTCCTACAAAATATAGCCAAAAACCCACAAAATTAATTAACCCCAGAAACTAAAATTGAAACAAAACTGCAAATAATTATGAAAAACAATGGAGAAAAAGGAAATTTAAAAGAAAAAAAGACGACAAACCAAGGCTGATAGTCTGATTGAGGGCCTGTCGTAATTTAAAAGATTTAATCGAATCAACGATCTTTCTAATCCACTCCATCTCTTCCTGTTTTCTCAAAACTTCAACTCAAAATCTCTGCAAATTTTGTTCTTTAAATAAGAAAAATTAGAGAGAGAAAAGGGTCGAAAATATTGGGAAAATGACAGCATCAGCGAGATCTGATTGGCTGGCGTGTGCAAAAATGAAACGTCCCCCACGCTTACGTGGTATTTGTTTTTCAGTAATTTTCGTTTTTGAATAAAATTGGATTTTCCTTTTGTAAATAAAGTATAAAATTATTATTTATGTTTCATATGAAATTTACAATTTTTTCAGTATATTAGTAAATACTTATTTAATAGTAAATAAAATATATACTCATTATAATTTGCATGTTATAAGTTTTTATTTATTTTCGTGGATTATCTTATTTATAATCCTAATTTTTAGGTTACTTGTGTGATTATCCGAAAAATATATACAAGAGAAATTTATAATTTCTCCATCTCAAAATTTCTATGGGATTTATAACGTCATTTATTGAATAAATATAAGGGTATAAGAAATTATAAGAGGGTCAATTTCTCTTTGATAAATGAACTCTTCTTCGAGCTTCCTCGTTTTTCTTTTTTGAATTTACAAAATTCTTGTATTTTTTTCTAAGCATTGTGAGGTATTATAATTATATCAAATACAACCTAAACTATCAAAAGTTGAATTACCCTCTTATTATTCTTCAATCATATTTTTGGGGACAAAAATATAATAAAAAGATAAAAAAACAATTTTCTAGGCGGCGATAACGACTCCAACTTCTTAATGGTGAGTGATTGTAACATAATATAAATAAAAAGGCGGCAACATATAGGTGGTGCGCCAACAATAACTCTGATTTCTATAAGCGATTATAACATGAAATAAATAATTAATACAAGAGAGATGAGAGAAATGGAGAAAGTGGCGGGATAAAAGAGAGACGAAGAATAGAAAAATTAATCAAGACAATCAGGCATCATCGATCGTGAACGTTAAAGTTTGAAGGCTCCATCCATGGAGAAATGATGACCGTTATTACCAATTACCTAAGTACAATATATTCTTCTTTTTTGGGATGACTCGCACTGCGCACTGGATAAACCTCACTTTTGTGTAATAGTTTGATTCAAGTTCAACCAACCTAGGTTGCCATAGCTGACAGGCTCACAGTAAAGAACGATATATTCTTCTTTATATTGTTCATGGAGTGGATGATGAAATATAAACTCGACCCCGTTTAATATTTGGGAACAAACAAACAAGTAGAGCGAATCGACAAATAAGAGAACAAACAAGATATAACATAAATCAACATCACAAAAACCTTATTCTAGCACTACAAGTTGTGGCATATAATAACACAACCTTAAAACTCATCTCTACTTCATTGCTAATGAAGCAATTCTTCTACCACAGTTATTGAAACCGTACCAAATATCGCCAGGCATAGCCACGTTGTAGTAGAAAGTAACGGGCTGCGTATTATACCCGTATACGGTCACATCATACGGTATCCATCCATCATACCCACTTCTGTAGAGGTATAGATAACATATCTGATACGTACACGGCCCGTATATTTGAAATGTATCCGTTGAGCATCGTTCAAAAGTCCCCGAACGTGGATCATCCAGTCTTGGTGCATAGACCTATAGGATGAAATCAGTTATTGAACTATATAAGTAGTGAAAGATTGAATCTTTGTAAGAGGATTTAATATAACAGAATCAAATGAAAAATATTACAACTATTTTGAGACAATTATGTTTACACATTCATCGGATTATTACATTCTTCGATATAAAGCCACAGAACTTAATGTTTCCTTGCTGATGACAACTGAATTTGTGCATTGTTTTATGACATTTAGGCATGAAATTTACCGAAACAGAGGGCTAGCTAATGAAGGATAGAATCTAAATAAATTGTTTTTGACCTATAAGTTTTTGAAATTCAATATATCAAGCTTTGACCTTTTTTGCTGCATTTTTTTTGTGCGAAAAATCTTAGCTCCATCCCTCAAAAGGGCAAATCCTAGAATCAAGTTCAAGTACTATGTTCATCTACTTGTGGGCTCGTTGTTCTTCATTTTGCTTAAACTAATATATTCATATATGAATCAAACTATTAAGAAAAGGACGAACTTCAGTTTGATCTATGTCTAGTTCTCACAAATTGCCTTAAACATAATGAACCCGTAATCGAAACGCCATATATATTACATAAATCAATACAATTTCACCAAATGCTTCAAAGTCCTAATTTTTAACTTAAGTAGAAATGAAGACCTGATTTCCATAGGCATCACCAAAGGATAGACTGATCCTGTCACGTGTGTATCTCGTGGAATAGCAACTCGTCCTTATGCTCACTGTAAACGAACAGGTCCCAGCATTCTGCACACCCACCAAAACAGAAATATTCGAACATAAAAAAAGATTCATATTTCACATAATCCCACACAAAAAACACAAATTTTTATACCTGGGTTTTGGTCGTGTTGATTTTGATGTCCGATAAAGGCTGAGGGTCTGAAAAAATCGATCTTGATTGCACAATCGAGGCAATGAGAGCAACAAGTAGTAGAAAAAACAGGGTCCTCATAGTTTTCTCCGAACCCAAAAAGACCTTGAAATTTATTGTACTGGAGTGCACTCGACAGTTCTTAATTCTTGTAAGGAATTGAATTTATGGAAGGTGAGAAAGTAATTGAAGAATAATATATATATATGTATATAGATAAATATTCATTGACTGTTTGGTGTAGTGAAGTTGGTGGAAATTTGTTATGTTGTGAGAGAGATATACATACATCTGTCTCTCAAGTTTGGTGTGAAATGAGGACGACAAACAAACAAGAGTCGCCATCATCAATGTCGTCTTCTTCTTCTTTCATTTGGACTTCGTTTTTGTGCTTAAGAGTTAAGGCAATGACTCACTATTTGGATCCCATGTTTGATTTTTGACTTGATTTGAGAATAAACTTATGGATAGAGTTAGCTATTTTTAGTTGTCCAATTTTCTATTTTATGATTATTAAGGTGGTATTTCAAATGATTTCATGAATCCACTTACGTTAGTATGTTAATTAGTAACATAAATAGCAAACATTGGCCCCTATGTGGCTAATAAAATACATTCGTGGGTTTGTTCGTTTCTCTTTACTTCGTCATCAATAATGGCTCGGGTTATCGATATAAAAAAAACAAGAGAGGATTTTAATGTCATATGTACATAAGTGCTTTAATAAGCCTGAAAGGGTACTACTAAATGATGTTGAGAAAGTGTGCAACTAGATGTTTAGCATGTCATAATATGTACTACAGTAATCAATAATCACATACCTTATTTCAACCAACCATTAAGCATAATCACAATCATTTGTTGTGTGCCTATTGTATTATGGACACACGTGAATCTCACCACACATGTACTTTTGCAATGGTCACAAGACTCTTTATGTCTTGGAAACTCATAACTAGTTTATTTATATTTTATATTAATCTAAGACTACAAATATCGATTAGAAAAGTGTTTAATTTTCATACATAAAATAGCCGAAAAAATACACCCATAGTTAATTTCAAAACCATCTTGAAACATCACAATTACCTTCATGAATGTAAGCATAACAAAGAGCTCTCAAAGTACAATAATATCTCTCTTCAAACTTCCAAGAAAATTGAAATTAGAAATCGGTTGGTGGTTTCAACCGTATAAGTCTTTTAATTCGATCTTTATCGGTGTTCTCCAACAAACCCTTCAACAAAACAAAGCGTATAAAGGCATAAGTAAAACTACATTTATTTATGTACACAATTTGATAGTGTGACATGACAGAGCAAAAGCTCTTAGGGTGTGTTTGGATTAAATGATTTGGATTTGGGGAGGGGATTTGGAGAAAAGGATTTGAAATGACACCTAAATGAATGTCGAGTGATTTGAAATCCATTATAACTTGGATACAACCAAACAAACTTCATGGATTTATTGACGAATTTCAATTCAAACACACCCTTAAGTTGTATCAAGAGACTAAGGCTTTGTTTGGTTTGGGGGTTCTTAAAGAAAAGGAAATGAGAATGATAGAAAAATAAAGCACAGACGTTGAAGCATGAACCATATTCTACTTTTCTTTTCCTCGCCAAAATTCAATAACCAATCATAGCCTAAAAGATCGATTGAATCACAGTTATATTAATTGCAAGGATCGATTGAATTACAGTTATGTTAAACATTGAATTTTTGTAGTATTATAAAATAAAACTCGATGAGAAGACAGAAGTGAATATTACTCACCTTCCAAACAATCTCATCCAAGCACAAGCATATTTTTCCATATTTGTCGAGAAAAAGGCGTTCGGTTGGAGGTTTCCCACAAACATCCTTCAGGGCCGAGGTTATGACGAAGATAGCTTCAGATACTACACGGGGAAAAAAATCAACATTAAAAGTTAATGTTAGAACAGGACAATAATGCATGTCTTAATGTTATTTACTTAGAATGTGTAATTACTCAATTCAAAGGATTTGAGCCATAGTTCCGCAATATATTAATGAAAAGGCTATTTAAGAGCACCTTTACTGTAGTAGTGAAAGATGGGATTTTCAATTTGTTAGAATTTATCTTATGTTGTATTTCGTCTCGATAAGAGGAATTGGAGATAAGGAATTTTAAACACTTCATTATTAGGTGGATCAGAGATTTACAGAAATGATTGCAAAAACAACTCCAAAAAGATCGAACAAGCTCTGAAATCAATTGTAAAAAAAATATTCAAACAAGTGTAGTAAATTCGTGGTTTAAGATCTAAAATCCATCCAAATATTTCAATCCAAATGTAACCTTAGGTTGCATGCAGATCTGAGGGCAGGATTAAAAGCTATGGAGTTCAAATTTTTGTAATATTGCGTGGCTTTCAACTTTATCATATGATTGAAAAAAATAACTTAAAATGGTTGCTAAAGGATTAAACATTCATACAAACTCAAAACAGCCAAACAAGTGCCAAAACTTTGTTGTTCTGGACTTCCTTTTCATCTTTATCATGGATTTGAAAACCATTCATAAATAACATTTGTAATGTACCATTTTCTGATCTCTTTTAGCAAATAATCTGTTGATATCAGACAAATTGACGGCTGATATACTTTGAATCGACTCGAAATGAACTCTACCTATCCACTAATTTGACGGGTATACACTAAAAGTAATATAATAAAGCAAAAGAATGGTTGATGTACTTACAGGCAAGTTCATCATATTCATCCTTGCCAACAAGAAATATACTGACATCCCCAAGCACTGTGTATACGATATAAACTGATCTGTACAATGAAAGGGAGTACATAATTAAAATGCTAAAGACAGAAACTTATAAAAGCATCATGTTTTCCACAATGGATCATTTTTCTTATTATTTTTTTCATGCTTGTGTGAGGCTCCTATATTCAAGTTTTTGGTCATTAATTATAAGAAACTTTTATAAACCAATGTGGCGGACAAAAAGCCAATACTTGAGTAGTTAGTATGATTTAGGAAGTTCTATTCATTTAACAAAGCTAATAAATAGAAGGAAGACATATAAAAATAATTCGGCAATTAAAGTTGCTCAAAAGCTAAATTCTCGAGAAATAAATCCAGAAATGTACCCTTGGACTAACATAATGAATCTCTATAATCAAGAACTTGAATAAGGCAAGAGATATTACATTATCATGTTTTAAGTTCACCTAAAAAGATAAGTGACATGTAGAGGATATCAAGCAATACATATGGAACAAGCATCAATACATATGCTATATTTCCATGTTATAACTATTCCTGGTTGGTATAACACAACATAACCTCCCTTATGCTTCATAAAATCTCATGAATATAGTTATATTAAGTTGTTTTAGTGGCCAAAAGCACAAACGTTCATTGCGTGAATTGAAACATTCATATATAAACTGAAAAGGCACAGAAAATTCATTAGGACATATGAGATGCCAATAATTAATTGAACCAAATTTGGCTGTGAATCCTTATTATAAGTAAATAATCATAATTACCCATTACAAAATACTATATCACATGAAAGAAATTCAAATGCGAACAAGCGAAAATCGAGAAAAGTTTTGACATACTTGTGATTAGCAACAAGGAGTTCCTCATTCTTAACACCTTTAAGATTATCAGCTCCCAGCTTTACTAAGAAAGATCTCCAATGCAAACGTTCCTCTGCTGGAACCCCATTAAACCTACATATCCAACAATCACATCAAACAAATAAACCTTCAATATCATCATAAGTTCATAACAAGCTCGATCTCACGCATTACTCAGATTAAACAAAACCCAAAGGAGTACAAAATTCTTAATTTGTAAGGAGACCCATTTCAATTTAGATTAGAACAATACTCTACTTTTATTAGAAAAATGAATTGAATAAATTATACAGGCAGCCCAGATCAGAATAGATGGATTAATCAAACATACGCATATAAATTGCTATGGTGAATTGCGGGCTATTGCTTGAAATTACTGACAAAGTAAGCTTAATTACCGTTCAACGAGAATATTGCCTTCGGAGTTGGCGATCAAGACTGCGAGCAACATTTTTCGTTGGAGACGAAAGGGATCTCTAATCGGTTTTTTCTCAAGAATTTTACAGAGAAAGCGCACTCAAAAGGATTCCTTTGGCTTTATAGCGTTTTATGTATCAAATTCTTCAAAATATATTATTACAATAATTATTTTGTCAAAATTATAAGAGATGGTGTAACTTCAAGGCCTTAACAAGTTTTAATGGGCCGGCCCTTTAAGACTTTTAAAGGATCGGCCCGTTAAGGCCGGTTATATTAAGGGCCAGACTCGATAATGGGATTGGGAAAAGTGAGGCCTCAACTGGATGGATATCTATTCCCTCAAAAAAGTATCTCAAAAGTAAAAAATTACGAAAATTTCGATTGTTTGGCATGTCTTAAAAAAATTCTTACAAAAAAATCTCCCAAAATTATAAACAATTTGGAAAAAAATTCTTGAAACAAATGAATAATATTGAATTTTACTATTTATGATTTGACAGTTAATGCAATCAATTAAAGGAGTTTTTTCGACTATTTTTCAAAGCTAAAATTAAATTAATTACATATTCTAATGTAAAATAATCCAACGTTTAAAATAAGATCCATTACGACTATTTTTTGACGTCTAAATCAACGAGTTTGACTAAACACATTTACTAAAAATAATATTTAACTATCAATCCAAACAAATTTCTCACACAAAAAATATATCACATCAACCATAATCATTACATATTTTTCTCTAACAAATCTCATCCAAACTCACTTTTCAAACTCCATTTCTTATCCTTCAAATAATATTTTTTTTCATGTTTGTCATGAAAATAAATTCTCAGAGATGGACGTGCGAACCAATCGGGCCCTGAGGGTTCGCCGTGGACAATCCGGATGATATCAAGAATGAGTCCAAAAAAATGGGATTGAGTCCAAATCCGGTTATTAAAATTGAAACACGATCGAGTCCAGGACCAGGCCCAAGCCCGATAGATACCCATTTTAATCCCGACCCAAACTCAAACTCAATTTTGTTGTATAGGAGAAGTCGTAAAGAACCCATTTGTTTTTAATTATTTTTCTCCATTCAACCCAATTTTATGCACAAATTAGCTCCCGAAATATAATATATGTACTATTCAACAACAACTTATAAGTTATAAGTGTTCGATGAAAGTTTAGTTCAGATATAATATGAGATTTTCTTTCTTCTCAAGTGTCTTATATCCTTGACGACTCGATAACTCAATAGTTGAAAATTGTTTACTCATATATCTATAGGCCTAGAGATATATACTAGTTTACTCACATAGACATGATTCTACATGATAAATGACGTGGAGAATAATATAATCAAATTATATTTAACTTGACTAAGAGGGTGTTTGGCTAAGCTTATAAGTTCTTTTAAACATCTTATAAGATGTTTGTGAGCTTATAAGCTCTTGAAAAGTGTTTGGATAATTTTTTTAATAAGAGCTTATAAGATCAAAAAATAAGATGTTTGGATCTTATAAGCAAATAAAAAATAAGTTAGCCAAACCCACCTTATTTCAAAATCTTAAATTTTGGATGTTGTTTATATTTTTAAAAGATACAAATAACACAAAGCTAATTTTCTCATTTTCAATAATACATTTCTCCGAAAAATATTTATTTTTATTATTGCACAAATTCTATCGTATAATATTTGAAGACATCTTATATTGGAACACTTATTTTATCCAAACATTTAAGAACTTATTTTTTAAATAAAATCAAACATCTTATAAGCTCTTAAAACATCTTTTTAAATGTAAGAACTTATAAGATGTTTTAAATAAGCTTAGCCAAACACCCTCTAAGTACTATTTAAAGATAAGAAATGTATTATTTACTAAATACAGAGTAGTAACAAATATATTGTATTTTGTAAAAAAAATTGAGTGCAACGAAAGAGCCTTTTCGGTCTCACGTTGAACGAACAAGATGAAATGTAAAATTATATAACTGTCGTATGAGATCTAAATTGAATTAAATCAAACTTAGGGTCCAAAATGCAATTTACCTAAATCTATTATCCAAAAAATTCTCACCTATAGTCTATTAACAAACTAAAATCTTAACCCAAACCCACACCCCTTAAACCCCCACTGAAAATGCTCCGGCCAATAGCCTCCACCTCCGCCATCCCCCGCCCCTCTCCCCCTCCAATTCGATTCAATCTTAAACCCCACAAACCCTTCAAACTAAATCACCTAAAAAACCCATTATTAACATCATCAAATTCAATCCTCGCAAAAACCCGCATCAGCAGCAGTTTTCAATTCACCACTCCTACTCAAAAACCCTCTAACAGAGACCCTGAATTTAGCGACGAAGAAATTGAAATCGAAGAAGAGGATAATGACGAGGGAACGCCATGGGAAGGGGCGATTATGTACAAAAGAAACGCCGCCGTTTCGCATTTGGAGTACTGCACCACTCTCGAGAGGTTGGGGTTGAAAAGGCTTTCATCCGATGTGTCGAGAATTAGGGCTTCAGAAATGGGTTTGCGTGTTGTGAAATCTGTGAAAGATTATCCCAATGGGACGCCGGTTTTGATCTCGGTTGATGTTACCAGAAGGAAACAAAAGCTGAGGCTTGATGGGATTGTGAGAACTGTCCTTTCTCTTAACTGTAACAGGTGATTTTTCTCTTAGTTTTTGAAATGTGTGGGTTTTCATATTGTTACTGGAGTTCATTTTCGATGTTTATGTGCTTATGAGATGTATTATCTGCAAGCATATAA